>CM022945.1:134818757-135552429 GCA_012931725.1 Litsea cubeba
GTATAGGCTGAATGAGTTTATAAATGTCCTTAAGGCAAATCCAATCCACTTATAGGAGTGGCCAAGATTTTCTCTAGAACATTTAACTCCCATTATAAACTTAATTTAGGAATGTCTGATGCTAATCGGCCATCAGCTTGGTTTTTAATAAGAAGATCCTTAACTAATAATGGAGGATCATAATTTAGAGCACCTTCCTTAATAGGGACGTTATACAATTTTTCCAATCCTGAAACCCATTCATTCCTAAAAACTTGGACTCTCGAACAATCCCCAATGACCCATTTGATGTTTTCAAGAATGATATGTCTATGCAATAGAAGCATGGAGAGTCTGATTTCTTTCCTCAACAGGATGAAGGTTTTGTAGGACCCACTAGAATAGATGCTAGTCTAATTAATCAAATTAATACAGCGGATGTAACCAATCAAACAAGATAAAACTAACGAAAAAATCTACCAAACAATCACCGCAAGAAGGCAAACACAAATATAACATGGAAACCCTTTTCAGGGAGAAAAACCATGATCTAGAAATTAAGATTTCACGAATAGTTATAAAATATACTCACAGCTTCTTTACCTCAGTCTGTACCTTGACCTAAGGACTGTAGTTGTTCTTGCACAACTTCCACTGACACGACTTCCACCGTGTACCGTTCTCCTTACTTGATCTCCTCGCACCTTGTCGGACAAGATAATCAATCTTCTACAAGAGAGTAGAAGTAACAAAATCTTCTAGAGCAGCCATTCAGAACAATCTCTCAATGGCTCTAAAGAAACAAAAAAAAGTCTCTCTTAGGGTATTCTAACGTCAGATCAAGAGAGAGAATTAACTTCTTGTGTGTGTCCTTTGGGTTGAGAGAAACACCCAATATATAGCCCCAAATCTGTGCATAGGACCCCTAATCATAATCCACTCAGAATAGCAAACCTTTTTCTAACTCTATCAAAGACTTCGGATCGGACCAGGACTGGGCTTGTCCGCCTCGCTTGTTTTAGCGAGCATGAGTCTCGCTATAGCGAGACCCTCCTATGGATTGTGGCCTGACAAGCATTAAATGCGGTCACTTGCTTTTTGGCCTTACAATCTCCCTCTTTTGGTAATTCTTGGACAAAACTCCCTAAAACATACAATTTGATCTACCCAAAAATAAAACCCAACATACATTGAATTTAAAACAAAAAACTCAGCACCGTAGATCTTGTATTGCGTTTGCTTGAACTTTTAGATCTTGAATTGCCTTGGCTTGTATAGCTCCCCTTAGCTCCATTCTTCTCCCCATGCATTTGTCCATAATTGACAAGCAAATATCATCATGCAGTTTTTGTCAATCTGGATGCAATAGCTTCCCCTCAATATGATCTTCGTATCAGCACTGGGGTGAGGGCTTGATCTTGCAGATCAGGGGTGACGAAGCTTAGGCACACATACTTGAAAATTTAAATATTTCAGAAAAGTGTGTACCAATATAGAATGTAGGTCTTCTTTCTTGACTAAAACAGCTTTGGTATTCTTCTTTTTCAGCTCAGCCTTCTGCGTTTTTCATTGCTTTTGATTCGGTAAACTTTGCAACTTATTGCAATGGGGTCGAATGTGTCATTTAATTCCACAATGATGACAAGTGGGAATTCGTTCAGGATGTGACACATTAAACTTCTTTGGAGCTTTCTTTCCAATACTAACAACAGGATTAGTAACAGGTGGATTTTTAACAAAATAATTTTTAGCTTTGGCATTCGAAGTGGATGCTCCGTTAGCATAACCAATGTCATGCTTGTCAGTGTGGGCCTTTTGACTACATAGGATGTTATCTAATTTTCTTGATCTGGTGTTCACTCTATTCAATGAAGCTTTCGCAGTATTTAACTCAGATAATACCATCTTGAGTCTACCATCAAGATCAGAATTTTATGTTTTCAAATTCTTCATATCAAAATCAAGTAAGTCACAATTTTATGATTCTGTAGTCAATTTGTTATTTTCAACCTCCAATTATTGTATTTTAGCTAGTGCTTCTGCAAGTTCAGCTTTCAAGAATGAATGCTACTCTTCAGACACTTTCCAGTTGATAGCAACATTTTCATTCACTTTAACCATCTTCATGGTTTTCTTGAAAGATATTTTATATTCAGCTTTCCAATCTGGTTCTTCCTCAAACTCAGTATCTTGATCAGTCTCAGCTCCGGAAGAAACAAGTGAAGCAACAGAATCAGAAATTATCATAAAAGCAATAAACTTCCCCTTGCCAATGTCAGGTTTGTTAGAATCAGGATTGTCATCATTCTCATCAGAAGTTTCATCTTCCCAAGTAGTATTCAAAGCATTCTTTTTAGATTTTTTGTCCGCAGTCATTAGCAATGTGTCCATAGCCTTAACACTCATAGCATTGAATCCCTTTAAAAGATTTCTTCTTTTCAGAATTTTTAGGGATCCTCAGATTAGTTTTCTGCCCCTTCATAAAAAACTTGAATTGCTTCATGAATTGTACAGCAACTTGGGGATCAATTTCCTCGGAATCTGAATCTGAAGAATCACTTGCAACTTTCTTGTATGATTCCTTGGACGCTTTCAAAGCAATACCTTTAGATTGTGTCTTTCCATTAGACATAAGGTTTGCTTCAAAAGTTTGTAGGTTGCTAACCAACTCATCAACTTTGAGTGTATTCAGATTTTTATTTTCCTCTATGGCCACAACCTTTCCATCAAACCATTATGGGAGAGACCTCAAAATCTTTTTAACAATTCTGTTTTCAGAAATTGGTTCCCTTAAGGTAAAGGTATCATTGACAATTGCATTTAGCTTACCATTAAATTCATCGAAAGACTCATCTTCTTCCATCTTTATGGCTTCAAAGGCTATATACAACTCCTGAAGTTTCGATGTTTAACAGTGTCAGTCCCTTCATGCACAGTCCGCAGGATATCCCAAGCTTCTTTTGCAGTAGTGCATGCAGAAATTCTTCGAAACTCAGACACAGTAACTCCATTATGAATAGCATTCAAAGCCCTAGAGTAACAAGTGACAACCAACTCTTCTTCCTTATCCACTTATCTTCAGGTTTGGGACCGGTTATCCCATCAGCAGTAATAGTGAGCAAGGAATAGCCATTCACAGCAGATTTTCAAACTTTCAGATCTATGACTTTCAAGAAGGCAACCATCCTGGCTTTCCAATAAGCATGATTTTTATCATCCAATAGAGGAGGCTTGTCAGTTGAAGTGCCTTCACGGTAGATATTCATTCAAGCAATATTTGGATCAACACAATAAAATAATGTAACCCGCTCTGATACCAATTGAACGTTTTGCAGGACCCACTAGAATGAATGCTACTCTAATTAATCAAATCAATGCAGCGGATGTAACCAATCAAGTAAGATAGAACTAACAAATAAATCTACCAAGCAATCACCACAAGAAGTCAGACACAAATATAATGTGGAAACCCTTTCCAGGGAGAAAAACCACGATCTAGAAATCAATATTTCACGAATAGTTATAAAATATACTCATAGCTCTTTTAGCTCAGTCTGTACCTCGACCTAAGGACTGTAGTTGTTCTTGCACAACTTGAAAGTCCTTGGGATCCTAACCCTAGAGGGGGGGTGAATAGGGTGAGCTACAATTAGTGACCAACTATGATCAATTTTAACTTCTTTAAATTAACTAGTCACATGTGATGATTAATCAAACAAAATGCGGAAGCTTAAATAAACAATCACCACATTGCAATCACCACAACACAAGATTTATAGTGGTTCGGCCTCAATGCCTACATCTACTACCGGCTTGTGTTCCTCACACCCCACCGGATTTCCACTATTATGCTTTTCAAAAGGCTAAGCAATAACCTCTACAACTATACTTTTCTAGGCTAAGCAATAACCTTACAATGTGCTTTTATAGGCTAAGCAATAACCTTTACACAATGCTTTTCTTAGGCTAAGCAATAACCTTAATACATAAAAGATTTCTCTCAAAGAAAGTGTCTTCACAAAACACTCTTATGAGATTACAATTTAAGCTCTAATAAATTGCCTCTAGGATAGGCGGATATGAAAGTGAATAACAACTCACACAAACACACTAAGAATTACAAAGTTGAATGCTAATGAGGTGTGTGTGTGAAAACTTCAATCAAGATTAAAATTAAGCTTAATCTATTTTATGCTTAAAGCAATTCAAAAGTTTAATGCTCATAAAAAGATTTGATTGAAGTGTTATGCAAATCACATGTACACAAATACTAACTTGTAAATGATTTATGAAAATCAAGATGACACAAGTTGTATGAAATTAATTATGTCTAAACATGTGATGCACATTCAATGTTGTTTTCAAAACAAATTAGTTTAACTAAAGTTCAAATGAATGAAAACAACAAAGATGATTCAAACAAGTTAATGAAACATGTTTATAAACAAATCAAAGGTTTTGACAAAACATGATTAACAAAGTTTATAAAACAAACTTGGTTTGAATCAAGAAGTAGAATCCAATACAAATAGATCAAAGATTAAATATGATAAGGATTCAAAACATCATTGTTATCATGCTAAAAATCATTTACCAAAGATTTAAAACTAAGCATATAACAATTGATTAAGAGAGGTAAAGCTTACTTAGTGATTTAACTTCCTTAATCCAAGCTTGAGCTTTACTAATGACCCCCTTTGATCTCTCTTAGTTCATCCCCTTTTTCTTCTCTTCAAACACCTCAAAGAGTGCTTAGAAGCTCCAAAATGTTCAACTCTTTTTCAATGGGAATGAACTCCTTTTTATACTCAAAAAGTTGAGTTCTGCGTGTCCTCGGTCGACCCCCAGCTTGGCTCGGTCGACCGACCCTTAACGGTCAAAAATCAGACCGTTTGAAAAATGCTCAACGGACACTTTCTCGGTCGACCCACAGTGTCTTCGGTCGACCGAAGGCATGGGTTCGGTCGACCGACCACACTGCGGGTCGACCCGAGCCCAAGGACCAAAAATCCCATTTTTTGCATATTTAAAGAGATTTCTTTGTGGGATCTTTGGGCCACTAAATCAAGCTTGGAAACATGATTTTAAATCATTCTAAGTATTTTAAAATCATGAAACATAAAAAGCCAAAAATCATTTGAAACTTTAAATCATTGGCTAGCTTGATTTGTAAAAATTCTTTTTCAAATAAAATTGCATCCAAGATGAAAACCAAAACATGCATGAAACATAGGATTTACAAGATTTAAAACAATGCATGTGTAAAACCAGATTTCAAGATTTTCTAAATCAATGCATGTGTGTGAATTCAAATGATGAATAAAATGAATGATGTATCCATCAAATTGTAATAAACAAAAACCTAACAATCTCCCCCTTTGCAATTTGATGGCAAACCTTCAATATGTTGGCAAACCTTGCTCAACACTAAAACTTCACACACAGTCTTCAGCTCCTCCTTGGCTGGACAATTCTTGAAATCTCTTTGGATGCTTCTTCATTTAGCTTGGGCTTTAGCTTCATTCTACGTTCTTCTTGATGCTTGGAGCTTGATCATTCTTCAAGCTTTCATTTCATCTTCCTTTCTTTGGCCAAGCAACTTCTTTAGCTCCCAAGCTTTCTTCTCTTCATTTCTCCCCTTTGACCATGCATTCTCCTTTTGGCAAGTTGTGCATTCTCTCCACCTTTAGCATTTTCTCCCCCTTAATTCTTTCTCCCCTTTTTGCCATTAAGCTTGAGAACTTTCTCCCCCTTTGCCATTAAATTGCAAAGATATCAATTGAACAGGGGAACCTACACACATGAAACAAGGAAATACCTTTTAGTAGCACCTGTTAACAAAGGAAATAAAAATGTAATATATAACAGGTTATCATGCATGGTTGATAAGCTTATAAGGGTATCAGAGCTAATAAAAGGTGAATTTGATCAAAACTAATACTTCCTATGAAGTTTTACTCCCCCTCAATCCATACTTCTCCTTTTGTCAAACATTTGACAAGAATATAACTATTTGGTGCAAGAAGATGGTTTAACCAATTGAGGGTTAACTTCAAGTGAAGGATTAGATTCCAAATGACTAATAAGCTCAATATGATCAAATTATCAATATAGAGCAAGGTCAAGGGACATACTAAACATAGCATCAATCAATATAACTATGAAAATCATATGCTATGAATATTTTTGAAATCATTCCATCCAATCATCAAATATGACTATCATGTGCAAGATGAGTGAAATGAAGTTCAAACATGAAGCCTACCTCAACCATTAACCAACCAAGATTATGAATACATAAGTATGGTGGTCATGAGATATACCAATAAGTGCAATGAGAGGAGGCAACCATGAAAATTATGATGCTAATAGAATGTGACAATTACAAAATCAAGCATCATAAAAGGATATTCATCACTTTAAATGATATAACTAATGGGCATAGTGATGAACAAGAAAAATTGCATTTAGAAATATATATAACTTGGTAGAGCATGCAATTTACAAAAGTGTCAAATCATATGAATTCAACAACTAAGAATCCATCAAACAATCTATGAAATACAAGGAATGGATTTCAAAGAGGTTCATTTGATTAAACACTACTATGAAGTTGAGACATGTTTAATGAATGATACCAATAAGAAAATTACACATGAATCAACAACATAACCATCCAAGTCAAATAAAAACTAGAAAGCAAGAGGATGGATTTTAGAGTCCTAGAATGGTGTCTTCAAATAAAACTAAAATCAAGCACAACCAAACAAGGAACTATATAGACAATTGCATATAACAAGAATGTAACTAAATGAGCAAACATGCGAATTGCCTATCACAACATTCATTTCCATTTCTAAGATGATAAAACCGAATGCATAAGGAAATGAAAACATGGAACATGCTTTGATAAATGAAACTAATGAAGTTTTAAAGCAATTCCACATATGCAATCTTCAAATCATAAACAAAATCCAACAATGAACAAAATGAGTATGAAAATGAAGATAAAACATTTTCAATTTGTATTCCAAAGAATATAACTACAAGGGCTCATACAAATTGAACTCATATTTTCCATACCAAAGGATATAATTAGTAAGATCATGGAAAATTTAAATTGATTCAAATCATTTGTTTTTAAAGATAAAAATCTTACTATAACATTCAAACAAATGATTTTGCAAAATCAATTGATTATGTAGGATCTAGCTATGAAAGCATTTGAAACCATAATCAATTGAACATGTAGAAATGCATGCAAGATATATAACTAAATGAAAGCAATACGCAAATCTATCAAGATGAAATTATAATCAAAAGATTTTGAAAACCATGATATGTAAATAGTATGGTGCATGAAAACAAAATCAATTGATCATAAACAAGCATTGCATTTTATGAAATGTAACTATGAAATAACAAAATGCAAATGCAACATGACCAACAAAAGGATTTACCTATAAAGGATAGGTTGGTCAAAGAGGTCCAAGGCCTTAAGGTTTGACTAAGTAAATAGCTTTTGGAATCCACCTAAGGTCTTGGGAGGGTTGATCTTTGAGGTCCATCTTAAAAGTCTTACCAACTAATGGAGATTTGACTTGATAAATTTTCAATTTAGACTTATCACCATGAGATTTGAATAATTTAAGCTTAGGTTGGTGATTAGTCTCTTGGGGTTGGTGAGATTGTTTCTTAGGGGATTGGTTCACTTTTCTTTTCTTCTTATTTCCTCCATTTATTTGACTTTTGAATTTAAGATTTAACTTTGCAACTTTCTTCAAAAGTTCCTTCATTTGTTGAGTTAATGGAGGAAGATTGAGAAGCTTTTTGTTAATAGATTCTTTTAGAGTTGGTTTAACTTGTTTAACCTTTTTAGAATCTATTTTAGGAGACTCCTTTTTAATAGGTTTTACTTGTTTAGTCTTCTTGGAGTCTTCCGTGATTTTTAGTGTCTTATCCATCAGAGTTTGATTTAACTTTCTTTGGTTCAAAGATGGGTTTAGACACATTGCTTCTCCTTGATTTGCACTCAAACCTAAAATGTCCTTCAATGCCACAATAATTACATTTAGGTAATGGCAATGAAGTGTGAGTGCTAGAGAGAGAGGACTCACCTTTCACAAAGGTGTTGGTGAACTTAGGGTCATGAGAAATATTCCTATCAAATCCAAGACCCGTCCTATCTCCTTTTGATTTACCCAATTTAAATAACTTTTCAAATTTTTCTTCACTATGGGTAAATTTGCACTCATATTTATGTTTGTAGGTTTCAAGTTGAGTGACTTGGTCTTTAAGGGTTGAATTTTCATTTTTAACTCTTGTTAATTCAATTTCAATTCCCTTAAAGTTGTTTAGCTCTTCATGGGCAAGATTTAATTCATTTTTAAGTTCATTAACAACATTAGATCCAAGTTCTAGAGTTTTTAAATCACTTTGAGCATTAGACAAGTTTTCATTGGAAATAGTCAACTTGGATTTTAAATGGACAATGTTTTCATCTTGTCTTTTTAAAGTATCTCTTAGATTTAAATTTTCATTTTTAAGCTCATTACAATTTATCTTAATCTCATTTAGTTCATTTTGAGCATTAGATAAATTTTCTTTAGAGATAGTTAACTTGGATTCAAGATTGTTAATGTCTTTATCTTGCCTTTGATCTCTTAATTTAGAATTTTCCTTATTAAGATTGTCATAACCTATCTTTAAATCTTTTAATTCATCTTGAGCATTATATAGGTTATGTAAAGAGATCATGAACTTAGATTCTACACAATTTATTACTTCATCTTTCTCTCTAAGTTCATCTTTTGAAGAGACTAATTCTTTGTTTAGTCTTTTAGATTCTTCTTTTAATCTTTTATTCTTCTTAGAAAGCTCTAAGGATAATGTGCACAAATCCTCATAAGCTTGTTCAATGTCATTATCATTTTCATCATTTTCTTCCTCTTTTAATTCAAATTGAGATTCTTTAAATTCATTGTTTGAATCTCCAATAGTGGGAAGAAGGAGGGGTCTAGAAGAATCTACCAAAGAATCTACAAAGTCTAAACTAGTGGAATCCATTCTTATGATTTTCATGAAGGCACAACACTAGGGTTTTAACTCTAGGTTTTTACACCTAATCAAGAATTTCAAACACTTGATCCTAATATAGAGCACGAGGCTCTGATACCAATTGAAAGTCCTTGGGATCCTAACCCTAGAGGGGGGGTGAATAGGGTGAGCTACAATTAGTGACCAACTATGATCAATTTTAACTTCTTTAAATTAACTAGTCACATGTGATGATTAATCAAACAAAATGCGGAAGCTTAAATAAACAATCACCACATTGCAATCACCACAACACAAGATTTATAGTGGTTCGGCCTCAATGCCTACATCCACTACCGGCTTGTGTTCCTCACACCCCACCGGATTTCCACTATTATGCTTTTCAAAAGGCTAAGCAATAACCTCTACAACTATGCTTTTCTAGGCTAAGCAATAACCTTACAATGTGCTTTTATAGGCTAAGCAATAACCTTTACACAATGCTTTTCTTAGGCTAAGCAATAACCTTAATACATAAAAGATTTCTCTCAAAGAAAGTGTCTTCACAAAACACTCTTATGAGATTACAATTTAAGCTCTAATAAATTGCCTCTAGGATAGGCGGATATGAAAGTGAATAACAACTCACACAAACACACTAAGAATTACAAAGTTGAATGCTAATGAGGTGTGTGTGTGAAAACTTCAATCAAGATTAAAATTAAGCTTAATCTATTTTATGCTTAAAGCAATTCAAAAGTTTAATGCTCATAAAAAGATTTGATTGAAGTGTTATGCAAATCACATGTACACAAATACTAACTTGTAAATGATTTATGAAAATCAAGATGACACAAGTTGTATGAAATTAATTATGTCTAAACATGTGATGCACATTCAATGTTGTTTTCAAAACAAATTAGTTTAACTAAAGTTCAAATGAATGAAAACAACAAAGATGATTCAAACAAGTTAATGAAACATGTTTATAAACAAATCAAAGGTTTTGACAAAACATGATTAACAAAGTTTATAAAACAAACTTGGTTTGAATCAAGAAGTAGAATCCAATACAAATAGATCAAAGATTAAATATGATAAGGATTCAAAACATCATTGTTATCATGCTAAAAATCATTTACCAAAGATTTAAAACTAAGCATATAACAATTGATTAAGAGAGGTAAAGCTTACTTAGTGATTTAACTTCCTTAATCCAAGCTTGAGCTTTACTAATGACCCCCTTTGATCTCTCTTAGTTCATCCCCTTTTTCTTCTCTTCAAACACCTCAAAGAGTGCTTAGAAGCTCCAAAATGTTCAACTCTTTTTCAATGGGAATGAACTCCTTTTTATACTCAAAAAGTTGAGTTCTGCGTGTCCTCGGTCGACCCCCAGCTTGGCTCGGTCGACCGACCCTTAACGGTCAAAAATCAGACCGTTTGAAAAATGCTCAACGGACACTTTCTCGGTCGACCCACAGTGTCTTTGGTCGACCGAAGGCATGGGTTCGGTCGACCGACCACACTGCGGGTCGACCCGAGCCCAAGGACCAAAAATCCCATTTTTTGCATATTTAAAGAGATTTCTTTGTGGGATCTTTGGGCCACTAAATCAAGCTTGGAAACATGATTTTAAATCATTCTAAGTATTTTAAAATCATGAAACATAAAAAGCCAAAAATCATTTGAAACTTTAAATCATTGGCTAGCTTGATTTGTAAAAATTCTTTTTCAAATAAAATTGCATCCAAGATGAAAACCAAAACATGCATGAAACATAGGATTTACAAGATTTAAAACAATGCATGTGTAAAACCAGATTTCAAGATTTTCTAAATCAATGCATGTGTGTGAATTCAAATGATGAATAAAATGAATGATGCATCCATCAAATTGTAATAAACAAAAACCTAACACAACTTCCACTGACACGACTTCCACCGTACACCGTTCTCCTTGCTTGATCTCCTCGCACCTTGTCCGACAAGATAATCAATCTTCTACAATAGAGTAGAACCAACAAAATCTTCTAGAGCAGCCTTTCAGAACAATCTCTCAATATTTTTAAAGAAACAAAAAAAAATCTCTCTTAGGTTATTCTAACATCAGATCAAGAGAGAGAATTAACTTCTTGTATGTGTCATTTGGGTTGAGAGAAACACCCAATATATAGCCCCAAATCTGTGCATAAGACCCCTAATCATAATCCACTCAGAATAACAAATCGTTTCCATCTCTATCAAAGAGTTCGGATCGGATCGGACTAGGCTTGTCCGCCTCACTCGCTATAGGGAGAATGAGTCTTGCTATAGCGAGACCCTCCTATGGATTATGGCCTGACAAGCATTAAATGTTGTCACTTGCTTTTTGGCCCTACAGAGGAGAAGAAAGAAGAGTAGTTGGGGTATTTTTGGGAAAGTAGTTTTACCCACCAATTGGATTAAGAGATAAATCTCCATACTAAACGAGTAGAGAAGGCTTTTGACTGAAGATCAAGATTTCAAATACCTAAGCCACCATAAGGTCATGGTAAAGTAATCTTGGTCCAAGAGATAGGAAGATGTGCTCTATGAATATATAGTTGACTTACCTTTCTACAAGAACTTGTTCATTTGACTTTGAATAGTAAATCTGGGTTTATAGAATATTTTTTTGCAATGGAAGCCAATAATTAGGTAGTGTAGTGCAAACTGATTGGAGCATAATGGAGGGTCCAACTTGAGACAAAGTCACTCCTTTCCAATTTGATATTTTAGATTGAATTTCTTTAATGATTGGTTTCCAAATAGAAGACTTCAGTCGTCCTATTGATAATCAGGCTCCTAAGTATTGAATCATGTCAACTCTGTTGGAGATTAAGAGATCTTGGGAGACCCTTGTAACCTCTCAAGGAATGCTTGATTTTGTCAAAAAGATGCTATGATTAGTTCAAATTCCATTTTGACTCACTTCCATATGAAAAAGGTTTAGGATTAGCTATTCCTTTTAGTATAGGTAAAGGAAAAAATAAGTATGTCATTAGCAAACTGCAATAAGGAAAATTGAATTCGACAGTTAAGCCCCAAAGACTTTTAAGTTCTTCTCAAAGCTTCTCCACAAAGTATATACAAATAATGAGATAGTAGGTCCCCTCCTCAAAGTCCTCTTGCAAGAGAGAAAACCCCTGACAAGATTCCATTGATCTGAATTCGACATTTGACTTTGGTCACATAGGTCACGATACAATCTATACTGGTAGGACAGTGAGCTTCAAATGCCTATCACATGTCCTATTTTCTATTTCTTTATTTAAAGAAATCACACGTGGTCTGAATTTTTCATGTAAAATAAAATCTTGGGGGTTTTATAAGAAAAATCCTCTTACACCCTTAGTAGACCAAAAGGGACTTAAAATTTTGTTAGTAACCTGATTGGATTTTCCGCCACACTTTCCCCTTTTTTTTGCACTTTTGTGTTGAGCAGCGATATCACTGCTAGTGTAGCAGCGATATCACCTCTTATTTCACAACTACATATATATACCTGATGATGCCAAAATTGGGTTTCGGACACCACCGGTCAAGTAATAGATGCAGTAATAAATGCGGTAAATAAATGAGAGAGAGAAAGGAAATTTATAGTGGTTCGGTCTGTGTGACCTACATCCACTTCATAAAGGCAGAGGTTGCCTGGGGTATCTTACTTCCTCAATGAGTTGGGATTACAAGCTAGATGAATACAAGAGTAGAAAAATGGGAAGACATCAATTGCCCCCAAGTGCTGGTGGGGCTTCTCGATTTATAGTCCTCCCCTAACAGATGGGGACGACTCTTCAGCAACGTTTGCCCTTGGAGCCCTCGAACTGCCCTCGCGCTGGACGAGGCAGGTGAGATATTTCTCCGCAGGACCTGGTAGGAGCGGGACTGCTTTCGAAGCAACGTGGCTGCCTTGACTTGGTCTTTTCGTGGCCTTGGACCTGAGCTTCATCCTCATTGGTTGGGTCATTTGGGCCTGACTCATCATTTGCCCCTCAATGCCCCGTGCCCAAATAATTTTTTGAAAGGGGGGCATTGGTTGATTCAGGTCTCTTCTCCCTCCAAAATCTTTTTCCTGTTTTCTGGTTTTAATCCTGGTGTGGGCGAGCTTCGGAACTGGAGAAGCCTGGGCGCCCAGGGAGAGATGGCCTAGGCGCCCGGGGGAGTGAAGCTCCTGGGCGCCCGGGGGAGTGATGGTCCTGGGCGCCCGGGGGTGAAGCTCCTGGGCGCCCGGGGGAGTGAAGCTCTTGGACGCCCGGGGGAGTGATGGTCCTGGGCACCTGGGGGTGAAGCTCCTGGGCGCCCGGGGGAGTGAAGCTCCTGTGCACCGGGGGAGTGATGGTCCTGGGCGCCCGGGGTGAAGCTCCTGGCGCCCGGGGTGAAGCTCCTGGGGGAGTGAAGCTCCTGGGCGTCGGGGGAGTGATGGTCCTGGGCGCCCGGGGGAGTGAGTCCCTGGTCCCGTGGCGGCCATTACGCATCCTTTTTTTTTTCAGAGGCGCTGCCCCCTGGGCCCCCGCGAGCTGACCGGGCAGCTCGACCCCCGCTGGGGGACACCCCCGGATCCCCTCTGCGAAGCGCATGATATATCCCTTAGCATATGTAAATTTCAAGACTCTGCCCCTCGGTAACTTCTGATGGGTCATCCCAGAAGAAGAAGATGAGCCCGCAACTTGCTAGAAAGATTGCTCCAGATCCTAGGCTGCAGTAGCGGGCGCGGGCGTAGTCGCTGCAGTGTGGAAAATGAGAGAGCTTCTCAGGCTGAGGAGAGGGCTACGCTAGTTGGAAGGCTTCCGAGGCTGATCTTTTCGTGGCCCGCGAGAGGGCGACCAGGCTTGAGACCGAACTCTTAGCAGCCTAAGAGAGGGCGGCCAAGGCAGAGGCTGAGCTTGTGAAGGACCTTGAGAGGGCTTCGCTCAGTGAGGCTGGGCTTCTGAAGACCCTTGAGAGGGCTTCGCTCAGTGAGGCTGAGCTTCTGAAGACCCGCGAGAGGGCTTCGCTCAGTGAGGTGAGCTTCTAAAGACCCGCGAGAGGGCTTCGCTCAAATGAGGTGAGCTTCTGAAGACCTGCGAGAGGGCTTCGCTCAATGAGATTGAGCTTCTGAAGACCCGCGAGAGGGCTTCGCTGAGTGAGGTGAGCTTCTGAAGACCCGCGAGAGGGCTTCACTCAAATGAAATGAGCTTCTGAAGACCCGCGAGAGGGCTTCGCTCAATGAAGCTGAGCTTCTGAAGACTCGCGAGAGGGCTTAGCTCAGTGAGGTGAGCTTCTGAAGACCCGCGAGAGGGCTTCGCTCAATGAGGCTGAGCTTGTACAGACTCGTGAGAGGGTGATGCTTAGAGAGACCGTTGTGGAGACAGTGATTGGGGCGGTACATGAGAGAACTGCTTTCCCAGATATTGCCCTCTTAGGCTTCGTGCCGACTGAGGCGCTTAATGATTGTAGTGGCAGCTCTGATGATGTCAATGGTGATGTGCTCCTTGACCCTGGGCGCCATGGGGACGGGCGCCCGGGTGAGGTGCTCCTCCACCCTGGGCGCCATGGGGATGGGCGCCCGGGTGAGGTGCTTCTCTACCCTGGGCGCCATGGGGATGGGCGCCCGGGTGAGATGCTTCTCGCCGTGGAGCATGCCTCGGGATTGGTACTTCCTGCGGTACTCCACCAAACGGTGCTCCTCCCTAGGGGTGCTCCTCCAAACTGAGCTCCTCCCTGCCCCGAAGCACGAGTTGTAAGATCTGCTGGTTTTGGGCTACCAGTTGCTGCATGGTCTCCAACATCTGCTGAGGAGTGGGAGTAGGAGCATTCGGGGTAGGATTGATTGGTGGAGGGTTACCCTCGCCCTCTACTCGTCTTGTCGATCTAGTGGTGATCACCATAATTTTGAAAAAAGGATGAGAACTTTTGTTCGGTTCCCACAAACGACGCCAAACTGATGATGCCAAAATTGGATTTCGGACACCACCGGTCAAGTAATAGATGCAGTAATAAATGCGGTAAATAAATGAGAGAGAGAAAGGGAATTTATAGTGGTTCGGTCTGTGTGACGTACATCCACTTCATAAAGGCAGAGGTTGCCTGTGGTATCTTACTTCCTCAATGAGTTGGGATTACAAGCTATAGGAATACAAGAGTAGAAAAATGGGAAGACATCAATTGCCCCCAAGTGCTGGTGGGGCTTCTCGATTTATAGTCCTCCCCTAACAGATGGGGACGACTCTTCAGCAACGTTTGCCCTTGGAGCCCTCAAACTGCCCTCGCGCTGGACGAGGCAGGTAAGATATTTCTCCGCAGGACCTGGTAGGAGCGGGACTGCTTCCGAAGCAATGTGGCTGCCCTGACTTGGTCTCTTCGTGGGCTTGGACCTGAGCTTCATCCTCATGGGTTGGGTCATTTGGGCCTGACTCATCAATACCGACTCAAATTCCTTTTTCTTAGTTGCCATCTTTTTTGTTTTAGAAGAGAATCTCTGCAACCTTTTCATTTCAGAACCCATTTTTGGCTTCCATGGATTTGCTTTTTTTAGACAAAGGTTTTTTTTTTTTGAAACTAAAACTTGAAAGGTAGGCTCTATTATAGTGCTTTCCACTTATTATTTTATTCATAGTTTTTACTCCATTAAAGAGTTTGGTGTACCATATTCTAGAGCTTGGTGGAGTCACTTTCCTTTCTTTAATGTCATAGCATGGGCATTGACATTGGAATTGTCCAAAATGTGCAATAGCTTACTTTCATTCAAACGTCTAAAAAGCTTATATACAAATGTGCAATAGCCTGCTATGAGCATAGAATTCGCTGCTTGTGACAATTAAAAATCACGGAATAGATACCATTTTGGGACTTAACTTGCTACAAGCATAGATATCGCTGCTCATTGTAGTTAAAAGTAAATGAATAGATGTAATTTTAAGAATGGTAGCCTGTATTAAGCATAGATATAGCTGCTCATACGGGGGTTTGAAAAAAAAACAAAAACCTTTAACATTCAAAGATCATGACAAATGTTCATTCTTACAATGACCAATTGACCTCAATCTTTATGTCTAACGAAGCTAACAACCATTTCAATTTCACAGTTGCCATAAGATTAACCTCTACATTCATCTTCACATCCACAGACCTCTTCAGATGCACAAACATCTTGGCAATCACCTCCACATTCGCATATACCTTGGCCACTCAACTTCACCCATCACATTCTGTAGGATCCCAAAATCAATTGGTGATAGAAAACGGTACAACAATGGTTTTATGGTGATGGCGAATGCTCGACTACAGCACACCCACCGCGACTCTTGTTGCGCAACTCACAAAATGCGTGTCCCGTCACTTGAACACCCGACCTATCAGGCTTTGAAATCACTTGTATGATCTTACACCCCATTGGGCTACCACTTATCCCAAAACTAATTGGTGATGGAAAATGGCACAACAATGGTTTTATGGTGAGGGTGAGGGCTCGACCACAATTATGACCGCTCAAGAGTGAGAGTTGAAGTTGACCTCAATGCAACAACTTCAATCAGCCCTAAAATCACAAAATTATAAAATCAGAACTTCAACCATGTAACAACACACTCTTTCATAAATATGACAGAAATCGCAAAAACAGTTCATTCATGCAGCCCTAAAAAATCAAGCGCATCAATAGAGGGGAAGTTCATATATACCCCAGAAATAAAAATCAAGAGAGGGGAAGTTAGTCATGCATGGTTTACCTTGATGTGAAATTGTGATAGCAGTGGAGGATTAGCCGATGAATAGTAAGAGGAATATCTCCCCAACCCAATCATCGGCCTGTGGGCCACAGAGAGGAGGAAGTATACAATAAAGATGCCGACACGTGTTTGGGAGAAATGAAAAGTTGAAAAAAAATACAAGAGATGGGTGACCTGGAGGAACTTGAGACCACAATAGGTTGGAGCATCGCTATTGATGGAGAGGGGAAGGGAAGAGATGAGGAACATGAAAGAAACAAGAGGTCAGGGCGTGGGAGGGGTTTTTATCCCATGTCAGCGAGGAGCGACATCGCTCCTGAAAAATAAAAACTAAAAAACTAGAAATGGACCATGGGACTACTCCAGTCCATAAATTTCTTAGGGGCCCTTTTTGGTCTACTAAGGGTCTAAGGGGAATTTTTCGGTAAAAACCCATAAAATCTTAGTATAATTTAAGGAGAGATTAATAGAAGACATCTGGCATATGTAGTTGAGGACCATTGGTCTTACATATGGAAAAAGGTTTTGATGGATTATCAATCTATAAAAGATTGACCTCATTGGCATTGTTGGCCGGCCGTTTGATTAAAGACATTAATCTTGAATCATTGGCTTCTTATGTTGAGATGTACCCTTTTATTGAAGATGTCAACCTTTGATCATTTCCCTTTATCAAACAATTAGTAACATATGATAATAATTTATCCTTTTGTATGGCTTCTGATTGAGGAACACTCTGCCTTTCATTAAAATAAGACACATCATTGTCCCTATTATTAAACATACTATCAAATTTGAGACTTTGAAATAATCAGTTAATAGAACAAAAGAACATATTTGATTCCGCATGCATTTGTTCATGATCCATTAACAAGTGTTCTCTGGTATATTTCGTCTCCTATTGCCATCCTTACTCTCAAATGGAAATATGATCGAAGCTCTACATTCTCTTAATATACATCTTCCTTAATACAAGGCCCTAATCTAGTTAGATCTTTACGTCTAAAAGCATTAGAATTAGATTTGGGTCTGCAAATTTAAAATTCTTGTTCACATTGATTTTGATTTAAAAACCTCCTACTCCTACATACATGAATCTAGATTCAAGTTTTTCCTAGATCCAGAAGTAGGTTCTATACCCACTTTTCTTGGATGTTTAGATTATTGGACACCCACCCACTTCCCTATGTAGCATGGTAGTAGGGCTATCAATGAGCTGAACTCATGTTGGGCCCATTTATGAGTTCAATAAGGATTGTAGGGATTAAATCTGAGTCTGCATGCCTTATGAACTTGAATATTGGATTTGAGCTCATTAGAAAATGGTTAGAGGCTCGGGTCCAGCCCAATAAAGGCTCAACCCTTATTATTGTAACCAGTGAAATGTAGCTTTCAAATAGTATTGTAAGTGATTATATTTTAAATGTACAAAAGAAAAATGAAAATTAGGCTTTCTTCAGTTAAGAGTCCGATTGGTCTGGACTCTTGGGCCTAATTTGTGTCCAATAAGGTTTAAAGGCCCTTAGTTTAGGCTCGGGCCAAGCCCATAATGCTCATTGGAAAATCTAAATGCAATTTTATCGTGCTTTGGCTCCAATGGACTCAGGCCCAGCCCTTTGAGTGCCCTACATGTGGGTGCAGCCCATGCCCGACAATGTACAAGGTGGATCACATCAGTTATATAAATATGAGCATAACAGCATTACAACTCATCTTTCCATAGAGAACGGTTGCTTAGCTCACTAGTCAGTGGCAACAGTTCTCACTGGGGCTTTTTTCTCTCTTGTGCGGGTTTCTTTCTTACTTGTGTGGGCCTTGTTCCCACTTGTGCGGACTGTGTCTTCCCATCTGTATGCGGGCTCTCTCTTGGATCCCAGCCCCCTTGGCTCGGTTTAAAAAAAAAAACCATCTTTCCATAAGTAACGAAGTGGGACGGCAATTATAGAAACAATGAACCAAACTTTCATCAATAAATGGACCAAATCCTCCTTTATATGATGGGACCTGCTGTCTATGTGCATCTTATGTGTCCCTATAATCAACTGCATCATCGCTCGTTAATGTAAGCACACAAGAAACTGGCACATTGCGAGTTGAGTAAAACCAATTCTAACATGACAAATGGGTCAAAGAAACTTGTTTGATCTCTACCCAATCCAACTACTGATAATTGTCAACTGAGCCATTAGCAAGAACTTCTACTCTCCAAGTACACAGAAGATCAGAATTCTACGTGGATGATGGCAGGGGTGGAACTAGGGAGGGGCTGACAGGGGCCATGACCCCCCTAAATTGCAAAAAAGCATTTTAGATTACTTAGAATTTAAAGCCATCTTTTGCAATTCCTCCCCCCCAACACTACATGGATGATGGCAGGGGTGGAACTAGGGAGGGGCTGGCAGGGGCCATGGCCACCCTAAATTGCAAAAAAGCCTTTTAGATTACTTAGAATTTAAAGCAATGCACCCCCCCTCCCCCCCCTCCCCCAAAATGTCCGTATCCTGGTTATGCCCCTAGTTGATGGAATGTTAATATGGAGTGCACACATGAGAATTGGGAAGAGAAAGGAACAGGAAAAAAAAACTCATATATGATGACTTGAAAAAAGTAGGGAAGGAAGAAGGATGATGGCCCCGGAAATAGTTAGAAACTATTCCCATTCCTTTGTAAGGTAATGATTCTAGAGGCACACACCATTATCCATTATATTATGTTTTCTGCGAATGTTAAACAAATGTGTCATAAGTTCCTTGTGATCAATGTTCTCTTGAACTTCATTTGACAGTCTCTTTGTTCAGTGTGTAAGATTCGTGAAAGTAATATGGCAAATGTATTGATTTCGATGTTTGTACAGGGTCAGAATAATTAATTGGTAAAGATTAAAGAAGATTTTAAGACAGTAAACTTCAATATGATTTCATTGATATCACATGATTCTTCCATGTACATATATATACTACCGAAGCATTAAACTGTTACAAAAGATAAGAGAGAATGGAGTTTGTTAAGGGCATTTGAACCCATTTGGAGATTGCCCAGTCAACATGAGAGAATAGCAGGAGAAGACATTAATAGCAAGATAGTCTTTATGTTTGACTATTCAATGTTTGACTCTTATCTTCTACACACCCTTTCAAACTGGGTGGGGGTGCACGCTGAACACCCAGTTTGACACGTAGATGCTCGAATTGGTGACGCGACAAGGGCTTTGTGAGAATATTGGCAACTTGACTAGTGGAAGGGACAAAATGAGTTACTAATGAACCAAGTGCCACCTTTTCTCGAACAAAATGGTAATCTAGCTCAATGTGTTTTGTACGGGCATGAAAAATAGGATTAACAGTCATATGGAGAGCTAAGTTATTGTCACAAAATAGAGTCGGAGGCTGAAAGAGATAAAGCCCAATGTCACGTAAAATGTATGTTAACCAGGTGATCTTAGCAGCAGTTGATGCAAGAGTCCGATACTCAGCCTTGGTACTAGAACGAGCCAGAGTGGGTTGCCTCTTAGAGCTCCAAGAAATACAATTACTCCCTAGATAAGTGCAATAACTAGTTGTTGAGCGTCTCGTAAGTGGGCACCCAGCCCAATCAGCATCGGAGAATGCATAGAGCTTAAAAGAAGAATTGGAAAGCAAATGAATCCCGTAGGTGATAGTGCCACAAACATAATGTAAAACACGTTTCAGTAATTGAAAGTGAAAAGTGGTGGGATTATGCATGAACTGATACACATACATAATTAACACTATACGATATGTCAGGAAGAGTAAATGTGAGATATAGATGACTACCAACAAGACTCTGATAAAGTTGTGGGTCTGGAAATAAGTCATTAGCAGACCTGGAGGGCTGGAGCTTTTGCACCATAGGCGTGGGAGTCGGCTTGCACTCATGCATCAATGCTTTTTCAAAAAGCTCAGAGGCATATTTAGCCTGATTTAAGAAAAGCCCGCCAGGAAATAGCTGGACTTGAATGCCAAGGAAATAATGTATATACCCAAGATCTTTCATTGCAAATTCCTGATGTAGCCTACCAAGAACCCAGGTGACAAAGAAAGGATTATTTCCAGTCAAGATGATATCATCCACATAGAGCAGCAAAAAGAGAGTTCCTTGGCGGCCATGACAAATGAAGAGAGATGAATCAACAGTGCTGCAGAAAAATCCAATTGACAACAAGAATATACTGAAGCGATCAAACCATGCACGTGGAGCTTGACGCAGTCCGTATAAAGCCTTCTTCAATTGACAAACATGATGGGGATCAGCAAACGTGGCAGTTGCTGCAGACTCTGTTTCGAGAATAGCATCAGTAGGTAAAGTTTTCGGAGGAGTAGGGTACTCCCCATTGATGAAACCAACCATGTCTTGACTCTCAATGAGTCCCATGATTTGGGTTTTCCACAGCAGAAAGTTTGTTTGGGTTAACTTTAATTGAGACAAAGCTTCCCACATTCAGAGTTGAAGGGTAGGAGAAGTTTTGGGGTGATGAACCAGCGGAAGCCATTGAAAAAGTTGAAGAGTAAAAGAAGAAAATGAGTTGTTGGACTAGTGATAAGAAGGGACAAAGAGAGAAACTAGCTGAGAAATGCTAGTCAAAGAGAAGAAATAGCTAGTATGAAGAAAGTAGAAATGTAGAGGCAGAGTGTTATAAATATAAATGACATATTTGCATAAATGATCATATCTTCTTCTTCTTGGGGGATCATCATCCGTCTGTTGATCCATCTCTATCGCAACCCGCTCATCTTGAGTCTGTCGGTGCCGATGGTCTACTAGATCAGATCTGACACAATCTCTTCCAGAAGTTTTGAAGATCGTAAGGCTTGAGGTGAAGGATGGCTAGATGGGAGAAGATGTTGTTTTCTTTATTGAAATAAAAAAAATTGACGGTGCAGGATCGTACCCAGCTTGATCGCAAGATCATCGCTGGGCCCATGCTTTGATACCATAAAAAAGATTTTAAGACAGTAAAATTCAATATGATTTCATTGATATCACCTGATTCTTCCATGTACATATATATACTACCGAAGCATTAAACTGTTACAGAAGATAAGAGAGAATGGAGTTTGTTAAGGGCATTTGAACCCATTTGGAGATTGCCCAGTCAACATGAGAGAATAGCGGGAGAAGATATTAACAGCAAGATAGACTTTATGTTTGACTATTCAAAGTTTGACTCTTATCTTCTACAAAGATGAGCCTAAATTTAGTAGTAAAAAGAGAGGGAAGAAATAAAAAATTAAAAATACAGCTGAATAGGTTAAGAGGTTAAGTCAGTGCAGGTATGGGGGTATCTTACCTATTTAATGAACGGCCTGGATATGACAGGCCCCTCTGTTAACCCAATCTATACCGGCAAAAAAGATCAAGTTGACTTCCAAGGACAACGAGTCTGGGCCTAACTCAACCCACACCCATGTTTTAAAAAGGATCAAAATGTCAACCTAAACTTTGAATTCTTTGGTCTGGCTGGTAGTTCAAAGTACAATAAGTTATGTTGGGCTAAGAACGGCCCCTTACCAGAGGGGTAACGTGTGACAGTTCTCACCTGACTGTGAACGATTTGAATCCTGACTATGCCACCTTTTTCTGCATGTGCGGGCTCCCTTTCCACTTGTATGGGTTTTCTTCCCACGTGTGCGGGCTCTTTTCCCACCTGAGTGGGGCGTCTTTCATGGGTGCGGGCTCTCTCTTGAGTCCCAGCACCCTTGACTGGGGTACCAAAAAATGAAAAATGTAATGTTGGGCTAGGATAGGTGTAGTAGTCCAAACTTAACTGATTTATTAATATGGTTGAAAATGTCAATCTGAATTTGGAATTATTAAACCACCGACCTGCTTGTTTTGAACAAAGTGAAAGCCATCCAAATGCTCTTCATCACATAAATCTAGGAGGGTGCTGAAATTTACATGATCAATTGAAGGGCCAAAAGAACTTGAATGAGCATGGGTTTTGGGGTCAATGTTGATTCCAGTTATGATGTGCATTCCCCCAATTATGGAGATGCTAAGCTACTGCTCCTCCCAAGTGCGCAATAGAGGCCACGGACCTAGAGTATGGATATGCACCTTCTTGATCACCTATTGACCCCATCTAGGTAGAGAAAACATGTAAAGGGCTTAGAGTGAACATAGGAGACTAGGTGAGCCCCACCAGCTTGAACCTTCCTAAAAGTTTTTGCAAAATAATATCAACATGTTGCACATACATTGCATGTTAAAGTGATGGTCTTGTTTTTCCTTTCTTTCTTAATTTTTTTTTTCCAAATTCCAAGGAGACACTTGTTTGCATAGAATACATAAAAATTCAAAGTCAAATGAGCTCCACTCAAGGATTATTAAAGAAGTAAGAGGTAGAGGACATAAGGTACTGATGTATATTCAACATTCACTTTCTGAATTACTAGGGCATTGGCTGGGTATGCATTACCACATCTCCTTGATTCATCTTTTCCATTAGAAGGGGGTAATTTGATGGCTATTTTTAGAAATTGGCATTTGTTTTTTCAATTTGAACCATTTTACATAAAATAATTGGGCCCGAGGAATTCAAAGCTGTCAAAATGTACTAAATGAGCTTTCCTGAATCTTCATATGGATTTTGGCCTTGAACCCAGTTGAGTCCAGCAGAGCAGCAGAGAGAGAGAGAGAGAGAACATTCTCATCGAACTCTACTCATTATTCCATCAAACCCAGAGCAATAACATACAGAAGTTTCAAAAGAATTCTTTTAAAATCTCTCTCACACAAATGTTAATGCAACCCCAACGTGACCCATCTTTTCCCTATTGTTAAGTTTACCTTGAAATTCAGTGTCTACCAAATCGAACAAAATTATTCTACTTGTTGGGTATGTGGGCTTGGGTTTGGCTCGTTTTGTAGGTCCAACCCATTTGTATTAGGGTTAAGGGGTAATTTAGTCTTTGTTAACACTATATATTATCTCCTTAGGTTGTAACCCTATAAAAGGGGGGAAAACATCTCTGATTAGTAGGGAAGAAGAAGTGCAAAGAAGAGGAAGAAGATGTAGTCTCTTTTACAGTGGTGTTTCGTACACCACATAAGAGAGTGAGTGGGGTTTTGAGGTTTTGAGTGAACTGGAATTGGGAATATGAGAGAAATCTCATATGTTGTATACCTCCTCTTGTATCTCCTCTGTAGTGAATTACTTTATTATCTTCCCCCGTGGACGTAACCCTAAATGGGTGAACCACGTAAACCCTTTGTGTCTCTTCTTGTGTGTGGATTGATTGCATGTGTTCATACATGGTTGCATGTTGATCTATCGATCACTCGTATTTCCGCTGCGCCACTTATCCTTAGCACTACAAATTGGTATTAGAGCTGGTCCTGATCAATGATCAGGAGTTGCTGAGCGATACAGAGATCGCTTGGATTGTGTGATCGATGAATTCGAAACTGGATCTAGTTGATGAAGCATAGACAGAAAGATCCGATGCAGATCTTTGCCATTGGACACCGCACACTTGGATCAAAGAAGAGAAGATCGGAGAATAGGGCTTGGTTTGCCCTGTTGTAGTGAAGAGGATCCCAGACGGGGAGTTCCTTTTGGGGTCTGCCGCCGCAGATGAAGATGAGATCCGATGGGGATCTCAAAGTGGGCCGCAGATTGTGAGATCGATCCCAGTTGATCTATCGATCTTGGTGGGTCATACAGACCCTCTGTTGCAAAGTTGTGTTTTTGAGTAAGAGACAGAGTCGATCCCCAGACTCTGTGTGTTCTGTTGAAAAAATGGAGTTGGATCTGCGCGTGCTTTTGCAGTCGATGGAAGAAAAAAAGGGTCTGTATGTTGTAGAAATTGGATCCGGAGAAGACAGAGGATCTGATTCTTGGTTGGCCACACATGAAAAGAGAGATCGGACCGCAGATCTCAAGTGGGCCATGGCTGTTGGGGCCGATCAGAGAAGATCGGAGGAGATCCATTGAATTGGATTTGGAGAGGGCCGCGAATTGTGCAGAGGGAGATCGTTTGATCTCGGTGGGCCACTCTCATCGCAGAGAGAGGAGATGGGCGAGATCGCCGCGCATCGCTGCCGGTTAGATCGCCCTGTTGCAAGTCGCAGATTTAATTGCAAACCTACCACCTCCTAAGACAGTGAGGGAGGTGAGATCCTTCTTGGGCCATGTTGGCTTCTACCGTCGTTTTATCAAGGACTTCAGTAAGATCTCAAAACCTTTGTGTGATTTGTTGTCCAAAGATGCCTCATTTGAATTTACTCCTGATTGCTTAGCTGCTTTTGAAAAGCTAAGGACGGAATTGACCTCAACACCTATCATTCGGCCTCTTGATTGGACTCTGCCGTTTGAGGTCATGTGTGATGCCTCCAATTATGCAATTGGTGCCATCTTAGGGCAAAGAGTTAATAAGCTACCTCATGTGATTCATTATGCTAGTAAGACTTTGAACGACGCTCAACTCAACTATTCCACCACGGAAAAGGAGTCGTTGGCAGTCGTATTTGCTCTGGAAAAGTTTAGACCCTACCTGATAGGCTCAAAAGTCATTGTATTTACTGATAATGCTGCCCTTAATTACCTTCTCACAAAGAAGGATGCGAAAGCTAGGCTGATTCGGTGGATTCTCTTATTGCAAGAATTTGATCTCGAGATTCGAGATAAGAAAGGGTTAGAAAATGTAGTGGCTGATCATGTGTCCCGATTACTTGTAGAGCCTACTATTGATTCCTTGCCTATCTTAGAAACATTTCCTGATGAGCAACTTATGTCAGTCTCACATGCTGAATCCCATGGTATGCAGACACTGTGAATTACCTTGTTACAGAGAAAATGCCAAGTTCTTGGACTAAGCAAGAAAAGTGTCGTTTTCTATCTATGGCAAAATGGTATTTTTGGGATGAGCCATATTTGTTCAAGTATTGCCCTGACCAGATCATTCGACGGTGCATTCCCAACTGTGACCAAAGAAAAATTCTTGCATTTTGCCATGACCACACTTGTGGAGGACATTTTGGGGCAAAGAAAACCGCTGTAAAAGTTTTGCAGTGTGGATTTTATTGGCCATCCTTATTCCGTGATTCACGTGATTATTGCAAAACCTGTAATCGTTGTCAACGATTAGGGAGAATCACAAAACGGAATGAGATGCCCCAACACCCAATCCTGATAATCGAAAATTTTGATGTTTGGGGCATTGACTTCATAGGCCCTTTTCCAGTGTCATATGGCTATCAGTACATTCTAGTTGCCTTAGATTACATGTCAAAATGGGTGGAGGCAATAGCTTGCAAAACAAATGACCACAAGGTGGTAGTTCAGTTTCTCAAGGAAACCGTGTTTGCTCGTTTTGGTATTTCCCGTGCAATCATCAGTGATGGGGGAAAGCATTTCTGTAATCGGGTCTTTGCGGCCTTGATGGGGAAATACTTTATTACTCATAAAGTAGCCACCTCATATCACCCACAGACGAGCAGTCAGGTTGAAATCTCCAACAGAGAGATTAAGACCATCCTTGAGAAGACAATCAATGTGAGACCCCACCCCTGGTGGGCCCTCAATGTGAATTTGAATACTATATATTAGCCTAAGTATTTTAGTTATACTAATTATGGGGCTTAGTGAGGGTAGTTATGTATTTTCCTAGGGTTAGACTAGTGGTGTAATTAGTAGAGTCAATAGGGTGTCTTTTGTTATTTTTAGAGTTAGGGAGTTTGTTAGAGGCCCTAGCTAGAGTTTCGTATTTACTATAGGGGGTTTGCACCAAAGAATCTTCTAGAAGATCACCTAAAGACCCAAATACCCTCTACCCTAACCCTAATCCTACTCTAACCCCAAGGGCAATTTTGTCCCTAACCCAAAAACCCAACCTATATAAACAAAACCCTCCCCTGCCCAAACAAGTACTGTTCATCTCCTTTTTCCTTTCTCTCAAGTTTCAATCCCTTCTCTCTTCTTCTTCCCCAATTCTCTCCAACGAACCCTCATCTTCCCCTCCAATCTCTCTTTTCTCTTCCTCGCCCCAGAAATCCCTGACAGAAGGCCAGCCGAGACCAACCTGCACCATAGGAGCAACTGCCGAGACCCTGCCTTTTGGTTTCCCTGTGGTTTTCTCTCTTTTCCTTCTACCTTCAATCGATCAAGGCAAGTGCACTGTGCTGGTAGTCTAGATTGCATGTTTCCTTCCTTTGATTTGCAGTAGAATTCCAATTTGTAATATATATGTTTAGATCGATCCTTGAGCATGTTTGTTTGGTTCCTTTGGCCATTGATGGATGGGATTACCTCATTTGGATGATCAATGGCCGGTTGATGATGGGTGGATGATGTAGGAATGATTTATTTTGCTTCTGTAATGGTCTATGGAGAATCCCAGAAGAATTGGGTCACGGAAATGAGTTTCCGGAGATGGAATGACAAGAACCCATCTCGCAGTATTGAGATCGGAATCGAAGTAGGACCACCCTTGGTAGATCAGGACCCTACGTCTATGTGAGGGGGCCTGTGCGACCATGGGGTGCTACTTGATCTAGATTTTGATCAGAGGTGGACCACCATTCCTGTGCTTAATGAAGAGAAGTTGTGTCCTGTCGCAGAACTGGGTTCTATAACAGAACACAACACTGATAGGAGAAATGGACAGAGTCCAGCGATGGCCGAGCCCAGCACTTGCAGAGCCCAACGGTTGCCGAGCTCAGCATTAGTGCAGCTCAGCAACTGCCGAACTCAGCACTTGCAGAGCCCTGCGGTTGCCGAACTCAGCGTTAGCGCTGCTCAGCAACTGCCGCGCTCAGCACTAGCCGAACTCAACGATGGCTGGATTCAACACTAGCCGAACTCAGAGTTCTGCCGAGCATAATGGTTAGGATGAGATTCGCGTTTAGCCGAGCTAAGTGTCTAGGCCGAGCTCAGTGCTCAAAGCCGAGTTCAGTGTTACGGCCGAACTCAGTGTTATGGCCGAACTCAGTGTTTTACTGAGCTCAGCGCCAGACCGGGTTCCGTGCCAGACCGGACTTCGAGCTTAGCCGAACTCAGTGCTTAACCAAGCTAAGAGCTTGACCAACCTCAATGCCTAGCCGAACTCAATGCATTTTCTGAACTCAGTTGGGTGGCCGAACTGAGCTAGGCCTTTGCCGAGCTGAGTTGAGTGACCCAGCTGAGTGTTTAATTGAGCTCCAGTGTTTAGCCGAACTCCGAGACGGATTCCGAAAAGGCCGGATTCCAACAAAGGAGAATAGAACCTGGGACATTCCCTTCAGCCAGAATTCTTAGTGTGCACGGCCAACTACCCAGGCCAGGGAGTTAGCCGAACTCACAGGAAGTTCTGGACAAACAGGCTTTTCCTGTAGGGTGTTTTTCCTTCTCTGATCATAGTGTGCCGAGCTGACCGCCCAGGCCAGGAGGTCGGCTGAGCACACTGTGTACAGTGACGATCCCCAGATTCTAATTTCTATTGTTGCAATCATATGTAGGGCCCACTGACCATTCAAATATGCTTCCATCACTGTGCCAGCCACGAGTCAATGGTACGGCTCAACCTTGACTCGTGGGGTCCACTAATTAAAGTCCAGGTTATGTAATCTAAGATGATTCGACCTTTATACGTTACCAAATGATGCACATAACTTCTAAGCACCAAACACAATATTCCTTAGCATCTGTGGTTTCACTTAAAGATCGAATTACCTGAGATGGACCTGTATCCGAAAGTGGACCATTTACCTAGGTTGGACTGTTGCTATCTCCCTATGATTCGTGTACTTGGAGATTCATCTCCCTCATACTATGACTATCACTCTATTGTCCTTATTATTGCTCATACCTGTTAATTAAATGGAAAATGGAGGACCTAAACCTATGAATACTTAGAGGTGACCCGGTAATCTGATTTGGTGGATCATTGACCCGTGTATGTGGCTAGGCGGGCCCTTTTTATGGCCTAAGTTGGATGTGAATTACCCTAGAATGGAGAGGTTAGATTGTATGGGCTTGTGACCCATTATGGACGTAGATGGATCATATGTCATTGAACATGGGCTTGTATCTCATATGGATTGTTATAGACCAGGCCAAGTATTTGGTGGGCCTTGGTACGGATCCAATGATTGGAATTGGACTTGGACTATGATCCACAATCTGTATTGAGTACTTAGACCTCTTAGGGACTTTTGTTAGGACCTTGTTCACGCAAGGCAAAGCCTAGACAGACACAGACCTTTATTGTTTCCGAGTCGGCATAGACATTCACTCAGTTGATTTAAGCTCAGCCAGTTGGACTGATCATCACTGGTAGGAGCTATTGAGATTTGTTGTGTGGCTATCATGATGAGCACTGTTGGGACGGACGGTGTGATGCCGGTTCCGGTCGTGGTGGATGATGTTGGTGATATTTTGCAGGGTTAGTAATCCCTAGCATTAGCTTAGGATCCCTACCGCGACTGTGTTCAGTATGGGAGGGCCGCGGCATAATATCCCGCGGTGACCAGCTTATGTGGATGTGCCATATTGTGTAGGTTTATTACTGTTATGCTTATTATGATTCTACATTGTTATCTTGCACGACTGCATAGCATATGTACCTTTGTTACTCTCTTAACTTTATACATGTCTCTACTCATTTGATGCATACATTCTATATTATCTGCATATTGTGACTTGCCAGATCTTTAGATCTGACCCACTCTTGGTGCTTAGGTCTTGACCCCGAGTTCGAGGGCGATGCGTTCGCATTCGTCGAGGTGCCCGTAGCAGGCGACTACGGATGGGGGCCGGCCGACCATGAGGTCGAGCCGGAAGGTGGAGAGCCGACACCAGCTGTAGGGGTTTGGGTGTTCTTTTGTCTGGGTTTTGAGAGACATTTGTTGTGAGTTGGGTAGTAATGAAAAATATGTAATTAAACTTTGATTTGTTATCGCTATACATTTAGGCTGAACTTCAGCCCTTCTACATTTGACATATATACGATGATACCTTATACTTCCGCTATCTCTGTATGGCTTCTGCTTATAATACGCTTCCGCAATAATAACTGTTGTTACATTATTGTTCAAAAAGTTTTAAATTGGACCTCACTGCGGACCTACGATCTTGGAAGTTCTCGGATTTTCCGGGAAGTAGCGCGTCAATTTCGGTACTTGGACGATTTTCTCGGTATCCGGAATTGGGGCGTTACATTTTATGGTATCAGAGCCGGCAAGTCTCTAGGAAATAAAATACACTAGAAACTTTAGGACGTAGTGAGGATCTCAGTGTGGGGGTACGTATAGGGTCGATGGATCGGGTAGAATCAGTGTAGTCCTAAGTGTTGGACTTAAACTAACCTAATTTCTTTCTCTTGACAGATGTCTAGAGAGGGTTCTCCATCACATATGATGCCAGCAGCCGGTAGTCAGCCAGACTTCGAGCAGCGTTTCCAGAGGTTCTTGCAGGCCTTCCTCGTTTCCCAGGAGGCCCAGGCGTCGGCGCAGCAGCAGCAGGCCGAGGATTTTGCCCAATTCCAGACGCAAGTCTTGGACATCATGGACAGAGTGGCTCAGCCAGGCACAGCAGCGGCATCCGTTCGGGAGGCAGACCCGAACGTCATATTTGAGAGGTTCCTCAAAAGAGGACCGCCTGAGTTCACTGGCGCCGATGACCCGCTGGTGGCCGACGAATGGATCGTACGGATGGAGAAGATCTTCAAGGTCTTCGAGTGCACCGGTCAGCAGAGAGTGCAGTTGGCCGCTTATATGTTTCGGGGAGTCGCGGAGGACTGGTGGAGGATGATTCAGCGTCATTTCGAGACGATAGGGGACGAGATCGCTTGGACTGCATTCAGAGCGGACTTCCTTCGGAAGTTCATACCATCTCACGTCAGAGACCGCAAGCTGCGGGAATTTCAGGGGCTGGTGCAAGGCAGCATGACTGTCTACCAGTATGAGGTTCGCTTCACCCAGCTTTCTCGTTTTGCAGAGGCTCTGATCACACCTGAGTCCGAGAGGATCCGTCGGTTCGTCGATGGGCTGAGAGATGAGATTCAGTTGAGCATGTCCTGCATCGAGCTGCCCACATATGAGGAGGCTTTGAGGAGAGCTTACTGGGCAGAGGAGCGTCTGCAGCGGATAGAGACCAGTCAGCAGCAGAGGCGAGTTAGAGCCGCCTTGGTCAGACCGCAGCCCTTGCCCATACAGCAGCAGCCATTTCAGAGACAGAGGCCAGCAGGCCAGGCCAGGCAGCATCAGTATTAGCGGCAGCCTCAGCAGCAGCAGCAGTGTGGGCCTAGAGTATGCTATGATTATGGGGAGACAGGACACATCTCCAGATTTTGCCCATTCAGAGGGGGACAGCCTCAGGCCCCGATGCTTCAGCTTCCAGCACCACCGAGAGCACCAGCTCCAGCTCCACCTGTTCAGCAGATTGCACCGGCACCCCAGCCACCTCAGCAGCAGTACCGTGCCCAGCAGCAGGCACGTGGACCCCAGCAGCCCAGGGGACAGCACTACCAGAGGGGACGATACCAGAGGCCCCATGGACAGCAGCGACAGCAGCAGAGACCTCAGGCTGTAGGTCAGGCATTCGCACTCACACATGAGGAGGCCGAAGCTGCAGGGAACGTCGTCGAATGTACTCTTTCTATTTGTGATCGGATTGCTAGAGTATTGTTTGATCCTGGTGCGACACATTCCTATGTGTCTTCTGCTTTTGCTTTAGTTCTTGGTGGGGTAGGAGATGAGTTGCCTTGCACGCTAGTTGTGTCTACGCCCGTGGGTAAGAGGGTAGTGTGTCAGACTTACCACCCCAGATGCCGAGTGCAGATCGGGGAGTGTATTATGTTTGCAGATCTGATCGTGTTACCCATGCATGACTTCGACGTTATCTTGGGGATGGATTGGTTGGCCCGATATCGAGCAGTGATGGATTGCTTCGAGAAGACAGTTAGGCTCACTATCGACGGTTCAGATGCCACGATCGAGTTTGTGGGTGAGAGGAGACCACCCAGCACTAGGTTGATTTCAGCACTGAAGGCAGAGAGGCTAGTGAGATCAGGTTGCGAGGGCTACATCGCATTCATCTCAGAGGACAAGAAGTCCAAGGGAGTCGAGGAGATTCCAGTTGTTTGCGAGTTTCCAGACGTGTTTCCTGACGAGATCCCAGGATTGCCTCCAGTCAGAGAGATCGACTTCACCATCGAGCTTGTGCCAGGCACCGCACCGATTTCCAGAGCTCCTTATTGCATGGCTCCAGCAGAGCTGCGAGAATTGAAGACCCAGTTGCAAGAGTTAATAGACAAGGGCTTCATTAGACCGAGCATGTCACCTTGGGGAGCACCTGTGCTCTTCGTGAAGAAGAAGGATGGATCGATGAGGATGTGCATCGACTACAGGCAGCTGAACCAGGCAACAGTAAAGAACAAGTATCCTCTTCCCCGGATCGACGAGCTCTTCGATCAGCTTCAGGGAGCGCAGTACTTCTCAAAGGTGGACCTGAGATCGGGATATCATCAGCTGCGAGTCAGAGAGCAGGATGTGCAGAAGACAGCGTTTCGTACTCGTTACGGACACTATGAATTCCTTGTGATGCCGTTCGGGTTGACGAATGCGCTGGCAGTGTTCATGGCCCTGATGAACAAGATCTTCGCCCCGTACCTCGACAGCTTTACGGTGGTGTTCATCGACGACGTGTTGGTCTACTCCAAGTCCAGAGAGGAGCACGAGCAGCATTTGAGGACGTCTCTACAGTTGCTACGTGATAACCAGCTGTACGCAAAGCTCAGCAAGTGCGAGTTCTGGTTAGAGCAAGTAGTCTTCCTCGGACATATCATCTCCAGAAACGGCCTAGCAGTGGATCCAGCAAAGATCGAGGCAGTAGTGAACTGGGAGAGACCGAAGAATGTTACAGAAGTTCGGAGTTTCCTTGGCTTAGCAGGCTACTACCGCAGATTTGTCAAGAGTTTCTCTTCGATTTCAGCCCCTTTGACCAAGCTGACGAGAAAGGATGTACCGTTCGTATGGACAGATGCTTGTGAGGACAGTTTCCAAGAGCTGAAGGAGAGACTGACGACAGCACCAATCTTATCTTTACCTTCGGGTACAGGCGGTTTTGTTGTCTTCACCGATGCTTCAGGGACCGGTCTTGGTTGTGTTTTGATGCAGGAGGGCAAAGTCATTGCTTATGGATCACGTCAGCTGAAGGAGCACGAGAAGAAGTATGCTACTCACGATCTAGAGCTTGCAGCAGTCGTGTTTGCACTGAAGATGTGGCGGCATTACCTCTACGGAGAGAAGTTCGAAGTCCATTCAGATCATCGCAGTTTGCAGTACCTGTTCACTCAGCATGATCTCAACAACCGTCAGAGGCGTTGGATGGAGTACATCAAGGATTACGACTTCCCTATCAAATACCATCCGGGTAAGGCGAACGTCGTAGCAGATGCTTTGAGCAGGAAGACCGCCCTAGTCAGTTTCCTAGCAGCAGAGGGCGTGTGGACCGATGTCTTCAGTGACTTGGATGTCCAGTTTCAGCCGCTCAGCGACAGAATTATGCTTGCTACCATGTCCGCTTGGGAACCAGAGTTGCTCGGAGGGGTCAAGGACAGTCAACGCAGCGATCCTAAGCTTGTCAGAGTGATCGAGCAGATTGACCAGAGGCCAGAGTTCAGACTGATTGGTGGAGTACTCTACTACCAGGACAGGCTGTGTGTACCAGATATCCAGGAGCTGAAGGACCAGATCTTAGCAGATGCACACCACAGCAGATATTCGATTCACCCAGGCAGCACCAAAATGTACAGGAACCTGAGGAGCTACTACTGGTGGAACAACATGAAGAAAGAGATTGCAGGCTATGTGTCCAGATGTCTGACCTGTCAACAGATCAAAGCCGAGCATCAGAAGCCACCAGGGCTACTTCATCAGCTCGAGATACCTCAGTGGAAGTGGGAACACATCACCATGGATTTTATTGCAGGACTTCCAGCTACCAGGAGACGCAGTGATGGCATTTGGGTGATCGTGGACAGGCTGACCAAGTCAGCTCACTTCTTGCCAGTATCGATGAGAGCGGGACTCGACGTCCTTGCTAAGCTGTATATGGATAGGATCGTCTCTTTGCACGGGGTTCCAGCTTCGATTGTTTCAGACAGAGATCCACGCTTCACTTCTCACTTTTGGGATAGTCTTCAGCGAGCTTTGGGTACCAAGTTGAGCTTCAGTACAGCCTACCACCCCCAGACAGACGGACAGACGGAGCGCACCAACCAGACCTTGGAGGATATGTTGCGAGCTTGTGTTCTAGACTACAAGGAGAACTGGGAGGATTCCTTGCCACTCTGTGAGTTTGCCTACAACAACAGTTACCACTCGAGCATCAAAATGGCACTGTTCGAAGCATTGTACGGCAGGAAGTGCAAGACCCCAATTTGTTGGGAGGAAGTTGGTGTCAGGAGCTTCCATGGACCATCTATTGTCGGCGACACCAGTGAGAAGATCCACCAGATAGTGGAGAACCTGAAGGTTAGCCGCAGTCGACAGAAGAGCTATGCAGACAATCGGCGCAGACCACTCGAGTTCCAGAAAGGAGACCGTGTATTCCTGAAGGTTTCCCCAGCTCGAGGCACCCTCAGATTCGGCGAGAAGGGCAAGTTAGCACGGAGATACGTCGGACCCTTTGAGATCAAGGCTAGGATCGGAGATGTCGCCTACAGACTTCAGTTGCCAGCAGAGCTATCAGGTGTGCACGACGTCTTCCATGTCTCGATGTTGAGGAAGTATGTGGAGGACCCTACCCACATTCTGCATCACCAGCCGCTCGACATCCAGCCCGACGCGTCCTACATCGCCAAGCCAGTCGCCGTCTTCGACACCAAGGAGAAAGTACTTCGGGACCGAACCATCCAGTTCGTGAAGGTTCAGTGGGAGCATCACACTCCGGAAGAGGCTACTTGGGAGCTACGAGACCAGGTGGCAAGAGATTATCCACATCTTCTACCGCAGGTATGTCCCTACTTTGTTTTACATTTGGGGACCAAATGTTTTAAAGGAGGGAGGAATGTGAGACCCCACCCCTGGTGGGCCCTCAATGTGAATTTGAATACTATATATTAGCCTAAGTATTTTAGTTATATTAATTATGGGACTTAGTGAGGGTAGTTATGTATTTTCCTAGGATTAGACTAGTGGTGTAATTAGTAGAGTCAATAGGGTGTCTTTTGTTATTTTTAGAGTTAGGGAGTTTGTTAGAGGCTCTAGCTAGAGTTTCGTATTTACTATAGGGGGTTTGCACCAAAGAATCTTCTAGAAGATCACCTAAAGACCCAAAAACCCTCTACCCTAACCCTAATCCTATTCTAACCCCAAGGGCAATTTTGTCCCTAACCCAAAAACCCAACCTATATAAACAAAACCCTCCCCTGCCCAAACAAGTACTGTTAATCTCCTTTTTCCTTTCTCTCAAGTTTCAATCCCTTTCCTCTTCTTCTCCTTCTTCCCCAATTCTCTCCAACGAACCCTCATCTCCCCCTCCAATCTCTCTTTTCTCTTCCTCGCCCCAGAAATCCCTGACAGAAGGCCAGCCGAGACCAACCTGCACCATAGGAGCAACTGCCGAGACCCTGCCTTTTGGTTTCCCTGTGGTTTTCTCTCTTTTCCTTCTACCTTCAATCGATCAAGGCAAGTGCACTGTGCTGGTAGTCTAGATTGCATGTTTCCTTCCTTTGATTTGCAGTAGAATTCCAATTTGTAATATATATGTTTAGATCGATCATTGAGCATGTTTGTTTGGTTCCTTTGGCCATTGATGGATGGGATTACCTCATTTGGATGATCAATGGCCGGTTGATGATGGGTGGATGATGTAGGAATGATTTATTTTGCTTCTGTAATGGTCTATGGAGAATCCCAGAAGAATTGGGTCACGGAAATGAGTTTCCGGAGATGGAATGACAAGAACCCATCTCGCAGTATTGAGATCGGAATCGAAGTAGGACCACCCTTGGTAGATCAGGACCCTACGTCTATGTGAGGGGGCCTGTGCGACCATGGGGTGCTACTTGATCTAGATTTTGATCAGAGGTGGACCACCATTCCTGTGCTTAATGAAGAGAAGTTGTATCCTGTCGCAGAACTGGGTTCTGTAACAGAACACAACACTGATAGGAGAAATGGACAGAGTCCAGCGATGGCCGAGCCCAGCACTTGCAGAGCCCAGCGGTTGCCGAGCTCAGCATTAGTGCAGCTCAGCAACTGCCGAACTCAGCACTTGCAGAGCCCTGCGGTTGCCGAACTCAGCGTTAGCGCTGCTCAGCAACTGCCGAGCTCAGCACTAGCCGAACTCAGCGATGGCTGGATTCAACACTAGCCGAGCTCAGAGTTCTGCCGAGCATAATGGTTAGGATGAGATTCGCGTTTAGCCGAGCTAAGTGTCTAGGCCGAGCTCAGTGCTCAAAGCCGAGTTCAGTGTTACGGCCGAACTGAGTGTTTGGCCGAACTCAGTGTTTTACTGAGCTCAGCGCCAGACCGGGTTCCGTGCCAGACCGGACTTCGAGCTTAGCCGAACTCAGTGCTTAACCAAGCTAAGAGCTTGACCAACCTCAATGCCTAGCCGAACTCAATGCATTTTCTGAACTCAGTTGGGTGGCCGAACTGAGCTAGGCCTTTGCCGAGCTGAGTTGAGTGACCCAGCTGAGTGTTTAATTGAGCTCCAGTGTTTAGCCGAACTCCGAGACGGATTCCGAAAAGGCCGGATTCCAACAAAGGAGAATAGAACCTGGGACATTCCCTTCAGCCAGAATTCTTAGTGTGCACGGCCAACTACCCAGGCCAGGGAGTTAGCCGAACTCACAGGAAGTTCTGGACAAACAGACTTTGCCTGTAGGGTGTTTTTCCATCTCTGATCATAGTGTGCCGAGCTGACCGCCCAGGCCAGGAGGTCGGCTGAGCACACTGTGTACAGTGACGATCCCCAGATTCTAATTTCTATTGTTGCAATCATATGTAGGGCCCACTGACCTTTCAAATAGGCTTCCATCACTGTGCCAGCCACGAGTCAATGGTACGGCTCAACCTTGACTCGTGGGGTCCACTAATTAAAGTCCAGGTTATGTAATCTAAGATGATTCGACCTTTATACGTTACCAAATGATGCACATAACTTCTAAGCACCAAACACAATATTCCTTAGCATCTATGGTTTCACTTAAAGATCGAATTACCTGAGATGGACCTGTATCCGAAAGTGGACCATTTACCTAGGTTGGACTGTTGCTATCTCCCTATGATTCGTGTACTTGGAGATTCATCTCCCTCATACTATGACTATCACTCTATTGTCCTTATTATTGCTCATACCTGTTAATTAAATGGAAAATGGAGGACCTAAACCTATGAATACTTAGAGGTGACCCGGTAATCTGATTGGGTGGATCATTGACCCGTGTGTGTGGCTAGGCGGGCCCTTTTTATGGCCTAAGTTGGATGTGAATTACCCTAGAATGGAGAGGTTAGATTGTATGGGCTTGTGACCCATTATGGACGTAGATGGATCATATGTCATTGAACATGGGCTTGTATCTCATATGGATTGTTATAGACCAGGCCAAGTATTTGGTGGGCCTTGGTACGGATCCAATGATTGGAATTGGACTTGGACTATGATCCACAATCTGTATTGAGTACTTAGACCTCTTAGGGACTTTTGTTAGGACCTTGTTCACGCAAGGCAAAGCCTAGACAGACACAGACCTTTATTGTTTCCGAGTCGGCATAGACATTCACTCAGTTGATTTAAGCTCAGCCAGTTGGACTGATCATCACTGGTAGGAGCTATTGAGATTTGTTGTGTGGCTATCATGATGAGCACTGTTGGGACGGACGGTGTGATGCCGGTTCCGGTCGTTGTGGATGATGTTGGTGATATTTTGCAGGGTTAGTAATCCCTAGCATTAGCTTAGGATCCCTACCGCGACTGTGTTCAGTATGGGAGGGCCGCGGCATAATATCCCGCGGTGACCAGCTTATGTGGATGTGCCATATTGTGTAGGTTTATTACTGTTATGCTTATTATGATTCTACATTGTTATCTTGCACGACTGCATAGCATATGTACCTTTGTTACTCTCTTAACTTTATACATGTCTCTACTCATTTGATGCATACATTCTATATTATCTGCATATTGTGACTTGCCAGATCTTTAGATCTGACCCACTCTTGGTGCTTAGGTCTTGACCCCGAGTTCGAGGGCGATGCGTTCGCACTCGTCGAGGTGCCCGTAGCAGGCGAGTACGGATGGGGGCCGGCCGACCATGAGGTCGAGCCGGAAGGTGGAGAGCCGACACCAGCTGTAGGGGTTTGAGTGTTCTTTTTTCTGGGTTTTGAGAGACATTTGTTGTGAGTTGGGTAGTAATGAAAAATATGTAATTAAACTTTGATTTGTTATCGCTATACATTTAGGCTGAACTTCAGCCCTTCTACATTTGACATATATACGATGATACCTTATACTTCCGCTATCTCTGTATGGCTTCCGCTTATAATACGCTTCCGCAATAATAACTGTTGTTACATTATTGTTCAAAAAGTTTTAAATTGGACCTCACTGCGGACCTACGATCTTGGAAGTTCTCGGATTTTCCGGGAAGTAGCGCGTCAATTTCGGTACTTGGACGATTTTCTCGGTATCCGGAATTGGGGCGTTACAATCAATCCCACTAGAAAGGACTGGTCATTGCGCTTGAGTGATGCTCTGTGGGCATATAGGACCGCTATAAGACTCCAATCGGAATGTCCCCTTATAGATTGGTCTTTGGGAAGTCTTATCACCTCCTTGTCGAGTTGGAACATAGGGCATATTGGGCGATCAAACGCCTCAACTTTGCTCTCGATAGGGCAGGGGAGACCAGAAAACTTTAGCTTGATGAGCTGGAAGAGCTCCGAAATGATGCATATGATTGCGCCAAAATGTACAAGGACTGAATGAAAGCCATGCATGCATGATAGGCATATTCTTAGGAAAGAATTTCATCTTGGCCAGAAAGTCCTATTGTACAAATCCAGGTTGCACTTGTTCCCTGGAAAGTTGAAGTCTCGTTGGACTGGACCTTACATTGTTCATATTGTTCATCCCCATGGTGCGGTTGAGGTCGAAAGTCCCAAGGATGGTAATATTTTCAAAGTCAATGGTCAAAGGTTGAAACCATTCTTGGAGAATGTTGTTCCGGAGGCTGAATCTATACCTCTGGATGATCCTGCTTACCAGGATTGATTGAGCACTGGATCTGACAGTGTATTTTCTGTGTATATTATGTACAGTGATTACCTACTTTTGTTGTTTTTTATTTTGTCTAACTTTGGCATGATGTTGCAATTCCAAGTTTTTCTCAGGTGCCCTCCCGTACTTTTATCCCCCATGTTTCATTGATCATTGCATTTCATTTATTTAAACATCGAGGACGATGTTCATGCTAGGTTGGGGGGTGAGACCAAACACACTCATCCATCTTTAGACAAGAATTTCACACTCTTTTTGTTTGATTTTCTAGGATTTTTAGGAAAATTTTCAAAATAAAAAATGTTATTTGTGTTTGAGAAAGGAAACTTCAAAGAGGATTTTTATGAAACGAAGATACCTCGAGTTTTGGAATTCTCGATGCTTTGGGCAAAAGAAAACAATGGTTTACTGTTTTGTTTAATGAAAGGATTTTTGAAAAAGTGCTGAATCTTGATCATTCACTTTTACACAGGTGGTGTATATTATCAAGGTTTTGAATGTGAAGCTATGATTTCCGTTGACGATTGGATTGAAAATATGATGAAAAAAACCGACCCTTAGTCTTACAGTTTCCTGGTTCAATTGGATGGATTTTATCTACAAACCAGTGAGTTAATTCGAGCACATGGAAATGGCTGCCTATTGTTGGAATGAAAAAAAAAATTAGTTAGAAGTCTTGAAAAGAATAAAAAGTTTTGTGACTAGTTTGGGTTCGTAGCTTTCGAGCCAGTAAGCCCGTAGGGATATTTACATACCTAGTGTCCTTATGCCATCTGGTTTGGGAGTCATTGGCCTAATGCTCGTTACATGGGTAAATTAGAAAGCTTAAGGGACCTAGGCGTCAAACTCACATACTTCAAAAAAAAAAAAAAAACAATAGTGCGAAAGCCGTCATGATCGCCTTGAGAGGAAAACTGTTTTTCTTTGCTGAGGTTCGGTTGCCCAAAATTTTGGATTGAAAATTGTATCCATGGAAGTTTCTAGCTGATCATTTGAGACTTATGTCTTTTTATGTATACACACTTTTCACCGTGCACAATCAATTTAGCATGATTTTGAGAATTTCTGACCAAAAGATAGGATTTGTGAACCAAATTTCAGATTTAACTTTGAAAATTCTGAGAATCGAGAATATCGGATGTTTATAAATCTTCTTTTGGAAAAGTTTCCTTTGGTTTTAACTTTGAAAAAAAAAAGAAAAAAAAAAGAATTTTGTGGGTAAATTCACTGCAAACCCTCACGAGACAACACTCATCCACTAGAGGTAATCTAGTGGTTTAACGGCTTGTTGCATATGCTAAATGCAACCGCGATTCCTGCGAAAGTGAGTTAGGATTTCTATTTTCAATATTTAATTTTACTTTTTACTCTTTTTTGCTCGAGGACTAGCAAACTTTAGGTTTAGGGGTATTTGATATGCATGGCATAATACTAATAACTACCCTTTTATTTGAATTTACTAGTTGTTTATTTTTTCTTAAATGTTCTAATTATAGCATTTTTCTTATCATGCAGGAATTAGAAGGTGCTGAGTATATTTGAGCTTAATTCGGAAAGGTTTAAAGCTAAAATCCCATTTGAGAAAAGATATACACAAAGAGTATATAGGCTTGTTGGAGGAGTGCTGGAATTTCAAGTTAGAGGTCATGAGTTCAAGACTTGGCACAATTTGTTTTTATTTTTATTTTTGGAGATCGAATTTGGTGGCCCCCACCATATCTAATGCTTGCTAATGGTTGCTAAAAATTAGCAATCAACTTTAAAAGAAAGGGAAGGAATCTCATGGACATAAATAAGAATGCTATTCTTTAGGAAGTGATCAAATCATGAAGGAAAGAAGATTTTCGGAATTGTAGCCATCCTGCGCAAGGTTTACTATTTTGATCATAACTTGTGACTCAAGACTCCGATTAAAGCAAGATTAGATGCGTTGGAAAGAGGACTCAAAGGAGAAGAATATCATGTATCACGAGGATCTCCTAATTCTGATGTTTTGGGGGTCAAAACAGGTTGTCAATTGGAGGGATCTGGAGGATGATGAATTTGAAAGATTTATCTTTATTTTTCTTCTTGTATTTTTTTCTTTTTAAGGGGAGGCTCTCTCTTGCTCCAGGAGTAATTTAATTTTTCTTTAATCTTTGTTAGAAAGTGAAGGTGGTCGGAGATTGAGTAGTGTAATAAACAACTTTGAAGGCTTCAATAATGGAGACTTGCTTCTTTATTGTTGTTTGTTCTACAATGCTTGGCTAATCCGTGGATTAGGGTGGAGGAAGAAACCAAAACTGGTGATATCGTTCCTTAGTATTCTTCTATGTCTTTCCCTCATTATGCTTAATGATTTAATAGACTCTCCTTCATTAATGTTATTCAAATTCTGATTTTGTAAAGATTATTTGGAATGTCTTTTACTTTTTATGCTTGATCTTGACATATCATGTTTAGGTTAAATTCATTTAATGGTTTGTGCTTGATCTTGATAAATAGTGATTAGAGTTTCAACATATTGAAGTGAAGGGAGTCTTAGGTACTAATTAGATAATTGAATTTGTAAGAAAAAGGTTTTCAAAGCTAAATCTTTCGATCCAAGGCAATTGCTTGCACATTGGATTGAGTTTTATTGGGATAAGACTATGAAGTAATTTTGGAATGATTAAATCTATTTTGGTGAAATCCAATACCCTGATCTCTCTTTCTCTGATTAGTTTGTGTTTAGATTTCCTTTGATATCATTTTAGTTATTAATTTCTTGATTAAGTGTGGTTTTAAAATCCCTAGTGTGAAAACTGATCGAGGATTTTTGGATCTTGTTTCTACAAATCTCTGTGGATCGACCCGTATTTGCCATTATCTACTTAATAGAAAGTTGTGTGATTGCGGTTAATAATTTGAGCACATCACAGGTCCAATAGGATGAGGAGTGGGAAAGAACCTGCTCATATTGGATCTTCTGAGAAAGCTAGTTCCACCACCGTCTCTTCAAGTAGCCATGGTGGAGGAGATGTAGGAGGAGACAGTGGGACAGGTGGTACTAGTGAATACTACCAACATGATGAAGATGATGTCGTTTCTATAGAGGAAGTACAGGAGTTACCATCTGGAAGATTTGATCCAAGCCGTGGTTATCAACGGCGCCGAAGAGACTCACCACCTGGGGTTGGAGGTGGTAATGAGCAAGGAAATATGGGTGGAGATGTTGGAGGACAACAAGCAGCATCATGGATTGATTCATGGAACCCTAGTTACAGTGGACAAGGACGCTCACATTATTTTCCATATGGTCAAGTACAAGGACAAGAACAGTCTTCAGCTTCAGGGTCTTACTCATATGGTGACTATGGTGAAACGCAATATGGTAGATGTCCACCTCCACCTCCTCCAATTTCCTATGATGATCCGGCTGCCTTCTTTGGATTTGTGGATGCCAATGCTCATCAATATCAAATTCAATATGGTGCCAATAGAAATGAAAACACTGATGAGGATGAGGATAACGTCCATGGCGCCTTGAATCTTGGTAGACGTTCCTTTTGGTAGTGATTAAGGTATTCCTAATCCTATTTCCTTCACTAACTCTCTACTCTGTCATTTGACTCATTTTTAAATTGGTGTTGAATGTTGATTGTTGATCACTTCATTGTTCATTCACTTGATTGAATTTGAACCTTGAATGTTGAAGTATTGATATTTGATTGTTCAATGTTCAATTGTTCAATAATGACTAGTAATGACCTAAAGTCTTATGCCTTTATTTCATGTTCTATTTTTTTATGAGTTTTACATTACTTTCTAAATTACTATGACTAAGAAACATGAATACATGTGAAAAAACTAATCATTACTATTATTTTATATTTATACAGTGATACAGGACTTCATATATTGAGGGTACCGATACGCCCCCTTTTCTTACTTACTTTTGCAAAAGAACCACATATTCTTTTATTCTATAATTTTCTGGAATCTTTTCAGATTTTTTGGGCTATGTATCCCCGATACGCTTCGTATCGCCCGCTTCGTATCTGTTCGGCCTGCCGCTACCGATATTTTTATCCTTGGGTCAAATAGAGAAAGAGGAGCTTTTGTGGGTGCACAACACGATTTGAGAAGAAGGGTTTGGGTTGCTCTCTTACCTATTTCTCTTTTTTCTCATTTCTCTTTCTTCGTTTCTGCCCAGATCTGTTGAGTTTTCAAAGGTTTTGTGGTTTGATCTTTCTCATTCTGTGTATATATTCCATTTAATGATGTTTTCTTCTTCTTTGTTTGTTTTGTTCTCATTTTTTGGGCTTAGATTTTTGTTTCCCTCAGTTTGTTTGTTTTTTATTGAGTTTTGGCTGCTTAATCCGAACTGTATCTTTGATTTTGCTTCATACATTGGCGATTAGGGGGTTTTTGGAAGTTTCGTTCTGTTGTTTTTTGTATTGTCTTTGTTTTTAGGGTTTTTGGAAGTTTCGTTCCTCTACCAAAATCATCTTCTTTTCTTTCTTGCCAAAGCAGTGAAAACAACTCTTCTGAATCGGCCTTTCCTTATCTTCTTATGCAGCGATGGTCTAAATTTAGCTATAGCAGAAAGGTAATCTTTTTTGTTCTCCTTTTTTTTTTTTTTTTTTTTCAGATCTGAACTTTTGATGCTATTTGTAATCATGAAATTGGTATTGCAATCTTATGAGTACGGGCAATTTTGCCGGTTGGAGATTTGATCAATATGTGCATATTCTCAGTTCTGATGAAAATGTACTCTAAAAGAATGTGAAGCAGGTGTTTTCTATGGGTTTCAAAAAGAAAGAACTTTTTGACCCAGTTAACATTTTTAAGTATAGGTGGCCTGCAATTATGTGTTCAGTTAACCTGAGTAGCCTGGAAGTGATAGATGCCTTGTTTAATTTTGTTAAATTTGCAGGTAAACAGAGTGCAAGGCAACTGAGTTCCGAGGATCCAAACAGGGCTTAGATGGGAAAATATATGCCTATCTTTCAAGTATTCACTCATTCATACCATTCAACTGATGGTTTTCCCTAAAACTTACTGCAGGAGTGTGATGGTGTTACTCAGGTTGAACTGGGTTTCCCCTGAGTCCAGCAATTGTCAAATTGAAGAGTTGGGATATGCTTTTAGCATCTGCAAGCCTGTCCTGGTCGAATTTAGAAAATGCCTACCAAGGCGTTGTTTGGATCCTTGAAATACTCAAGTTACCTGTACCTGGAAATCTGATCACATGTGTTTTTTTTTGTTGCAAAGAACAAAGTATATATGCAGACATTGTGTCACCAACCCATCCAAACACAAGATCTGTAGGCTCACATGTAACTAGAGCTACTTGCGCTTGAGGTTTGTAAATGCAAACCAGCCCCAAGGGTTTCAATTCATTTCTGCTCCTTTTTCTCATTTTTCGTTTGCTTGTTTCTATGATTTGTTGTAGTGATTTCATCTATTGACCTGTATTTCTTGTATCTTTCTGCAATTTTAGTGATTTGGGATTTGTGATCTCACACTGCCGGTTGCTATTTGCTCATAATCATCCCCTTCTAAGTTGGTTCCTTTGATGATGGGTGGATTTAAATTATTCAAGCATCATGTTGGCATTGGCGATATTATACTTTTTGCCCTCATGTTTTTTTTTTGGCATTGTTGTGCAGTTTATTGTACAAATTACAAATTGCTTGTGCCTTGGTTACTGGTGCCCAAATTAAAGTACCCAAACCAACTACATTCTCAAAATAAAGATTGGACATTATACTCAGCTTCTTTCCTTTATAGTGAGAATGCAAGCATCCACATATCACGAGCATGCTATTCAGTTGAGATTATTTTTTTTCACACAAGAATTGCTTCCTCCATGGTCTGCGTTATAGTTCACATGTTACAGTGTTCTTTACCTTAGTGTTTTTTTTTTTTTTTTTTTACTTTAACATAATTTTTCTGATAATTAAATTATTCATTGATAGAGAGTGGGGGAAAAAATAAATACCAGATGAGTTTTGGTGAAAGGCAGAGGTTGCGGGTAAGGATGTGTGTCTCATCATCCTGAGGCCATGCCTTTCTATTATGGTTAAGTGGTTAACGGAGATCTTAAAAGGATTTTTAAAACAAAGGGTGAATCATCAAGCAGATTAAAGGGAGAGTCGACTAGTGGAAGCAATATGGAGCTTCAAGGAGTATTGGAGGATCTTGTTCCAAAGTCTGGAACCTCGTCCTCCTTTCTATTTTAACTTGTTCTCTTTCTTTTGGTTTTGGGGTGTCTTTTGGTTGATGTTACGTTTTTCTCATCATTAAGAGAAAGAAATAAGGATTTTTAAGAGCTTGGGTGGACTTAGATAGGGTGATCCTCTTCCCTCTTCCCTCTTTATTATTTGTAATTGTTGTCAAAGCCATGAGTAGAATGCTTGACAAAGCAGTTAAGTTTGGTTTTCAAATAGAAATTCTGAAGTAGATATAACTCATCTTCGACGGATGATACTATGATATGAATTGTTAGTTTTATGGACTCAATCCAGTAGATGATATAATAAATTGATTAATTTCTTTATTTATCAGTATATTCATGCTTTCCTTTCATGAGATGAATGGTGATTTATTATATACTTGCACATAACTAATACGAATGACATGATGGTTCATGAGATGAACCGAGGTCCACAAGTATATTAGATGTAACGCATGTGTATGGATGAGATCCACATACGGGAGACATGTGTGGCAAATCTTATACTTAAATATTATCACAACCAGTGATGAGACTGGACATCTCATACTGATAAGATTGCAGTACTTTGATCGTTATGAGATAGTGTGATTTGTCTCGATTATCAGAATGGAAGATTCTGGATCATAGTGCTGGTACATTTGATGTATTGAAGGACCATGAGAAGTACCTTATAAACACTGTCTTTATTTTAAGATCTGCTCTCATAATTCCCTAGCAATAGGCTCTCAATCCTGAGACATTAATGAACTCAAGTTTCTATCTATTCATTTGCTTTGAGTCACCAATGAGTGAGGCCAACTGTAGGCCAACACCTCGGTGATTTGGGTACATGGTAGTAGAGCTGTGGGAACATTCAATAGTCAAGAAGGAATCTATCTCTAATATCCCCTTCTGCCAATTAATGGATTTATCATTGGTAAGTGCGCACCCATTCCGATTAAGAGTTAATTGGAAAGGTACCTATGATCATTATAATTAATTGGGGCTCAAGGATAATAAGATATGGATCTAGTTTGGAAGACAGGTCCAATTAATCCATGGATATTGATAGAGGGGTCTACTTGTGGTAATGTGGAAGTTTAGGGTCTTCTATGTAATATTCCTAAGACTGGAGTTCAATTGCATTTATATAGTGGAGTTATTTGCAATTAACTGTGGGCCCGGATTACACATGAGATGTGGGGTCGCGTGTCCCAGTTGGAGCCAGCTTTCTAAGGAATCCCTAGTGGTCCCTACGCTAGCCCAATTATTAGAAAGTATCTAATTCTAGTTGAACTCTAAAAGGAAAGTTACTATTTCTATTTGAAGTGAGACTTCTAATAGTGGTAATAGTAGACTTACTAATTTTAATAGAAGTGAGACTTCTATTTTAATTAGAAAGGAATTGGAAAGTTACTAATCATATTTGAAGTGAGACTTCTAATTATGATATGGTAAGTTACTAATGGAAGTAAGACTTCTATTTTAATTAAGAAGAGATAGTTACTAATTTTTGGAAGTAAGACTTCTAATGGAAATTAGTAAGTTGGGCTTGCAAAAGCTATAAATAAGAGGAGAAGAGGGCCTTGGACGTCCCATGCATAAATCCACCTAGGGATTCACGCCCAAGTCCCCTAGAGCAAGTGTTGCTCGAGTTTTTCCTCTCTCTCCCTCTTCTAGTTCTCTTTCTAGTTCCTCCCTAGAGTTCCTAGTGGTTTTCTCTTGGAGATCCCACATCTTCTTGAGAAAAAGGAGAATCTAATATGGGTCATAGCGTGGAAGATCAAGAGGTCTTGGAGATTCCTATTTGATTAGTGAAAGCGTTTCATCATCAAAGAAAGACGCAACTCCTCCATTAGAGCACAACTGAGCTCCAAAGGTATAATCCACTTCCTTGCATGTTGTAGATTATTATGGATGCTTGTTAGTTGCTGTTTCTATCTTCTAGATAGATTGTCATACTGATCATGATGGCTGAGATTGAGGACATAGATCTTGGATTGGGTTTTATAGCCTTCTGGATAGTTAATCCCTGCGTCAAGTGGGTCAAAAGTTTTTTGAAACCTATCCTAGAGGCTCACCCTATTTCCAACAGATATGACCTTGTACGATACTGAGGAGGAACAGTTATTTATTTATTTAATTATTTATTGGTAACGTGACTTGAACCCACAACCTCAAGGTTTCGATGTGAGCACCAATCACTATGCCACTATTGAATTGAGAACTTGAAATTGATCCTTTGTTGGTTTGAACTGCTATCGGGTCTAAAATCTAATTTTAGCAATTGTGAACTAATGGAAGTTGGGGTTGGTCATTTAGTGAAGTTGTTTGGAACTTTGGATGCTTTATGGGATGGTTTCTTTCTCTTGGAGTCAACCTCTGTATTGTTAAGCATAGAAATCGCTTTTTGAATCAGATGATTGAACAGTTTGAAAAGAAACTATCTACTTGGAAGAGTTGATATATATTTCTGTTGGGGGTGAAGGGAGTGGGAGGTGTTGAGGATTACTTTAATCAAGCACTGTAAGAAGCTCATCAATTTGCTAGTTATTGGCATCGAAATAGATAGTGAGAATGGCGAAGAAGATAAGTCCAAAGCGATTTTTTGTGGAGCTTTTTCAAGATCATACAAAATTCCTCTTCGTTGGATGGAAACATGTGTATTGTCTGTTAAGAGAGGGAGGGCCTTCGTATTGTAAACTTTAGTAACGGACCATCTTTGGAATTGTTAGATGTTTGTTGTCAATGTTTGCATCCTCTGCTCGAGGAGTGATGAGGATGTTTATCACCATTTTACTTACCATCTGTTTGTATAAATATTTTGAGACTACTTTATTCAACTTTCCAGACCAGTGGTTTCCCAGAACGGTAGTAGATTTAGTAGAGAATTCACATATTGGTTTTATTAATCAGCGAGGAGTTATACTCTATAATTGTTCTTTGGCAGCTATCCTATGGGCTGTGATTAATATAGGTATAAAAAATATTCAAATTGCCTATCTGGTAGCTGCCCAGTCTTGATCCAGGGGAACTACACCTTCTGGCTTCCAAAGGGGTGCTTTCCAGATGTCTCGTACAGCATAGGAAAGGAACAGAGGAATTCCCCTTCCCACGAATATGTGAAAGATCTTCTTTACAATGAGACAACATATTGATGGTTGTTAAAATATTGTTGGTTCCTACTACTACAAGTGAAGGGCACCATGGTGCAAAATAGCTCCATCAGAGCTGTCTTAATAACAAGCAGGATTTTTGGTGCCATCTAGTAGATTCCTGCTCAACAGTTAAAATTCCTTGGATTGTTGTCAAGTTCTTTTGATGAGCATTGACTGTGCTGATCGAATATCAAATATGGAACCATGACCAGTAAATGCGGGCTAAAGATGGCTCAGGGTTAGCCATTTCCTAAGAGAACAGCTCCGAAGATGCCATCTTGATGGTGACACCGTAATACATGTCTGCTTAGCAGGTTCCAAGCATTCTAGAGAGGTGGCGATTGAAACCTTAGGGTCATGACTTGTCCATGCTGGGCCCTCTGCAGTCTGGGTGCAGCAAACAAAATAATTCATTTTCTCAGCTGAACATTGTATGTTTCTTATTCTCGTTTGTTTCTTGGATTTCTGTTTGCACAGTGCTGCAAAAGAGAACCATCCTTCATAATAGTTTCTCAATTTACTTCAACATATTGCTAAAATCAAGCTTTCTACATGTACTGTACGAATTCCATGGTTTATTTGATTTTGGGTCATTGTTGTTTTGGTAATTCCTCTATTTCTTCTTGATGTTCTCTCTTGTGTGTTTTGCAGAGTTGAGGTTGATGAAACTCTTGTTAGTGGTTCCTTCACCGTGATGTTTTTGGGTCATAGCATATCCCTTGTGTACAGAAATCATATTAATCTTCTTATGAGGTATTTTCTTTGGTTTACTATGTTAACTGTAGTTGTTCAAATGATGGTCGCCTCATTTGATAACCATTCATTACAAAGAGATGAAGTCAATTAATCCTTATAATTTCTGCAAATCGTGAAAAAAATGTCTCTGCAAATATTTCTTTATTGTGATTGTTAGGTTTCTCTCTTTGATAGGCACTTAGTTGCTGCTTTGTATTCTAAATGAAAGTTGGCTTCATGCATTAGTGGTTACAGAATGGGATGTTGGGCATATTGATAGGTGACACAATTCAAGTTCTTTTAGTTGATAGGGTTGGTCCTCCGAGGTTCGACCACTCCAAAATCCAATAAGAAACAAAAACAAGAAAGAAAAATCAAGTGGCTCCTGTGAAATACACACCAAAGTGTTTATGCACTTGTCCCACAATGAATTCACTAGGGTCACACTGCGACACAATTCAAGTCCTTTTAGTTGATAGGGTTGGTCCTCTGAGGCTCTACCACTCCAAAATTGGGCTTATTGCTGATTCATATTGGGGGATTGCTTGGGTGATGGTGGATCAATCATAGATTAGACCATTTGCAATATTCATAGATCACACTGGTTGGATCATCCCAACACTTTATTTCAGGGCCTTGATCTGTAATTTTTTATCACTGCAGGTTGTTTTTTATTGAATTCAGTTCAGCAGTGGACAATGGTTTTATTAATCTCAAATTGGGCTTATTGCTGATTCAAATTGGGGGATTGGTTGGGTGATGGTGGATCAATCATAGATTAGACCATTTGCAATATGTATATGTTGGATATGTTGTTGTAAACGGATTCCTTTCAGATATTCATCTCTGTATTCTTTTTATTTAAAAAATTAAGCCATTTTTAACTGTGATATTTTCTGGTAAATGAAACTTCTTTTTACCCTTCCTGAGTCTCCCTCTTTGTCAATGTGCCAACTTCGTAGGAAATTTAATTCCACTGACCTATTGAGTGTGAATAATATCTGTTAGGTTTTATATCTTCCAGATTATCTGACTACTCTGAACTCTGAATGCAAGGTTTCATTACTTCTAGATTATGTGACAGCTTGGGGCTCTGAATTCACTATGTTATTTGGCAAATAGAACCATGTTATTTGGTTAATAGACTTTCTGGGTTCGTCTAAATGCAATGTTAATGTGGTAGATGAAACATGTTTTCCCAGCTGTAACAGGGATGGTCCACTGGATGGCACAAGCAATGAAGCATTCTTTTGTGGCCATCACTCTTTTCAGAGGTTTGGATCTTTATGAGCAGATGCTCTCACTACTGCATATGTTTATATGGGATGATTTTTAATTTTTTTCCTGTTCCGTCTATAATCCTCATGCATTCATTTTCTATAGTTTACTATTTATACATCTAGTACATACAAGCCATTAAATCTTAGTAATCATGGCCAAAATTATATGATATTGATTGGCAATAAACACATTCTGTTGACTCTAGAATCAATATGGTTGTTTGGTTTATTGAATCGTGTTTTTTTTTTAATTATCACAAGGAAAACTTTTTTTGCTTATTTAATTATTATATTATTTTGCTACATTGGAACAGTGGAGTACTAAAGGTCTCACCACCATGGATCAAATCTCGTGTTTTCCCTGGCAAGTGAAGCACCCCTACCATTGAGTTATGAGTGGTTCAGCACATTTCCTTTCTATTTAGTAAATGAAAGCAATTTCTGTTTGACCATTGGCTTAACCCTTTTGGTGAAATAGTAGACAAAACTGATGCCTAAGTTGGTATTATTTTATCAACAGCTCAACTGAAAGAAATCATTGACGAGAGTTAAGTATCTACGAAATGATGGGTGGCATGATTCTTGTGATGCAAATTGGAGAAGATAAGATACATCTGTTATTTTCTAGGAAAACTTTTCATTTCAATAAGACCACTGAAGATCCTTCCATAATCCAGAACACATCATTGGGAGCTCTCTTCTCTTATATTTTTATTGTCTAATAAAGAAAAATGCTTAAAATACATTTGAAGGAACAGTAGAATTCTCCAACTACTCATGTTAGGGTGTGCTTGTAGTTTGTGGAATGTGCTTTTCTATAACTTCCATCATTAAAGTTTGCTTTGAAAATCTTTTAATGTTATTTATTAGCATATGAAAGGTAATTGACGTGGTTGTCCAAACATGCTTGGGCAGAGTATAGACATAGAAGTATGCAGTGGCCAGGCCATCTTACTTTCACCTAAAGTATTGAGGATCAACCCATGACATGGGTATCTGAAGTACAAATGGTGGAACAGGATGCAAGAGCATTAGGATAATACTTAGTGACAAATTGAGAAACCCGGTCCTTGATGAGATTTGGCATTGGAAAATGATTGAGTGTTTTACATGTGGTAAATTGTATTAATCAAAGGCTTAGCAGAACCAGATTTTTATATACTTTTGGTGTAGTACTTTTAGTGATTCCATACTGTCAATACTCTGAAGTATGCCGACAGAGCAAAAGAGATCAGGACACACGTCCAGGTATAATTGTTGTTTAATTTATGTTCCGTTTGATGTTCATAAATAGAGGAATCAGAGTTCTGATGCATCATGATCAGTAAAATATTTTGATTCCTGACTCTTCCAAACACAATATGGATATCATTTAGTCGGGAAAGGGGAAAAGAGGAGTGCAGATTTTAGTGGCTGGGCTATTCCATTTTGGGGAACTTTTGGTGTGTGTATCCTCTCTCCTTTGTTTATGTTGACCCCCTACCTGGGTCTGTGATCTGTGCATATTAAGTTTCAATTTCAGCCATACCAGGTCCCATGATTTCTTTCACAATAGGCTCATGTCTGGCTCCATGTCCAGGCAAGTTCCCAACAGGGTATGAATTAGAATCCAAAGCAAGTGGGCTTCTACTTTTCTACCTTGTTCTGCTGGATAGTGATTGTTCTGGTAATTACTAAGTACTCTTAAAACAGACCATTGAGAAGGCATTCCTGTGTTTGGTTATGCATCTCAGTTAACTCAAATCTAGTCTTAGATATCGGTGTGAATGCTAGTAGTTTCAAAGTTGACTACTAGAGTAACTAGACTAATGAAGCATTGGTGTCTCTGCTCTATAGAGGCCATTAAAAAGGATGGAGCATTCGTACAGGCTCTAAGAGCGAGCCGACAGATTATTCTTGATAACATCCGTGACAATGATGAGGCTGGGATCAATTACCAGAAGGTGAATTCATTTTAGTTTTATGGTTGCCAATCTACATTTTCTCTCTTTTGACTATACATATGATATTAACTTCTGTTTCTTGTAGGAGATTGCGGTAAATGAGAAAGCACAGGTGCCAACTTCAAGATATGATAGAAGAAGCCATAAGTAACAATAGTAACCGAACCTACTTGCGCATTCTCAGTCAATATAGGCTTTTGGTAAGTACGATGTATGAGCCATGTGTATAACAGCTTTTGATAATTAATTTAAAAAAAATACATTTTTTGATAATTCATGTTGAAAGGGTCTCAGAGGGGACACTTTCTTTTTTGTTCAGCCAGGGAATGATAATGGTGTTACCTATCTGTAAGTGCAGAAAACTATGACTCACAATAATAGGGGTGCCTGATAGGACTTATCCAAGTAGAAGAAGATGATCTGCTGCCTCAGAACCTGAAAGGGAAGAAGAAACAGTCAGAGGACCCTGGCCTGGGCGGCGCAAGGCTCTCCGATGCCTAAGTCAGTATGTGGACTGGGACAAAGGAAGGAGAGGAAGAAGAGAGGCAGAGTAACGACTCTCAAGTATGAAAATTGCATACCTTGCATGTGAAATGAGGTCCTATTTATAGAGGACTCAGGAGGATACGTTGGATGATATTTTGGAGTGGGTCCCACGATTTGATAGGATTTGATAGGGAAGTCTCTATCAGCCCACAAAGCAATAAATGCGGTCCATATCAGCCCACAAAGTAATAAATGCCAGTCGGATCAGCCCATATTGCATTTAAATATGTCATGTTGGGCTAGATCCTGTTGGAGGCCTTTGGCGGTAGAGGTACCATCGGATCCATCCTCGGGCCGTGCCCTGATGTGGCTACAGCCGCTGGATGCCGCCCTGTCAGCGATCTGGTGAAGATTATGGACGGCTGATGTCGCATCTGTCCCACTGGCTCGCGCCCCTACTCTGCGACGTGACTGTTGATGTGGCGGGCGTAGGGCGCGAGTGGAGATCCTTCTTTGCTTCGGCTTCCGTCCCGGCTCCTTTGGCCGGGATCCCTAGCTCCTTTGGCCGAGGTCAAGCTCTTTAGCCGAAGTGGGCCCCCTGGTATCCGAGCTCGGCGTTAACAGCCAAAGCCTGTCTGGTTTCGGCTGAGGCCTCTATCCCGGCAGCCCAGGCGAGTCTGGGTGCCACGTGGTTGGCACGTGGTCGGCACGTGAGAATGCTTAGTCCCATCTTATAGCCGTGATTAGCGTAATCCTGGAGCTTTGAAAATCTCCCCACACAATTGCCCCCTAGCTTGTGACTTCTTAAGTGCCCTAGCCTTTAGGGGTCAGAAGCTAGAGAATCCGTCTGGAGATACCGCGATCATTGCTTGGCGCCGCTTCCACCTCCCTGAGGCAATAAATGTTGTGTCCTGTTCGCCCCGAGAAACGGACCGGCGGCTACACGTGGTGTTATCTCACTGATCGTGCCATCAAATCGATGAGACAGGCGCGGATCGCTAAGTCTGTCTTTTCGAATTTGTAAATGGCGCCCATGATGGACCGCGCTCCAATGCTCGAGTTCCTACCGAGGTCGGCGGACGTGGGAGTCCGTTTGGTCCGACCCTTTCGTAACCGGGGGGCAGGGGCGTGCATCAACATTTCTTTTTTTGTGTGGGTGTGCCAGATTTTCTATTTTTACTTGGAATTGCAAGTGGTGATCCGGAGATCAACCTTCGCAAGTAAAAAGGAAATCAACTTCTTTCAAGTTTTCCATTGCACATATATTTAAGAAAAGAGACATTTTCTTGATCTGCCGTGAAAGGCGATTTTTTTTTTGCATTTATAGCCGATTTTGGCGTTTATAGCCGATTTTGGCATTTATAGCCGATTTTGGCGTTTATAGCCGATTTACAATCCTTATCAATAATGAAAGACAAGAGTTGTGATTTTTTGTCTCTTTTGAAAAAACACAAACTACAATGAAAAGCAAGAAAAGGAGGATCTAACTTCTCAGGAGATTGTGGGGGACCCGTTCAGATTGACGGTCGCAAGCCATATGTGGGCTTCGCCATCATCCATGCAGATGAGAACAGAGGATGCTATTGATTCGCTTGGCTTGGCTATAACCTCGGGTTTTTAGAGGACAAAGACCAAAAGGAGGTCCTATGTCCAATAAAAAGCCGAGTAGACGGGCTGAAAAGCCACATCTAAGCCATTGGAGGCAGGAGGAGAAGGCAAGGACCTTGGGGGGGGGGGGGGTACCCCCAAGGGACTTTTGTCACCTTGTTGCGGTGGCCGGTGTAGAACTTCCGCAGAGTTTTCTCTCTTTTTCCTTTCTCTGGATTTCTGTGCTTCTGTCTGTCTGTGTGTTTGTGCTTTTTTCTGATGTCTTGTTCTTCTTGGAGAGCTCTCCTATTTATAGGCTTTTAGGTAGCCATTTAGGAGGGTTTATGAGCCTTGATTGTCATAAAGCTGAATAATGGGAGGAGTTACAAAATTGAATTGTTTATTTTGTAACTCCTTTTTCTTGGCTTCTGATTGGCCGGAGGAGATTGAGGGCATTTAATCGCCTTTAATCGCCATGATGGGAGGAGTTTCATGGGTTAAATGCCATGAATCTCTTGACTTGTAACTCCCGAATGCTTGCTTCTGATTGGGCCGTCCAAAGAAATGGATTAATGACTGTAATAAAGTTAGTCAATTAATCGCATTAAGTGGTCGCCGAGCAGCTGAAGAGTCGCGGGCCGTGCCATGTCTTTTGGGATTCTTCTGTCGATGATCATCGATGGATCTTCATGTAGATCGACATCAGATGACCATGTAATTTCAGGTGTTTGTTGCCAACAGCGGGTCGGTGCCATCTGTCCTGTCGATTTCTCGATCGGTCGGGTAGAAAGCACACTTTTTTTGGTTGACCGGGTGGCGATCAATATTGTTTTCGATACTCTTGATGATTGACCCGTGTTTTGGACGGATGTCAGAGGACTTGGTGTCTCAAAAGCATGAATTTTGGAAAGTACCAGAGGCTGGGCTCTTCGAATCGCGAAAAAACGGCGAAAACCGGGGTTTCCGGGGCCTTCCCGGCGACCCCGGGTTCCAAGGTCGCCGGCGACCCTGGCCCAGGGTCGCAGGGGTCTGCGACCCTGGGGGGGTTTTCCCCCTTTCGTGTCCCGTTTTGTGTCCATTTTTGCTGTTTTTCGATTCTTTTTTCTCCTGTTCTTTTCCTTGACATTCTGACCATTTATTGGCCTAATTTCTTTGTAGGAAACCTGATGAGAATCCTTGCATTTTATTTTGCAAAGTTTCCAATTTCCTGAGAAAGCCGAAGACTTTGTCGCGCAGAGCTGCCGATTTTCTGTCAGAAGCTGAAACTGGGTCAAACGATGTCGGAATGACCTGAAATTTGGTGTGAAGCCTGCTGAGCAATAAATAAGACCAACCATAGGCTTTTGTTTGAGTTTTGAAGCCGTTTGGGGTCCTATCACCAGTAGACTTGCTTTTTGTCGCGATGAAGATGTCGCGGTTTGATGTGCGGTCAACCGATGTCCGATTGACTTGAAATTTGACAGGGAACCTATTGGAGTCATTTTAAGATGATCCATAGGCTCTGTCTTGGAAACCATGGTCCCGGAGAGCTTTGCCGCCGAGAGGCCTGATTTGGCTTCCGAGCGTCAAACTATGGTCAAATGTTGTGGAAATGACCTGAAATTTGACGTGTAGCCCTTTATAAGCATTTTGAAGCCGTCCATGTGCTCTATCTGATGAGTAATGGCCTCGGTGGTTCTCGCCGCCGAGAGGCTTGATTTAGCTGTTCGAGGGTTGATGTAGGGTCAAACGTTGTCGGTTTGACTCGGAACTTGACGTGGAGCCTTTTGGAAGTATTTTGAGACTATCCATCGGCCCTGATCGAAGATTTGGTGTCTCCGATGCTTTTGCCGCCGAGAGCTCCTTTTCGGCTGTCTGAGAAGCGAAGTTAGGCCAAATGATTTTGAAATGGCCTGAAACTTCTTGTGTACTCCTCTTTTGGCTGTCTTGAAGAATCTTGCAGTTTTTGTTTGATTCTGACAAGATTTGATTTTTGGAAGCAGCATTGCCTATTTATGGCAGGTTGCGACTTCATGTAGCTCTTTGGATCTTGAAGAGGCAAAGTGACATTTTTGGTGTCAACAAATGCCCCCTCGAGGTACAGCGACGAGTTGCTTAACTTTTGTAGTCGATGTGCCTCGAAGAGATTTTCGAAGGAGAGCCTGTGACTTGACCAAGAGTCTTTGAGCAGTCTTTCTTTTTGGTATTTGTAGCCTTTTGAGCTTCCAGGGGAATTTTATGGTAGTGAAAGGGATCACGTACCATCTCGAGGCAAAGTTTTGAAGATGACATCAGGGATGTGGATTTGGGTTTTGACCTTGTGACCTAACAGGCTATATGTGGCAGGTTAGGGGGTCGGGTTTGGTTTTGATCGTGTGACCCAACAAGCTGTATGTGGAATGTTGGGGGATCAATTTTGGTTTTGATCTTGTGACCTAACAGGCTGTATGTGGCAAGTTAGGGGATCAGGTTTTGGTTTTTGGTTTTGGTCTTGTGACCTAACAGGCTGTATGTGGCAAGTTAGGGGACCAGGATTTGGTTTGATTTTTGTGGAATGTCAATTTCAAGATTTTGGCTCAATTTGGTAGATGAGGCTGGATGGTTTGATTTTTGGAAGCTCATGGGGCTTGGAATTTTCTTTTGTATGGTCCAATCAACTCAAAAGAGGCATGGAACCATTTTTGTATGCTCTTGGTAAGAGGGATTTCTCTTTGACTAAAAGCCCAAAATTAAATTTTTTTTTTTTTTGGGTGCCTAGGTGGTCAAACCTGGCTCATATGGGCTAACCCAAGGGACCTTAAGCTTTTGAAATGGCTTAGATCTCATATGGTGTCATTTTTGTAAAGAATATCTCATTTGGATAGAGAATATCTAAGAATATCTTTACTTGGAGAGAATCTCTCATGATCCCTTTATTTTGGGATAGAATATCTCAAGATATCTTTCTTTTGGGAAAGAATCCGTCATCGATTTCTTTTTGGGAGAAAATCCTTCAAGATATCTTTCTTTTGGGAAAGAATCTTTCTAATCTCTTTCTCTTGGTAAGGTTACTAATTAGTAACACTTACCTCTTTCTTCTTTCCTTCTTTGGTTTGCTCTCCTCTATAAAAGCAAGGAGAAGGTTGGATCTCTTGCTCTTATTACTTTCTTTTGCAATAATCTCAAGAGGGCTTCAAGACCAAGAGTTCTTCTTCTTCAAGATCTTCAAGACTTTTCTTCTTCTTCTCCATCAATGGCTTCAAGTAAGTTCTCCTTTTTTTTTTTTCAAGAAAACTCCAGTGTAGGAAAAATAAAGTTCTTTCTTTTTTTTTTGTTTCTTTTTCTTTTCTTCTTTTTTTTTATTTCACGTGTTTTCCCTCTTTTTTTTTCACACGTGTTTTCTTTTTGCTTTCTCTTCTATTTTTTTTTTTTTTTTTGCATTTTTTTTTCTTTTGTGGGCCGTACGGACAGATCCGTACGGCCACGTGGCCTGTGGGCCAGCCCCTTTTTTTTCTTCTTTTTCTTTTTTTTTTGTTTTCTTTCTCCTCTTTTTTTTTTAGAAAGTTTCTTTTCTTTTTTTTTGTTTTCTTTCCCCTTTTTTTTTTTTGAGAAAGTTTCTTTTCTTTCCCCTTTTTTTTTTTTTGAGAAAGTTTCTTTTCTTTTTTTTTTCTTTCCCCTTTTTTTTTTGCTCATCATGATAATGCCCCTCTTTTTTTTTTGGCAAACCTAGATGTTCATGCATGCCTTTAATTTGTAAATTAAATTTGTAGCATGATGTGATAGCATAACTGAAAGTTTTCGCAAATTTGGGAATTTGGAGCTCGCAGTGATGTTGAGCCCTTCCTGATTTTGCGGAGACTTTGAGGTTTCGAAAGTTTGGAGTTTCGGAGCTCGCAGCGATGTTGAGCCCATCTTCAAGCTTTCTATTTGTTTCGGGATAGTTCCTTTTTTTCGGAATTGCCCCGTCATCATGTCAAAATTTCGCCAGATTTTTTTTTAGCGAGATTATGTCATTTTGATGTTTGATCTTTTTCTTTTCCATCCTTTTCAGGTGGTTCCTCCAGAGCGAACAAGGGTAAAGAGCCTGCTACAAGCGTACCTCGTCGATCTTCTAGATCTTCTAATCCGGCTGTTCAGCAGGCTTTTGAGAAGGTCCAGTATGTTGAGAGAAATCTGGAAGAGTGCGACTCCCTCAACAGAGATGAGATGAGGCAGCGACTGATCGCTCTCAAGGGAGAGGAATTCTATAAGATCATGGTAAGCAGTCGTCCATGGGTGATGGAAGATCAGAGCGTTTTGCCCAAGCCTACCTTCTTCTTTGGTGATGCAGTCCCTGATGACATGACATACCAGAGGAGATGTTTTCAATTTTCTTTCATAGCAGATGGTGAGAAGAAGACTATTGCTACCCGGTCGACGTTTGATCGTACCGTCTCGATTCTGAGCCTTGCCCCCACGTGCCCTAAGAGGGAAGATCCTCCAAGTTGGGTGAGAAGGACAAATGTAATCAAGACCGGGGTTTTTGTTGGAGGTTCTCCTAGATATACGGAGAGGTCGCCTGTTGACATAGACCTGTTGATGCCATCCAGCGGCTACCAGGGCTCTGATTATCCGTCGGTCGATTTGAGACCGGTGGGCCTTGGTATTTTCAGTGGTGACGGCAGCAATTGGATCAAGCCTTTTCGACTTCGAGGCCGTTTCAATGCCGACTCCGAGTGGAAGTCGTGGACTGATCGCGTCCTGCTGATTGGTGGCGCCGTTTTGAAGGAAGCCGGGATCTTTGATGCGGTCCGCGCCTTTAGGGAGACCGTAATCTTTTCCGATGAGGCTTTCATGGCTATGCTGGAATCATTCCTCCCACAAACCAATACCTTCGTTGTGACGAATGGCGAGATTGGTTTTTCTTTGAAGGAGCTGAGCGCCATTACTGGATTGCCCATCCTCGGCAAAATCTATGAGGAGTTTATGCCGATTGACAGCGTCCTCGAGAGGCAGTCTGAGGAGTTCAGGCTTCTATACTTTCAGCTCGTCGCCTTCAATGATTTTTTGAAGGAGAAGGAGGGTTTGAAAGTTAGATCCAGCAGTTGGAAGAGTTTTAGCTCTTCATTCCCCAACTTTTTTGATAGTAGGGAGTCTTCTGATAGCGTGACCCAGGAAGCCGGAGCTCAGGATCCAAGTTCAAAGAAGATCTTGGCCATGCAAGAAGAGTTGAGAGATTTCTGTGCAAGTACAAACGCCATATGTCCTGACATTGCACTGCGGAGAGATCTCGCTGTTTACCTCACTTATTGGCTTGGTGAGGCTATTTTTGCTGGAGGAGATGGAACGCACATCAGGCCGCATTGTATTTTTCCGGCTTGTCAGATGGCGTTTGGAGAGCAGCTTGCTTTGGTGCCAGCTCTTTACTCCTACTTGTGTACCGAACTGCAGGCTGCTGCTTTTTTGGTTCGGCTTGGGCTTCCCATGAATAGGGTATTTTCAGCCCATATCTTTTATTCGTGGTATGTATACCACTGTCCTGGCTTCCATCGGCTGGGTGCTGCACAGGATGATGATCCTCTGATGATTCGACTGGCTAAGGGCAAAGCCGTGTCCGAATCACTTTTGTTTGCCCGGATGAGGATCCGACGGTTCAGGGACGTCGAGATGGGGCATCATTCAGTGAAGCTTTCTCCGGAGTTGCGGAAGAAGGCTTTTGATTTTGGTGCCTCCCGAGACTCTACCAGGGCGGGGTCGGGAAGGCATTATTCCTTGACAAATGCAGAGAGAGAGTGGCTTTTCAGCATACGTGTCGGCACGATGGTGTACCGCAGACATCTTTTCGTCGACATCCAGCCGTATGTACCCTGTCGCTTTGCTTTACAGCTGGGCTTTTCTCAAGGCGTTGTTGGAGCGCCTTCAAGTATGGTGAAGCGCTTTGGAGGCTTACAGGACGGGAGAAATGCATGGGCTTTCTATAGTGCTGAAGACACTACAGCCATGATTTCTTATCCTGTGTTGCTGACTTCCCGGACTGCCGGCTTTGCGAAGTGGTTCGCGGAGAGCTTTTCGGCATATCGGGGGCTTTCCAAGAAGGAGCTTAATGTGAAGCTGGCATCTGGAAAGGGCCTTGGAAAGTCGGATGGCGTCCGGCGAGAGGAAGTTTGGGCCTTCCTTTCTGGAGAGAAGCACAAGATAGGCTTTCTCGGTGACCAGGGCGTCATTGGTTCTGAAGCTGTTCGAGAAATACCTAATGAGGCTTTGGAGCAGCTAGAACAGGAGGAAGCCGAACTTGGCGCTTGGATGCAAGCGGCACAGAGGCAAGCTTCCGTGGAGTCTACTGGCAAGAGTAGACCATCCAGTGAGGAGTCAAGTGGGAAACCTGACTCTGACAGTGGGGCAGGTTCCTCTAAGAAGCGAGCCCGCCGGAGTAAGAGGGGGAGGAGTCATCATCGCAGCAAGGGGCAGCATGAGGTCTCTCCTGACTTGGAAGTTCCTCTTACTATCGATGAGGATGTGCCAGTGGATGCTGACGAGCCTCCAGAGAAGAGAAGTCGAGAAGAAGAGACCGTCGGTGAAGGTATAATTCTTCCTTTTTCTCTTTCCATTTCTTTTCATGGGATTTTTTCCATGTTCTGATTTGCTTCTCGTTTTCTGCTTTTCTTCTTTTTTTTTTTAGCAGAGGAAGACTTGGTGATGCCTGAGGTCCCAACCGATGAGGTGGTGATGGATCCTGTTGAGGCACCTGAAGAAGAACCGAGGGACTCTGGAGTAAATCCAGAATCTCCAATTGGTACGACTTCTTTTGCTTTTCTTTTTTTGAGTTTGTGACTTGGTTTGCTAACATTTTTTTTTGTCAGCTGACTTGCCACAGGGTTCTGATGACTTTGAACCATCGATGGACGCAAATGTTGATGATGCTTCCGATGAGTTCATGGAGGAAGAAAGTGTTCCGCCAGTCGTCGAAGAAGGTATTTTGTAGTTATAACCCTGATAATGATTTTCAAACAGGATTATATTCATACCTTTTTGTGTTTCTTTTGGCAGGTTTTGAAGTGACAGAGGATGGTCCGTCGCTTCTAGAGCAAGGGATGCCAGAGGTTAATCCAGAGGTAGAGACTCCTGGGACCAGTTCTGACAATGTTGAGGAGATTCCTCGCGCTGAGATTCCTTCCCGAGCAGGAGCAGCTTCAACTGGAAAGAGTTCTTTTGTTACTCTTTCAACAGATGATGACATGAGCAGCCGACCAACGGAGTTGGGCGAATCTTCAGCTGGGCCATCTCTTCTTTTTGCGAAGAAGGTGGTGGTGCGAGTTCTGAGCTCTTGGATTGAGACTCTCTTTTCTGGGCACTTAGAAGCCGGATTTAGCATGATCCAGCATGTGCGTGAGATTCTCGGTGATGCTGAAGAAGCTGGTCTGGATGTCACATATGCCAGGGCGATCGTTAATAGGATCATTGAGCTGGGTGACAAGTGGTTTGAGACCATGGGTTTTCCTGACGATCAGTTCTTCAAGGAGATGTTCTTGGACCCTGCGGATAAGGCTCAATCTGACCTGGATGAGGCTACAGAAAGCAAGAAGCAGGCAGTCCGAGAGAGGAACTTAGAAGAGATAACCATCATTAGGCTGACACATGACCTTAACATCCTTGATAGGGAGGTCGATGAGGCCAGGAAATGTCTTGAGCATCTGCAGGCACAAGTCGCTGCCAAGTGGACTGAAATAACAGAGGCTCGTGAAAGGGAGACTGCTCTGATTCATCGAGTTGCGGATGCCAATCGAGTTCTCAAAAGGAAGTCTGATGAGGACAAACAATGGAAAACCGCTCGAGGGAAGCTTCCTAGTGCAGAAGAAGGGTTACAGCCCACCCCAGCATCTCATGGCAGGTTCCTGAAGAAGCGTGCCTTGGAATCCTTGACGGATGAAGCCAAAAGCTTGCTTAAGGAGCTGAACTCTTGGCTGGAGACCATTTTTGATTGAGCTCCTGTATACAGAAACCATCCTTCTTTCTTTTTTTTGGTACCACTTGTATTTTTTTGGTACTTTTTTTTTTGTAGTGCTTGTGAGCACTTTTCTTCTTTTTTTTTTGGTACCACATGTATTTTTTGGTACTCTTTTTTTTTTTATCCCTACGCTCACTTGAATCTTTTTGTGATAAAAGTAATTGCTAAATGGGATTTGATCAAAAGGTTGTCATTTTGTGAAAATCTTTTGTCAAGTGATTGTTTTGGCATGAAAGCCAGGTTTTTGTTTGTGGCATGGAAGCCAATTTTGGCATGAGAGCCAGCTTTTCTTGTGGCATTGATAGCCGAGTTTTTTTTGTGGCATCTATAGCCAGTTTTGGTGGCATTGATAGCCGAATTTGTTTTGGTGGCATTGATAGCCGATTTGTTTTGTGGCATCTATAGCCGATTTGTTTTGTGGCATCTATAGCCGGTTTTTGGTGGCTTTGATAGCCTGTTTTGATTTGGTGGCATTGATAGCCGTTTTTGTTTTTTTTTTTTTTTTGAAATCCAAGTTTTTTTTGTTTGTGGCATTGATAGCCGGTTTTGTTTTGGTGGCATTGATAGCCGGTTTGTTTTGTGGCATCTATAGCCGGTTTTTGGTGGCATTTATAGCCGGTTTGTGGCATTTATAGCCTGTTTTGATGGCATTTATAGCCGGTTTGGTTTTCAAAAAATGCAAGTATCGACAAAAAGTCGCCTCCCTGCTGAATGTTCTTGCAAGTATCGATGGAATGTCGCATCCTTGCTCATTCGGTTGCGAGTATCGATGGAATGTCGCATCCTCGCGGATTTGGGTGCAAGTATCGATGGAATGTCGCATCCTTGCTTTTCAAAAAATTTTGGTTTTGCGGGTACTGACTTGATGTCGTTTCCCCACGATTTTGAAATTTGTGGTTTTCTCGAACCTTTGGGTTATGGATATCAACTGAAATGTTGCGTCTCCACAGTTTTTTTTTTTTTTTTTTTAGGTTTTTTCGAACCTTTGAAATTTGGGTTGTGGATATCAACTGAAATGTTGCATCTCCACAGTTTTGGATTTTGCAAGTACCGACGAAATGTCGCTTCCCTGCGATTTTGGAAGTGTCGAACGTGGTTCGCTTGCTTCCGATTTGTGCGAGTATTGACTAAGCGTCGCTTCCTCGCGGTTTTTGAAAAACCATTTTTTTTTGTTTAAAGACGCGAGGGTCATAAGTTTTGACCTAAAACCATTTTGGCGGTAAAAGGCAGGGTGGACTAGGGTGGAAATCCCTGAATCCGGATTTTGTTTCAAACCATGAATTTTGAGTTCAAGGGTTGAAAATTTTGGTCAATTTAAGGAAAGGTTCCTAAACTTGGATATATATTTTTTTTTGAACAATGAAACGATGAAAGTAAGCATTGTTTTAGATTTCTAGAAATTTCAACATTTGATATGAAAATTCTAAAAAAAGGGTGGGTTTAGCGAGCGTGTACCTGGAAACTGGTTTTGGCCGTACAGGCATTGCTCTTACCCAGTTGGGTAAGTCTTCAAGGGTAGTACCGCTTTAAGAACTTGCCGTTGATGGGCAGCATACATCTGTCACCTTCCATGTTTAGGAGTGCGTATGCACCATTAGAGAAAACCTTGTCGATGACGTAGGGTCCCTCCTATTTTGGCTCAAATTTGCCTTTGGACTTGTGAGCGAAGACCATTGGTCTTTTTACCGCAAGAACCAAGTCACTCTTTTTGTAGGCGCGTTGCCTGACCTTTTTATCGAAAGATCCTGCCATACGTGCTTGGTAAAGTTCAATGCTTTGTTGAGCTTCGAGCCGTTTCTCATCGAGATTGTCCAGCTCATGGAGTCGCAATTTGACATTGCTTTCTTGAGTCATGTCATTTTGCAAGGATACCCTTAAGGAAGGAATTTGTACTTCCAAGGGCACGACAGCTTCGCATCCATAGACCAAGGAGAATGGTGTGCTATGGGTTGGTCCTCGAACGGTGGTTCGATAGGCCCATAAAGCTTCGGACATTTTGTCGCTCCAGTCTCTTTTGTGACTAGAGACCATTTTTTTGAGGATTTTGCAGAGTGTCTTGTTGAAAGCTTCTGCTAACCCGTTTGCTGCCGGATTGTATGGAGTCGAAGGACAGCTTTGGATTTTGTATTTGTCGCAGAACCTGTAGAATCGATGATCCCGGAACTGTGGTCCGTTATCATGGACGAATCTTTTGGGTATGCCGAAACGACAAATGATGTTGGTGCGTAGGAACTGAAGGACTGATGAGGTCTTCATTTCGTTAAACGCAAATGCTTCTGACCACTTGGAGAAGTAATCCGTAGCGGCGAAGATGAAGCGACGACCTTTGCTTGAAGGGGGAGAAATAGGACCTATGATGTCCATACCCCAGGCTTCGAAAGGCCATGAGATCGCTGTAGGATGCAGCCATTCTGGAGGCATGTGAATGTAATCTCCATGAACTTGGCATTGTTGGCAGCGCTTAGCAAATTGCATTGCGTCAGCTACCATGGTAGGCCAGTAATATCCTAACCTTTTTATTTGATCATAGAGCTTAGGTCCAGCCTGATGAGCTCCACAAAGACCAGCATGAACTTCTTTGAGTGTTTCTTCAGCCTCTTGTTGTGACAAGCAGCGTAGAAGTACTCCGTTGAAGGATTTCCTGTAAAGGATTTTTGAAGGAATATCCAAATGGAAGCTTGGGGTTCGCCTTTGGATGCTTACCCGTTCTTTTGGATCTTCAGGTAGGATTCCGAACATAATGTAATCAATGAACGGATCCCTCCAGTCGCCGATTGAAGTTTGAAGGATTGAAATCCGACTTCCGACCACTTGGTGGCATTCAGCAACTGCTTGGTGTGTGTTAAGAGGAGGAAGGATTCTCCTTTCGCACACTGTGATTTGCATGTTTTCCCCTTCCTGGATTGCCATGGATGCGGCAAGTCCGGCTAGGGCATCTGCACGTATGTTTTCACCTCTACGAATGTGGGTGATGTGACAGATGTCAAACTTTTGCAGAAGTGATTGTGCCTTGTTGTAGTAGGGCAACAAATCTGGCTTCCTGACTTCAAATTTCTGATTCATCTGGTTGACGATCAGTTGAGAGTCTCCAAAGACTTCCAGCATGGTGATACCGGATTCGATGGCGAGTTCTAATCCTAAGATCAGAGCTTGATATTCAGCTGCATTGTTTGTGCATGGTTCCAGTAGCGAGAAAGCGTGTGGAATCATGTATTTGTCGGGGCTAACAAAGAGGATGCCAACTCCCGAGATCAGCTGTCTTTTTTCATTTGTCCTGGTTGCACCGTCAAAGTACATATCCCAGGAGGCACTTTGTGAGAAAGTCTCCACATTGTAGACTGGTTCGTCTGGGAGATCATCTCTAAGCGGAGAATCTTTAGGCAATGGATGCTCTGCGAGGAAGTCCGCTAGAGCTTGCCCTTTGATTGCTTTTTGTGGTACATACCTAATATCAAATTGTGACAGAAGGATGGACCACTTTGCCAGTCGAGCATTGAGAGAACCTGCCTTTGTGACAAGGACCTTCAAGAGGTTGACCCTCGAGACCAGGTAGACTGTGTTGGAAAGCAAGTAGTGACGCAGCTTTTGTACGGCGAACATCACTGCAAGACATTCTTTTTCGACTGGAGAGTAGCGATGCTCTGCACCTACTAGCATGCGGCTGAGGTAATATAGAGCAGCTTCTTTTCTCTGATCATTTTCTTGCGCAAGCAGAGCTCCCAAAGAGTGATCAAGGGCTCTTGTGTACAAGATGAATAGTTTTCCAGTGGTAGGAGCAGCTAACACTGGAGGTTTTGTCAGGTATGACTTGATGTCTTGGAAAGCAGCTTCACAGTCAGCATCCCAGACAAAGTTTACACCTTTTTTCATCAACCGGGAGAATGGACGGCATTTCCCCGAAAGATTGGAGATGAACCGTCTGATGTAGGCCAATCTCCCTTGAAGCCCTTTGAGTTCTCTCAAGGTTCTTGGAGAGGGCATTTCTAGAATGGCTTTGACTTTTATAGGGTCAAGCTCTATTCCAGCTTTCCGAACTAAGAATCCGAGGAACTTACCCGACGAGACGCCGAAAAAGCATTTCAATGGATTCATTCGTAGTTTGTGTTTGCGAAGCCGGAGGAAGACTTCTCGAAGGTTTTCGAGATGATCTTCTTTTCTTTTGCTTTTGACGGCGAGGTCATCAACGTAACATTCAACCGTCTTGTGCTGCATATCTTGGAATATTTTCATCATAGCCCTCTGATATGTGGCACCAGCATTCTTCAGACCAAATGGCATGACAGTGTAACAATACACGCCAAATGGGGTTCGAAAGGATGTATGTTTTTCATCCTCAGGATGCATCTTTATCTGATTGTAGCCAGAGAAACCATCCATGAATGTCATTCGCTCGAATCCACAGGTATTATCAATCATTACCTCTGGTATGGGGAGCGGAAATTCATCTTTTGGGCATGCGCCATTTAGGTCTCTATAATCAATACAGACCCTGATCTGCCCATTTTTCTTTGTCACGGGGACAATGTTGGCCAACCATTCAGGATGTTGTTCCTCACGGATGAAGCCGACGCTTTTGAGTTTTTGAACTTCTTGTTCAATTTTATCCATCACATCTGGACGGAATCTTCTTTGGCCTTGCTTGACAGGCTTGATGTCTTCTTGAAGATTGAGTTTGTGAACTGCTATTTTAGGGTCTAAGCCTGGCATTTCAGCGTAAGACCATGCAAAGCAATCAACGAACTCACGAAGAAAGGCGATATACTCGGGTAACTCATCATCCTTTATATTCTTGCTTATGAATACAAGACGTGGGTTATCTGGTGTTCCCAAGTCTATCTTTTGAACAGGATCTTCTGTTGGAAGGTTCGAAGGTGGTTCCTCCACAATATTTTCGGAGGCTTCCAGCTCAACGAAACCTTCTGGGGTTTCAAGGGCATTTCCAGACCAAGGTTTTGTTCCTTTCCACGGGTCTTCTTGATCGGTAATTTTCCCAAGGCTTGCTATGAGATGATCCCAATTGCCTGTTGAAACCGAGTCGAAGTAGGCTACTTCTTTTGGAGATGAGGGTTCTTCTGGGTCAGAAGTCCACACGTCTGTGCCATCGGACAACTCCTCTTCATTTTTGGAGAAATCGTGCCAATTGGATGAGCTTCCTGGATCTTTGTCAGGTGACTCATCAAAGAGATATCCAGGGAGATCGATATCTTCATGGACTTGAGATGTTGAGGCTTGGTCAGTATATTGACTTTTAAGCCTTTGTGTCAACTGTCTCAAGGGAGTGTCAGGATCATACCCTAACCCGTGTGAAGACTTTTCTACATAGCCGTAGAGTCTCCAATCTTCCAGCTGGCTTTTGGTCAAGACGGGCCCCAATGGCGTGAGAATACCGCGTCCTTCTCCCAAACCGACTGGGTTTTGAGCGTCATAGCCCATTTTCTTCATAATAGCTTGTGCCACAGAACTGTATAAGGATAGTTGAGGCGTACCTTTATTTTGGAAAGGTTCAAACATGGAGTTTGATGAAGAAGCATCCGATCTATGGAAGAAGATCGGCTTTTCCTTTGTTGAAGTTGCTGGAACAACGAAGGAAGCTGACGTAGGATCTTCTATGTCAGAAGTTGTCTCCATTGGAGTAAGAGCAGGCCGAACTTGCTGAGTGTCAGCTTGGCTTGACGATGTGTCGTCTTCTGGCTCTGAATCCGAGTCCGTGTCTTGCATGATAGACACGAAAGAGACAACAAATTTGCCCCCAGGCTTTCGTTTTGCCTTCTTCACTTTAGTTGTGATGACCAAAGGCTTTGAAGATTTGAGGGAGATGATGAAGGGAGTTTGCATGCTCTCTTCAGATTTACCGGATGGTTCATTTTCTTCCGGTGATTGTTGAGGAGCTTTGCCTTTATCTTTCTGGAGATTTTCGGCAAAGGATGCTGTATGCTTCTCCTCTTCTTCTTTTTCACCTTCATACATCTGTGAGTCTGCGAAGTGGACTTCTTTACCTTTGAAGGGTTTTCTGTCCGCAAAGACTCGATGTATCATGCCGTCGTCGCCAACAAACTTGATGCATTGATGTAGAGTTGAAGGGACAACACCATTCTCATGGATCCAAGGGCGTCCGAGAAGGATGTTGTAGCATGAAGGGGTCTTTATTGCATACACTGTGACCTCAGAGATAAGATCACCGATCTGCAACTTGAACCTGATTTTGCCTATAGGCCTTTGAGTACTCCCATCGTATCCAAAGATAGATACAGATGTGTGGCTCAGTTTGCTGGGTGGGATGCCCAACTCTTCAAGAGCCGATGTGGAGATGAGGTTGAGTGCAGAACCTGGGTCGATCTGAACTCTATGCATAGGCATTTCCTTGATATACCCTGTGAAGTACAGGGGTCGGTTATGCCTGGTTTCGCCAAGTAGGAGGTCATCCTTTGTGAAGGCGATGGTTGCACTGGCTGCTTTTTTAACCGAGAGGCATTCAATGCATGATCCCTCAGTTTTCTTCTTTTCTCCCTTTGAGGAGGCTTCTGTGTTTTTGACCCGGTAATCCATTTCAATTTGGAGGACTTGCGGGGCATGTTTGTCGACATCCTCATTCAGCTTTTGTAATTCCGAAATGAGATTATCACGAGTGTGCGGAGACATTCGCAACAAATCTAGGATGTGTAGACGTGCAGGTATGTGCTTGAAATGTTCAATCAAGTCATACTTGAAAGCCTCCTTAGGGCCTGCATGTTCATCATTGTTGCCACTAGGGGCGCTTACAACATCTTTTCCCGAAGGATTTACATATGTAAAGGAAGATTGGTTGTAATTTTTGTGGTAGTCCCGGCCAGAGCGGGTGCCTCTACCAACTTCGAGAGCTTCTTGAGAAGGGTCTTCGTTTGGAAGATTGTCTTCAGGATCAAGAGGCTGTCGTTTTTCATTTGCTGAGGATGTATCAGCAGCAGAGTTACCATCCTCAGTGATTGTGTTGCATGGAGCATTTTCCGGGAACAAATCCTGAACAGCATCCAGCAATCTTTCTTCTTCGTTGACTAATTCATCGTCCCAAGCATCAATAGCTGGGAATTCTTCAGTCAGGAAGGGTGTGAACTTTGAAGTCACGGTCTCAGGAGAAGAAACCTGAGAGGGTGTCATCTCAGTGAAAGTCACGTGAGACGAGGTGGCTCCAGAAGATATATTGCTAGGCGTCGCCGGAGTGTAAGTGCTCTCATCAGACGATGCTTCGGAAGAGCTATAATCCCGAATTATCACATTACAGGAAGCTCTGACGGGAGACGTTGCCTGATCGGAGTCAGACTCATCCTCGGATGTGAGAGGATCGTCTATCCAGCAATTTTCTCCATTTTCAGGAGTTAAGGGAGGATGTACCTGGTGGTCTTCAGGGACTTCAGGCTCTAGATTGCGAGGAGGCTCGTTGACGCGTTCTTGCTCTTGTTCTAGAGCGAGTCGCTGCAAGATCCTTGCATATTCTTCAAGATCAGGCATGGGAGCCGGATCTTCTTCTTCATCATCTTTTTGTGGCTCAACATTGTTGATTTCCACTGGAGTAATGAGAGGTGCTGGGTCAGCAGCATTTTCTTGTACAGCTTCTTGGTCTTCTTCATCATCAGACCAGGATCCTTGTGGCTGTAGGGGGTTATACCAGATTACTGGCATAAGATGAGACTCAGGAACCCATTCTTCATCGGAGAGATATTCTCCTGTTTCAAGGGATTCCTCCCACTCATCTGTGTAGTTGGATTCGAATCCATCATCGGTGTCGCTGGACTCGTATCCATCAATGGAGAATCCAACTACCGAATTGCAAGAGTATGATGCCTCCTGCATGGCTTCTTTGAATTGAGGGTGGCATGAAATCACTGAGAGTGAATTTCCTTACCCCCTTTGAAGTCTCTGGAAGGGATGTTTTTGTTACCTCCAGTGAAGCGGTAGAGGAAGCCTCTGCCTTTTCTTTGACCTCTAGTTTTGGCTGGGTCTTCTCTTGCCGTTTGAGCTTGAGGAGAAGTTTCCTAGCCTGCCTTCGCTGTTGAGCTGTAGGCTTTGTTTTCACGACCTCCCAATTTTCATCTTCCAGGAGATCGGGATGTACCCATATCGGTTGTCCGTCTGGTGTCGGGTAAGGAACCAGTTGCTCGGACGCTTGGATTGAGTTTATCACCTTGAAGGAAGTAGTGATCTTCATTTTTCGGTGATTTTGATGTTTGTCCACATGTCACAATGTTTGACGGAGGCAGAACCCATAGTTTTTGTCAAAGGTGATGACTCCGTTTTTCCACATCTCATTTATTTTCTCTCTCACAACGAAGCATTGATTGAGAGGATGCGAGATCATCTGGTGGTATGGACAGTACCGAGGATCGTTGGTTTTGCCAACATCACCCGGTCTTTTTGGTTCAGGCAAGGTGAGCTTGCCGTTTGCCACAAGAGCCCCGAAGATTTCATCAACATCTTCATCAAACGGGTATTTCTTCTCTACTCGTTCTTTGAAGGCATCAGAGAGTTCAGGTCTCTTAACCAACAGCTTTGTTTTCAGCTTTCTTTGGTGGCTGAGGAGCTGACTTGGTCCTGCACATTGAGGACCTCTTTCTTCTTTGGTTTGAGGTCGTAATGGCGGTTGGCTCTTTTCTTGATGATTTCTGACTGTTGAGGTCTTTAATCACCGTTTCAGCTTCCATGGAAGCTTCTAGGAGTTCTCCACGGTTTTTTGATTTGTTGCCGATGATCATGGAGCGGATTCGGCTCTCATGTTGTTTCGGCAGATGTCAAACTAGCGACGCTTGTGGCAATCACATCAGAGCATTTGTTGCCATTGCTTTCCACTTGTGAATGAAGTCATATTTGATTCATTCTCCCCCTGTTTTAGGCTGCACAGCTGAGCCATAGTAGCGGATGATCTTCACCTTTGAAGTGAGTCAGGAAGCGTGTCTCTAGCATGGCCCAGTTTTGGATTGAGTCCTCCGGCAGAGTGGAGTACCAATCGAAGGCCGTACCGTTTAGGGTACTTGCAAAGAGGCGGATCTTGAGCTGCATCTGATCTCGCGATAGATCCCGTCAGGATCTTGAAGTGGATGACGTGCTGTCTGGCTGATCCTTTCCCCGTATATGTTTGGAGAGTAGGATGCTTGAATTTGGTGGGGAACGGGACCGAGTCCATCCATAAGGGATATGTGGCTTGATCCCATGCTCCTTGAGTATATCCTCTTCTTTTGCTTTGGCGAGGATACCGTCTACGTCCTTTTTGGTAAGGGCGCGTGACTCATTTTCTTTCTATTTACCTCGTCGTCTTGATGATTCGGAGGAGGTTCATTGTTCGCCTGATTTTGGAAGGCGAGGAGAAGGTTTTCCATCAGAGTTTCAATCCTCTGCTGGCCTGTTCCAACTGCTGGATGCGGGTATCGCATCTTCTGGAGGTGGATTGCGGGGTGGTGGCTCAGAATTTGTAGCCAAGACATTCATCCTTCGTGATTCGAACAGAAGAAAACTGTCCTGGTGACTGAGCTGGGGCTCATTCTTTTTGAAGAGGAGCTTGAGGAAGGATCACTCTGCTGTCCTTTGCTTGAAGGAGCAGGGGATTCTTCTGAATGTTTCTTGTCCTTGGAGACGCTGCGGGTCATCGGACGTCGGACATGGATTTTTGTTGCTGATTTTTGGCGCCTTCTGGTTTTTCCAACCATATGGACGGCAGCAACTTGGTTGGGTCTTTCTTTTTCGACCCATTTGGAGAGACTTGAAGTGTGGGAGGCTGGGTCCTTTGCTTCTCTGTCTCTTTTGTCGGTATGACGCGCGGCGGCGTATACGACGAGCAATTTGAGCTTGGTCAGCTCTGACTGGGCTTTGACGATGAAGGATGTGCTCCCTCGGGCGCAGCAGCCGAGCCTGTCTTCTTTGTAGCTGGCAAGGACGATGCGAACCCTATCCTTCGCAGTTGCAGCGAAGCTTTGAATTTTTGAAGTTCGGCCCCTGTAGAGATGAAGGGTCGAACTGCAGGTTTGTAGGCCTTAGGCAGGTGCTTGTGGAGGCCTTGTGATGCATGACTTGATTTTGGGCTTGTAGGAACAAGCCGGCTCATGCTGGGATGACTTGGAAGTCGAGTCGGAGATGGGTCTCCTCTTTCATGTAGGCAAGAGGATAGAACTGGTTCTCCTTGAGTGGGGCCAGGAATGCTGGCTTAGTGGATGTCTGGGACCTTCTCTGTTTTGGTGAAGGTCTTGGGGACCAAGTCTTAGGGTAGACCTGGTTGTTTGCAGGTCGAGGCTTCGTGGGGCTGCCACGGGCTTCAGGCCTTCTGGTGCTCGCCTTTGGTGTCATGGTAGTGACACGTTGAGAGGCGAGTTTCTGCTTCTTGGAGGGAGCAGTTTGTTCCTCAGGAAGTGGGAATGGTCCCAGCGTCCCAAAGACGATAGTCCGGGGAGTCGAGGTCGACCCGGAGTTCAGAGAGTTGCCGAGGGAGTTGACACTTCGGCAGCTGATGGGGCGCTTGTAGGTGCGCATGGTTTGCTTCTGTTGAAGCATGAGTTGGTGCTTGTTTTCATCGAAAGTAATGGTTAGTGAAGCTGCCATTGTTAGTTTTTCGAAAATTTCTGAAACAAGACCACATCCATTAGTAATCACAAGAATATAATGATCATAAATGGGAAGTTCTATAGTTTCGTCTTTTCAAATTGCTCGAGGTAGATGACCCAAGCAATATGAGGAAGGCAAAAGGCCATAGAAGGTACAATTGTTCTGATCGCAGGTATGGTAAGCCCGAAATGGGCATCCCAGTGACTGCTAGAAGCAATTGTGAACTTAAATTCGACTTATCGAGAAGCAGAGCTTGCTCGAGGTAAGAAGAATATAAAGTTGGAGTTACAGATGTGCCGGTCGCAATACAGTAGACCCTGAAAGGGCGTACTAGTACCGCTAGACACAAATGTTTTGAGACCGCATCCATGAGATGAGATTCTCTGTTTTGAAAGGTCAAGATTGGATTCATCAAAGAGAGCAGATGGTATTCCGATCTGAACACAGGCTCAGCGATTTCCGCGAGCGCCAGTGCTCAGAAAGAAATGAACCATAATTTCTCGGATCTGAATCTAAAGATGACGAGTTTTTTTTTTTTTTGAAAAGTCAATATCGGGTTTATCAAATAGAGCAAAAGGCATTCCAATCTGAACACGGTCTCAGCGATTTCCGTGAGCGCCAGTGCTCAGAAAGGAGAAGACCAAGATTTCTCCAATCTAAACCCAAAATGACGGAAGTTTTTTTTTTGAATATTTTGAAGATTTTTTTTTTTTTAAATCTTTTTTTTTTATTTTTTTTATTTTTATTTTTATTTTTAAGTTTTTTTTTAAAAAAATTTATTTTTTATTTTAAAATTTTTTTTTTTTTTAAAAAAATTTATATTTTTTTTAATATGTTTAAAAGACGAGAGAGTACACATAGGCCTCTTAACCCGGTCTTATGAAATCTTGATTGATAGAATTGCCCCCAGGTAAGGGTAGGATTACTTAATGAACCCGTTTGGAGGACCCTTGCCTAGAACAGTCAAGCTGTCTCCACACTCTGGACAAGGCTTTTCTTTGAATCAACCATGATCAAAGAACACAGTTGGTTTAACCTTACTGGTCTATGTCTTTTTTTTTTATATTTTTATATTTTTTTATGAACTCATCGAAGAGAAACAATGGCCCAACCCCCGATCCGAACACGGTCTCAGCGATTTCCGTGAGTGCCAGTGCCCACAACGGAGAGGATCAAAGTTTCTCAATTTTGAATCCAAATTGAGAAATCTAAATTTTTTTTTATATTATATATATATATTTTTTAGATCTTTAATGAACTCATCGAAGAGAAACAATGGCCCAACCCCCGATCCGAACACGGTCTCAACGATTTCCGTGAGCGCCAGTGCCCAGAAGGGAGAGGATCAAAGTTTCTCAATTTTGAATCCAAAATGAAAAATCTGATTTTTTTTTTGTTTTTTTAAAAAAAAATTTTTTTTTGAAAAGAGAAAGAGTGGAAATAAATTCAAAGAATTAGAAATTTCCAAACAAAAAATCTCATCTCATCTTTTTTTTAGATGCGGAATTCAACATAGGCCACCAATTATAAAGTAGCCAAGGAATCGAGAAAAGAAATATAAGCATAGAGCAAATATATGATATGCAAATATTTCATTTCTAGCAACGTGTTCTCAAATAAACGGGTCCCACCGGGTTGTGCCAGCTTGATGGACCGCGCTCCAATGCTCGAGTTCCTACCGAGGTCGGCGGACGTGGGAGTCCGTTTGGTCCGACCCTTTCGTAACCGGGGGGCAGGGGCGTGCATCAACATTTCTTTTTTGTGTGGGTGTGCCAGATTTTCTATTTTTACTTGGAATTGCAAGTGGTGATCCGGAGATCAACCTTCGCAAGTAAAAAGGAAATCAACTTCTTTCAAGTTTTCCATTGCACATATATTTAAGAAAAGAGACATTTTCTTGATTTGCCATGAAAGGCGATTTTTTTTTTGCACTTATAGCCGATTTTGGCGTTATAGCCGATTTTTGGTGTTTATAGCCGATTTTGGCGTTTATAGCCGATTTACAATCCTTATCAATAATGAAAGACAAGAGTTGTGATTTTTGTCTCTTTTGAAAAAACACAAACTACAATGAAAAGCAAGAAAAGGAGGATCTAACTTCTCAGGAGATTGTGGGGGACCCGTTTAGATTGACGGTCGCAAGCCATATGTGGGCTTCGCCATCATCCATGCAGATGAGAACAGAGGATGCTATTGATTCGCTTGGCTTGGCTATAACCTCGGGTTTTTAGAGGACAAAGACCAAAAGGAGGTCCTATGTCCAATAAAAAGCCGAGTAGACGGGCTGAAAAGCCACATCTAAGCCATTGGAGGCAGGAGGAGAAGGCAAGGACCTTGGGGGGGGTACCCCCAAGGGACTTTTGTCACCTTGTTGCGGTGGCCGGTGTAGAACTTCCGCAGAGTTTTCTCTCTTTTTCCTTTCTCTGGATTTCTGTGCTTCTGTCTGTCTGTGTGTTTGTGCTTTTTTCTGATGTTTTGTTCTTCTTGGAGAGCTCTCCTATTTATAGGCTTTTAGGTAGCCATTTAGGAGGGTTTATGAGCCTTGATTGTCATAAAGCTGCATAATGGGAGGAGTTACAAAATTGAATTGTTTATTTTGTAACTCCTTTTTCTTGGCTTCTGATTGGCCGGAGGAGATTGAGGGCATTTAATCGCCTTTAATCGCCATGATGGGAGGAGTTTCATGGGTTAAATGCCATGAATCTCTTGACTTGTAACTCCCGAATGCTTGCTTCTGATTGGGCCGTCCAAAGAAATGGATTAATGACTGTAATAAAGTTAGTCAATTAATCGCATTAAGTGGTCGCCGAGCAGCTGAAGAGTCGCGGGCCGTGCCATGTCTTTTGGGATTCTTCTGTCGATGATCATCGATGGATCTTCATGTAGATCGACATCAGATGACCATGTAATTTCAGGTGTTTGTTGCCAACAGCGGGTCGGTGCCATCTGTCCTGTCGATTTCTCGATCGGTCGGGTAGAAAGCACACTTTTTTTGGTTGACCGGGTGGCGATCAATATTGTTTTCGATACTCTTGATGATTGACCCGTGTTTTGGACGGATGTCAGAGGACTTGGTGTCTCAAAAGCATGAATTTTGGAAAGTACCAGAGGCTGGGCTCTTCGAATCGCGAAAAAACGGCGAAAACCGGAGTTTCCGGGGCCTTCCCGGCGACCCGGGTTCCAAGGTCGCCGGCGACCCTGGCCCAGGGTCGCAGGGGTCTGCGACCCTGGGGGGGTTTTCCCCCTTTCGTGTCCCGTTTTGTGTCCGTTTTGCTGTTTTTCGATTCTTTTTTCTCCTGTACTTTTACTTGACATTCTGACCATTTATTGGCCTAATTTCTTTGTAGGAAACCTAATGAGAATCCTTGCATTTTATTTTGCAAAGTTTCCAATTTCCTGAGAAAGCCGAAGACTTTGTCGCACAGAGCTGCCGATTTTCCGTCAGAAGCTGAAACTGGGTCAAACGATGTCGGAATGACCTGAAATTTGGTATGAAGCCTGCTGAGCAATAAATAAGACCAACCATAGGCTTTTGTTTGAGTTTTGAAGCCGTTTGGGGTCCTATCACCAGTAGACTTGCTTTTTGTCGCGATGAAGATGTCGCGGTTTGATGTGCGGTCAACCGATGTCCGATTGACTTGAAATTTGACAGGGAACCTATTGGAGTCATTTTAAGATGATCCATAGGCTCTGTCTTGGAAACCATGGTCCCGGAGAGCTTTGCCGCTGAGAGGCCTGATTTGGCTTCCGAGCGTCAAACTATGGTCAAATGTTGTGGAAATGACCTAAAATTTGACGTGTAGCCCTTTATAAGCATTTTGAAGCCATCCATGTGCTCTATCTGATGAGTAATGGCCTCGGTGGTTCTCGCCGCCGAGAGGCTTGATTTAGCTGTTCGAGGGTTGATGTAGGGCCAAACGTTGTCGGTTTGACTCGGAACTTGACGTGGAGCCTTTTGGAAGTATTTTGAGACTATCCATCGGCCCTGATCGAAGATTTGGTGTCTCCGATGCTTTTGCCGCCGAGAGCTCCTTTTCGGCTGTCTGAGAAGCGAAGTTAGGCTAAATGATTTTGAAATGGCCTGAAACTTCTTGTGTACTCCTCTTTTGGCTGTCTTGAAGAATCTTGCAGTTTTTGTTTGATTCTGACAAGATTTGATTTTTGGAAGCAGCATTGCCCATTTATGGCAGGTTGCGACTTCATGTAGCTCTTTGGATCTTGAAGAGGCAAAGTGAAATTTTTGGTGTCAACAGCCCAGAGAGGGCTTCCTTCCCCTATAAATAGGGTTTCCTTCCTTCCTTCTTCTTTTGTATCTTCTCTTTTAATTTTCTTTGCCCTTGCTTTCGATCCTTGCTCTGCTCTTCGAATCTTGCCCCGATCTTCGTCTGTCTTCTCTCCGCAGTGTTTTGGCAAAGACGACCGTAAGGCGTGCCCAGATCGGTTCTAGATCCGCGCTTCTGCTTCAGTAAGTGACTTCGTGCCCTTTTCTCTGTTTTCTTTAGGGTTTCTGCCTTTAGGGTTTCTGCTCGCCTTCTTCTTCTTGTAGAGATGGCCACCCGTAGGTTTCAGTTAGACACGGATGAGGGCATGGCTAGGTTTAAGGTTACCTTCAATATCCCTGAGGGGGTCCGCCTCAGGCAGGCGACTCCCTCCGACTATACCCTAAGCTGCTGGTCCTGCGGCTGGATGCCGTTCCCTTCGATCTCTGTGATCGAAGGTGGGGTCAGATTTCCTCTGAACCCCCTGCTTAGAGCCTGTCTTGATGCCTGGTCCATCACCCCATGCCAGCTGATGCCCAATGGCTTCAAGGTCATCATGGGCACGGCGAGATTGAATGAAATCTTGGGGATCAATTTGGGCGTCCACGACATCGAGGACGTGTACGGCATTTGCAAGGCCGGGGGAGACAACTATTATCTTCGGGTGAAGCAGCTCCGAAAGGGCTTCATCCTAGCCTTGGAGGATTCTAGTAAGAACGCCGAGGAAGATCTGTTCTGTGCTTCGGGGAGTTGGGAGTTCGGCGCTGGCAAGGGTAGGACGCCCATGGTCCCTCGCCATCTCGGGACCGTCCAAATAAACACAGACTCTTTATTCTGCCCCTTTTGTTGCTTAACTTTCATATCGCCGAACTGATATTCTTGGTGTTTGCTGTGCAGAACTGTGAGCGAGGTGACGCTGAGCTGCAAGTGAGGGTTGGAGAAAGAACTTCGACGACCACAGGAAGTTTGAGAGATACACCGGGCACGAGACCAGATCGGCCTAGAAACTGCTAGGATTCATGCCTAGGTACCGCGACCATTATAGGAGGATTGGAGCGGTGCAGGAGAACGAGCTGCAGGCTAATCTTCCCTCTGTTTCTTTGGTCGTGCATGTGGGCGTGCTTTTGGTCGATCCTGCTGCAAGCCGAGCTGCGTCTGGCGCTGAGGCATCCACTTCTTCTAGTTTGGGATCGCTGAGTTTAAGGGAGGTAGTGGACACTTACCCATCTGACTCGGAAGAAACGATGGAAGGTAGCTCAAGGATGCCTGTAACCAAGGACCTAGCGGCCAAGTTTAGGCGCGGGTCTTCGTCTTCTGCGACGCCTTCTCCTACCGGTGCCCGCATGGCTTCGGGCCCGGGGGGAGCTGCTGTCTCCTCTGCCCCGGCTATTGCTCCGATTGAAGGAGTGCGGAGGCGCTCACCGGATCACCCGAGGGATGGGTCTCCGCCGAGGAAGAGGTCCAAGGCGGGAGGGAAAGAGTCAGGGGTCGAGCAGGCTCCTAAGGACAAGGCGCCTGCGCGCACCTCTGGAGGCAAGGCACCCCCTGGAAAAAGCGCGCCAATAAGTAGGGCAGCTGCCGAGACGGCCCGTGACCTCAGCGTCGCTGTAGGGCAAGGGTCCGGATCGGCCTCCGGACCTTGTACTGCCCCGGCGGCATGGAGGCCTAGACTGGAGACCCAGCCCGGGAAGCCTTTGAATGTGGAAGACCGAGTGCATGGGAACTGTCTCGTCATCGGGGCTCTAGCGAAAGCCTGTGCTCTATTGCGTGACATGGAGGTGCACGCGAAGTACGATAATGAGAGTCTGTTGGGTTCGGCTATTCAGGCTTCTCTCCAGGTAAGTACCCTTGATATTCTTTTTTATGTATTTCACTTCGGCTGCTCTCATCTGACTTGCTTTCTTCTGCAGAACGTGTAGAGGCTCCAGATAGTAATGGAGAGGAGCAGGAGACCCATCCGAGAGGGAACGTGTAGAGGCTCCAGATAGTAATGGAGAGTCCGAGAGGGAAAAACTGAAGAAGGAGCTGGGAGAGCTGAAGAGGGGCAGTGCCGAGGCGACTGTGCAGCTAGGTGTGGCGCTGGCTAGTATCACCGATCTCACGTCGGCAACCCATCATTTGAAAGGGGAAATCTGGGCGAAGACGAAGAGGAATGCCGAGCTGGAGATGGAGCTGGCCAGAGTGAAGGCTGATTCGGCGTCTGAATCGGCGAGGCAGCGTGGCGAAGTGCTCGCTGGTCGTGCCGAAATGGAGAAGATGAAAAAGGAAATCGCCGAACTGAAGGCAGGCACGGCGAAGTCGAGCGGCTGGAGAAGGAGATTGCTGACCTCAAGTCCTCGCTGTAGGCTGAGGCCCAGTCTTCCTTTCAGAAGGGGGTGGACCAGGCCACGGAGGAGTATGAGAGGCAGGTGGAGGAGATCACCTCTATCCTGTTTGAGGAGGGGTGTCTGGCTGCTTTGAGACGAGCGGGGGTTCCTGAAGACCACCCAGTTTATCAGAATCTGCCAAGGTATTCCGGCCCAGAACCCGAGCCGAGTCCCGCTCCGTCCAGTGGATGCTCCTGCAGCTGGTCCTATCTCAGATGGCGCTCCACCTATCCCTTCTACTGGTGATGCTTTGGCTGCACCTTTGGGCGACGCTCCTTCTGCCCCTCCTGCGGGTGATGCGCCAGAGAAGGCCGCTGTTGTCGCCGAGACCACTGGTCCACCAGAGACGGTAATAATACTGGTGGAGTCGCCGAAGTTGCTGTAGCTCCTTGATCTTTGTTCTTCTGCTGCTTTCACACTTGTGATTTTTCTGTCTTTTCTTTTAGAATGTAACACGAACTTGCATGTAATCCCCTTTACTTTTAATGAAAGGCAGAACTTTATTTGTGCTTTCTTTTTCTCCATCCTTTTGTTCTCGGCTCCTTTGTGCTTGAGTCCGGCTGAGTGACGTGACGCGAGAATCTTGAGTTGGAGAGAGAGTACCGTACGGTTTCCATAGGTGTCTGCTCTGATATCCGCATTCCGAGGCTCATAAGTAGCTGTAAGTACTGCAGTACGGCCGAGGCGGAAGACGAGCAGATGGCTCCTCGTGGTCGCCATCAGAACCACTGGTCAACTTGTTGTAGACGTGCACTCCACGTAAAGCATGGGAGACCTCGCCTTATTGATTGGTCTTCGAGTTCTGAGCCCTTCCTCCCTCTATAAATTGAGGCAGCAGGCCTACCATGGGAGAGAAGAAAGACCTTGAACCAGAAACCCTTCCTCCTCTTCGTTTCTCACAGCGATGAGGATCTGTCCGCGCCTGTCAGATGTTCTGGCAGTTTCGCCTTGTAGAACTTTAGGAACCTTTGCCCCGGACGAACCTCTTGTGACAGAAGGCAGCTTCCTCTGGGAGGGATTGTCGCTGGAAGTCATGGTCTGCGCGTTCTCTGAAGACGATCCTCATGGACTACGCGCTCTCTAAACGTGGGTCCACGGCCAACTCCCACCTATGTGGTTGTGCAGAGATAATCTCCTGCCTATGCGGCTGGGAGGTGATTATTCTCTGGCTGGGAGTTGGATGCGCACTTGATCCTGCATGGTCCTGCGTCGGATCATGCTGTAGGGTCTTGTCTTGATCCTCCAGGGTCTTGTGTGGCATCATGCTGGAGGGTCTTGTGTGGGAATCAAGACCTCCGAGCATCAGGCCGAATGGAGAGGCCTTCTGGCTGAAGATCTCCAATCAGTGGATCAGGAGTCTGAGCTTGCTCCCAAACCAGGGGGTGTGGAAGAGCTCCTGACACTGAAGACCGGACTGAAGAGTCAGTGAAAATCAGCATCTCCCAAAGTCTCCAAGCGAGGATCATAGTTTCCAAGCTTCATTTCTTTTCTGTTTTTAGAGGACTGCGAGCCTCCTTACTGTATTCTGCTTCTTCTTTTCTGTAATTCTTGTAATGAAGAAATTACATTCAATAGAAGAAATTACATTTAATAAAAAGAATGAAGTTTCTGATGAGATGGAATGTTTGTTCTGCATCTTTGCATTCCTTTTTGCTTTTTTCTGTATTTTTGTGCTGCTTTTTTCTTTCAAAAACTGTCATTAGCCGAGACGAACTGTCATTAGCCGAGATGAACTGTCATTGGCCGAGATGATCCCAGAGTCTCGAGGATCTCGGCTGTGCGAGTCTGAGTCCCGGATCGGTCTCGGGGGGTGTATGAACCCAGAGTTTTAGGGCCTGTTTCTTTTCAAGAATTTCTGACAGGAATTCAGGCTGTCTGGGAATTCCTGAATTCCAGTCAGAAATTCCATGTTCATTTATGGGAATTCCCAGCATTTGAGGTAACTGGCATTTTAAAATTCCAAAAAGGTGGAATTCCCAAATGCTAGCCTTTACTCTAGCATTTAGAAATCCAGTCATTCCGGGATACTTCGTTTGCAACTCTAGGCATTCCGATAGAACTCCGGTTCTCCCAACGGTCGATTGTCATCTTCTATTCTATGTGACTACACAAAGATCAGATCCGACAATCTTCTTCCTCTGAATTCCTCTTCCTCACCTGATTTATTTTTTCATTTTTCTTCCATCTTGTTGCATGCTTTTTTTTTCTAAAGTGTTTTGATGGAAAGGAGATCCGGTAATCTTCTTCCCCACTGATCTCCTCTGGCCATGTGTTATTCCGAGGAAGGAACCTCTTTCGGCCAACCTTTGTGAATCGTGACTGCATGAGATCCTCGTCATTAACCCTATGGCCAGCCTTGGCCTGATTTGATCTGCATCAGATCATACCATATTTGATCTGGTGTAGTTTTTATAAGTTAATATGATATGATATGATCTTTTCTTAAGAATTTTGGCATTATGGTGGATGTTACTTTGGCTCATATTGGTTGAGATTTATAATGGTTGTTATATTCATGAATATTTTAGCCTTATATAAGCATACATATAATGCATAAATATATAGAAATCCACTTAGAAATTCAAGTAGTTATGAAACAGGGAATTTATGGAATTCAGGTTGGATGAAATTCTCAGATAGGAATTCCAGTATGAAAGAAACAGGGAATTCAGGAATATCAGGATTCAGCAGCATTTCAAAATTCTAGCACCTCGAATTCTGTAAATTCCAGCAGACATGAATTCCAAGAATTCTTGTAAAGAAACGGGCCCTTAGGGAAGACTGGGTGTGTAAATCCGAAGTCAGTCCCAGGGTACATGAACCCAAGGGTTTTAGGAGCGACTGGATGTATAAATCCTAAGTCAGTCCATGGACACGTGAACCCAAAATTTAGGGACGATAGGATGTATGAATCCGAAGTCTTCCTAAGGTGTATCAACCCAGGGTTTTAGGAGCGACTTGATGTATAAATCCTAAGTCAGTCCATGGGCACGTGAACCCAAAGTTTAGGGAAGGCTGGATGTATGAATCCGAAGTCTTCCCAAGGTGTATCAACCCAGGGTTTTAGGAGCGACTGAATGTATAAATCTTAAGTCGGTCCATGGGCACGTGAACCCAAAATTTAGGGAAGGCTGGATGTATGAATCCGAAGTCTACCCAAGGTGTATCAACCCAGGGTTTTAGGAGCGACTGGATGTATAAATCCTAAGTCGGTCCATGGGCGCGTGAACCCAGATTTTTAGGGAAGACTGGATGTATGAATCCGAAGTCAATCCCAGGGTGTATGAACCCGGAGCTGCCGAACTCAAATAAGAAGACAGATTGACGACAAGGCAAATGTTGCTTTCATTGATCATAGAACTTTCATTACATCTTAGAAATAGAACTTCTTTAAGTGAGATGCGTTCCACGATCTCGGCAACTGCCTGCCTTCCAAGTCTTCAAGTTTGTAAGAAGATCGTCCTGCCATTGAAACCACCCTGAACGGGCCATGCCAGTTTGGGGCCAGTTTGCCTTCATTTGGGTCTCTGTCAGCTGGCAGGGTCTTCTTCAGCACCAATTCTCCTACTGAGAAGCTTCTTTCTCTGACTTTTTCATTGTATCCTCTGGCTAGCCGTTGCTGATAGTCGGCCAGTCGTATGGCCGCTGCATCTCGGCGCTCGTCAGCTAGGTCCAGCTCCATTGCCAGGTTCATCTCGTTTCGGCCTTGGTCGACAAGTTCGGATCTTAGGGTAGGGAGGCCAATTTCTAAGGGAATGACCGCGTCCATCCCATAGGCCAATGAGAAGGGTGTCGTCGAGGTGGATCGTCTTGGGGTCATCCTGTATGCCCACAGCACGCTGGGAAGCTCTTCTACCCATCTCCCATTCGCATTGTCCAATCGCTTCTTCAGGCCGTCGAGCAGTACTTTGTTGGAGATTTCAGCCTGACCGTTGCTCTGCGGGTACGCCGGAGTGGAATAGTGATTCCTGATGCCATGCTCTTGACAGAAGTCCTTGAAGAATTTGAAGTCGAACTGAGTCCCATTGTCCGAAATCAGGGCCCTGGGGATGCCAAACCTCGTTATAATGTTCTTCCACATGAAGTTCTTGGAGTCCTTTACAGTGATGGAGGATAGCGGCTCAGCTTCTATCCACTTCATGAAGTAATCTGTAGCAACTATCAGCCATCTCTTGTTCCCTGGAGCTCGGTGAAGAGGTCCCAAAATGTCCAGCCCCCATTGAGCGAAGGGCCATGAACTAGAGAGGGGACTCAGGTCTTGCGCTGGCTGGTGAAGAGAATGGGAGAGCTTCTGACATTTTTCGCATTTTCTGGCATATACCTGCGCATCCTTCTGCATATACGGCCACCAGTAACCTTGGCTTATTGCTCTGTATGCCAGTGACCGCCCTCCGATGTGACTACCATAGATTCCTTCGTGGATCTCATACAGAAAGTCGTCCACCTTGCTCGGATGGACGCATTAGAGGTCGGGGCCCATGAAGGACTTTCTGTAGAGTTTGCCTTCAGGAGATAGCCAGAATCGAGCTGCCTTGAGTCTGATTCGATGCGCTTCATTCTTGTCCTCGGGGACCTGGTCGTCCTTCAGGTAAGAGATGATTGGGTCCATCCAGCTCGGGCCGAGATCAGCGCACAGGATTTGCCGAGGTGAGTGGAGCTCTAGGCTTGATCTCGGTATCGATCCGACCTCAACGGTCCTTTTCTTTCCCGCTTCGACAGTGGAGGTCAGGTTTACAAGCGCATCAGCATGCGTGTTGGTATCTCTAGAGATTTGCCTGACCTCGGCTGTCTGGAAGTGAGAAAGCAGTTTCTTTGCGAGGGCGTAGGGCGCGAGTGGAGATCCTTATTTGCTTCGGCTTCCGTCCCAGCTCCTTTGGCCGAGGTCAAGCTCTTTAGCCGAAGTGGGACCCCTGGTAGCCGAGCTCGGCGCTAACAGCCAAAGCCTGTCTGGTTTCGGCTGAGGCCTCTGTCCCGGCAGCCCAGGCGAGTCTGGGTGCCACGTAGTTGGCACGTGGTCGGCACGAGAGAATGCTTAGTCCCATCTTATAGCCGTGATTAGCGTAATCCTGGAGCTTTGAAAATCTCCCCACACACTACCTTTTAGGAATCTAAGCAATTTATTCATCATGTGAAACTATCAAGATTGGTCACACCTAATATTGCTTAATTTTTACACTAGTCATATCCTATCTCTCTGATTTATGGCTAACAACCAATTGTTCACAATTATTGAGGTCAAAAGCATCTGATTGGTGAGAATTTGTGGATCTTTCTTGTGAATGGATTGAATAACCAGGATGCATTCCCACATGTACAATGCGTTGTGCTGAGCAAAATGTATATTTCTAGTTCCTCATTAAAGATGAGGAAATTTTTTTTATTACTAATGTTGCTGTTATGGGGAAAAATATAGGGAATGGCTAATACTGAACTTCAGTTCGGAGTAGCGATATGTGATCAAGTCAAACACATCAACAAGTAACACACAGAAACCTTTGGAACCTGCTCATGGGATTAGGACTGGATCAGAGAAAAATAATGGAATTGGCTGCGAAACAAGGAATTTCTATAGAAGACTGGAACTCCCCCAATGGTCCATCTGTCAGGATAATGTATTCACCAACCCAAGGTTGTGGAAGATTTTCACCAATATGCTCTTGTCCAGGCATTGACCCGCACAATATTGAAATATTGTAAATTGTGTTATATATTTATGTATTTTTAAATATTATAAATTGTACATTTAAATTCAAGCTAGTATATTGATTTGTAAAATAAACTAACTGATGATGTGTGATATTAATGTGTAGATGTGAATGCTATAATTTATGGGTTTTAATTTTTTTATTTTAAAAAAATGAATTTAATGGCAAATAAAAAAATTACGGAGATATTATTTAATAATAATAATAATAATAATAATAATAATTAAATTAGGTATGGTTTAAAATCGTCATTTAATACAGTAAAAACCGTTTCAATATCAAAATATGGATGGTTTTAAACCCTTCTTGTATACTCGGAACGGTTAAAATAAACTAACTGATGATGTGTGATATTAATGTGTAGATGTGAATGCTATAATTTATGGGTTTTAATTTTTTTTATTTAAAAAATGAATTTAATGGCAAATAAAAAAATTACGGAGATATTATTTAATAATAATAATAATAATTAAATTAGGTAGGATTTAAAATCGTCATTTAATACAGTAAAAACCGTTTCAATATCAAAATATGGATGGTTTTAAACCCTTCTTGTATACTCGGAATGGATTAGTAATTAATTGTTCCAAAAATTATAATTTGAAACGGTTTTAGTAAATTTGAAAGTGGTTAAAACCGTTCCAAAATAGATACTAAATTGTAACGGACACTTAAATTTGGAACGGTTTTAGAATATCTGGAAGTGTTCATAACCGTTCCAAAAAGGACCTACGAATCGTTCCAAATATTTGAATTTGGAACAGTAAAGGAAACTCTGGCACTGTCTAAAACCGTTCCAAAATGCTTAATTTGGAACGGTTTTAAGAATATTGGAACGGTTTACAACACTTCCAAAAATTCTCATTTGGAACGTTCTTATATTTTAGGAATAGGTTGTTTTGAAGCGGTTTTGGACCGTTCCAATTTTTATTAGGAACGGTTCTGGGCCGTTCTTGTTTGCTGTTTTTGGTGTAGTACAGCAGAATTTCCCTTGCCCTTTTTATATTCTATAGTGTAGTCACAGCCCATGAGTTTGGACAACCATTTTTGCTGTGCAAAAAAAAAAAAAAATCATCCAAAAAATCTGAAAACTTTCTAAAATCCATAAAATTGTAAATTGAAAAAAATGTGTTTCTTTTGCAAAATTAACTAAGATAAGGGTGTGTAGCGGTGCCCTCAATATATGAGGTCCTTTATCGCTATATAAATAGAAAATAATAATAATGATTAGTCTTTTTATATGTATTCATGTTTCTCAGTCATGCTAACATAGAAAGTAATGAAAAGCTCATAAACAAGAAAAAAACCAAGAACATGAAATAGAACAACAGGAAGATTGCCATTTGAAGTTGTCACAGGAGTCAAGCCACGTCTTCCGATGATCTGAGTCATTTACCAGCTGAAGCTAGGCCTAGCCAAGAAGCTGAACAATTCGCCCGGCACATGAAGGACGTTCATGATGAGGTCCGTTAACAAATTGCCAAAAGTAATGAGAATCATAACAAACAAGTGGACACTCGAAGGCGCCATGTTGAATTTAATGAAAGGTGACATGGTCATGGTGCGAATGAAACCAGAACAGTTCCCCACAGGCAATTACAAGAAGATACACCCTAGAAGTGTAGGTCCGTTTAAGATTTTGAAGAAAATCAGCTTAAATGCCTATGTGCTTGATCTTCCGTCAGACATGAATATCAATTCTACATTCAATGTCGAAGATCTTGTAATTTATCACGGGCATTATCAAGATGAATTGTTTGAAGAGCAAGCTAACCGGCTTCCCATGGTTCCAGCTTCCTGAGAAGAAACTGAAGATGTCTATGATGACCAACAGGTGTCAACGAAGACTGGCGGCAATCACAAGATTTTGGTTTTCGGAAGCTACATGGATCACCGCCACATACTTCCAAAGACTCAATCTAGATTTGTATGAGAAGTAACAGCTGACAACTCGTCGGAGTCGAGTTTCTCCAAGCCGGCGAGAATTAATGCAAGCCAGAGTAATGGTTAATTCCCAAGACCCAACAAGCCCAACGACAGACCATCTTCCTATTTTAGGAGACTTTCTGATTTTTGCAAGATTTGATTTTATTAGATTAGCTAATAGTTAGGGATAATAGTTAGAAAGTCTATCTTAGACTTGTTTCCTAAATTCCTTGGTATGGAGTCTTTATAAGGATTGTTTTGCTTCTCAAGCAATACATGAAAAATTGAATGAAATTTGAGTCTTCTCTCTTCATCGTGAGTTTTCTTGTATGTGGTGTTAGACCGAGACATCCTACCCTTAGCCATTAGTTTGGAGATTAGCCCGTTGGCTTTTCTCACCTTCCCCAGGCTACGTAAGGACCTATTGTTGATCTTCGTGGTTGAGTCAAATCTTGCTGTCGCTCTCATAATCATTGATGTTTTGAGTTAAAAGTATGAAATTGATAGGGATTGATTGAGTTGTCTGTGATTCAACAATATTGGTTAACGGACTCATGAATTGTTGGATGAACTTTTAACTCTATTTATTGGTCCTAAATTGTCTGAACACCACCGAGCAACCCCAAAGCCAAACACAGTGGGTATGCCTAATAGACTGTGGTGGAGGCTCTATGTGATACGTTGAGATGTTTTTCTCATGTGGTACTATATCTACACATCGGAGGGAATTATTTTGACTACGTTCATGTGATCAATGACCTGTTTCTTAGGGGGATACTGGGGGCCTTTGTCGGGTGGAGGAAGCACTCGAGCTGGTGTGTTGAATAAAATTGTACTTTCTCATATCATTGTTGTTGAGTTTTTGACTACATTCACATTAATTCATATTTTCAGGTTATACTTGAGATTCATTGCATTTGTATATCCTGTGATTTTTCTTATCGCTATTTGTTTATTTTAATCAATGTTAAATTGCCAAAATCTCTATATTTATACTTTATTCATGTTGATATCATTCATATTAGATGATCTATTGGACTACCTATTATTCATTGTTATATAATCCTGTTGTTATATTGTATTTAAATTGGATATGCATTGAGAGTAGGATTATACTATTTACTGAGTTCTTGTAACTCACCCAGTTCCGTGGGACTTATGTTTCACATGAAGAAGTGCTAGAGCATGAGGATGTCGATGCAGGTGGCGAGGAAAATGACTGGAGCGTTAGGGACATCCTCTAAGTTGCCGAATAGATGGTTTTTAGTTTTAGCAAATGATAATTGTATTTTGAAATTATAGTGGATGAATGCAATTAAATATTCTCTTTTGGCTGAGAAGTCTTTTTGAAAGAAGTTGAAAATTTCACAGGTTTCTTTTAAATAGACTTGTGTTGAAAATGGTTGGTCATCATCTAACCCTATAGTGAAAAGATCCATGCACATACTATTTTGGACATTTCAATCATTGATGATATGCTTAAGGATGATTTTGATGATAGTGAACTAGCCCTTAAGACTCATTTTTGAAAGTTTTAGGACATTAGTAAGTTTACAATATTGATTGATTTCTTGGTAAATAAGTTGGGACATTAGATAAGATTTTGATATTGTTGAATGATATAGAAGTGCTATGTGATGCGTGAATGGTGAACATTGATTTTGGAGATCCAAGGGGTACTAGGGTGATATATGAAGTGTTTTATTTAGCAGATGAATTAATTGTACACTTTGGATATTTTTCTTAGGTCCGAAATACAGGGAGGGTTATGCCGAAAATTTTAGTAAAATTTACCTTGTTTGTAGAGTTAAAGAGAATGCTTAACATTGAATTGAACGAGTCAAGTCTAAATAGAATTAGTAATTGTTTTGTTATTGAAATTCAGGATGTGAGCGGTCTGGGTTTGAGGTGTGACACTAGTGATGTAGGCCAGACAATAGGTCAGGCAACCCATTAAGCTAGCCCATAGGCAACAATATTTTCTAATAACTGAATAATGCCTAAATAAAATAGGAAACTAACTAATATTAATCTTAATCAAATCAAACAACTTAATAATGCTTCCTAACTAAATAAATGTCCCCTTGGGCTTATGGGCTGATCCAATAGATTGGCCGACCTATTGTCTAGCCTGCATCAACTAGCTAATCAATTTTTATGCCCAGTGGCCACGATCACAAAGGAAAATATCTTTAGGCTCACTATGGTTGGTTGTCCTTTACTTGGCTTCTCTTGTCCTGCCACCATATGTCTTTCACTTTCACCGAATTAGTGATATGGTTGACGGTCTTGTTAGATACTTCGGAAAGATCACTACTCACCCAAGAGCCAGGATCCATATTGACTCGTCAATCCCAGTCCATTTCCAATATTAACCTTTTACCCCCCAATCCCAGTCCATTTCCAATGTTAACCTCCCAAAACCACAACCACCCCCCCTCCCCCAACCCACTTGTCCTTTTCAGTGTATATGCAACCTTGCTAAAATCTATCATGTAACTCAAAAACTTCCACCTGATAGTTTGTTTGTGGGACCATAAGCTCTGCTGTGATGGAAGCAATTGCTTTGTGTACCGAAGGTCGGGGAGCTTTAATCGTTTGGCATTATCTTCAACCAGTGGCGGACCCAGGATTTTCACTTGAGGGGGGTTGACAATGGTCAAATAAAAAAAAGTCTGACAAAAGAGAAAATAAATCAATTGTATTCTGTGTTCATCAAAGCAAGAGCATAATCAATTAAGACCTTGGGTAAAACAATGTACAATCAAATAAATTGTGTATTTGTGTCCATTCCCCTGATATGAAAGTAATCCTAATGGCCAGTTCGTTTGCATGAGAAATCGAATTAAAGTTCCAATCTAAAGAGGAGATTGTATACAAACTTTGAACAAAAAATAACAATGGGTTCTCTTCATTTCATTTATTTGTTCAAATCAAATCCAAAACTCATTCCTAAAACTCCTTCCTAAACCCTCAATACAAATTACAACTAAAAACAACCAAAAAATATTATATTAAAATCAAATAAAATTATTTAACAATCAATAACATGCATAAGTAGCTAAAATCAATAATGACTGATTGGATACACCTCTCTCCCTCATCTCTAATCTGAATATCTCTCTACTTCTTTTTGTTGAAATCAAATTTAACTCTATTAAGAGAACCCATTTCAATAATGGAGATTTTTAGGAAAACCCCCCATTTTTAAAAAATATTTCATAATCAAGCAAACCCCTTTCAAATATGGGGATTTTCAAAAGATGGTAGGTTTGTAGAAATCCTTTATTTTTAAGGTCACTATTTCTAAAAAGTACCTTTTGAGACCCAACACCTACCGAAACATCCCCCTACAACACCTAAAAATTGTTTAAAACCGATACGCAAAAAGGGAGAGAGACCGCGATGCGTGTGATTTTGGGATTGAGAGAGAGAGAGAGAGTATTTTGTTCCTTGGGGGCTGATGGGCTTTGTTCCTTGGGGGCTCGTCCAAGCAGCCCATATAACCTTAATGGGTTTTTTTAATATTTGTGGGGGCTCAAGCCCGCCCCCCCCCCCCCTCTTCATGTAAGTATACATGGGTCCGCCCCTGTCTTCAACTATTAAACATTGATATTCGCAGCTATGGCCTCCTACATAGTTGTGGGACTTGGTAGTTGAAATTTAGGGACTGCATCTAGACAGAATTCTTTGATATATATTATTCAGATTGGCCAATAGCTATTCATAATAGGTTTGAATATGTTCAACATAGACAAGCAACAGCGCTTCGAGGAAAAGTTTCTCCATACAAGTTGATGGCCTCTCAAGAAAAAAGGGGAAGCTGAAAAGGACATGGATGAAAGTAAAAAAGAAAAATCCCTGAGTGGAAAGAAAAAAAAAAGTGCTAGCTTTCATGTGTGTGGGGATAGTCTTAAACCCTATGTAGAAAATTATGACATGCCTTCGTGATTGATACTAAGTGCTTGTTTTTGTAGCTGATTTTTCACAGAAAATAAAAATGGTTTCTGAGGTGGATTGACTTTCCTAAGTTTCTTCTCAGCTTTCATTTTTACATAGACATTTTCATTAGTTTTTGCAGAAAATAGATTCAAACCCAAGGGTTGGGGAATTGGCGTCTGTGGCTCTCTTTTCCGAGATACCATCAGCCAAGGCAGGTTGCATACGTTGAATAGAGCACTTTCTTCCTCACTATTGGATTTTGATGGGAAGAAGGTGTTGTTCCGACTACATACAGAAGTAGTTCAGTATTTAGGAAACAGGTTTGCACTAGAGTGTGACAAAACAACAACTAAATAGAGTTACAGAATGTAATCTAGAAATGTAAATCCACTTACATTTTGAAGGCAAAAAATAGTAATCTGTTGTTGAAGTTATGAAACCCAAAAATTCGCAGAAGAAAGTTGATCAAGGCTAGTGTTTAACACTATATCCTTAAGACAAATTTCGCCCCCACAACGGTGCTAACGAGCTTCAATGGCATTTGTCTCCCAGGTACAATGATCGAATTCACACAGTAGCAGCATTACAAACTGTGTGACAGACGAACCAAAAGTGCAAAGCACTCTCTCTTCTTAACTCTTAATGATGACCCAAATGCAATGCAGCAATAGTGAATTGAATGAGCAAAAGGGCATGGACGAGATGATTTTATAGCCTGCTTCAGGTCTCTTCAGAACAATGACTATTCGGATTGGACACACCTCTCGGGTTGGACACACCATTTCAGATGCGAATGGACAAACCACATTTGAAAAAAGAAATAAAATCTTATTAAATAAAATTTCTCCAAAAAATTATAAATGGGCAGTGGGCCGAGCCAGGCCCGACTCTAGCATGAAGCTCGAGCCCGAGGCGGGGCGTGCATGTGGTGTTAACCCCACCTTGTTCTAGGTCCTCCCTCTTTCCACAAAAGTGAGATGCCCTTTGGGGCTCATCTTATACTACCAAGGTAAGCATATTTATATCCAAATAATCTTTCGCTCCCAAGCAATGTGGGATGCAAGTTTACGGCCACTTTCTTTTATTTTCATGTTTAACATGTTTAAGTAGTGGTGGTAGGAGGTAATTTCTCATTCACTCCTTAATAGATTAGAACAACCCAATACATGTCCTTAATCTACTCCATCCTTAATCTACTCATGGAGTATAATACATTCCTATGTATTCCCACCTAAAATGATAAGTGGGTTCTACTTTTATTTTGACTCAAAGTTGACCAAAATAATGGCGCTCTTAACCATTTTTCCAACAGAAGATAAGCCTTTATCTCAATTTGAGCCCACGTTGCTCCATTCCATCTGCTTGCCTATGTTGGGATTTCCTATTCATGCTTTCTTACATTAGATTGGGGAATCATATTCATGCTTACCTCGCTTCTTACCTCGCTTCTGAATCTTCCCTTAGCCTCCAAATTCCCTGAGCTTTTTAGTTGTGCTATGGATCCGCAAGCCAAGGTGCAAAACTATTTGTAGAGAGATCATAAAGGGGTGATATGGGCCCCCACCTTTAGACGTAATTTATCTGAATCAGAGGAAAGACAGTTTTGTGACCTTATGAATATTTTAAGTCTTGTATTTGTTCCCGAAGAGGGACAAGATAGTAGAATATGGGCAATTTCTAAAGATGGCACTTTTTCGGTCTACCCATTCTTGTCAGCTCTCATAGGCAATCAGAATCCTCCTAGCACTCTGCATTTTCTGTGGAAGATAAAAGTTCCGCCTAGAGTGATTGCTTTTGGGTGGTTGGCTCTCTGTGGTAGAATTCTAACCAAGGACAGTCTTTGGCGCCGGATAATAATCATAATCAATGGTTGCCCCATGTGTTTAGCTGATGAGGAAATGGTGGATCATCTCCTTCTAGGGTGTAAAACTGGTTATAGCCTTTGGATCTCAGTTCTTGGTTGGTTTGGTCTTAGCAGGGTCTTTCCAAAAACCCTTTTAGACCACTTCAATGCTTGGAAATTGACGTTAGACACAACTAAAGGCAAACATTTATGGAGAACCTCCTTGCCACCCTATGGGTTATATGGAGAGAGAGGTACTCTAGATGTTTTGATGGGAAGTCCTCTAATATTGAGAGTCTTTTCTAGATCACATCAGATTCGAAACTGCTACTTGGGTTTCTACCGGTCCACATTTTAGGGGTACTCCAACTGATATAATTGTGCAAAACTGGAGCGCTTGGGCCTTTCCCAGAACTGATGTCGAGTCTGTTCTTTCTTTTTTTGTTTTTTTGTTTTGTTTTTTTTTTGATAAAGCTTATCAGTATATCTCTCTTGTACTGTTTTTCTTTATTAATGAATTTCGTTAATTTTCATAAAAAAAAAAAAAAAAAGTATGGGATGCAGGATGGCACCGAGGACCCTTACTGGTGCAGGCACATGGTTTTAATATTAAATTTCAGCATGTCTGCTTGGACATGTATGTTTCGCATGGCTTAAATTTGCTTGACATTTTCTTTCCACTGTATTTCTAAATCTCTGGACGCCCTAAATGGGAAGCCTCAGATTCCAGAAGTCTTGGTTAAGCTTTATGGTTTTAGTACCAGTCATGATCTGTCATTAGAAAACCGAGGATGTCGTTCTCATCGTGTAGTGCTTCCTTCCAGGCCCCAGGTGCAGAAATCCTTGATCTTTCTTCAGCTTCGAAGATCAAATTCTCCCATTTCCTCTGCCAGGATGGTTATCCTAACCATGAACTTTATACGGTTTGGTAATGGGAATCTCTATTGGCAGGTGCTAATTAAGTGATAATGAGTTTGGTGGGGAAAAGGCAAATTCCAATTATACTATATTAAGCTAGAGGCTTTTTAGTTAATTTTGACCATTTGATTTGATTTTGACTATAACTGCATATAACTTCTCACTTCTATAACCACTGCCAACTTCTTATAACTACCCACTACTTTTTCTCTTCTATTTTTTTTAATATTTATAAAATTACCTTTTTGCCCACATCTCCTATTCCATTTCTACTCTACTTTTTTTACCTCACTACATTTTAATTCCCTTTCTACTCTCCCTACTTTCAATTCTAAAACTAGGTACAATCATTTTTTTATCTTTCTAAAAATTCATTCCTATGCATGAATATTTTATTTATATTATAGAGGATTTTACCTAAAAAGGACTCAAGATGGTCACTAAACAAAAAATGGGCCACTAGTAAATATGGCACGGAAGTGGTCCTCTGGGACCACTTCCGTTTTTTTTATTAATGATCGAAATAAGTGACGACGTCGTCGCTCCTGAACATTATTTTCCTTATTTTCCCATCTTCCTCCCATTGTTTTCCCCCATTCCCTCTTTTAAACCACTCCCATTTACCCCTCTCCACAACACAACAGCCCCCCATCCCTCTCATTCTCTTCCGCTCATCACTCTCTCTCTCTTTCTCCACTCCCTCTCCTCGCTCCCTCGCCGCCGTCGGACAACGCCGCTGCCATCACTATGACCGAGCTCATCTCTTCTACCATCTCTCATTTCTCTCACTTATCTCTCCCTCACCCAGCCATGCTCCCGGAGCTCCCTGTCGCCGTCCGCGACCACCACCGGCACCATCACAGCCAGCCACCATCATCTCCAACAAAACCCACCCCCCCCCCAACCCATCTCTTTCAGCACGTTTGGTAAAAACCATCTGATAGGAATCCATAGCGTGTATCTGTGCATCACGGAAAACCCATGTTTGTGTGCAACATGGACAGAATGAAATCCCCCAAGTCTCCCGATTTCGAAACCCTATCTTTCATCTCCAATTTTCTTTGCTGCAACTGCTACTAGGGATGGCGACCCGACCCTCTACGACGGGATGCGAGCGCACCTGCTCCGACACGACCAGAGGTGGCCGGACTCTGTGTCGCGCACGCTCCACCCTCCCTCCTTGTTCTTCTTCGTTGAAACTTCCGGCTTCATCCATCCATCCCGTAGACTGTTTGTTTGGCGGGATGCTTCCTATCCGTTCTCCTCTCTGCATGATTCAGTTTCTATTTTATGGAACTTACCAGCTCCGTACATCGCCACGGTCGAAGATCTAGTGGTTTGATTTTTAGATATCCAGCAAAGATGAAGTGATAGATAGATTCCTTTTGATCTTCAAGTATCTGCTGCTCCTCTTGTTCTTAGATTTCTTATTTCAATTGATGATTTTTTTTGTTTGGAGAAATGAGAAATTCAGTTTGTCTTGGAGATTTAGGTTTCAGCTGGATTTGATTTGATTGGATAGATGATTAAAGGAAATTTGATATAGTTATGGATTGAGTGATATGGTTATGGATTGAGAGAGATTGTTGTGATTATATTAGACCCCGTTATTGTTGTTTTTGTTTTTTTTTTTTTCTTAGATTGTGTTTGTTTTTTGTGGTGTTGAAGATTAAAATGATACCGCTGTATTTTGAAAAGTTAGATAGAACCCGTCCAACATGGTCTTATTTGACCTGACTATCAAATTCTGCATGATTAGAATGGGGACTGGACTTGCAGGACTGAAAATGGATAAGTCTCTCCCTCTGTTTTCTTCAGTTCTATCATGTGGGAATGGGCATCAGAGATATCTCTCTCTCAAACCTATTAACATTTTCCCTAATTACAGTTTGCTTGCAAGTGCCTGATGTTATTGACAAGCAGTGCCTGATGTTATTCTTTGCTATTTTCGTGTTCATTAGGTGAATTGGTGATCTGGTGTTTCAAAATCATAACCTGTTTGCAAATGAATCTTCTGTTTCCCTTAATTTTTCGTTGGAATTCAATGAGCTAGTTTTGGTAAATGGTATAATATTGCTATTATTTTGATACAGGCAAGACTCGTGGCCTCAAGAAGAGTGGATGAAGCACATAAGGGAGCTTTGGATTCTGAGAGGAAACCTCGAGAAGCTATAGAAAGGGAGGATAAGCTAAATATGAATCTGAAGAGGGACACCAATACAAAAGAGGCGAAAGAAGGTGGCCAGCCTAGAAAAAGTGGATCTGATCGATCCACTATTGTGCAGTCAACTTGTGTAGTATAGATTTAGAAGGCAAACATTTTCCATTCTGTGAGATTTACTTCTGTGTGTTTCTGTTTCACAACAAACAACTTGGTACCCTAGAAGGCCAAACAGATACTAGTGGAGATGATACAATTCGAGATGCTTCAGCTGTGTAGTGATGTTTAATATTTTGTAATGGAGAAAGAGTTGGGGTTTATTTCGTACCAACCAACTTATTTTGTAAGGCTATTGATGATTGTGACTTTTTATGTAGATTGATAATTTTGAAAGATCAACATTTTATATTGATGAGGATTGATTAATATAAATATTTGAATGCCAAGTTATGTGCTTTTTTATGGTAAGAAATGAAGCTTGTATGTCCATGTCTTGTATTGCGCTCGCACATAATACCAATACACACATCATTTTTTTCGATTGCAATGGTCAGTGACGACGTCGTTGCAACACAGAAGATAAAATTTGAAAGGAAGTGTGCTCTAATATCTGACGACGTCGTTGCTTCACAGAAGCTAGTGGAAGAAAGATTGCTTTAATATCTGACGACGTCGTTGCTTCACATAAGCTAGTGGAAGAAAGTGTGCTTTAATATCTGACGACGTCGTTGCTTCACAGAAGGTAATGCGAAAATTACTGTGTTAATCTGTGACGACGTCGTCGCTTGTAAAAAATAAACAAAAAAAAAAAAACATATTTTTTGGCTAGAATACCGATTTCGTTGCATATAAACTAGTGTCTCTTTTTTTGTCTAGTGACCATTTAAGGTTCTTTTTCAGGTAAATTCCTCTATTATATAAGTGAATATTTGAATTGCATTGTATGGACATACGCGTGCTCAGCACGGGTACTTGTGCTAGTTCAGTATTAACAACGGTTAAGATTTTGTGGCTACTGGGGACCCATTCAAACTTTCTTAACAAACCATCTGTGAAAAAATAAAAAATGCAGAGTTGCTGATTGATTCAAATGATGCTATGATTGCTCATCCTAAGACACATGACAAGTCTATCCTAACCAACTGTGTAATATATATATATATATATCTATTGTAATTGTTGCATTTAGTAAGTATTCAAAAAATAATAAATTATTATAAAAGTGTTGTGTTCTTTCTTAATTATCCCAATTGTTGGGACCGTTTGTTTGCATTAAAATATATAAGAATTCAATATATAGTAATTATTTAAGTGGTTAAAAATGAAGATCAGAGGCTGGGTATTCATTTTCCCATCTTCCTTTGATTCTATTTTCATAAAGGAAAATGTTATTTAATGCTCATTTTTGGACTGTCACCTTTAATCTCATTTATAAATACTTAAAAAAAATAAAAAAATCTCATATATTAAATTCATATGTATTTTATTACAAACAAATAATTTTGTATTTCAAAAATAGTAGCCGCCTGGGGTTTGATGCATTTCACGCAGTTAGACTTGTGTGGACAGAGCTGCAAGATTTGCATCATGCATGCATGTGGGTGTGTACACGTGCCTGTGGTAAGCTGGCTTTATAAGGTATGTCTGAAAATCATCATTTGTTTATTTTACTTGTATGTGACTCTACATACGTACCAATTATATATATATATATATAGGGGTATCAATCGGTACGGCCCACTGAACCAGGGCCCGGCCCGAGCCCAATTATTCTGGGTCCGCCCAGCATGGCCCTTGCCGTGCCGTGCTGGGCCGGGCCCTAGTCGGGCCTGGGCCGTGCCGCCCTAGGGCGGCCCACATTTTATTATTATTTTTTTTGAGTTTTTTAATTCTTGGACCATTTTCATTAAAATAAAAAAAATTAAAAGAGATAAACAAGTAGAATAACACTAATGATGTTTTGAAAAAATACATCAAATAAATTGTATTTCCTTGAAATTTAAGTTACAAAAGTTCAAAAAAATTACAAGTTTGAAGTTTGAACTTTGATCAATATATATAATGAAATTCAAACCTTCTGATAAATGGAAAAAAAATTACAACTTTAAAAAAACTATGATACATTTTAAAAAATAAATTACAACTTTAAAAACCTATGATACATTCTAAAAAATAAATTACAAGTTAAAAGCCTATTATACATTCTAAAAAAAATTATACTACGATATCTGTAATGCCGCTAGCTCTTCTTTTATCTTGATATCATCATTATGGAGGTGTTATTCCCTATCCTCTGCTTGGTACCAATCCCGCAAGCACATGCAGGTCTCAACGGCTTCTTCTTAAAGCATAGTCCTCCTGGTCAATAAGGCGCCCACTTGCATTAAATGCCTGCTCTGATGCAACTGTAGACGCTGATATTGTTAATATATCATGGGCTATGGCGGAAAGCACGAGAAACTTAGTTTCGAAAGATTTCCACCATGCCAAAATATCAAAATCATCATCTTCATTATCATCTATTGTAACAGGATCGTTCCACAAGTACATTGTTAATTCATTAAAGTTGTAAGATCGTCCGGAAGAAGAGGGGTTACTTCCCTGAGATTTCCTCATAACACTCTAAATAGCTTTCTTTTTTCCTTTATGTACTTGGGGAGGGCCTGTTGGGACCGTGGATGCTATAAATCTACCTAATCGGGTAGCATATTCCAAAAAATGTATTTCTAAATCTGCCTTAATTGTTGCTATGTCATTTATATTAGTTGTATTCATATTAGAGTTTCTTTCATTAAGAAGGGTTTCTACACATTTTGTAATTTCAATCTAGGGTCTAATACAGCAGCTATACAAAATGTTAAAGGAGTTAATCTCCAATATTGTGAAAAAGTTTCCTCCAATTGTACACACATAACTTGAAAATTTTGAAAATCTCTATACTTTTTAAAAGTAAGACTTATTTCATAAAAATGAGCTAAAGCTTGATTGCATGTGGGATAATATACCCCGGAAAAAAATAATGTTGCATCACGAAAAACTTCTAAAAAATCTCTTATTATCTCAAGAAGGGTCCATTTATCATCACTTATAAAAATATTTTCACGCTCCAAATAAAGTTGACAATATTGATTTAGTGTCATTTTATAGGCACATGATTCTTTTAACATTTTATAGGTAAAATTCCATCTATGCTTTACATCATATGATATTTTCTTTGGTGTTAGATTCAAATTTACACATATGTCCCTCCACCATTGTTTTCGCGAGCTAGGGAGAGCAAAAAATGTATCCTACAATCCATTTAATAATCTCTAAATCCTCTCTAATTAATTTAACCCCTACTAATACGATAAGATTTATGATGTGACATACACATCTATTGTGAAATAGATCTCCATTTAAATCAAGTTGAATTGATTGTTTTAATAAATCTGCCGCGACGTTGTTAGTGCTTGCATTATCTAAAGTTATAGAAATTATTTTATTTTTAATTTTATATTCTCTAAATTTTTCAAGGATGATGGACCCTATCTTAGCACCAGTGTGTGAGAATTCTAGCATAGAAAATGCTATCATTCTTTTTTGCATCACCCAATCACTATCAATATAATGTGATGTGATTGCAATGTACCCCAGATTTTGTTTAGAGGTCCATAAATCTAAAGTTAAATTTCCAGGTATATTTGCAAAAACATTTTTTAAATTCTCTTTTTCTTTAAAAAAAGTCTTTATTGCATCACTTCTAGCAGTATTTCTAGATATTTTCTGCCATCCAGGATAAAAGGCAGACCTCAAAAATCTTTCAAAACATTGTTCTTCAAAAAAGTACAAATGGCGACTGACTACATATTATATACTTAATAAGTTGATATCTAACATTATTAGGGTCATAGTTGAAAACTCCTAAACCACCAGATGAATCTGTTTGAGAAAGTTGGGTTTGAATCATCCTCCCCTTACTTGCCCCACACTGGGGGGGGGGGGGGGGTTCAGCAAACACGATCTCATGTGTCTAGTAAGGTGCCAGTGTCGTTTGATGATTTGCCACTGAGGAGATCTTTGCAATATTTACATAGTGCCTTCTCCTTTGTTCCTCCTTTGGGACATAAGACAGTAACTTTAGCAAAATGAGCCCATACAGGAGAAGTAAATCTTGTTTTTCTCTTTTTTTTTGGGGTTGTAGGATCTTGGGGATTATTGCTTTCTACTTCTGTCCCTTGGTCTTGGTCTAAATTAATAAATCCAGGATCTTCCTCATTTAGAGAGAAGTCAAGGTTGAAAGGTTGTGATGGTCTAGCCATTTTTCTAAATAAAAGATTTTAAAAAGAACTTAAATAAATAATTATTTATAATGTGTTTTTTGTGATAATTTATATAAGAAAGGGGAGAAGATGAGACTTAATATATAATATTACTATGTATATTATTACTAAATAAAACTCAAAATTGAAGAGAATAAATACCTTTATAAGAAAGGAGAGAGCTAATGGAGAAGTCCTTCTTAGTTGAATCATCCACTTTAGAGAGAGTCACCCTCACTTCTTAGAAAACTTTGTAGAGAGAGCTTAGACTTTAGAATGAGACTTAAGAGAGCTTAGAGCTTTAGAGGGAGTATGAGAAATGAGAGAGTAGATGTGTAAAAACAAAATTTTCTTGTAATCCCCCTATCAAAGAGTGTAGAAGAGAAAGTTTGGATTGTCTCATGGCGTACAATCTACACCCTTTCTGTGAATGAAGCCCACTTGCTGATGATTATCTGAGCCAAATGCTATCATTTACTACAATAGTATAATCTCAAATTTTACTTCAATAATAAGATTGGGCGAGCATTGTTGAGTCAAACACAAATGATTGATAATGTAAATCAATGCATAGAATTAGCATTTAGTACTGCAAATATTATGTATCATATGTTCATTCATGTGGAGAGGACCAAATCTTATTGAAGCTAATTAACAGTTTGAATCTGATGACGCTGTCGTGGGCCCCACCCTCCACTTTCTTCTTCTTCTTTTTCTTCTTCAACTTTTTAGAAGAACAAGTTCAGTTGTGGACTCTCCTGAACACACTCAATAGCCTCCCTCTCTCCTTCCTGGCTAAGGAGTATGATGAGGCCAAACATTACTCTACTATTCTTCCACCATCTAAGACAAAGCAGTAGCAGCTTCCTCTTTACAATTTCAAAACCCCATTTTTTTCTCTTCTTCTTCTTCATCTCCTCCTCCGCCTCTGTCCGCCATGCCTGCGACCCCAAGACCCTCCCAAACGCCACCTTCCTCCGCTTATACCAGCTCACCGTCCTCATCAGCGGCTTCTCCACCTCCCGCCTCCCACTCCTCCGCTCCCTCGCCTTCTCCTACGCCTCCTCCCCCTCCGTCACCGCCGTCCTCATCCTCTGGTTCAACCCCCACACCCCTTCCCAAACCCTCTCCAAAGAGATAAATCTCCCCTCCTCCTCCTCCGTCGCCGCCCCGATCTCCCTCATCTGCCACCCCTCCTCCACCCTCAACGTCCGCTTCCTCCCCCGCCGCCAGATCCGCACCCGCGCCGTCGCCGTCGCCGTCTGTGACGACGACATCGATCTACCGCCTCCCTCCCACGAGTCCGCCTTCAAGATTTGGCGATCCGACCCGGCCCGACTCGTGGGGTTCTTCGCCCGGTTCCACGATCTCGATCTGGACCGCAGATCCTGGATCTACACCGTCCATCTGGACCGGTTCTCGATGGTGCTAACCAAGTTCATGATCCTCGGCACCCGATATCTCCACCGCTACAGCTGCTCGCCCAAGTATCGGGAGATGCGCTCGGCCATGGACTGGATAAGGAACTGTCCTCCGGTCCGGTGATGATGGCAGTCCTCTGTGCACAGCCTTCAAAACCGAACCTTAGGCTTGTCTGCCCCATCCTCTACAACTCAGATTCGAGTTTGAACTTCTCTACAACTTTGGATTTCTGCCGGAATCCGATCAGTATGGCCCACCGAGATATGAGAATTGATCAACTCCGATCGTCTGCAGCCTTCAAAACCGATCCCCATGCTTGTCTGCCCCATCCTCTGTAACTCCAATCCAAGTTTGAAATTCTCTGCAACTCCAGATTTCTGCCGGAATCCGATCAGTGTGGTTGGTTTGACTCGGAACTTGACGTGAAGCCTTTTGGATGTATTTTGAGACCATCCATCGGCTCTAATCGAAGATTTGGTGTCTCCAATGCTTTCGCCGCCGGGAGCTCCTTTTCAGCTGCAGGAGAAGCGAAGTTAGGCCAAATGATTTTGAAATGGCCCAAAACTTCTTGTGTACTCCTCTTTTGGCTGTCTTGAAGGATCTTGCAGTTTTTGTTTGATTATGACAAGATTTGATATTTTGGAAGTAGCATTGCCTATTTATGGCAGGTTGCGACTTCATGTAGCTCTTTGGATCTTGAAGAGGCAAAGTGACATTTTTGGTGTCAACAGGCTCTGATCGAAGATTTGGTGTCTCCGATGCTGTCACCGCCGAGAGCTCCTGTTCAGCTATCGGAGAAGCGAAGTTAAACCAAATGATTTTGAAGTGGCTCAAAACTTCTTGTGTACTCCTCTTTTGGCTGTCTTGAAGAATCTTGCAGTTTCTGTTTGATTTTGATAAGATTTGATTTTTTTTAAAGGTAGCATCGCCCATTTGTGGTAGGCCGCAACTTCATGTAGCTTTATTTATGTTGAAGAGGCAAAGTGACATTTTTGGTGTCAACAAATGCCCACTCGAGGTACAGCGACGAGTTGCTTAACTTTTGTAGTCGATGTGCCTCGAAGAGATTTTTGAAAGAGAGCTTGTGACTTGACCAAGAGTTTTTTAGCAGTCTTTCTTCTGGTATTGTAGCCTTTTTAGCTTCCAGGGGAGTTTTATGGCAATGAAAGGGATCACTTACCATCTAGAGGCAAAGTTTTGAATATGACATCACGGATGTGGATTTGGGTTTTTATTTTTGACCTTATTACCTAACAAGCTATATGTGGCAGGTTAAGGGGTCGGGTTTGATTTTTGGTTTTGGTCTTGTGACCTAACAAGCTGTATGTGGCAGGTTAGGGGACCAGGATGTTGTTTTGGTCACTCTTTGGGATTGTGTGGGGCCATTGGAGCGGTTTGGATTTTTGTGAAATGTCAATTTCAAGATTTTGGCTCAATTTGGTATATGAGGTTGGATGGTTTGATTTTTGGAAGCTCATGGGGCTTGAAAAAATTCTTTTTCCGTATGGTCCAATCAACTCAAAAGAGGCATTGGAACCATTTTTGTATGCTCTTGGTAAGAGGGATTTCTCTTAGACAAAAAGCCCAATTTTTTTTTTTAGTGCCTAGGTGGTTAAACCTGGCTCATATGGGCTAACCCATGGGACCTTAAGCTTTTGAAGTGGCTTAGATCTCATATGGTATCATTTTTATAAAAAATATCTAAAAATATCTCCTTTGGATAGATAATATCTAAGGATATCTTTATTTGGAGATAATCTCTCATGTTCCATTTATTTTGGGAGAGAATATCTTAAGATATCTTTCTTTGGGAGAGGATATCTCAAATCTCCTATCTTTTGGGAGAAAATCTCTCATTGATTTCTTTTTGGGAGAGAATCCCTCAAGAGATCTTTCTTTTGGGAAAGAATCTTTCTAATTTCTTTCTTTTGGTAAGGTTACTAATTAGTAACACTTACCTCTTTCTTGTTTCCTTCTTTGGTTTGCTCTCTTCTATAAAAGCAAGGGGAGGTTGGATCTCTTGCCCTTATTGCTTTCCTTTGGAACAATCTCAAGAGTGCTCCAAGACCAAGAGTTTTTCTTCTGCAAGGATCTTCAAGCTTTTCTTCTTCTTCTCCATCAATGGCTTCAAGTAAGTTTTCTTTCTCAAGAAAGCTCCTTTCTAGAAAATAGGATGGTAAAAAAAGTTTCTTTTTTTTTGTTTCTTTCCTTTTCTTTTATTTTATTTTCCATGTGTTATCTTTTTCTTTTTTTTACACGTGTTTCTTTTTCGTGCTTTTTTATTTATCCTTTTTATTCACGTTTTTTTTGGTGGGCCGTACTGACAGATCCGTATGGATCTGGCCGTACGGCCACGTGGCCTGTGGGCCAGTCCCATGTTTCTTTTTTTTTTTGTGTGTGTGTGTTCTTTTCTTTCTCCCCTCTTTTTTTTGAGAAAGTTCCTTTTTTTTTTTTGGCTCATCAAGATATTGCTTTTTTTTTTGGCAAACCAAGATGTTCATGCATGTATTTTTATAAATTGAATTGGTAGCATGATGTGATAGCATACCTGAAAGCTTTTTGCAAATTTGGGAATTTGAAGCTCACAGTGATGTTGATCCCTTCCTCATTTTGCGGAGACTTTGAGGTTTCAAAAGTTTGGAGTTTCAGAGCTCACAGCGATGCTGAGCCCATCTTCAAGCTTTCTATTTCTTTTGGGATATTTCTTTTTTTTTTCTGAATTGTCCCGGAGTCATGTCAAAATCTCACCAAATTTTTTTTAGCGAAATTCAGTCATTTTGATGATGATCTTTTTCTTTTCCATCCTTTGCAGGTGGTTCCTCCAGAACGAACAAGGGTAAAGAGCCTGCTATAAGCGTACCTCATCGATCTGCTAGATCTTCCAATCCGGCCGTTCAGCAGGCCTGAGAGAATGTCCAGTATGTTGAGAGAATCCTAGAAGAGTGTGACACCCTCAACAGAGATGAGATGAGGTAGCGACTGATCGCTCTCAAGGGAGAGGTATTTTATAAGATCATGGTAAGCGACCATCCTTGGGTTATGAACGATCAGAGGGTTTTGCATAAGCCTACCTTCTTCTTTGGTGATGCAGTCCCTGACGAGTGACATACCAGAGGAGATGTTTTCAGTTCTCTTACATAGCTGATGGTGAGGAGAGAACTATTGTTACCCGGTCGACGTTTGATCGCACCATCTCGATTATGAGCCTTTCTCCCACGTGCTCTAAGAGGGAAGATCCTCCAAGCTGGGTGAAGAGGACAAATGTAATCAAGACCGGGGTTTTTGTTGGCGGTCTTCCTGGATATGCGAAGAAATCGCCTGCTGACATGGACATGTTGGTGCTGGCCAACGGCTACCAGGGCTCTGATTATCCGTCGGTCAATTTGGGACCGGTGGGCCTTGGTATTTTCAGCGGTGACGGCAGTAATTGGGTGAAGTCTTTTATACTTCGTGGCCGTTTCAGTGCTGACTCTGAGTGGAAGTCATGGACTGATCGCGTCCTGCTGATTGGTGGTGCCGTTTTGAAGGAAGCCAGGATTTTTGATGTGGTCCGCGCCTTTAGGGAGACCGTGATCTTTTCCGACGAGGCCTTCATGGCTATGTTGGAGTCATTCCTTCCACAAACCAATACCTTCATTGGCACGAATGGTGAGATTGGTTTTTCTTTGAAGGAGCTGAGCGCCATTACTGGATTGCCTATCCTTGGCAAACTCTATGAAGAGTTCATGCCGATTGACAGCGTCCTTGAGGAGTAGTCGGAGGAGTTCAGGCTTCTGTACTTTCAGCTTGTCGCCTGCTATGATTTTTTGAAGGAGAACGAGGGCTCGAAAGTTAGATCCAGTAGTTGGAAGAGTTCTGACTCTTCGTTCCCTAACTTTTTTGACAGTAAGGAGTTTTCTGATGGCATGACCCGGGAAGCCAGAGCTCAGGATCCAGGTTCGAAGATGACTTCGACTATGCAAGAAGAGTTGAGGGGTTTCTTCGCAAGTACAGACGCCCTTTGTTTTGACATTGTACTGCGGAGAGATCTCGCTATTTTCCTCACTTATTGGCTAGGTGAGGCTATTTTTGCTGGAGGAGATGGGATGCACACCAAGCCACATTGTATCTTACCAGCTTGTCAGATGGCGTTTGGAGAGCGGCTTGCTTTAGTGCCTGCTCTTTACTCCTACTTGTGCACCGAACTAAAGGTTGTTGCTTTCTTGGTTCAGCTTGGGCTTCCCATGAATAGGGTATTTTTAGCCCATATTTTCTATTCGTGGTATGTATACCACTGTCGTGGCTTCCATCGGCTGGGTGCTGCACAGGATAATGATCCTCTAATGATTCGACTGGCTAAGGGGAAAGCCGTGTCCGAATCACTTTTACGGTTAAGGGACGTCGAGATGGGGCAGTCTTTGGTGAAGCTTTCTCCGGAGTTGTGGAAGAAGGCCTTTGACTTTAGTGTCTCTCGAGACTCTACCAGGGCAGGGTCGGGAAGGCATTACTCCATGACGAATACAGAGAAGGAGTGGCTTTCAGCATACGTGTCGGCACGATGGTGTACCGTAGACATCTTTTCGTCGACATCCAGCCGTATGTACCTTCTCGCTTTGCTCTATAGTTAGGCTTTTCTCAAGGCGTTGTTGGAGAGCCTTCAAGCAAGGTGAAGCGCTTTGGAGGTTTGCAAGACGGGAGAAATGCATGGGCTTTCTATAGTACTGAAGACACTACAGCCATGATTCCCTATCCTGTATTGTCGACCTCCCGAACTGCCGGCTTCGCGAAGTGGTTCGCAGAGAGCTTTTTGGCATACCGGGGGCTTTCCAAGAAGGAGCTTGATGTGAAGCTGTCGTCTGGAAAAGGCCTTGGAAAGTCGGATGGCGTCCGGCGAGAGGAAGTTTGGGCCTTCCTTTCTGATGAGGCTTTAGAGTAGCTAGAACATGAGAAAACTGAGCTTGATGCTTGGATGCAAGCGGCACAGAGGTGAGCTTCCGTGGAGTCTACTGAAAAGGGTAACCATCCAGCGAGGAGTCAAGTGAGAGACCTGACTCTGACAATGGGGCAAGTTCTTCTAGGAAGCGAGCCCGTAGAGGTAAGAGGAAGAGGAGTCAGCATCGCAACAATGAGTAACACGAAGACTCTGCTGATATGGAAGTCCCTCTTACGATCAATGAGGAGGTGCCAGAGAATGTTGACGAGCCTCCAGAAAAGAGGAGCCGAGAAGGAGAGACCGTCGGTGAAGGTATGATTCTTCTTCTTTCTCTTTCCTTTTCTTTTCATGGAATTTTCCATGTTCTGATTTGCTTCCTACTTCTGCTTTTCTCTCTTTTTTTTTTTAGCAGAGGAAGAAGACTTGGAGATGCATGAGGTCCCGACCGATGAGGCGGTGACGGATCTTGTGGGGGGCACCAGAAGAAGAACCGAGGGACTCTGGAGTGAATCCAGAATCTCCAATTGGTATAACTTCTTTTTGCTTTCCCTTTTCTGTGTCTGTGACTTGATTTGCTAACATTTTTTTTTGTGTCAGCTGATTTGCCACAGGATTCCGATGACTTTGAACCATCGATGGACGCAAATGATGATAATGCTTCCGATGAGTTCATGGAGGAAGAGAGTGTTCCGCCAGTCGTCGAAGAAGGTACTTAATAGTAATAACCCTGATAATGATTTTCAAACAGGATCATATTCATACTTTTTTGTGTTTCATTGGAAGGTTTTGAAGTGACAGAAAAGAGTCCATCGCTTCCTTTAGAACCAGAGCAAGGGATGCCAGAGGTTGATCCGGAGATAGAGACTCCTACAACCAGTTCTGACATGACAGAGGCAAAAACTCGTGATTCCTTCCCCGATTGCTCCAATTAAAAAAAGAGTTCTTTTGTTACTCTTCCAACGGGGCATGACATGAGCAGTCGACCGACGGAGCAGGGTGAATCTTCATCTGGGCCATCTCTTCTATTTGCGAAGAAGGTGTTGGCACGGGTTTTGAGCTCTTGGATTGAGACTCTCCTTTCTGGACACTTAGATGCCAGATTTGGTATGATCCAGCATGTGCAGGAGATTCTCGCTGATGCTGAAGAAGTTGGTCTGGACGTCACAGGTGCTAAGGCAATCGTTGATAGCATCATTGCACTGGGTGGTAAGTGGTTTGAGACCATGGGCTTCCCTGATGACCAGTTCTTCAAGGAGATGTTCTTGGATCCTGCTAACAGGGCTAAGTCTGACCTGAATGAAGCTACACAGAGCAGGAAGCAAGTAGTCCGAGAGAAGAACTTAGAAGAGCTAGCCTTCATCGGGTTGAGGCACGACCTTAACCTCCTTGATAGCGAGGTCGATGAGGCCATGAAACGTCTTGAGCATTTGAAGGCACAAGTCGCTACCAAGTGGGCTGCTATAATAGAGGCTCGCGACAGGGAGAGTGCTCTGATTCGCCAGGTCACAGATGCCGATCAAGTTCTCGAAAGGAAGTTTTAAGAAGACAAACAATGGCAAACTGCTCGGGATAAGCTTCCCGGTATAAAAGAAGGGCTGCAGCCCTCTCCAGCATCTCATGGCAAGTTCCTGAAGAAGCATGCCTTGGAAACTATGACGGCTGAGGCCAAGAGTTTGCTTGAGGAGCTAAGACTTTGGCTAGAGACTATTTTTGGCTGAGCTCGTGATTTTTTGTAGCAGAAACTATCCTTCTTTTTTTTTTGGTACCACATGTATTTTTTTTGTACTCTTTTTTTTGTGTAGTGCTTTGTAAACACTTTTCTTTGGTACCACATGTATTTTTTGGTACTTTTTTTTTGTTTTCCCTACGCTCACTTAAATCGTTTTGTGATGAAAGCAATTGCTAAATGGGATTTGATCAAAAGTTTGTCATTTTGTGAAAATCTTTTGTCAAATGATTGTTTTGGCATAGGAGCCAGATTTTGTTTGCGGCATGAGAGCCGATTTTGGCATGAGAGCCATTTTTTTGTGGCATTGATAGCCGGTTTGTGGCATTGATAGCCGGTTTGGTGGCATTGATAGCCGGTTTTGGTGGAATCTATAGCCAGTTTTGGTGGCATCTATAACCAGTTTTGGTGGCATTTATAGTCATTTTTTTTAAAGCCAAGTTTTGGTTGGTGGCATTGATAGCCGGTTTTGTTTTGTGGCATTGATAGCCAGTTTGCTGTCATTGATAGCCGGTTTATGGCATTTATAGCCGGTTTATGGCATCTATAGCCGGTTTTGGTTTTCAAAAATGCAAGTATTGACTAAAAGTCGCCTCCCTGCTGAATGGTCTTGCAAGTATCGATGGAATGTCGCATCCTTGCTCATTCATTTGCGAGTATCGATGGAATGTCGCCCCCTCACGGATTTGGATGCAAGTATCGATGGAATGTCGCATCCTTGCTTTTCAAAAAATTTTGGTTTTGCGGGTACTGACTTGGTGTTGTTTCCCTACGATTTTTGAAATTTATGGTTTTCTCGAACCTTTGGATTGTGGATATAAACTGCAATGTTGCATCTCCACGATTTCTTGGTTTTTTCGAACCTTTGAGATTTGGGTTATGGATATCAACTAAAATGTTGCGTCTCCACATTTTTAGGTTTTTTTCGAACCTTTGAAATTTGGGTTGTGGATATCAACAGCAAGTTTCTTTGGGTTTTGCAAGTATCGACGAAATGTCGGTTCCCTGCGATTTTGGAAGTGTCGAACATGGTTCGCATTCTTCCGATTGGTGCGAGTATCGACTAAGCGTCGCTTCCTCGCGGTTTTGAAAAGTCATTTTTTGTTTAAAGACACGAGGGTCGTAAATTTTGACCTAAAACCATTTTGGCGGTAAAAGGCTGGGTGGACTAGGGTGGAAATCCCTGAATCCGGATTTTGTTTCAAACCATGAATTTTGGGTTCAAGGATTAAAATTTTTGGAACTTGGATTTTTTTTTAACAATGAAACGGTGAAAGTAAGCATTGTTTGAATTTCTAGAAATTTCAACATTTGATATGAAAATTCTAAAAGAGTGGGTTTGACGAGCGAGTACGTGGAAATAGGTTTTGGCCGTACAGGCATTGCTCTTACCCAGTTAGGTAAGTCCTCAAGGGTAGTACCGCTTTAAGAACTTGCCGTTGATGGGCAGCATACATCTGTCACCCTCCATGTTTAGGAGTGCATATGCGCCATTGGAGAAAACCTTATTGATGATGTAGGGTCCCTCCCATTTTGGCTCAAACTTGCCTTTGGACTTGTGAGCGAAGACCATTAGTCTTTTTACCACAAGAACCAAGTCACCCTTTTTGTAGGTACGTTGCCTGATCTTCTTGTCAAAAGATCATGCCATGCGTGCTTGGTAAAGTTCAATGCTTTGTCGAGCTTCGAGCCGTCTCTGATCGAGATTGTCCATCTCATGGAGTCGCAATTTGACATTGCTTTCTTGAGTCATATCATTTTGCAAAGATACCCTTAAAGAAGGAATTTGTACTTCCAAGGGTACGACAGCTTCCATCCATAGACCAAAGAGAATGGTGTGCTACGGGTTGGTCCTCGAATGGTGGTTCGATAGGCCCACAAAGCTTTAGACAGTTTGTCGCTCTAGTCTCTTTTGTGACTAGAGACCATTTTTTTGAGGATTTTGGATAGTGTCTTGTTGAAAGCTTCTGCTAATCCGTTTGCTGCCGGATTGTATGGAGTCGAAGAACAGCTTTGGATTTTGTGTTTGTCACAGAACCTGTAGAATCGATGATCCCGGAGTTGTGGTCCGTTATCATGGATGAATCATTTGGGTATGCCAAAACGACAAATGATGTTAGTACGCAGGAACTGAAGGACTGACGAGGTCTTCATTTCATTGAGCGCAAATGCTTCTGACCACTTGGAGAAATAATCCGTAGCGGCGAAGATGAAGCGATGACCTTTACATGAAGGGGGAGAAATAGGACCAATGATGTCCATACCCCAGGCTTCGAAAGGCCATGAGATCGCTGTTGGATGTAGGATCTTCTGTTGAAAGGTTCGTAGGTGGTTCCTCCATAATATTTTCGGAGGCTTCCAGCTCAACGAAACCATCAGGGGTTTCAAGGGCATTTCTAGACCAAGGTTTTGTTCCTTTCCATGAGTCTTCTTGATCGGTGATCTTCTCAAGACTTGCTATGAGATGGTCCTAATCGCCTGTTGAAATTGGGTCGAAGTAGGGTACTTCTTATGGAATCGAAGGTTCTTCTGGGTCAGAAGACCATGCGTCTGTGCCATCGGACAATTCCTCAATATCGTCAGAGAGATCGTACCAATTGGATGAGCTTCCTGGATCTTCGTCAGGTGACTCATCGAAGAAATATCCGGGGAGATCGATGTCTTCATGGATACGAGATGTTGAGGCTTGGTCGGCAAATTGACTTTTAAACCTTTTTGTCAACTGTGTCAGGGGAGTGTCGGGATCATACCCTAACCCGTGTGAAGACTTTTCTACGTGGCCATAGAGTCTCCAATCTTCCAGCTGGCTTTTGGTCAAGGTGGGGCCCAATGGCGTTAGAATACCGCGTCCTTTTCCCAAACCGACTGGGTTTTGAGCAGCATATCCCATTTTCTTCATAATATCTTGTGCCACAGGACTATATAAGGATAGTTGAGGCATACGTTCGTTTTGGAAAGGTTCAAGCATGGAGTTTGATGAAGAAATCTGATATATGGAACAAGATCGGCTTTTCCTTTGCTAAAGTTGCTGGAACAATGAAGGAAGCAGATGTAGGATTTTCTATGTCAGAAGGTGTCTTCATTGGAGTAAGAGCAGGCTGAACTTGCTGAGTGTCAGCTTGGCTTGACGATGTGTCATCTTTTGGCTCTGAATCCGAATCCGTATCTTGCATGATAGACACGAAAGAGACAACAAATTTGCCCCCAGACTTTTGCTTTGCCTTATTCACTTTAGTCGTGATGACCAAAGGCTTTGAAGTCTTGAAGAAGATGATGAAGGGAGTTTGAATGCTCTCTTCGGATTTACCGGATGGTTTGTTTTCTTCCGGTGATTATTGAGGAGCCTTGCCTTTGTCTTTCTGGAGATTTTCGACAAAGGGTGCTGTGTCCTCTTCTTCTTTTTCACCTTCATACATCTGGGAGTCTGTGAAGTGGACTTCTTGACCTTTGAAGGGTTTTCTATCTGCAAAGACTCGATGTATCATGCCGTCGTCGCCAACAAACTTGATGCATTGATGTAGAGTTAAAGGGACAACACCATTCTCGTGGATCCAGGGGCATCCGAGCAGGATGTTGTAGCATGAAGGGGTTTTTATTGCACACATAGTAACCTCAGAGATAAGATCACCGATCTGCAACTTGAACCTGATTTTGCCGATAGGCCTTTGAGTACTCCCATCGTATCCAAAGATAAATATAGATGTGTGGCTCAGCTTGCTGGGTGGGATGCCCAACTCTTCGAGAGCCGAAGTGGAGATGAGGTTGAGTGCAGAACCTGGGTCGATCTAAACTCTGTGCATAGGCATTTCCTTGATGTACCCTGTGAAGTACAGGGGTCGATTGTGCCTTGTTTCGCCAAGTAGGAGGTCTTCCTTTGTGAAGGCGATGGTTGCACTGGCTGCCTTTTGAACCGAGAGGCATTCGATGCATGATCCCTCAGTTTTCTTCTTTTCTCCCATTGAGGAAGTTTCTGAGTTTTCGACCCAGTAGTCCATTTCAATTTGGAGGACTTGCGGGGCATGTTTGTCGACATCCTCATTCAGCTTTTGTAATTCGGAAATGAAATTATCATGAGTGCACGGAGACATTCTCAATAAGTCTATGATGTGCAGACGTGCAGGTATGTGCTTGAAGTGTTCAATCAAGTCATACTTAAAAGCCTCCTTAGGGCCTGCATGTTCATCATGGTTGCCACTGGGGGTGCTTACAACATCTTTTCCCGAAGGATTTACATAAGTAAAGGAAGATTGGTTGTAATTCTTGTAGTAGTCCCGGCCAGAGCAGGTGCCTCTGCCAACTTTGAGAGCTTCTTGAGATGGGTCTTCGTTTGGAAAATTGTCTTCAGGATCAAGAGGCTGTCGTTTTTCATTTGCTGAGGATGTATATGCAGCAGAGTTGCCATCCTCAGTGATTGTGTTGCACGGACATTTTCCGGGAACGAGTCCTGAACAGCATCCAACAACCTTTCTTCTTCGTTGACCAATTCATCGTCCCAAGCATCAATAGCTGGGGATTCTTCAGTCAGGAAGGGTGTGAGCTCTGAAGTCATAGTCTAAGGAGAAGAAACCTGAGTGGGTGTTGTCTCAGTGAAAGTCACGTGAGACGAGGTAGCTCTAGTGGATACATTGCTGGCGTCGCCGAAGTATAAGTGATCTCATCGGACGATGCTTTTGAAGAGCTATAATCCCGAATTATCACATTACAGAAAGCTCTGACAGGAGATGTTGCCTGTTTGGAGTCAGACTCATCTTCGGATGTAAGAGGATCGTCTATCTAGCAATTTTCTCCATTTTTAGGAGTTAAGGGAGGATGTACCTGATGGTCTTCAGGGACTTTAGGCTCAGGATTGCGAGGAGGCTCGTTGACGCGGTCTTGTTCTTGTTCTAGAGCGAGATGCTGCAAGATCCTTGCATATTCTTCAAGATCAAGCATGGGAACCAAATCTTCTTCTTCGTCTGCTCTTCGTGGTTCAACATGGTTGATTTCTACTGGAGCAATGACAGGTGCTGGGTCAATAGCATTTTCCTGTACAGCCTATTGGTCTTCTTCATCATCAGACTAGGATCCTTGTGGCTGTAGGGGGTTATACCAGATTACTGGCATAAGATGAGCTCAGGAATCCATTCTTCATCGGAGAAGTATTCTCCTGTTTCAAGGGATTCCTCCCACTCGTCGGTGTAGTTGGATTTGAATCCATCATCGGTGTCGCTGGACTCGTATCCATCAATGGAGAATCCAACTACCAAATTGCAAGAGTATGATGCCCCCTGCGTGGCTTTTTCTTTGAATTGAGGTGGCATGAAATCACTGAGAGTGAATTTTCTTACCCCCTTTAAAGTCTCTAGAAGGGACGTTTTTGTTGCCTCCAGTGAAGCTGTAGAGGAGACCTCTGCCTTTTCTTGGACTTCTTGTTTTGGCTGGGTCTTCTCTTACCGTTTGAGCTTAAGGAGATGTTTCCTAGCCTGCCTTCGCTGTTAAGCTGCAGGCTTTATTTTCATGACCCCCTAATTTTCATCTTCCAGGAGATCGGGATGTACCCATATGGGTTGTCCATCTGGTGTCGGGTAAGGAACCAGTTATTCGGACGCTTGGATTGTGTTTATCACCTTGAAGGAAGTAGTGATCTTCTTCTTCGGTGATTTTGATGTTTTTCCACATGACACCATGTTGACGGAGGCAGACCCATAGTTTTTATCAAAGGTGATGACTCCGTTTTTCCACATCTCATTTGTTTTCTCTCTCATAACGAAGCATTGATTGAGAGGATGTGAGATCATCTGGTGGTATGGACAGTACCGAGGATCGTTGGTTTTGCCAACATCTCATGGTCTTTTCGGTTCTGGCAAGGTGAGCTTGCCATTTTCCATGAGGGCCCCGAAGATTTCATCAACATCTTCATCGAACGGGTATTTTCTTTCTACTCGCTCTTTGAAGGCATCTGAGAGTTCAGGTCTTTTACCTGCAGCTTTGTTTTCAGCTTTCTTTGGTGGCTGAGGAGCCAACTTGGTCTACACATTGGGGACCTTTTTTTTTCTTTTGTTTTGACGTTCCAATGGCGGTTGGCTCTTTTCTTGATGATTTCTGACTGTTGAGGTCTTTGATCACCGTTTTAGCTTCCATGGAAGCTTCTAGGAGTTCTCCCAGGTTCTTTGATTTGCTGCCGATGATCATGGAGCGGATTCTAGCTCTCATGTTGTTTCGGCATATGTCGACTAGTGACGCTTGTGGCAATACATCAGAGCATTTGTATGCCATTGCTTTCCACTTGTGAATGAAGTCATATGTTGACTCATTCTCCCCCTGTTTTAGGCTACAAAGCTGAGCCATAGTAGCGGGATGATCCTCACCTTTGAAGTAGGTCAGGAAGCGTGTCTCTAGAATGGCCCAGTTTTGGATGGAGTCCTCCAGTAAAGTGGAGCACCAGTCGAAGGCCGTACCTTTTAGGATACTTGCAAAGAGGCGGATCTTGAGTGCATCTTGATCCGCGATAGCTCCCGTCAAGATCTTGAAATGAATGACGTGCTGTCCGGCTGATCCTTTCCCCGTATATGTTTGGAGAGTAGGATGCTTGAATTTTGTGGGGAATGGGACCGAGTCCATCCATAAGGGATACGGTGGCTTGATTCCATGCTCCTTGAGTGTATCCTCTTCTTTAGCTTTGGCGAGGATACTGTCTACGTCCTTTTTGGTAAGGGCGCGTGACTCATTTTCTTCTTCATTTTCCTCATTATTCAGAGGAGGTTCATTGTTCGCCTGATTTTGGAAGGCGAGGAGAAGGTTTTCCATCAGAGTTTCAATCTTCTGCTGCCCTTATTCCAACTGCTGGATGTGTGTGAGCGCATCATCTTGAGGTGGATTGCGAGGTGGTGGCTCAGAATTTGTAGCCAGGACGTTCATCCCTCGAGATTCGAACGAAGAAATTATCCTGGTGACTGAGCTGGGGCTCATTCTTTTTTATGAAGAGCTTGAGGAAGGATCACTCTGTCATCCTTTGCTTAAAGGAGCAGGGGATTCTTCTGAATGTCTTCTTGTCCTAGAGACGATACGGGTCACCGGACGCCGGACATGGATTTTAGATGCTGACTTTTGGCGTCTTCTGGTTTTTTCAACCATATGGACAGCAGCAACTTGGTTGGGTCTTTCTTTTTCGACCCATTTGTGAGAGACTTGAAGCGTAGGAGGCTGTGTCCTTTGCTTCTCTAGTCTCTTTTGTCGATACGAAATGCGGCGGCGTATACGACGAGCAATTTGAGCTTCGGTCAGCTCTGGTTGGGCTTTGACAATGAAGGATGTGCTCCCTCGGGCGCAACAGCCAAGCCTGTCTTCTTTGTAGCTGGGCAAGGACAGGATGCGAACCCGGTCCTTCGCCTGTTGCAGCGAACCTTTGAATTTTTCGAGTTCGGCTCCTGTAGAGATGAAGGGTCGAACCGAAGGATGGTAGCCTTAGCAGGTGCTTGCAGAGGCCTTGTGATGCGTGACTTGATTTTGGGCTTGTAGGAACAAGCCGGCTCATGCTGGGTTGACTTGGGAGTCAGGTTGGAGATGAGTCTCTCCTCTTTTATGTAGGCAAGAGGGTAGAACTGGTTCTCTTTGAGTGGGGCCATGTATGCTGGCTTGGTGGATGCTTGGGACCTTCTTTGTTTTGGAAAAGGTCTTGGGGACCAAGTCTTGGAATAGACCTGGTTGTTTGTGGGTCGAGGCTTCGTAGGGGTGCCACGGGCTTCGGGCTTTTTGGTGCTCGCCTTTGGTGTCACGGTAGTGACACGTTGAGAGGCGAGCTTCTGCTTCTTGGAATGAGCAGTTTGTTCCTCTGGAAGTGGGAATGGTCCCAGTGTCCCAAAGACGATAGTCCGGGGAGTCGAGGTCGACCCGTAATTCAAAGAGTTGCCGAGGGAGTTGACGCTTCGGCAGGTTGCAGGGCGCTTGTAGTTGCTCGTGGTTTGCTTCTGTTGAATCATGAGTTGGTGCTTGTTCTCATCAAAAGTAATGGTCAAGGAAGCTGCCATTGTTAGTTTTGGAAATATCTGAAACAAGACCACATCCATTAGTAATCACAAGAATATAATGATCGTAAATGGAAAATTCTATGGTCTTGTCTTTTCAAATCGCTAGAAGGGCATGACTCAAGCGACGTGAGGAAAGCAAAAGGCCATAGATTGTACAATTGTTCTGATCGCAAGTATAGTGAGCCCAGAATGAGTGTCCCAGTGACTGCTAGAAGCAATTGTGAACCTAAACTCGACTTATCGAGAAGCAGAGCTTGCTCAAGGTAAGAAGAATTTAAGGTTGGAGTTACAAATGTGCCAGTCGCAAATACAGTAGACCCTGAAAGGACATACCAGTAATGCTAGGCACAAATGTTTGGAGACCGCATCCATGAGATGAGATTCTCTGTTTTGAAAGGTCAATAATGGTTTCATCAAAGAGAGCAAGTGGTATTCCAATCTAAACACGGGCTCAACGATTTCCGTAAGCGCCAATGCCCAGAAGGGAAAAGACCAAAATTTCTCAAATCTGAATAAAAAAATGACGAGATTTTTTTTTGAAATGCCAAGATCAAGTTCATCAAAGAGAGCAAAAGGCATTCAATCTAAACACGGGCTCAACGATTTCCGCGAGCGCCAGTGCTCAGAAGGGAGGAGACCAAAATTTCTCAAGTTTGAACCCAAAATGACGGAAGCTTTTTTTTTTTGAAGATTTTTTTAAAAAAGTATTTTTTTTAAGATTTTTTAAAATATTTTATTTTATTTTATTTTAAGAATTTTTTTGAAAAATCTTTTTTTTATTTTTTATTTTATTATTTTTTTAATTTTTTTATTTTTAAGATTTTTTTTTGAAAAATCTTTTTTATTTATTATTTTAAAATTTTTATTTTGAAATTTTTTTATTTTAAAATTTTTAATTTAAAAGACGAGAGAGTACACATAGGCCTCCTAACCCGGTCTTATGAAATCTCCATTGATAGAATTGCCTCCAGGTAATGGTAGGATTACTTAATGAACCCGTTTGGAGGACCCTTTCCTAGAACAGTCAAGCTGTCTCCACACTCTGAACAAGGCTTTTCTTAAATCAACTGTGATCAAAGAACGCAATTGGTTTAACCTTAGTGGTCCAAATCTTTTTTTTTTATCCCAAATAGATTCATCGAAGAGAAACGATGGCCCAATCCCCGATTCGTCACAGGCTCAACATTTATGCAAGCACCGGTCCCCGAAAGGGAAAGGATCAAAGTTTTTCAATTTTGAATCCAAAATGAGAAATCTGATTTTTTTTTAAAATTCCGAATAGATCATCGAAGAGAAACGATGGCCCAATCCCCGATTCGTCATGGCTCAACATTTCTACAAGCACCGATGTCCGAAAGGGAAAGGATCAAAGTTTCTCAATTTTGAATCCAAAATGAGAAATCTGATTTTTTTTTTTGAAATCCCGAACAGACTCATTGAAGAGAAACGATGGCCTAATCCCCGATTCGTCACAGGCTCAACATTTCTGCAAGCACCGGTGCCCGAAAGGGAAATGATCAAAGTTTCTCAATTTTAAATCCAAAATGAGAATCTGATTTTTTTTTTTTTTGAAATCCCTGAACAAACTCATCGAAGAGAAACGATGGCCCAATCCCCGATTCTTCACAGGCTCAACATTTCTGCAAGCACCGGTGCCAAAAAGGGATAGGATCAAAGTTTATCAATTTTGAATCCAAAATGAGAAATCTGATTTTTTTAATTTTATTTTTTTTTTGAAAAGAGAAATAGTGAAATAAATTCGAAGAATTAGAAATTTCCAAAAAATCCCATCTCATTTTTTTTAGATGCGGAATCCAACATAGGCCATCAATTAGAAAGTAGCCAAGGAATCCAGAAAAGAAGTATCAGCATAGAGCAAAAGATATGATATGCAAATATTTCATTTCTAGCATCGTGTTCTCAAATGAACGGGTCCCACCTGGTGTGCCAGCTTGATGGACCGCGCGTTTGCGCACTGTTCTACTGCGGTCGGCAGACGTGAGAGTCCGAGGGGTACGACCCTTTCGTGACTGGTGGCAAAGTGGGTATCAGCATTTTTTCTTTTTTGTGTGGGTGTGCCAGATTTTCTATTTTACTTGGAATTGCAGGTAGTGATTCGGAGATCGACATTCGCAAGTAAAAAGGAAATCAACTTCTTTCAAGTTTTCCATTGCACATATATTTAAGAAAAGAGACATTTTCTTGATTTGCCGTGAAAGGCGATGTTTTGGCATTTATAGCCAATTTTTGGAGTTTATAGCCGATTTTGGCGTTTATAGCCAATTTACAATTCTTATCAATAATGAAAGACAAGAGTTGTGATTTTTGTCTCTTTTGAAAAAATACAAAATACAATGAAAAGCAAGAAAATGATGATCTAACTTCTCAGGAGATTGTGGGGGACTCGTTCAGATTGACGGTCGCAAGCCATGTGTGGACTTCGCCATAATCCATGCAGATGAAAACAGAGGATGCTCTTGATTCGCTTGGCTTGGTTATAACCTCAGATTTTTAGAGGACAAAGACTAAGAGGAGGTCCTATGTTCAATAAAAAGCTAAGTAGAAAGGCTGAAAAAGCCATGTCTAAGCCATTGGAGGCAGAATGAGAAGGCAAGGACCTTGGGGGTGCCCCCCAAGGGACTTTTGTCACCATGTAGTGGTGGTCGATGCAGAACTTTCACAGAGTTTTCTCTCTTTCTTTCTCTGGATTTTCTGTTCTTTTTTCTGATCTGTGATCTGTGGAAATGTTTTCCGATCTCAGGAATGCTTTGGAGTGCTCTCCTATTTATAGGCTTGTTGGTAGCCATTTAGGAGAGTTTATTGGCTTTTATTGTCATTAAGCCGCATAATGGGAGGAGTTACATGGTTTAATTCCTTTATTTTGTAACTCCTTTTTCTTGGATTCTGATTGGCCGGTGGAGATTGAGGGCATTTAATCGCCTTTAATCGCCATGATGGGAGGAGTTTCATGGGTTAAATGCCATGAATCAATTGACATGTAACTCCTGGATGCTTGCTTCTGATTGGACCGTCCAAAGAAATGAATTAATGACTGCAATAAAGCTAGTCAATTAATTGCATTAAGTGGTCACCGAGCAATTGAAGAGTCGCGGGCCGTGCCGCGTCTTTTGGGATTCTTTTGGCGATGATCATCGATTGATCTTCATGTAGATCGACATCGGATGACCATGTAACTTTAGGCATTGATTACCAACAGCGAGTCGGTGCTATCTGTCCTATCGATTTCTCGATCGATCGGGTAGAAAGCACACTTTTTTGGTTGACCGGTTGGTGATCAATGTTGATTTTGATACTCTTGAAGACGGACCCGTGATCTTGACGGATGCCGAAGGATTTGGTGCCTCAAAAGTATGGATTTTGGAAAATCACAGGAGTGGGACGCTTCGAAACGCGAAAAAACGATGGAAAACGGGCCTTCCGGGTCGAACCCGGCGACCTAGGGATCCATGGTGCGGGCAACCCTGGGCCAGGGTCGCAGGGGCCTGCAACCCTGGGGGGAATTTCCCCTTTGGTCCCCGTTTTGCGGCCGTTTTGATGTATTTTTCCATTCTTTTTTCTTTTGTATTTTTTCTTGACATTTTTGCACATTTATTGGCCTGATTTCCCTGTAGAAAACTTGATGAGAATCCTTGCTTTTTGGAGTGCAAAGTTTCCAATTTTCTGGAAAAGTCGAAGACTTTGTCGCGTAGAGCTACCGATTTTCCTTCAGAAGCTGAAACTGGGTCAAACGATGTCGGAATGACCTGAAATTTGAGGTGCAGCCTCCTGAGCAATAAATAAGACCAACCATAGGCTTTTATTTAAGTTTTGAAGCCGTATGGGTCTTGTTGCCAGTAGACTTGATTTTATCGCGAGGAAGATGTCGCGGCTTGATGTGCGGTCAACCGATGTCCGATTGACTTGAAATTTGACAGGGAATCTATTGGAGTCATTTTAAGATAATCCACAGGCTCTGTCTTGGAAACCATGGTCCTGGGGAGCTTTGCCGCCGAGAGGCCTGATTTAGCTTCCGATAGTCAAAGTATGGTCAAATGTTGTCGAAATGACCTGAAACTTGACGTGTAACCCTTTGTAAGCATCTTGAAGCCGTCAATGTATTCTTTTTTATGAGTGATGGCCTCGGTGGTTCTCACCGCCGAAAGGCTTAATTTAGCTGTTCGAGGGTTGATGGAGGGTCAAACATTGTCGGTTTGACTCAGAACTTAACGTGGAGCCTTTTGAAAGTATTTTGAGACTATCCATAGGCTCTGATCGAAGATTTGGTGTCTCCGATGCTGTCGCCGCCGAGAGCTCCTGTTCAGCTATCGGAGAAGCAAAGTTAAGCCAAATGATTTTGAAATGGCCCGAAACTTCTTATGTACTCCTCTTTTGGCTGTCTTGAAGAATCTTGTATTTTCTGTTTGATTTTTACAAGATTTGATTTTTTGAGAAGTAGCATCGCCCATTTGTGGTAGGCCGTAACTTCATGTAGCTTTTTTTATGTTGAAGAGGCAAAGTGGCATTTTTTATGTCAACAATGAACTTTAGAAGAATAATGAAATTGAAGTCAACCAAGTTTGTTCGAATAACAACCTAGTTGACCTGTTTACTAAATCTTTGACAAAATCAGTATTCCAGAAGTTTGTATATGAGATTGGCATGCATAGAGTTCATCATCAAACTATGTGAATGGTTGCTATCATCAGGGGGAGTGGTTTATTAGGGAGCATCCTGAAGTATGCTATCTAAGACATTTGTGCGCTTTACTCTTTTTCCTTCTCTAGGTTTTATCGCACTAGGTTTTCCTAGTTAAGGTTTTAACGAGGTAGCATTATACACGTCTAACACCAGTTCAATGATCTTGAAGAATGTTGTACTCTTTTTCCCTTCGCTTTGGTTTTTCCCACTGGGTTTTTCTTAGCAAGGTTTTTAATGAGGCAACTGTCTTTGAATGGTGGTCATCCAAGGGGGAGTGTTATAAGGTATGGATCTTGGGTGGATTCCCACTTAAGATGAGTTATGGTTAGAATTAGGGTTCCTCTCTTATGAGGTTATGTTGCCTAGGGTTCCTCTCTTACTTTGCCTATAAATAGGCTTCTCCCCTTGTATTTGTATACATAGATAATGAGATAACATAAAATCTCTCTTCTCCCTCTAATCATCTTTCTCTTTGTCTCTCTCTTTTCTAACAATGATGTATATAATTTAACTTTTATTAGCACGGTTTTAGGTTTAGTTTGATTTGTACCAAAGCCGACCTGTTGTTATCCGTGATAGACAGTGTGCTCCAATGTCAGTAAAGTTGTGTGGGCTCCACACAAAGTCAGAATTAATAAAATTACCAAAATCAGATTTGACAAGTAGTTTAACGCATATATAATATAATTTTATGAGTTGGTTGTAATTAAGATTTTACTGGCATTAATATTCAAAAATCAGAAAAAGTAAGAATATATGTGTCTTGTGAAATAAGTAAGTAGTACAAATTTAAGTTGGAAGTTGTCGAAATCAAAATAGAATATATATTGTTTATAGATTAAAGCATAGGTTCCAAATATTAGAAAGGGAGACTCGTTCGCAATTCTTGGAAACAACAGATTCCTAAAATATAGAAGAAATTTAAAAAAAAAAAAAACCTTCTAAAATGTCTTTTGTTACTTACTACCTGCATAAAGGTTAAAGGTAGCTAAGGGCATGTTTGTGTAAAGTTTGCAAGAATTAGATTTTTTTTTTTCAGTTTGTGTTGAGGCCACCGTCAAATTAATTCTTATAAAATACACAATTAAGATACACCAAATACTCTGGCCTCCAACCTGGACCTATGAAATGAAAATTCTGGCCAGTTAACCCCCAGGTAGATGGCGGGATTTTGACGCTCTAGGCGAAGGCTCCTCTTAAAAACTAACTCCTCGAACAACAAAGTTGTCTCCCTATTTGGTAAGATGGTAGCCAAGGGACAAGGTTTGCTTACACTACGTCAAAAGGGGCAAAACCAAGTGTTTAGATATGTCGTTTAATTGGACAAATGACGGTCCAAACCGTCGTTTGGGCCGTCGTTAATATTGGTGTAGCTTATGGGAAACAAGTGCCCACAACTGTCGCAAAATTATGGGAATAAATAAGTGTTTTGAGGTGTCTTTTTCTCAAGTGTCATTAGCTCTCGTTATTTATTTTGAAAACTGTCATTTTTTCATAAATTATCAAGTTTTAAAGACCGTCGTTCAATTTAGCATCTGGAACATTATTCGAATTATCAAGTGTCAGCAGCTGTTGTTTTGTTCTTTTTTTTTTAAATAAAAATCACCTATTTATAGAATTCATATAATCATCCAATCAATAAATATAAATAACCATCCATCCATTAAATACAAACAATAACACATAAGATACCAACAATCATCAATTAGCATAATTAGATTTACTACATTTAAATTCAATCCAACAAATAAAAAACCAAATGCTTCAATTGAAGTCATTCCAAGACAATCTTTTAAACTAAAATTGAAAGTGCAACAAAGTGAAATGAAACTAATCTAAAGTCTTATACATGGGCCAATCTATCATATCACCCAAAGTGAGATCTCCAAAAGTTTTATCTCCATTGACTAACTGGGCAGAATAATCAAGGATCTCTTCCACAACAATCCTATAGCATCCAGGATACTCAAGCGATGAACCAATCACTGTCCCATAAGCAATACAAACATCTTTTTGCACCAAATGCATCAACCGACGTATCGTCATTCCCGTCTGTTCACTTGCTCTGTTGGTACGTGTCTCTTGATGTGGTGAATCATTGCGAGCCTACAAAATTATTAGGAATAAATGGTGTTAGGACTTCATCAATATAGTTTTAAGTTCATATTAACTAAAATAACACACTCATTGGAATTTCCATACATTAATATTGTAAGCATATATAGTTGTAAAAAACAACCCTAAGTATATATTAATAGGATTTTATATTATAAATCATATCGAATGCGAATGATATAGTCCGTGAAATGAATTGGTTTCTCATCTCCCATGTGTGTCTAAGATTGTAACTACTTTCGACATTTTTCTAATAAGTTTTCATACAAAAACTTTACATGTTGTATTGGGTTGAATAAATTTTAATGTCAAGCACTTCAAAATTGCAAATGTGATGGCCAAAATTCCAAGATTAGCACATGCAAGCTAACATCTTTAAACCACTTACACATTAAAGCACCACGTAGAAGCAAGACTTACAGAATTATTTGAGCCAAATACCACCAGTGATCACATCTGAATATGTGGTAAAATAAAATATAGTCTAAAAATGATTGAATATATTTTTGAGAAAAATAAAATAAAATCTACGCCATTAAAAATCATTATTAAGAAATTTAATTTCAATCTAATTCATATCCATGGTTGATCACATCTAAATTAAATTGTAAAAATAATCAGAACTAGTCTAATAGATTTTTCATATATGCAGAGTCATTAGGGGTGTTGCTAGAAGAGTTGAGAAACTCAAAGTGAATGCTGGAGGAGAGAGAGGGTTTGGGATTTTCAAGCAGAAAGAGCTCCGCTGGGAGCTTCCCCTTTGGAGTTATTGCATCATCTTCAATGGAAGTCTGATATACTATTATCATTGAGTAGGAGATTTTCCAAGTATCAGGTACTTTCTATGTCTATCTTTATCCTTACATGTTCTCTTCTTCTTCTGCTGCTTCTTGGTCTTATTTGAATGCTTCACCTCTGTATGATTACAAACAAACACCCCATCAGTCTCTATTGTAGTATGTGACTTGATCTCTGCATGGTTTGATTGATCTTTATTTGTTGGTGTATCTTATATGTGGAATGAGCTTTTTTAAATATGCATAAAAAGTTGATGCTATAATGCTTGAAAGAAACGTTGAACGATGCAATATGTTTGGCGTATGAATTATGTATGGAATTGGTGAAAAAGAAACAACGGGGGTGATTTTAGCCATATACAACTTCGTTAGGCACCCTTCAAATGCATATATTACCAATGCATATGATTTTGATCAATACATGTGTATTGCTCGTCAAACAAACATACCTTGTCGCAAATATCAGCGACATTTCAAAAACATGGTGTTAATGTCGCGAGGTTTACTTAAATTGGCATTTCCCCAATAATGATTTGATATGTGATACGTAAAATTTGAAAAGTGGTGTGGGAGAAATTCAATAATATTGGAATTAGAATGGGGAAAGTTTTGGAAACCTATATCATATTTCAATTTATAAGAATTATTGTTAAAGAGTCTCAATAATATTTCAAGGGAAGTTGGATATTTTTGAAACATCCCAGTATTTACTTGGAGATGTTGTTTCCTGAGAACGATAATTTGTGACAAGTGCTTACTCAATCTTTCATTCACACAAGCGTTAAAGCAACTGTAAATTTGAAAATTCCATGTTTACATGTCACTCCAATGAATAAAATGCTCATTTATTCGCGTTGCCAGTAAAAAAAAGTTTTTTCTATAAAAACATTGATTATTCATCAAATTGACTCTGGTGATTAAAATTGATTATCAGTTTTTGTCATGCTTATACAAGGAAATTCTAGTATGGCTTCAATGTGCATTCAAGCCCCTTCTTACCAAAGGGCCTAAAATTGAAGTGTAGGTGAATATCCATCCATGAATGGCCATCAATAGACTCCCCTTTGGTAAATGATTGAAAAGCATCACCCTAGTAAGTCAAATCCTAGAAGAGTGTCAGTCTCATTTACATCTCCCGCTTTATATTCTTCACTCCCTGCCTATTTAGTACTCCTTCAGCCCAACCCACATCTCTTGGAATTTCTAGGAATTGAATACTGGGCTAAAAAATGGGCCCTTAGTGATGGCGTAGCCCAGAGGCCATGGTGAAGATCTACACCTCCGACGGTGAGATCAAGCCCTAAGACTCAAAACCCTAAGAACACTGAGGGAAAAATATCCAAAGGTAACTCACGAGACTTCTCAAATTTATTAGAAAATAGCATACCTTACAATCAAGCATCCCTCTTTACTTATAATAGAGGAATGGTCTAAATAAAGAAACTACCATTATTTAGTGATTCCTAAAATCACTTTCTAAAATCTTTAAGTAAATCAAATCACTAAAATCTCTCTTATCAGAAATTCCATCAAATTACTAAAATTACTAAACTATTTAAAGAAAGCAACTCATCCTTGGTGGGGCCCATTAGTGGGGCCCTATTCTTCTTGGATCTCACTGCATCACTTAGCTTCCAGTTTAAACTTGCAAAACGTTTTCGCAAGTAGCAGATACATTGTGAGGGAAGGGCAACGTCACAAACTCCCATTAGTACTCTTTATCTACCTCCTACTGTAGAAATCGTCATCCCATTCTGTGAATTGGATCCTTGAGTATTGGAGGAAGAGCTTCCTTTGGTGAGACTTCTTGAGACAAAAGCTGGTTGTTTAGGAGTTGGAATAATTGGAGTTTCACTATTAAGCATCGAGAGGACTAAAGCCATTGTTGGTCGATCTGTTGCATCTTCTTGGACACATAAAAGTGCTACACAAAAACATTTCAGTACTTCAGATTCCTTGTATTTCTCCTTCAGCGAACGATCCATCAGATCTAACCCCTTGTTTTCATTCCATAGTTGCCACGCCTGAGACATGTTACTGAAATTAGGCATTCTATAAAGAAGATACAGAATTTAAAGGAAGAAGGAAAACTGAAGAGAAATTAATCTCAATACTTACATGTCCTAGAAGGTTCATGGACTGCTCAGAACTGTAAAAGCCAGAGTTCTTCTTCCCACTAATTATCTCAAGCAATACGACCCCAAAGCTAAAAACATCAGATTTCACTGAGAAAGCCCCATCCAATGCATACTCAGGAGACATGTAACCACTGCAATCCGCCATTGAAAAACAAAGTAAGATGTCTTCAAATGTTTCAGCATTGGCTAATTGGAGAAGTTTCAAAGTAATGAAAAGTAACTGGAACAATCACATAAAATTGCTGTAGAATAAGTTTGTTCTTCTTACTATGTTCCAACGACTCTATTGGTATTCTCGTGAGCCTCATCTCCTCCAAATATCCTTGCCATGCCAAAGTCGGAAATCTTGGGGCCCATTTCCTCATCTAAAAGAATGTTGCTAGTTTTTAAATCTCGATGGATAATTCTTAATCTAGAATCTTGATGTAGATAAAGAAGCCCCCGAGCAACTCCTAAAATGATTGCATAGCGCTTTTCCCAATCTAACAACTTGCATCGACTTCGGTCTACCCAATGATTTCATTGGAAAGTACAAATCAGGTGTCATGCTTGTCATAAATTTAAAATGTATTGCAAAATAATAAGGTTTAATTCTTTCATGAAAATTTCTATTAGATCATACCAAAGAGGAAGGAATCCAAGCTTTTGTTTGGCATGTATTCATAGAGCAGCATCTTTTCATCCCCTTTAATACAATAACCCAAAAGCCTCACAAGATTTCTATGTTGAAGTTTAGCTATCAGTATGACTTCATTCTTGAATTCCTCTAGGCCTTGCCCGGAACTCTTGGAAAGTCTTTTCACGGCTATTTCTTTCCCTTCAGATAGTTTTCCCTAAAAATACAAATGCACTTCTACTATTGTTAATGTGCTCTTTGAAAAGTGCAACCCAAAAAATGAACTCTATAATGTAAAGAAAATGTAATAATGTAAATAAGATCAAGGATGCAACAATGTGCTCATGGAATCCCTTCGACATGCCATCTAGGTTCACATGTGGTATAGAGAAAAGTGGATAAAATTCTTGAAGTATTTAAGAATAATGAGAAACCATTTAAAGTATCTAAGAAAAAGTATAAACCATTGCATTACAAGGTTTCATTTTTCTTTTTTCCTTTATGGAAAGGTATTTACAAGCTACGATTGTCATTTTTATACATGATAAGCATTGCATTTTACTGATACTAATATAACAACATACAAATCAAAAACTGTAGTTTGTAAAACCCAAGGTGAAAATGCATTAGAACCATTGGATGAATACTAATTCCTTGGTATTCAATTTTCAAAAATCTACATGAATGATTACCTTGTATACAGGTCCAAATCCACCTTGTCCAAGTTTATTTGATTCAGAGAAGTTATCCGTAGCAGCTACTATGGTGTCAAAGGGGATAAAAGGAATATCTAAGCCCTTCTTCCCGTATTCTCCAAGATTATTTATGAATAGCATGTCTCTTTCACCCAAGTGAGACAGTGAAACATTCAGAATTCTTTCCTTGTCTCCTGATCAAAATGAAATTAGAGGAAATGAGTTCTGTTTGTAAAAATGCCACTCTGTTTTGGTGATAACAATATCTTACTAACTTTTTTTTTTGATTCGCATCCTCCAGAAACAATAGACGGATGTAACTAAGAGAGCAGACCCCATAACAACAAGTAGTAGGACTGTCGCCATCAATCCCTTATTCAGATTTCTGCCATTTTTGTTATAATCACCTATAAAAGAAAGGACCCCATTTCACTTAGTAATGATTTTTGGCCACTATGGAAGATCAAAAGTGATAAGGGGTATCACTTACCTGATTCAGATTCAGCAATGCATTTGCCCAACGATTTATCCCATTGGAGTTTTCCACCACAAATACATTTTTTCTTCATCTCCACAGAACCATAAGGCGTCATGCACTTTGTAAATGGCCAAAGCTCACAGTCCTTCATCGATTTACATGCTGGCTCTTGGAAAGGCTCCCATCCAATCTCTAATTCGCTGTCCCAGCTACTTGCAGGAGATACATTGACATCTACAATGCTAGTATAAGTGCTGCATGCAGTATTTAAAACACCAACTGAATGTGCTGTTGATGGGAAGCCCCCAGAGGTATAGCTGCAACACTTGGTTGATTCAGGGCAAGATGTAGTTACATCCTCTACATATTCGTAGCAGAGACTTGAATTACAATTCAACGATATGGGCTGAGGAGTTGTACAATTAAGTAACAAAATAGTGTTTTTGTTGGTTATGAAAAATGGTTGGCTGTTGTTCAAGTGTACATCATCATCATGGCTTGGGGAATTGGCTAAGCAAGTGACTGTAACTCTTGGTTTGATGAAAAATGTTCGAGCATCTGGATTGATTCTTGTGACTTGATAAGTGCCATTGAGTGATTTGAAAAAGAGTTGGCTGGTGGAGTAATCACAGTAGAAACTTCTGTACTCAGGATCTCCACATATTTCTTCAGTGCTTAGAGGATATGGGATTCTTGTATTGCCACAGTTGCCGCATTGTGCTTCTGTGCATAAAATGTTAAAAGTACTATCAGATTAAAGTATGAACAGTATGTATTGCAAATGATCGCCACTTTTTCATGTTACCAGAAGGATCTGGTTTTTATCCAGTTGACTATTGCTGTTACAAGAGTACACTTAATACAGTAAAAGGTTTAAAATTGTGCATCTGATGGATTATTTCAGACCTGAAAAAACTGGCCTGACTTAATTAAAAACTCAGTTTTTAAGATTCATTATTGTAGAGGGATTTATCCATGCTATTTTTTATTCAAACAGTTAAAATGGCCACATTTACAGTACATCTTTGGGCACAATCTGAATATTTCAAATGAGAGAGATTTATTGTATAGTCCCTGCCTTTTAGCCAAATTATCAGAAATCCCTGTAGTGTTGGAAACTATAATATATATTTAGTAAATTAGACCAATGCCCTTCCATGGTGAAAAACTTGTTTCATCTTTCTGACTGATCGATTCTCGAAATGCCTTTCTGGATATTTCTTAATGGAGCCATTAATAGTGATTTGGTAGGAACGACAAAGGAGGCCAGGCCCAGAGTTGCGACCAGGAGAGATGCAGGGAGAGAGGTGGCCCAAAGAGGGCCGGGCATAAAAATTGGAGACTGTGGCCAGGTGAGAGATGGGTGCAGCAGATATTATAGTGACTTTGGACAAGAGCTTGTGGCATAGTGGAAGGTGCTCAATGTCTCAGCTATGAGACTGGTTCAAGTTAGGTTACCAATTTAAAGAAGAAAAAAATGCAACTGTGGCTGAGTGGGACAGATGCAGTGATATTGAGGTTAATGGATGACATAACAGATGTTAATCCAGCAAGTAGGAATGTGGCTGGAAGAAAGAACAGATCTAAGGCAGGCTGCCCAAGAGAAGAGATGTTGTTTCTTGAAAAGCAGAGCAAACAAGGAGAGACCTGAGTCTGAAAAGGAGATGAAAGTTGCAAAGGATACACCCGAGTCTGAAAAGGAGATGAAAGTTGCAAAGGATACGCTTGGGCCATCAAATATGAGCTGTATTGACCAGATCAGATCTGATCATGGGCATTCAAACAGAGGGAGAAGATCAAGGAAGAAGAACCTAAGCGATCATGTCAGATCAGATTAGATCACACCATAAGAAAGGAACCCAGGGAGCATAGAAAACCTATCTGATATCATGCGAGCCTTTCGATTTTTATATTTAGTGTCACCAATTATATACACAAACAACAGCAACAACTTACTTGTTTCAGATGATGCAACACGAAGGTAAAGATCTACAGACTGGTAAGACCATGTCTTTAGGTCTACTTCATCTCGGAGACGCTGCAGATCCCTGAACCAAATGTAACATCTTGAATCTCCTTCAGGGCCTAAGTTTTGGTAAGCGTAAGCACTGCAGTTGCAATTGGCAATGCACCTCTGTTTGCAATCATTAGTAGTAGTTGTATTTCTCCGAGACATTGAAAAGGGGGGTACATAAATGTTGGACAACCTGCACCCAGGACTCCTCTTCCATTCCACACTTCATCCCTCCCTTCCTACTGCACCCAGCTCTCCAATTCCCAAGAGACACTGGTTCAAACCCAGGCAAGCAACTGCACAACGGCGAAGACTTGCTGTAGCAGATGCTGTTTGCCCCACAGTCACACTCGCCTCTCGCTGTCGACCATACAAACACCCATTGCCCAGATGGTTCATACCATATCGAGAACTGCAGCTGACCCGATGGGTTCACCACTAGCCTTGTGTAGTTGTAGAAGCTTGAATACATGTAATAGACCTCATCTCCACTGCTGTTCCTAGTGAAGTAGAAGAGGAAGTTGTCTTTTATCTCTGGAATTTCTTCAAAGTAACTCCCATTCCAAATGCCACTTTGCCAGGTGGGTTTCTTCGAATTGTGGCCAATGAAGAGCTGGTCCTGCTCCAGTGGGTCGACCCCGAAGGAATATATTCCCGAACCCAGGCTGTTGTCTTCCCTGCGTGATTTTAGCAGGCGCTTGAGTCCAGTTATTGGGTTCACTCCGATTTTCATGCCTGCGAGGAGCGTGTCGAATGGATGGTCGAAGCTCTGCCAGACTGTTGTTCCTCCATCTCTCAATACAAGATTTCCTGAATCCAGAAGAACCACAGCCAAACTAGTTGCATTATTGGAAACGTTGGTCTTCCAGAGGGGTGTTTTGCTTCCATCTAGAACGGCCAGATTCCCATCATCTTGAAAGGTGAAGACCCCGTTGCTGTCTGTAAGTGGGTTGTCTCTGTTGGCGACCCATACAATTGTCTGCGGTTTTGTTGGAAGCTTGTTGTACCAGATGGCAACGTAACGTTTCTTGGATTCACCAGGACTGTAGAATCCCAATGCGAATTCCTTGCCCGCAGAGGTTAGTCTTTGCCATTCTATTAGTGATTGGCCAGGAGTCATGGTTTCCATTGTGGCAGAAGAGAGGAAGAACTCAAAGGAAGAGACAAAGAAGAAGGTGGTGATGAAGGCAGAGAAGAGAGGATTAGACCAGCTCATTCTAATGCTTTCTGTACACTGCTTCTGAATTAGCCTAATGACTAATCCAAAATACATTACAAAAGAGAGTTAAAGAGGAAAGAAAACATTTAAGAGAGACGCACAATTGCAAGAGCATGACTTAATAGAAACATGATCATAACTCATACAGATGCCTGCAGCATGGAAACATAAAAATTTTAAGGCAGTCCAACTTCTAAAGGTTTCAAATACGATGGAAAAAAAATAAATTCTTATACATCTGGTCTGGTGACTCTAGTCAACTTTATTTTCGAGTCAAATGTCTTTACTGAACAAGGTAGTGTATGGACATGAATCAAACCATTTACGTGGAAAGTTCAGAAAACTTTGAGCAAATTTGAGTTTAAAGCTCTTAACAACCATTGCAGGTCTCTTCTTCTTCTTTTTTTTAATAGACAACCGTTACACTTTGTACTGCAGTGCACTTGTGTGATGAGGAGCAAGGTCAGGAGGAAGAAAAATACTCCTTTCCATTCCTTTTCTCTTGTATGACTTTTCTTCAAGAAGAAAGGTCATTTATTACGGGTGCTACACGTTTTTCCCACTTGTTTTCTCAAGTTGCTTTCTCCGTGGAATAGTCGAAGTAGTAGAGAAAATATATTGGAAATTTCGGCAGCTTTAACAATAAGAACAGTCAAGAAATGTAGAGTAGATTGAAAATGGGTTTCTCATTTAACTCCAAACACAACAAGGAATCCCTGCAAGTAAAGAAAGGTCGGGCCAGTTTGTTTGCATATAATAGAATATATAGGAATTCATGGTAAAATGGGCTCCAACAAAAAATTATTTAAATGACGAGAGATGAAAGATATAAGTGGAGATGGACATGGACATGGGAACTTCACCTTTTTAGGATTTGAATTACGAAGGTTAAGGAGAGGCTATTTAATGGGCATTCTTACATCTTCATCTTTGTTTCTTCAGTTTTGACAACTTTAAAAACATTTTGAAGTTTAATTACATGAAACATACGGGCCCTAATCTACACAAGGATATTATCCATCCTTTTCTATCGTTTCCCCCATCTTGGGGTTATTTCACACTTGTCATTTTCTTTTCGTCAAAGACTATCCCCAAGTTGGTATGCATAGATGAAAAATTCTTACCGTCCCATTTCTAAATTGGTCATGAGACGTATATCAAAGTCGTCCTCAGGCAAAGGAGGCCCAGAACTGACTCTCCTTCATGGAAAGAGAGGAATACTGCCATTTGATTCAGGTCCACAACTCTCAAGTCAAGGTCTCTCTATTTTGTAATAGAGCCTTCCGAGCAATGCCACCTCAACCTCCACTTGGCGAAATCTTATTGAATTTGCGGTCCCAAGAATTTGTTGAATCTTATTGTAGAATTCCTAAGAATTTGTTGAATCTTATTGTAGAATTGTTATTTTTTTAACTTTTTATTTCTATCTTTTTGGTTTTTGGTGGATATTATTATTTTTAATTCATTTAAAGGTCTTTCATTTTTAAGAACTAACTATTTTATTTTACAAGGGCCCAGGCTGGGCATGGTCCTGCTGGGTTAATTAGTTAACTACATATATAGTAAATCAGTCTCATTATGTGTTCCTTGCCATTAGTATTTCCCAATTTCATATTTTCATTGTTAGCTAGTAATATGAGAACAACCCCCAAGGTATAGCTCAGTTGGTCTAGGACCACGGTTTGCACTCGGAGGTTGTAGGATCAAAACTGCCCCGGCTTTTCTCTTGGCCTGGAGGAATTAGTCATGTCCAAAGGAGTGCAGAGACTATCTTCCCTCCTTTACTGGTGATTGCCCACCTATCTTTCGGTCATGCTTTTCAATCCTGATTTTCACATGAGAAATATTTACATGTGTAACACATTTGCAATAATATTCTCAATTTTCTTCTCTTTCTGGGTGGTACAGTGGGAGTTGGAGTCCTATGGACATATCCACATAGACATCCCTATATTCTCATGTAGTCATGTGGTGATTAATTGGCACTGTTATGAGTTCTTTCATTTCATATTAGCCGGATGATAAAAAAGGCTCTGCAGATCAATAGTTCACAAAAACTCAAGTCTGATAAAAATGGTTTATGTAAAGAAAAGTCTAATAAAATGGATAACCATCTCGTCTAACGACCAAAATTATGGCCCCTCAAAGTAGAAATTTTGCCATTTATCTCATGACAGTCCATTAAGTTATATCAAATGACTAGCCGTGACAATATCTAATAAATCAACTTTTGTATGTATTATATTTGATCTAAGGGATGATGCGCCTAACTTCTATTTGAGTCAGGTTTGGTGAGAGCTCAAATGGGAGGGGACATTAGTTCTAATATAGTTAGATTTTCTAAAGTTAAAAAATAGTGATTAGACTAGCTACGATGTGCAGAGAAAAATGTTGGAAAACAAAATACATGGAAAAAATGAGTGTAAGAGAGATAAGAATTTGATATGGGTGTGTGATAAAACTAGAAAAGATAGAATAATAATAAATGCATTCGAGAGCATCTAGGGGATCTACGGTGAGAGAGTATTCTAGGAGGGTTGATATGCAAAAAGGTATGTCAAAAAGGACATGAATAAAAGTAGTAAGAATAGCTTTGAAGAACTGCAACCTACGCAAGAATTTGGTCTATGATATGGAATAACGAAATAAATTCATGTAGTTGACCCCAAGATAGTTGGGACAAGGCTTTAACGATTACGACAATGTTAGGATTTTACCAAATGAGCCCCATTGAAGAGGGTTACCAGACCTCCCATGATGAGAACTAGAGGATCTGGTGTGTGAAAAGTGATTGGACTAGGGGTCACTCAAGTTAAATCAGCTTTTAACTTTCATCACTACAAACAAGAGATGAATTGAAGATGAAATTAGAAGCCGATACCCGAAACCACCATGAACACTTGGACCCTACATCTGGAAATGGGCAAAAGCTCTCAAAAATGAAAATACCTGGCTTTGCTACCAGCACACTCATGGTTGAGGGGTGCAAGCACTTTAGTTTAACACTTATGTCCAGGGTTCTATCCATAGTTCTTCGAGTTAAAGTATCACTTATGACCCGTAGCCCAACAAATATATATATATATATATATACACGAGGAGTATTCCTATACATCTATCCCTTACCATAGGGTGAGGGACACTCCCCTTTTTGGGAAGTTTCAAGTACATGGCGAATATTCCTATGTACTTGAAAAGTCACTTTTATACTTGAAACTTCCCAAAAAGAGGAGTGTCCCTCACCCTATGGTGAGAGATAGATGCACTTGAATAATTCTCTATATATACATACAATGAAAGCCACCTATTAGCAAAACTTAATCTCATCACTTACAGAATAAAGATACTTCAATCAGTTGTCGCATATCAATTTAACACTATCCTGACTACTATTTTCTCTTTAGGGGTTATGTGTCTTTTACACATTATGGTTCAGAAATGGGTTTTATAGGTAAATGCTACACATATGTGAAATACATTATCCTTTTTTGTCAAAATCACTATTTTCACAAGTAACGAATACATCAAATAGTTTTAGATGTATTTGGAACTTTTTGACTTTTTCAAAATTTTCTCAAAATCCATGAAAAACTAAGATATGAAAGCGAATGTTTTGATGTTTACCATTAATATTAGAATGTTGAACAGTTTGGATCATGAATTGTGTGCACCCACAAAAGTGCAGAAAATTAAATCTATAGGTCGGGACTTTTTTGAGAAGTACTCAAAATATATGAAGACTTAAGATAATCAGCTGAAGATCTTGGGGTTTATTAGATTAATAAAAAAATCGAATGGTTTGCATTACAAATACGGAGCCCACAAAAATGAAAAAATTAAGGGTGGTTTCCCATGGGATTAAATCACTGTGTAAGATCTGCAATCACACCTTTTGGATGAGGAGTTGTGAAAGTAATTTTCACATCTTTTGAGATGCGTAAATGACCTTACCAACACACCATTTCGTGTTTAATTTATACATCACATGTATAAAAAAGTGCAAACAACTGCAAAGATGCCTACAAACAAACAACCCCTTAGACTAAATCATAAACTAAATAGACTCTTTACATTACTGCAGAAGTTTGAAGCCCTAGGATTAAAGGTTAGGTTTGATTTTATTAGACTGTTATTTGGCAATCTCTCATCCATCACATACCCCTCTTAATTACCCAACTCAGTAAACAAGATGAACCAGTGAACCCCTATTTTGTAAAATGATATGGATTGTGACGTGATTCATTGTTTGGCACCAATGACTTAGCTACACTTGTCATGTTCAAAGTCGAGGATTCCCAACTATTCAACTTTCCCTCCGCCAACAAGTAAAGGTGGACAAAAAGACTTTTGAGTTAGAAAGGACAAAAATCTCACAAGCACTTTGAAAGATCTTCTCTCCTGCATAGAAAAAGAGAAAGGGTCATTTTGTTCCTGAAAAGGTGCTGTAGATGCTGAATTTTGGTTGGTCGACTGACGAGCTGAACGGCACTGCTCGGCGAAGGATAGCGGAATGCTTTCCTTGGGTCGAGATGAGAATTCCTTGTACCTATCACAAAGGAATTATCAGAAGAACTCGATCGGATGGTCCGATCGAGAACTCTCCGATGATAAATTCAGTGAGTTTTTCATTGTTCAAAAATGATTGCATATTTTGTGTATCGTGTTTTTCTTACCCCTCTTTCTGATCATCATTTTTTTTTATATATTCTTGTCCTGATCTTTTCCTCTTCTTTTCTCACGTTATTTGTCTTTACTATCCATGATTCCTCTGCTTTATTTCTTCAAATCGAAACTCCCATGAAGCCCCTGTCGTGTGCTATTTTAATTCTATGATTTACTCTCGTAATTGCTGCTCTTTAGTAGTGCTTAACTGCCATATGACCGTTTCTGAATATCCACTGGACCTAGATAGAGGTCCAGGTCAGGTCGGCCTTGATCCTGGCCTGACCCGAGGATAATTTGAATTTCTCCCCTCACAATTGCCCCCCAAGCCAGCATTTTTCTCTCCGTTTTTCGAGGAAAAGGCGGGCTTGAGATGCCACGCGTCAAGCTAGGGCGAACTTGCATGTCAGGGTCTGTCTCCAGTAGGTCTCTATAAAGCCATCCCTATCTTTTCTCTGGTTTCCATGTTCTCCTTCAATCTTGTTCCGCAAGTTCTTCCCCTGTTTTGCTCTGCCTTGACTTTTACCTCTCCAGATATTGCTTATTCTATTCCGTTCAATATTTTCTTCCATCAATCCGTTGTAAGCTTTCTTTCTTTTCATTCTCTTCTAACTTTAGATGGGGAATTTCAAGGATTTGCTCGACACTCCAGAAGGGATTTCTGATTTCAGAGAAATGTATCAGATTCCCTCAGATATTCAGATTCACGCTCCTCGGACCGATGAAGTTCTTGATATTGGTTCCCAGGATGGAATGCCTTTTCCGACCATCGCTACCATGGAGGGTGGCGTTAGGTTCCCACTAGATCCTTTGCTGGTCCTCTTCCTTTCTTTGACTAATCTTTTTCCTACCGAATGCTCCCCCAATCTTTATCGCATTGTTATGGGAGTGTCTAGACTGAATAAGTTGCTCGGCACGAGCCTTGGTGTTTTTGATATTCTGTCTTGCTATATGTTGGTACCTTTAGATATACTACAACAAAATGCACTATTGGTGACACCCTTTGGTGACAAAAAATCAATGTTGTCACGGAATGCACACAACGGTGACAAAAAAATTTTTTGCTTGTCACGAAAAGTCTTTAGCTTAGGTGCCAAATAGAGAGGAGATTTGGTGACAAAAAAATTTGTCACCAAAAGATCCAATAGATTTGGTGGCAAAAATTTTTTGTCACCAATGCAATGGCCTAATTTTTGCCCTCTCCCGCCTCCACAGCCACGTTTTCCCTCTCCAAGCCCTTTTTCCCCTTTCCATCTCTTAATCCCTAAAAGGCTAAAACTGTCTCTCGGTATCATTCTCTCGTTGGTAAACAATCCTTTCCCTCTCCCATCAAATTTTAAGGGGTCAAATGTGAAATATAACATATCTACCGCAGAAATCCATTCATCTCACAACCCAAACCCTAGCCGCTGGCGAGAGTCACTACTAAAAAAAGGACATTTTATATCGGTTACAAAAACGGCCTTATATCGGTTTTTAATATAACCGATATAATATCTTTCGTCAATGTTTTTTATATCGGTTAATATTTTTTTATATCGGTTACTTTTTTTTTATATCGGTTATATAGTAACCGATATAATAATCGTTATATATAATATCAGTTAACACATATGTGATATAATAATCCCTGTATTTTATATCGGTTATTACGAAACCGATATTATATGCTTTCCCAAAAAACCGATATGAATGATGAAACCCACTTTTGCTCGTTTTTTCTTCCAACTTTATTTTTCCCCTCCCGCGCTTTGCCCTCCCCTTTTCCCTCTTTTCCTCACTCATTTCTTTCTTATCTCCTCTCATCTCCATCGTCGCTCAGTCTCTCCCGAGCTCTGCCCACCCACTCGTCATCGTCAACATCTCCGACCACTACACCTGCGTCAAATCCCAATCCAACGCCTCCTCCGCTCCCCTTACCACCAATGACAGCGGCGGCCCACCTCCCCCCCGCGTCTTCGACTGCATCATCGGCATCCAGAGGGGATGATTTGTCGAGATCTTCAACAGCTAGCTTCGAACTCCTCTTCGACCCCACCACTGACTCTCTCGACCGCGCATTCCTCCTCAAAAAGCTCGAGCTCTCTAATCCTTTCTTCCTTCTACATTATAGGGTTTCTTTTTCCTTTTTCCTCTCTGTATATCTCATGAGGTTTTGCCCTTTTTCTTGGTGCCCTAATTGAATGGATTTCATCGAATAGTTGAGATGCATGAAGTTGATTTCATCGTGGCAGTGATTTTTTTTTTCACGTTTTTGCTTTCTCTAGGTTTTTCTTTTTTTGTTGGGTTAGGGTTAGGATTTTGTTTGGTATGCTTTTTGATTTTTTTTTAATGTGAATGTGTGAATTAGATAAGAAGGTGTTCCCTGAGTTCTACATTCTCGGTTGGTATTCACTGGAAGCGATGATGTGCAGGAGTCGGATATGCAGATCCATAGAGATTTTTCTTTCATGCTTGAGGACAACCTTTCCATTCCCCAAAAGGTTGAAGGTACTGATTCTATCTTGTGAACTGAATCTCAACTATTCTTTTGAGCTTTCATGCTTTGTTCATAGGCAGATCTATTCGAAAATAGCGTGTTCTTATTTGCATGCTTGAATGGCATTATTGGGTTCCATTCTAGGAGTCTGGTTTGACGTGGCACCCTGTAAAAGTAAAGTTGTTCAATGAATATTAATCTGTCATGAGGTCTGAATATTTAATCAGTTATATGACCTCTTTTAATACAAGATATGATATGATGTAAGAAGAATTTTGTGATATTTGCTTCAAGGATATGCAGTGCCGTCAATCTTCAAAGTATCTGAAAGCAGGACTAGCTTTGGTGATTCAGACCATTGATGTCTTGTGGATCATATAGTTAAAGATTGCCCTGAATTTTCAATGTGGGACAATCTTCACTTTTTTATTGGTAGTTATTAAGAATCATATCAAAGGACCATAGTTAACCAAGGCCAATTATTAGATTGATAAGATTTCAAAAAAAAAATTCCATTTTTCCTTCTCTTTTACCCCTCAGAATCTTGGGTTATGTTTGGAGCATTTCACACATCGGGTTCCATCTATTCTGATTATATTTCTGGATCACAGAACCATAGCTTGCACAGCTTTTCCAATTTTGAGGCTGGGGATAGGCCATACTGTGCCTTTATATCCCCCCTGCCTGCCAAGTAGTTGGCATTTTTTTTTTGAGGAATTATTCTCATAATGTATCAAAATCATTAGTGCAGTGATGCTCTCATAGTTCCGTTATTGCTCATTATAATTTGGCTTTTATCTATTAAACACATACATATTGCCTATTGATAATGGTTGTTCTTGGTTATCATTTTCTGTAATGGATGTTGGAAACATGTTGCAAGTGGTTGTCTTTTAGGGTGATAAATTGATATCATTCGTGAAGTTGAAAGCACGGAGAATTATGTAATGTTATTGTACACTTAATTCATGTTCAGTATTTGTATTTATTTATTTATTTATTGTGACAGAGAATCTTCTACCACTAGAAATGTTGCTGTTTGCATTATGGAGATCACCGATTTTGACTATTGCTTTTGCTTCATGATTTTGTAGGCACAAAATTGACTGCTATAGATAAGATGGTGAAGGAATTGGCAGGAACAGATGACGTGGATGTTTTGCAAATTGTTCTATGTTCTTATTGGGAATGAAAAAAAAAAACCTATTATTTTTAGATAATATTACTGTCTTGTTTCGTGTTCTCAATAAAGTATCTCCATAATACATAATCTTTTATTTTTTGTGGCTGGACTGAGCTCTTTCATTCTGTTTTTTAAAGCAACAAAATTTACTGTTATAAAAAAAGGATCTTTGTAAACACACAAATGAGAGTTCTGCATTGCATAATCTGAGGCATCCACAAGTCATGTTGGTTTGTTCTTTGCCACAACCAGTTATATATAACTTGATTCGGGGGCAAATTGGCTTGGTTTTTCAGGATGTCAATTTAGCACTCAGATGAAACGCCCAATCACTTGGCACTAACTAAAATAAATGAAATTGCAAATGAAATAGCGCCACAGATTATGATGTGAAAATTGCATCACCACACAGGCTTCCACATTTCACCTTTTCGCGCATATTAAACAGTATGTTTAATTGATTCTACCATCTCTTTTACAGGAAAAATAATCCAGCCTGCACATTGTAATTCAAGTACCCTGAGTGTACTGTCTTGTAACCCAGCTGTGTTAAGGCAGTCCAAGTTGAAATAGATATGCTTGTAAATTTGTCGAGATTTTGAATTTCTCAATGACCTCCGAACAGATTAATATACCTCCAACTCGGCAGAAATCATAAGTTGCAAACAAACTTTAACCTGTTAGGTAGCATATCCAGAATGAGGCCATTCAAAAAAGAAAAAGAAAAAGAGCATATCAAGAATGAGAATACTATTTAAATTATAATCACAGAGATATGACTCTGTTGACCATAGTAATATAACATATGTCAATGTCTGATGGTTTGTTGGTACAATTGTTGTCCATGTATAAATATAACTTTTGATCTCACCGTTTCATATGCCTCTATTCTGATTTAATTTATTATTTATTGTGTTGAGAATACTATATATTTCAATTAGGATGCTAAGATTATGTCATGCATGTTTCTTATCAAATCCAGTGATCCAAGCCTTTTCCACATCTATATGTAGAGTTGATCCTGTTATAATTCTTTTTCTCTAATATTTTCTGTCATTTCACATATAGATTGTACTCTTATATTCAAATCTTCTTCTGTTTTTATTTGCAGGTTTTCGTTGTTTCATTGAATCATCATTATATGGAGAGGTTGAAACCATTTACACCCGTTCTTTTACTGTCAAGATTTCTTTTGGGTTGGATTTATTGAAATCTGAAGCATGTCTACTCCTTCAGATGATACTGCAACTTCGAAATGGGCTATATGCAATGATACTTTATTTTTTGATGTGTACAGTCCCTTTCCATTCCTTTCTATTCTATGTATCATCATGTTATTCAATGATAATTAAGGCCTACTGCCTGCCTCAATTTAATACCATCTCTTTACTCTTCTTATGATCTGCCTTTAGGGATTTAAAATCTTATTTCTTTCACATTAGAATGATGAGATAATGACTTTGAAGAGCATCATGAGATCATTTCAATTGTCTTGGGCGCGTAGAAGACAATGATGCGTCTCCATGTTGGTGGTGTTTGAGCCCGTTTGTGAAGGTAAAAAAAACTCATATCCCAGAAATCTCATTTGCAGTTTTATAATTTGATATTTCTTCTTCTTCTTCATCTTTGAAGAATATCAGATTACCTCTACTACTTTTTATTACACTGCAAGAAATCAAAGATCATGCTATTAGTTTAGGGATTTTTAACAATCACTAGGGCTAATAATTAAATAGAAGACGAAGAAGATGGTTTTATTCGAGGAATACTAAGCATCCTAAACTCTCTAAAATCTACAAGTATGAGTACAATATAAACTGTTTTGAGATAAAGACCAGCTCTTTTGTAATTTTCTCGCCTTAAAGTATAAAAGAACGCCAACACTACACTCAAGAAGTGTCCAGTACATGACCATATTGTTAGGATCATGGAAACATTATAGTCACTCAAAACTAAGGCAAATCAAGTGACTGGCCCAAACCATGTCACTCTCATGTTGTGACTCAGTGTAAATGAAATAGGTAACTTACTCTGTTGTATCAGTACCAACTTCTGGGTCAATCTTTATTTCAAATACAGGAGTTTATCGACTTTGTTCACAGTTGTTACAAGCATACTTGGTCTTCCAAAATGTCAATATTTTATTTCATATACAAGAGTTTATCGACTTTGTTCAACAGTTGTTACAAGCATATTGTTAGAAGATTGAGCAAATATTATCTTAGTATTATTAGTGTGGTGGTGGCTTTTTTTTTTTGTGTGTGCGCGCGCGCTTTGGTTGCTCTCACGTAGGGATTGCGGCAAGTAAGACAGAAACTGTCTTAAAGATTGTTTTTTTTTTTTTTTATTTACAGTTTTTTGGTGATTGAGATTGTTGAATTGTTCACGATAGGTGACAAGTTGATTTGCTTTTTTTTCTTCTTTTTTTTATATGTCATGGTCCCTATCCAGATTGTTGCACAACAACTGTATATTATAATGTTGGAGCCAACTATGTCCTCCTTTAAAATATTCTTATAGTATTTTTATCTTTTCAGTTCACACACTAATTTCGCAGTCAACCCAATTAGGTATGCTTTAATGACCTCTTCGAAAATTGTCTTTTATATTTCTATATTCTGGATTTGTTCTGAATATTTACTTTTGAATGATATTGCACTTCTTGACTAATTCCAATAACAAACAAATGGAAAGGAGGGAACCTAGGACTTGTGCTAACAATAGAATGATATGTTCTACTCCAGGCAGCAGTAATTTCTTATAAAAGTTAAGAAATAGAACAAATAAAGAGCATTATTCACACAGTAGACTTGAAATATTTAAAGGATGTAACTGTTAGAGATTAGGTTTAGGTTGTTAGAAATTCTAGGGATAGATTAAGAATTTGAATTTAAACTTATTATCTCATCAGTGTATCTCTCTTGTATAAATTGAGGAGTCTAGATGTCAATGAATTCTATGGTGAATTTATCTAAAAGTCTTTATGGTATCAGAGCTGGGCCTAGTGATGATCTTACGAACAAGCTGGGTACAGTCCTATCTTCCGCAACCATTTATTGGACCGGAAATTCAGGTCTATATTGCCATCCTATTCATAGGTTGGCTATATATATAAATTGATTGAAGGGTAACTTTCTCACCCATAATTTTTATGATAATGTTTAAAGAAACTTGTTACATGATAAGATTTGATATATACTGTCATGGCTTTCCCCCCTAACCTATTTGAGAGAAAATTCTACATAGCAAGTTCTTGTCAATTGTCATCATAAAAAAGAAGGGGTATGTTTTTGCTTGAACTTAGTCATTTGTTGCTGTAAAGCAATTTGGCAATTCTCATGAAAACTTTTTCTCTCTGTAACAATGAAGTTAGTCTGCATGCTTGGTTTTCATCAACTTGACTTTGTTCTCCGGACAGATGATCCGTTCATTTGAGAATTCAAATTTCAGAAGGCCCTGATATACCAAGTAGGCCAAAACCCCACAATCTCTGCTCTAGATATCTAATGGCATAGAAATTACCAAAAATACACCAAGCCCTATCCCATCTTGCCCGAATGATCTATTCTTTATAACTATTCATATTTTCTATCATGGTACAATCTTTAAAAAGCCAAAAGTTTTTCCATAAAGCATTCATTCTTGTTAGAATCTACACCAATGCGTATCCAGGAGGGATCAATTTCTGCTGTGATCATGTTCAATCACCAATGCTGCTGCTTCTTTTTTTTTTATTTTGTTATCTTTCCATTATATGATGTGAAATTTGTGCAAGCTCCATCATCTTCTCAAAGGATGTCTGCTTTTCTTTTTATTGTTTTGTTATCAACATAGGTATTTTGGAAGTAAACAGACTTGGGCTCTCTTTTGAATGCTTATGGTGTTTCTTGATACCTAAATCCATGTTGGTATTGACATGTTTTTCAGATGAAATTGGTAGAGAAGCTTATCATTGGGAAAGAGATCGATTTGGAAGAGTTGGAAAGCAGAGTGAACAAAGCTCAGATACATAAGGTTTGACAAGATTGTTAGTATAAAGTTCCTGTTTCTGCTTCCTTTATTTTGCAATGGTATTTTTTTGAAAACTGACAGATGGTTCCACTTTTCAGCATTATAAAATATCAGGCCTGGAATTAGCAATTTCCTCGCTGGCTGATTCCATCACATGCCGGATTGCTGCTCGAGATGCCTTGTGAGGAATTATGTAATTGCTTTACGTAGTTTTTCTGTCTTTAATTTATAAGCATCATTATCCTTGGACAAATCTTATTATGATATGGCTCTTTATTTTTGAAGATGTGGAAACAAGTCGCAGCTCCTAGTACAATTGATTCGATCAGCTCCTACAGTGCCACTTTCTATGACTACATGTTTACTCACAAGTCATATACTAGGAAATACCATTGCATTATCTACAGCCAATTGGAAATTCTCTTTTCCTTATGCATCATGTTTCGGTAAATCACATTATATAACAAATTCAGACAAGATTGAACCAATACATAAGTTATCATGGATTCAATCCAGGGACCTAACCTTTATGATTGATTACAATCGCCCCTTTGCCCTGCAGGTTCCTCCTTTTGATCCAATCAAACCTCTGCTTGGTCTTTCACATATCAAGACTCTGACTTTGTCGAGTGAATATCTCGAGGTATAGTTTCATTCCTAGTTATAATAAGTAAATGCAATATATAGTCATTCTTCAAAAAACGAAAAAAAAAAGTTCTCAATAAGTAAATGCATGCAATATAGTATAGATGTCACATTTATGTACAGGGAAGAAAGCTCCCAATTCTAGTGTTAAATAATTACATTTTTTTGTTGCGATTTTATACAGGTAGGTAACTATCAAGATGGAGTTACTTTTTGGCAGTTAACCAAGATGACGAAGATGGAGTTGAAGACTTTTTGGCAGTTAACCAAGATGATCACCAAGATGCATGGAGTTACTTGTTTTGAATTATTTTTTTAATTAATTTGAACCGACACACCTTGTATGGTTGTTTTGTAGTTATGTTAAAGCTATTAACTTTGAAGTGTTTATTGTTGAATGATGAATATTTTGAAGGGTTGTGAACTTGGATATTAGAATGTTGACTTGTTGGATATTTGATTTGAATGATAGTTTGCATCTTTTGTGGTATAAGTTTTGTTAATGGGTGTATTTGGATACAAATATTTGAAACTTTGTAAGCAGGAGTGAAATGATAATTTGGGTGGCACAAATATTTTGATTGTATTTTTTTATGACAAAAAGAGTATGTCACCATTGAGTGTCAACCTGGTAATATTATTGGTGACACTCATTTGGTTGTCAAGAAAAATACTTTTAGTGACAATTTTTGTCACAAAAGATATCTTTTCTATGACACCTGTACTTTTGTCACCATTGCTTTTAGTGACACCCTACTATGTCACGGAAAATCTTTCTTCCGTGACACCATGTTTTTGTCACCGTTGACATCATTTCGTGACAAGTGCACAAATTTTGTCACCATTGACTTTTAGTGTCATGGATACAATGACACCCCATCCCGTGTCACCAAAGATAATAGGTGACAAAAAATGGGCCTTTGGTGACATTTTTTCATGTCACCAAAGGTGTTTTTTGTTGTAGTGTAGTAGCAAATCTGTGTTTTACTTGAAATCTAGGGGCTTAAATAAGCTTTTGGTTCATTATCTTCCTTATTCCAATAAGTCCAGTAAGGGTGATCTTGTCATCGTAAGTGGAAACTGGGAAACGCCGACCATGTGGGACGGGATTATTCGAACAGTCCCCCGATCCCCAGGGTCCCCAGGTCGGACCCCCTTTTTTTTCTCTTTTTTTTTTGCTTGATTTCTTCTTTCCCTTTCCTTTTTTGTTGATTAATTACTTTTCTTCTTTTTGTAGAGGCATCAATTAATCGTGGGCTTCCATCTTGCATTCGGAGTGAGGAGTTAAATCGAGTGCTTGAGTATCATGGTCCTGCCGAGCTTCGTGGTTGGGGCCGTGCTGCACACGTGTTGCTTGGATACGTTCGGACGTATAACCATTTTCTAACAGTTCCTTCTTGGCATCAGTCACTGGCATCCGATCCTATCAAGTGAAGGAAGGTTCCTGCCTCATCAATCTCTCGTCCCCGTTCAGTCTGTTGAACAGACTTCTTCTGCTCGTAAAACTTCTTCCCGCGAGTCTTCTTCTTCGGCTGAGTGACAAGGAACCCCTGTGCTACATATTTCCGACACCTCTTCTTCATCCGATATCAAGAGTGTTTCTCCGACAATGTCTCGCAAATCAAAAAATCTTTTTGATAGCTTGGGCGATCTCCCGATGACTAGGACCGGAAAAATAAGGAAGGCTCCTTTACCCGGTCCTTCATTTGTCTTAGGTAAGAGAGCTGCCCCCGAGCCCCAGCGTGAGCCTCAAATTTTAGAAATTGAAAAAGATTTGGTTAAATCTGGTGAAGCTACCGACCTATCTTCTTCATGGTTGGGGGATATTCCCCTCTCATTATCTCTGCAGCCAAGCTTATCGTCTGGTCGGAAGAACTCGCGTGGCGTTTCCCAGGAGAAAGGGCCATCTTTAGGTGAAGGGATTTCAGGATCTCCAACCTTGGCTATGATTATGGCCAAGTCTGCTCTTCTTCCTTCTGATATGAGTTTGCATCGCACCTTATCGACTGATGACCTGGTGGCTACAGGAGTTCAACAATGTTTGCTGGTAGGTAGGCTTATGGTTATTTGATCTCCTTCTTGAAACCTCTAATTCTCTTTATTTTATTTTCAGGGTGTGCAAAAATGGTTTGTTGTTTCCGAGCATTTGGGGAAGTTGCAAAGACAGTTGAAGGGCTTGGAAAAGGAACTGGCAGAAGCTAAGGCTGCTCGGCGCCAAGCTGAATCTAATGCCGACACCCTTTTTAAGACTGCTAAAGCTGCTGAATCCCAGGTTGTTATTGTGAAGAGTCGCCTTATTGCGACCGAGATAGAGCTTGTGGACCTGCGTGCCAAGCAAGCCGAATTTGAGGAAACGATAGAGAAGAATAAGGTCGAGACTAGAGAGGCTATGGAGAAGCTCAAGGATAGTCAGTTTGAAGAAACTGAAGCTGAAAAGACACGGAACCTACCCTAGAGCGGGGGTGAATAGGGTAACTTACAATTAGTGACCAACTATGACCAATTTTAATTTCTTTCAAATAACTAGTCACATGTGATGATTAATCAAAAAAAATGCGGAAGCTTAAACATACACAATCACCACAATGTTATCACCACAACACAAGATTTATAGTGGTTCGGCCTCAATGCCTACATCCACTACCGGCCTGTGATCCAACACCCCACCGGATTTCCACTATTTTTGCTTTTGTAATAGGCTAAGCAATAACCTTTACAATATGCTTTCCAAGGCTAAGCAATAACCATACAATACTGTTTTTCAAGGCTCAACAACAACCTATAAACCATGCTTTTTCTTAGGCTCAGCAATAACCATACAATGTTGTTTTTCAAGGATGAACAACAACCTATACACTATGCTTTTTCTTAGGCTCAGCAATAACCATACAATGTTGTTTTTCAAGGATGAACAACAACCTATACACTATGCTTTTTCTTAGGCTAAGCAATAACCTTACAATAGAATTTTCTTTCTCAATGAAGTGTCTGAACACTTAGAAGAGAAACAATTATAGCTCAGTACATTTGCCTCTTAATTAGGCTGATATAAAGATTAAAATCAATTTTCAATCATACACTTACAGTGAGTGTTCAAGGTGTATGAAAGTATACTTCAATCAATTTGAAAATGAAGCTCTTAAATGAATGCTTGATGCATTTGAAAATTTAAGATCGTAAATTAATGATTGAAGGGATGAACTAATCACATGAAGTAATTTAAACAATTTGAAAAGATATTCATGTAAGTTGTATGAAGATTTAAATACTAAAACACATGTGATTTGGATATGAGTGTTTAGTAGAACAATCTTATTATGACGAAGTGATTGATGTTTCTAAAACAACTCAAATAGATCTTAGAAATCATGCCAAACTGATTTAACAAAAAGTTTGATCACACATGGGTTTCAAAAGTATGGAAATCAAATCTAACTTAGAAGTATATACCTTTGAATCTCAAGGATTTTGATTTCCAATTGCCCTCTGGCCTTCTTAGCGTATTCCTCTTTCTTAGGCTTCAAAATGGTTCCAAAAGTTCACCAAAAACGTATGTTTGAAGAGAGGAATGAAGTGAGCATTTATAGACAAAATCAGTCCAACGGCTAGTTTCTTCGGTCGACCTGCTGAACCCTCGGTCGACCTGGTACAAACGGTCATTAATTTTTCCGTTGGGAGAGTCAACAATTTCTGCTCAACGGCTAGTTTCTTCGGTCGACCTGCTACAGGGGTAGGTCGACCGAAGCAATGGGACGTCGACCGGGTACAGGGGCAGGTCGACCGACCACACTGGCCTGGGAGGAGTTTTGTGCAGATTTTGCAAAAATGATTTTTGGGAACATGAACTCCAGGCCATTATCTTTTATGCATACTACAAGAATTGTAAAAATGAGATTGTATGCAATCGAAGAACCTTGATGTTTTAACTTGATTATTCAAAAATATGCATGAAAAAAAAGATTTTCGAATTAGTGTTTTAAGTTCTAAAACGTGCAAGATGAGGTCATTGAAAACCAATACAATATGTAAGTCTAATGATACATAAATCAAGGTCTAAAAATAATGAATGAGTGTGTAATCAGATTAAGGTGAAAGTGACAGTGCATCCATCAAATTAGCAACAAAGATAGGTCCTAACAATCTCCCCCTTTGCAATTTGATGGCAACTAAGATGATCACAACACTTCTAAGACTTCAGCTCTTCTAAACTTGAATTGTTCTTGAAACAATCTCTCCCCCTTCGTTAGAGCTCGCCCTTTTCTCTAAGCTTATTCGTTTAGGCTCTCTTACTTTCAAGTCGCATTTAAGTATGTCTCCCTCTTTGATCCTGATCTCCCCCTTAGTTTTGATCTTCTCTTGCTCTTTTGAGTTCTCTCCCCCTTTGTCATTGAATTGCAAAGGAACCTTTATACATTAGAAAACAAATATCTATTAGTAGCACCTGTTACCAAATTGAATTGAAAATGGAATGCAGAACAGGTTCTTTTGTATAGAGGTTGTCTATGTTGAGTGAATGATGCTAAGACAGAATGTATTAATCGAAAGAAACTATAATTCAAAGCACCATAAACATTCATCAATATAACAAGAAGATGAATAATTTGAATATGTAAATTCATTGATATTCCACAAAAGATTAGTACATATTCTACTAATTACTTGACCAATACAAAAATCAAAATGATGGTCAGTAATCAAGTCAAAATAGCAATTAAAAACATATAAAAGAGTTAAGAACGACAAATCACTACCCCCCACAAAAAGCAGAAAATCTTCCTAAGATCTAAGATGAATCTGTAGGAGATGGGGGCACTGCATCATCATGACGCCTGCAACTGCTGGAGATGTTTGAGAGGTACTTCAAGGTCTTCTTCATCATCCCTGATACCTCTTGCCTAAACCCCTGATAGTCTGTACGAATGGAAGAAACAATATGCTCTAACGATGTCATACGGTCCTCCAGACTACGTTGCTGAGGGGGCTCTGGTTGGGGAGGCTGACCTGCTACAGGATCTACAGGCTCTATCTCTGCAGCCTCTAACTCGTCATCTCCTTCAGCAATAGGATTTCTTTGCTGGGGAGGTGGCAACTTCATCAAGAGAATGTTGGATTTGTTGAAAATAGTGGATGTCACTGGTCTCTCTGAAGCTGGAGGAACCACTCCATATGATCTAGCAAGTTGGGTAATAAGAAATCCAAATGGAGCTGCACACGGCTGTGATCCCGTAATGACTCGGAGAATATGGTGCATAATAACTGAAGGTAAGCATACCCGATCTCCAGATATAACTTTGAACAACAGATTCTCCATGTATGGAGTTACTTCAGTCCTATTCCCTTTCCTTGGATAGATGGAATGAGTGAAAATGATATGAATGATCCGAAGGGAAGGAATCATGAGAGAAGCTTGAAGACAATTTTTGGCGGTCCAAACTTCAGATTTTCCACAAAGTGCATGAGTCACGGCATCTTTTTCATCAAGAGGTAAAACTTCAGATATTATCTTTGGTCCATTTGACCTAGGAACCCCCAAGATAGATGCAATCTTTTCTGTAGTAACCACCTCTTCTCCATTCTCAAATCTGATAGTGAACAAATTGTTGGTGGAGGCACAGATAGACTCATATAGGCCATGAACCAAGGATGGAAAGGCATTTCCACTCCAATTTAGAATACTGGCCCAACCAATGTCTTCCAAGATAGCAGGGACACCATAGTCCACTAGATCTTCTACTACACATTTCTTCTCAACAATGATCCCTTTGTTACGAAAGGATTTGACAACAGAAGATGGAGAAGGAATGGGTTTGAATCTGACTACACGAGGAGGGGATGCTTCAGGGGAGGATGGAGGAGATCTATGTGAAGAAGAAGCTTGGCCTGTTTTAGACTTCTTGATAGGCTGCCTGAAAGTTTGCTTTGTTCTTGCCATGACTGAGTAGCTGAATATGTACACTGACTGTCCTCAATTGCTAGGTTGAAATGAAGAAGAAAGTAATCACTGGGCACTAAGGTATCAGCTGGGAAAGAGAGGGACTCATACTAATTCAGTTGACAGTTAACAATGAGTTGGAGCATTTGGAATAGCTTGAATTGCTCCTATGATATGGTGGAATTAGGTGCACAATGATCCCACTCGAATTCAGCAAAAACAGTAGCTAACTGTGATGAACAGTGGTTCAGGCATTTTGACAAACACTTGGAATGCATGTTCTGTTGACAGACTACTCCACAAGCTATGGCTGCCAGAAACTGTGCACAGAATGCTACAAATACTCCTCAATGGAGATTGAAAACACAACTTCAATCAATTAATCAGCCAAACATAACAGGTGGCTTGTACCAGAAAAGGCCTCAGAAGGACCTACTGATGAGGATAGCAAACTCCTAAGTCGATCTGAGATCGAGATTACAGGCTGCCTTGGAGAAGAAGACCCGTGATGAATGGCTGCAGGGCTACCAGAGAATGATCTGATCTCAACTGAGAGTACTGATGAACGAACCACTTTAACAAGGTTAAGAAGAAGCACGTTGGCCGAATCAGGTTAAGGAGGAAGAAATCCAGTTGAGGAAGTAGATTGCAAGAAGAAGAACGAGACTAAGGATGTCGACCTGCTCAGTAGTAATTCTGTTTTGAAACAGAAACAGTGCCCAGCGCAACTTTTATAAGTTGCTGTGAACGCGTTCTCGGTCGACCGGTTAAGCCAGGGTGTCGACCGCATAAACATGGAAAAACAGAAAATCTGTTTAGATTGAAGTAAGCATTTGCTAACTCAAGGAAAACTCTCTGAACATATAATCCCCTTAACCCGGCTATACTACAAGCTCAATCTAATACGGAAAAGAGATTTTACAAAATTAATCCATTTTAAGAGATTGAAAACTTGTAAGTCCAAGACAACTCATTTTAATTTGACAAAAGAGAAATAACTATGAATCCAATCCAATGAGAACAAATTTGAAAAGCAAATCAAATGAGAAGATGAATCACGAAAGTCCAAGCCCGCTCAAACCAGGCCCGCAAAAAGATGTACCATATCCGACAAATTCTGCAATTATCGGCTGGATACAGAAGATTATTGACACATTCGCTGGATGTTGTTGACAAACGAGAAAAAATATAGGGACAACCAGCATTTAATTTCAAAGGCTTAGCTGAGTAGCTTTTGAAAATCTGCATTTAGCGGATTTTCAATCCTGAAAAGCAAGATTTGAATAATTAAGGCTTTGTCTTGTTCGAAATCCAATTCTATAATAGCATCCTTAGTTCTATCTGATTTGTAACAACACTTCTTCTTGTCTTCTGCAATCTTATTCATCAAGGTCTCAATGGCTCACCGATTCCCTTTTAGTATTTCTTCTGATCAGGAGATGAGGGATTCTTTACCTCAATCCCAAACTTATTCTGATCTGTTTTAGGTTCCATGATACCAAGGCGACAAGAGAGAGCTTTGGCTAATAAAACAGATGAAGATGTCATTTATGAGCTTGTGAGTCTCGGAACTCATTATTCATCATCCATTGTCTCATTTTCGGATCGGTTGCGATCCAGAACTCGCACGACAGAAAAGTTTATTGAGGAGATCAATGAACTGCAACGGCTTCTTCTCGAGTCTAATAGAAAAATAGTAGAGTTGAAGCAAGAGAATAAGGATTTAAAATCCTTGCTTACCTCTTCAATTCGGATGCCTAATCCTTTAGACAGGGATTGTATGACGATCTATGAAAAGCAGAAGCATTTGAATGATGAGGCTAAAAGTCTCAAATTTTTGTAAGACATTGAGGAAAAATTCAATAAACATTCATGGCATGCATCATTTTGATCTCTCTTCTTATCATGCATATCTGCCAACTGATCATGTGTGCTTGTGAATTTTAGTACAATATTACCCTTCTGCACATGATTTCTAAGAAAATGATATCTAATTTCAATGTGCTTAGTTATAAAGTGTTGGACAGAATTTATGAAAAATTTGATAGCACCGGTGATATCATAATACAAATTCATGCTACCTTTTTAAAATCAAAATGCATTTTCAACAAGTAAAACTAAAACAGATGATATTAGAAAAAAGACAATACTGAGAAAAATAGAAGAATTTAGACATAAGACCAACAATACATATAACTTATGAGAGAAGGTTGGTCCAATCTAATAATAAGAACTTAGTATTTGTCTAAAGGTCTAACCTTAGGTATCCATCTAAGATCTTGAACTTTGGAGTCTTTGTAAGAGATTCCACCAACCAGAGGAGATAGATAATGATCAAATCTTTGAGGTTTGATAATTTCATAATTAGATTGATGCGTAGTCTTTGGTGGTAGAGGTCTCTTTTTATTTTTCGCATTTCTTTTAGTTTTTCCTCTCTCTTTTTGTCTTTTGAATTTTAATTTTAATCTTTCAACCTTTTTCAAAAGTTCTTTCATTTCCAAGGTCAGAGGAGGTAAAGAGAGAGGTTTCTTATTGATAGATTTATTTTGATCATTTTTTTACTTGTTTAGTTTCTTTAAAATCTATCTTAGGAGACTCTTGTTGAGATTTTTAATTTGTTGAGACTTTCTAGAGTCTTTCTTAACCTTCATAGAATTAGATTTTTCATTTTTAGATTTATAGATGGGTTTAGACAAATGACTTTTTCTTAATTTGCACTCAAATTTGAAATGCCCTTCATTACCACAATAATGACATTTTGTTTTGGGAAACGGAGAGTGTGTGCATGAGGACTTACCTTTCACAAATGTGTTGGTGAAATTTTGGTCATGTGTAATATACTTATTGAATCCAAGACCCATCCTATCTCCTTGTGATTTACCCATTTTGAATAATTTTTCAAAATTTTCTTCTCCATTCGTAAAAGAATACTCATATTTTTCTTTATACCATATTAGATGGGTGACTTCCTTTTTTAAATTAGTGATTACCTGGTTTAGAGTATCAGCTTCTTTCTTATGATTTCTTATGTGTTCACTGGCAATTTGTAATTTAGAGTTGGTTTCGTTAAGATCATTGGTTAAGATGTTAAATTCACTTGTTAAGGTTTTGACATTGTCTTTTAAAACTTTATTCTTTGCTTCTTGTTTTCTTATGATATTAATTAACTTGCAGCTCTCATCATAGAGTCTATTATATGATTCTTGAAGATTTTCATCATTGTCTTCATTATCTGAGCCATCATATTCAGATTCTGGTTCTTCTTCAAATTCTTCAATATCTGAATTTTTATATTCATCCTCAGATTTCTCAACTGATGGATCACATAAACTTCGAGCCATTAAAATAGTGTAATTTTCGGTTTCATCTCGATGTGATTCATCTGATTCTGACTCTGATTCAGATGAGTCATCCCATGTTGCCATAAGTGTCTTTTTCTTCCTTTCCATTGGACACTCAGAAGATATATGTCCAAGTTTTTGACAGTTATAGCATATGACTTTTCTTTCTTGACTCTTAGATGAAAAAATATTTTTGTTTTTATTTTTATTAAAGAATTTAGAATTTAAGTTCTTTTTCTTAAAATGTCTTATAAATTTCTTAGTGAGAAGAGCAATATCTTCATTATCACTTTCTTCATCATTATCTGACTCTCCTTTATATTGAGTTGATTGAGAGGTTTTTAAAGCAATTGATTTCTTATCTTTGGATTTATTAGAAGCATTATTTAATTTTAACTCAAAAGTTCTAATATTACCAGATAATTCTTCAACTTTCATAGTTTCTGGGTCATTGTATTCTTCTATAGAGGTCACTTTGGGATGAAATCTATCAGGAAGGGATCTAAGGATTTTGCTATAAATTTTTCCTTCAGGAATTTGTTCACCAAGTGACCACATCTCATTCACAATTATCATTAGCTTAGTTCGAGATTCATCGAACATTTCATCTTCCCTCATTCTTAAAGATTCGAACTGAGAAGTCAACATTTGAAGCTTGGCTCTTTTGACAATGGTTGTTCTTTCATAATTTGTTTACAAAAGATCCCAAGCTTGTTTAGTTGTAGTACATGTCATAATCTTTTTGTACTCTTCAGCATTCATAGCACAAGTTATGGCATTCAATGCCTTTGCATGGTGGTCTCTCAGTGCCTTATGTTCAGCTGTCCATTTTGCCTTTGCAAGAGGCTGGACAGTGCCATCTGAATCTGTGACTGTAGGAGGAGTCCATCCATCCTCTACAGAATCCCATACATCTCCGTTAAGAGATTTGATGAAGACGGTCATTCGAGCTTTCCAAAAGGCATAGTTTGTATCATCAAACAATGGAGGTCTGTTTATAGCACTACCTTCTGGATTAGACATTGGCACTAGTAAAACGAAGTAGATCTACTTCGGGTTGTTAAACCTTTAGGGAGTAACCTGCTCTGATACCAATTGAAAAGACACGGAACCTACCCTAGAGGGGGGTGAATAGGGTAAGTTAAAATTAGTGACCAACTATGACCAATTTTAATTTCTTTCAAATAACTAGTCACATGTGATGATTAATCAAACAAAATGCGGAAGCTTAAACATACATAATCACCACAATGTTATCACCACAACACAAGATTTATAGTGGTTCGGCCTCAATGCCTACATCCACTACCGGCTTGTGATCCAACACCCCACCGGATTTCCACTATTTTTGCTTTTGCAATAGGCTAAGCAATAACCTTTACAATATGCTTTCCAAGGCTAAGCAATAACCATACAATGTTGTTTTTCAAGGCTCAACAACAACCTATAAACTATGCTTTTTCTTAGGCTCAGCAATAACCATACAATGTTGTTTTTCAAGGATCAACAACAACCTATACACTATGCTTTTTCTTAGGCTCAGCAATAACCATACAATGTTGTTTTTCAAGGATGAACAACAACCTATACACTATGCTTTTTCTTAGGCTAAGCAATAACCTTACAATAGAATTTTCTTTCTCAATGAAGTGTCTGAACACTTAGAAGAGAAACAATTATATAGCTCAGTACATTTGCCTCTTAATTAGGCTGATATAAAGATTAAAATTAATTTTCAATCATACACTTACAGTGAGTGTTCAAGGTGTATGAAAGTATACTTCAATCAATTTTAAAATGAAGCTCTTAAATGAATACTTGATGCATTTGAAAATTTAAGATCGTAAATTAATGATTGAAGGGATGAACTAATCACATGAAGTAATTTAAACAACTTGAAAAGATATTCCTGTAAGTTGTATGAAGATTTAAATACTAAAACACATGTGATTTGGATATGAGTGTTTAGTAGAACAATCCTATTATGACGAAGTGATTGATGTTTCTAAAACAACTCAAATAGATCTTAGAAATCATGCCAAACTGATTTAACAAAAGTTTGATCACACATGGATTTCAAAAGTATGGAAATCAAATCTAACTTAGAAGCATATACCTTTGAATCTCAAGGATTTTGATTTCCAATTGCCCTCTAGCCTTCTTAGCGTATTCCTCTTTCTTAGGCTTCAAAATGGTTCCAAAAGTTCACCAAAAACGTATGTTTGAAGAGAGGAATGAAGTGAGCATTTATAGACAAAATCAGTCCAACGGCTAGTTTCTTCGGTCGACCTGCTGAACCCTCGGTCGACCTGGTACAAACGGTCATTAATTTTTCCGTTGGGAGAGTCAACAATTTCTGCTCAACGGCTAGTTTCTTTGGTCGACCTGCTACAGGGGTAGGTCGACCGAAGCAATGGGGGGTCGACCGGGTACAGGGGCAGGTCGACCGACCATACTGGCCTGGGAGGAGTTTTGTGCAGATTTTGCAAAAATGATTTTTGGGAACATGAACTCCAGGCCATTATCTTTTATGCATACTACAAGAATTCTAAAAATGAGATTGTATGCAATCGAAGAACCTTGATATTTTAACTTGATTTTTCAAAAACATGCATGAAAAAATAGATTTTCGAATTAGTGTTTTAAGTTCTAAAACATGCAAGATGAGGTCATTGAAAACCAATACAATATGTAAGTCTAATGATACATAAATCAAGGTCTAAAAATAATGAATGAGTGTGTGATCAGATTAAGGTGAAAGTAACAGTGCATCCATCAAATTAGCAACAAAGATAGGTCCTAACAGAAGCAACTTATTTGCAGCAGGTTGAACAGATCAAAGTTATTGTGTTCAAGCGGGGCTATGCTGTGGCTCTTGAAGATGCTGCAGTTCCAGAAGATTCTCCTCTGTAGAATAATTATGTAAATGTATCCGAACAAGCTCCCCCTTCATCTTCGCCTGCTAAGCCCCAACCTCATATTCAGGCTGATGACGTCATTCTGTCTACTAGCGGGGATGGGAGCGAAGTTTCTACTGTTGGTCAGCCACCCTCAGCTTCTATTGCCGAGATGCCTCCCTCAACTTCTGACGCGCCTGAATAGTTCATTTTGGAAATCATTTTGTTTAGCTTTTTGTATGGCAATTCTGCCAACCTATTCGCCCTGGCTATGGGCATAAAACTTTTACTTTTTGAAAGATCTATTATGCCCAACTTGTCGGCTGATGTTATCCCGGTCAATGAAATGTTTGCTTTTTCCATGACATTGTACTGCATTTTTTGTGTTGCACTGTCGGTTCTTTCCGAACTCACTTTTTGGCCTAATGCTCGCATCGTCATGCCTAGCAATTAGATTAAAGGAGATCGGTGCAACACACCTAGTTGGGGCTCTTCCCAGTTAGGTTTTTTTATCCTTCGGAACAAAGTAGTGGGTGCTAAGTTGCCCCTCATTTTTCAGGCCTTGGCCTTATTTATCTTTGCAAGGTTGGTCCCGATAGGGTATGCCCTATAATGGGTCCTCAGATGAATTGTTCAGTCTGGCTTTACCCTTGGTACAGGAGTTTTGGCGAAGAGATGATAATATATCAATATTACAATATTACCGCAGCCAAAGTCGAGATTCATAAGTCCTAGGTGCATATAACTGAGGTGCTTAGGCCGAGGTGTATAAGATCAAAGTGCTTAGGCCGAAGTTGAAACTAAAATAATGTCCCACAAAATATGCAATATATAATATCCGAATTCTTTGGCATAAAGATTGAAAATTTGAACTCTGTACAAGATAATTTTATTCATATACAATGCTTAGAAATAGAATTTTTTCAGGTTTGCAATGTTCCATGGCCTTGCCAGAGCTTTTCCTTCTAATTTTTCCAAATGATAAGCTCATGTTCCTCCGATCGAAGTAACTCTGTATGGACCTTCCGAGTTTGGTCCAAGTTTTCCATAGCTGGGATCTTTTGTATTTGGAAGTACCTTTCTTAGAACTAGGTCGCTTACATTGAATGTTAATTGTGTTCGAACTTTCTTCTTATAATTTCGAGTTAACCTCTGCTGGTAGGATGCTAATTTGATCAGGGCTCGATCCCTCAGCTCTTCAATTATATCTAGATGTTTGGCAATCCTTCCTTTGTTGTGTTCGTGATCATAGGCCTCTGTCCTCATGGTCGGCAGTCTAATTTCTAGGGGAATGATAGTTTCCATTCCATATGCAAGGGAAAAAGGATTTTCTTCAGTTGATCTTCTTGGAGTTGTTCTATATGCCCATAGGACACTGGGGAGTTTATTCACCCATCCTCCTTTTGCTTCGTCCAGCCTATTTTTAATTCCATCTAGTAAAGTTTTATTGGAACTTTCTGCTTGGCCATTGCTTTGTGGATAGACTGGGGTTGAGAAATGATGTCTAATACCATACTTTTCACACAGGCTTCTAAATACCTTCCCTTCAAATTGTTTTCCATTGTCTGTCACCAATGCTTTTGGTATGCCGAATCTAGTGATGATATTTTTCCATACGAACTGCTTGGCGTCGCTTTCTCGAATATGAACAAGGGGTTCGGCTTCTACCCATTTAGTGAAATCATCAGTGGCAACAATTAAGAATTGACAGTTACCTACTGACCTTGGCATAGGACCTATTATATCAATTCCCCATTTATCGAATGGCCATGGGCTTATGATTGAGTTCAGCAGTTCGACTGGCTGATGAATATCCTTTCCGAAGCGTTGATATTTCTCACATTTTTGTACAAATTTGAGAGCATCCTTTTGCATATAAGGCCACCAGTATCCTTGTGACATCGCTCTATGTGCCAAGCTTCTTCCGCCGATGTGTCCACCACAGGATCCTTCATGAATTTCCCATAACAGGTCTTCCACCTTGGTCGGACTTACACATTGTAAGTACGGTCCCGAGTATGATCGTCTGTATAACTGGCCCTCTGGTGACAACCAAAACCTAGCAGCTTTTCTTCTGATTTTGTAGCTTTCCTTTCCATCTTCTGGAAGTAATCCATTCTTTAGGTATTCGGCTATTGGTGTTATCCAATCTCGGCTTTCTGATTCCTATTCAACACACATGATCCGTTGGATTCCTATGCTTGGTGTTGAGTGGAAGTCAACGAGGACTTCTCTCCTTAGCTCGGATAGCTAAGCTGTCAGCATGTGAATTTTCTTCTCGACCAATCTGCTTGATTTTGACATCGCTGATCTCCTGGATAAGGCATTGTGCTTCTCCAACATATGCAATCATCCGATCATCGCGAGCTGCGTATTCTCCATTGAGTTGATTGGCAACTAGTTATGAATCGTAGTGAATTATGAGCTTTGTTATCCTAAGATCTTTTGCAGCTCGGAGTCCTGACAAATTGGCGTCATATTCTGCCTCATTATTTGATGCAGCAAAGCCAAGGGTCACAGCCCTTTCAATAGCTGCTCCTTCTGGCGTGATAAATACCATACCAGCTCCTGAACCTCTGGAATTAGATGCACCATCAACATACAACAGCCAACTCTCATTAGCTTTCAAGCTAGCTTCTTTATGCTTCAATTCGTCTTTATGAGTAAATTCGGCAATGAATTCAGCTACTATCTGTCCTTTTATGGCATTTCTTGGAGCTATCTTTATATCGTGCTCGCCAAGCTCTATTGCCCATTTGACCATACGTCCTGACAGGTCAGCTTTCTGCAAGATGACTCTCAACGGATGTTCGGTCAGGACCTTAATTGTGTGAGCTTCGAAGTAGTGTCTGAGCTTCCGTGCTGCGCTCACCAATGCTAAGGCAAGCTTTTCCAGAGGTAAATATCTTGTGTCAGCGTCTAACAAGATTTTACTGATAAAATAGATAGGCAAGTGCTGCTTTCCTTGGTCCCTCATCAAAGCTACGCTGACTACATGCTCGGATACCTCCAGATATAAAATCAGTTCTTCTCCTGGACTTGGAATAGAGAGCACAGGTGGGGAGCTCAAATATTGCTTGATCTGTGCTAAGGCCTCGTCACATTGTTCGTCCCATATGTTATCCGCCTTCTTCTTGAGGGCAAGGAACATTGGTCGGCATTTATCCGAGCTCTTTGATAAAAAGCGATTTAAGGCTGCGAGCATGCCTGTCAGTCTCTGCACCTCCTTTCTTGAGCTTGGTCGGTCAATGTTCTGAACGGCTTGGATTTGGTCGGGGTTGGCTTCGATTCCTCTCTGGGTTACAATGTAACCTAGGAATTTTCCCGAGCTGACACCAAATGAACATTTTGAAGCATTTAACCGGAGTTTGTATCTTCGAAGGATCTTAAAGACCGAGCTCAAATCTTGCTCGTGTGTAATCCTTTCTTTGCTCTTGACTACCATGTCATCAATGTAAGCTTCTGCTATTTTTCCGATCAGATCTTGATATATTTTAGCTATCAACCTCTGGTATGTGGCCCCCGCATTCTTGAGACCAAAGGGCATTCTTTTGTAATAATATGTGCCTTTTGGAGTTATGAATGCTGTTTTTTCTTCGTCGGCCTCTTCCATTGCAATCTGATGATATCCTCGGTATGCATCTAAGAAGCTCATCCGTTCATGTCCAGCTGTAGAATCGACAAGCTGGTCAATTTTTTGTAACGGGAAGCTATCTTTCGGACAAGCTTTATTTAGATTGGTGAAGTCTACACATATTCTCCATTTTTTATCTTTCTTTGGCACAACGACCGTGTTGGACAACCATTCTGGATAATGGACTTCTCGGATTGCATCTGCCTCCAATAATTTGTCAACTTCTTCACAGACTGCTGTTCGGCGCTCTGGCGCGAGCTTTCTCTGTTTCTGCATCACTGGCTTTGCTCTTGGATCTGCTCCTAGTTTATGGCTAATAACTGTCGGATCGACTCCAGGCATTTCGTATGGAGTCCAAGGAAAAATACTTGAGTTTTGATTAAGAAATTGGACCAGATTCTTCTGCTCTTCTTCAGACAGTGATGTGCCAATCATCTAATATCTATCTACATTCCTCCCATGTATCGCAATCTTTTTCAACTCTTCTACTGCCGGGGTATTCAGGTCGGAAAATAATTTATCTTCTTTGATCCGACCTGAAGCTGGTTGCTATTTGAGATCGGTACTCTTTCTTGGACCAGTACCTACATCATCCATATTTCTCGCTTTCCCTTTTATTGTTGTGATCAGACAACTCCTAGAGATAGCTTGATCCCTTTTGATCTCCATGGTTCCCTTCTGTGTTGGGAAACGTAGCCTTTGATAGAAGGTCGATGGTACTGCTCTCATACGCTGAACCATGTTCGTCCCATGATGGCGTTATATGGGGATGGCACATCCACCACTAGGAATTCTACTTCTAGGCGAATAGGACCTGTTCCCACCTGAATCGTTATGACTCCAAGGGGGTGTACTGCCTAGCCACTGAATCCGAACAAAGGAATTAAAGTCGGCTTAAGGTCTGAATGCTTTAGACCGAGCTTTTGAAATAGTTCGGCGTACATTATTTTCGAGGAGCTTCCAGGATCTATGAGCATTCTTCAGATATCAAACTCTTGTATGCGAAGAGTGAGCACGAGGGCATCGTTATGGGGCTGAACCACATCTCGTAGGTCTTCATCGGAGAAAGAAATCTCCGTCTTGCTATGTCCAGACTTGCTGACCAATCTTGGTCCAATGTCTACTTGGTATACCTCCTTCAAATGTGCAACCATCTTTCTTTGAACTCGGATAGATTGGGTTGTGACTTCTATTGGATTTATTGCCCCATGCACCACATCTATTACTCCCACGGGTCGTTCATCATCTGCAGTTTTCTTGAAATCTTTCCGATCTGAGCCCTCTCTACTTTTTTTTTGAATTCATCTCCTCTACATATTCTTTTAGATGACCATCTCTGACTAGGTCTTCTAGATGTTGCTTGAGCGTCCGACAATTTTCTGTCAAATGACCATTTTTCCAATGGTAGGAACACAATAAGTTAGGATTCCGGCGTCCGGGGTCGCTGACCATCTTCGGAGCTCTTTTGAAAAATGGCTTATCTTTTATTTGAGTGAGGATTCTATATATTGGATCTTTGAAGATTGTATATATTCCCTCGTAGGCTGCTTTTGTGGGTTCGGCACGCCCCATCCTCCTATCAGCGACTTCTCCGAAATCTCTCCGTCTCTTCCTTCTGGATCCTTCATCTGCTGCTCGTATCGTCCTTGATTCAGGTGCTCCCATATCTTCTTCGAGCTTTACGAACTCTTCGATCCTTTCCATCAGATCTCTTTGTGTGATCGGGGATCGCTTAGTCAATGATTGACGGAGCTTGCTTTCTTTCGACAGTCCCAATTTAAAGGTGTCCACTGCTACCTGTTCATTGCTTCCATCTACTTCATTATATATACGCCAATAACGAGCACTGTACTCCTTCAAGCTTTCCGAGCTATCTTTCTTAAGAGACAACAATGCTCCAACATCTTTCGGCTGTTTAGAATTCGTGACAAAACAGGTGACGAAAGATGCTGCGAGCTCTCGAAAACTATGTATTGATCTCGGCTTAAGACGTGAGAACCATTTTAATGCCAGATCTCCCAAGCTTGAGGGAAAAGCTCTACACATTAATGATTCATTCCCGATCCAAAGTGCCATGGATTGCAGGAAATGTTGGACGTGGTCTGCGGGATCTGAGGTTCCATCATAGATTTTTAGTTTGGGAGTTGAGAATCGCCGAGGTGGATCTACTCTCTCTATCTCCTTCGAAAAGGGAGATATGAAGCTCTGCGTATCCAAATACCTTGTTCGGAACATGGTTTCTTGATGGGGTCTCTGATTCGCCAAAGCCTTCTCAATTAGTTCTTGTACGTCTTTCTCGCCAAGTGCCTGTGAAGCTGTCTTTTTCTTTTTTAGTGAAATTTTTTCCAAATCTCGTGTCCTATATTCAGATTTCTCCTCCCTTCATGGTAAAGAGCTTGAGGTTCTGCTTCCTTCATCTCTTGTTCCATGCTTCAGTCTGATTCGATGAGATTTTAATTCAGAAAGATGACTTTTGGGCTCCCGCATATCTGTACTTCCCCGGCACTCCGATTTTCTAATTTTATGAGCAGTCTCTGAGTTTATTTGATGGTTCTCCGTGCTCTGAGGTCATCTTTGAGCCTCCTTTACTGCCTTTAATTCTAATAGCAGACAGTTAAATTTATCTTTCTGCTGCTTCATTCCCTGTGTCAGGTCCCGAACAACTTCTTTGCAAGATTGCTTTAGACGGACAAGCGCATTCTGCGATGGTACTATAGCTTGGTGTGTGTGGCTCTGTTTCTGGTGGCCACTTTTTTGCAATTTATCCACAGATGGTGAATTTATAGCATGGCTTGGTTTTGCGCAATGTACTTCTGATTAGATCCGTCCCTTTTTTGCCTAGAATAGGATCGGTCTGGTCACTGTCCGTATATGGAACATATTCATCATCTTACCCACCGGGTTGGTTGATCACAGGATCCTTTCCGTGGCGCTTTTGTTGGTCCTTGATCTGAGTTGCCTCTATTTGAGATGGAGAATGCCCAGATTGATGCAGTGATCCCAGACCATGCTCTTGATCTGCCATTTTTTTCAGCTAAAAGAAACGTCAGTGGATGATTTCCTCCTCTGTTTCCCACAGACGACGCCAATTGTAGATGCTGAATTTTGGTTGGTCAACTGACGAGCTGAACAGCACTGCTCGGCGAAGGATAGCGGAATGCTTTCTGAAAGGGCCCCCCGCCTCTCTGCCGAGGCTGGTTGCTCTTCTGCTCGGGCTCCGGTCTTCCGTCCTCTTCCCGGGCCTAGATTTCATCTTCCTCCCGGGCGACAAAGCGCTTTATCCGGGACATCAGCTCTGGCATGGACTCTGGGGGGTCTCCGACCAAGTCCTTCCGGAGGTCGTGACCGGGGATCAGGGCATGTTGGAAGGCGTAGATCGCTATCTCTTCCTTAGTGCCCTCGTGAGTTATCAGTCAGCAAGTTGACTCAATAATTACATGCTTATAATATTATTAGCAATGCTGGTCTGATTTAATGCTGAGATGTCATGATATTTTTAAATTGTAAATGGCCATAACATAAAATGGTTGCCGTTCGTCCTTATCCTACAAAGTGCAGTTGTATTTTGCATAATGGGAGTGAGCGTGCAGTGTTCGTTTCTAATGGTTGGTGGGTGTGTGAAAAGAAATATTAGATTTATTCTTGAGGGGCCCTGTTTAATTATTGTTGGAACTTAGAATGGCAAAGTTAGCCTCCTTTTAAGATGGATTTAGCGAGCTTAAATTTGCTGTGATGCAAACATGGTCTATGACTAGCTTATACTGAGTATAGACATTTTAAATGGCCATGCACACACTATCTAATTTCCAATGTTGCATTGACTAGGGGTGTTCTTTTGTTTTTATTTTACCCAACCTACGGTGGTTTTGCACTGGCATGTTCAGCCAATTTTGGATTGGGATGGTTATTGGAAATTGAAAGACTCTTATATTCTCATCGTGGCTTGGTTATAAAATGTGGAGCTTTTCTTGAGCGCGCTGGAAAACCTGTTGCTCGTAGTAAAAAAAAATGGTTTCATAATAGATCTTTGGAGTAAGAGATCTTTGGAGTAAGTGCTGAATTTGTCTCGTTTTACTTATACATTGGTTGGTCTAGTGGAGATTGGGCGATTGTTAGTTGCTTTTAGGAAAACAAACTTCACATGTCTGCTAAAGGTTTTAAAGCTGGCAAAACTGAATTTCGATCTGGAGTGGATTTCTCAATCAGCTTTACTGTGACAATAGACAGATTTGTAGCCATGTTTTGAATTCCTAATTTTTTCCAATGTAAGTTCTCAGAGTAAAATGGACGTTGATGGTCGAGATGAGAATTCATGTACCTATCACAAAGGAATTATCAAAAGAACTCGATCGGATGGTCCGATCGAGAACTCTCCGATGATAAAGTCAGTGAGTTTTTCATTGTTAAAAAATTATTGTATATTTTGTGTATCGTGTTTTTATCACCCCTCTTTCTGATCATCACTTTTCTTTATATATTCTTGTCCTGATCTTTTCCTCTTCTTTTCTCACGTTATTTGTCTTTACTATCCATGATTCCTCTGCTTAATTTCTTCAAATCGGAACTCCCATGAAGCCCCTGTCGTGTGCTATTTTAATTCCATGATTTACTCTCGTAATTGCTGCTCTTTAGTAGTGCTTAACTGCCATATGACCGTTTCTGAATATCTACTGGACCTAGATAGAGGTCCAGGTCAGATCGGCCTTGATCCTGGCTTGACCCGAGGATAATTTGAAGTTCTCCCCCCACAGGTGCTCAACGCGTATATCCAAGTCCGGGAGGGGGGGACTTGCTAACCAATTATGCTAATATTGAAATCTAAGGTCCCAAATGTATGGGTGGAGCAGACCTCTCTGATTGAACCACCGCATCAAAGAATTTAAGTTATACAGTTGTTTTTGAGGTGCTCCTATTGAAAGCCTCAAAATAGTGAACACCAAGAGACCATGGGCTGGTGCTAGGGGTGTACACGGATCGGATTGGTGCGGACTGGGCCAAATCCGTTACCAATCCGTTGCCTTTGGATTGACGGATTTATAATCCGTCACCAATCCGTTACTGTTAAAATCCGATCTGATCTAATCCGTGTCGGAGCGGATCGGATCGGATTAATCCGTTTAATCCATTACTGTACATTACATGGAAAAAGAAAGAAGAAAAAACCCATAAATTTTGAAGCCACCGAATTAAAGGGGCATGAGTTGAGAGCTTTATGTCTATTCTATTCATAAGGTTAGTGACTCCTTACATTTTTTTTTCTTATTTTATATATATTAATTTATATTTAATGACAACGGATCTGATCGGCTTGAATCCGCGGATTAAGGATGAAATCCGCCACCGATCCATTGCTAACAGATTACACAATTTCCAATCCGTTGGCCTTCGGATCGGATCGGATTGACGGATTTTTTATACACCCCTAGCTGGTGCTCTTAGGAGTATGGGTGTTCATGGGCCGGGCTAGCCCGAGCTGAAAAATATCTAGGCCCGGCCCGACTTCTAAAAACTTGAACCAAGCTTGACCCAAGCCCAGCTCGAGCCATAGCTGGCTGGCCCTAGCCTAGTTCCCCTGAAGCATAGTAAGCCCGAGCCCAACCCGAGATAACATTATACCAAAAAAGTTTGTCTACTTCTAAATGCCTTAAGTCTTGTCTAAATCATTTTGGTTAGTTGTGCCTTAATGAGATGTCATGTGTTCAAATCCTGCCTCCCATTCTTTATTCTACCATTACTTTTATGGTTGGGTCGGCCAGGCTTGGGCCCTCTACCAATCAACCCGAGCCTGGCCCATTTATTAAACGTGGCCAAATAAATAATCCAAGCCCGGCCCAAGTAGTGAAATTTAAGGTCCAAGCCTGGGCCAAAGAGGGATGGGCCGAATTCAGGGCTCAGGATGGCTCGGTCCATGAAATGCCCTACTTAGGAGTGGACCTAGGTCGGAGGACCGTACCACTATAAAAATTATTGTGTCTATCTCTATTTACTACTTTAGATGGATGTTCTGGATAGAATGTGCACAACATCCATTTAAAGTAGTAAATAGAGATAGACATGGTGATTTTTTTATAGTGGTATGGTCCTCCGACCTACATCCACTCCTAAGAGCACCAACCTATGGCCTTTTGGTGTTCACTATTTTGATTTTTTCAATAGGAGCACCTCAAAACTTGTATAACTTATATTTTTTGATGTGGTGGCTCAATCACACTGGTCTACTCCACCAACCACAAAAAACTTTGTATGGTGGTTCAATCACAAAGGTTTACTCTACCACTAGTAGTGTTTCGATCACGAAGGTCTAATCCACTTTGAAGATATTAACAATAAAATGGAAAACAAATCAAATTCTCACAATAATAAATGTTACTCTAAAGATCGCGTTTGATGCTGAGACCCTAAATATAGACTCCATCTTTTGGCCTCCGTAGTAGGCGATCCTTGGTGCTTGATGATCCCCCAATAAGGCACAACCAAATAGATCTTAGAGGCTTTTGGACCTAGGGTTTCTAGGATAATCCTATAAATTGAACAAGGTCCCGATATCCGGATCTATTCCGCACTTCTCTTAGATAAACCTTGAATGCTCAAAAGATCTTCCTTGTGAAGGATTTGAGGGTGTGGAAGAGGATATCTTGGCTTGAGAAAAAGGTTTTACTTCTTCTAAATGATTGCTCTCTGAAAAGCCTTAGAATGGTCGTGTGTATAGATTTGGATCGAAAAATACATTTCTAGATTTTGAGCATCAATTGACCAAAGAAAATCTTCAATCACCCAGGTGCCAAAACAACTCACGCATGATAGCTAACTTGACTCGGATCTAGATCCACATTAGTCGACCAAGAAACAAGTCAGTCCCCTCTGCTAATTAGACCCAAGTAAGGTCTCGAGCCCCCGAGAGGGTCTCTCGGTCCATCGAGCCAAATGACTCGGTCCACTGAAGATCCTAATAAACCTCTAATGAGAAGGCATTCTCTGGACATTTAGATAAAGCATATTTTTACCAAATTTACTGAGGGCCTTAGGGCATGTGTCTTGATATATACTAAGGGAGGGCATGTGTCTTGATATATACTAAGGGCCTATTTTTTTATCGGAATTTATGGCTAGAATTTGGAAGGTTGGGGTTTTTTTGACATGATGTAACATCTTGTTTCATGGCATTTGAAATGCTATGTTTCTTTCTCAGAGTTTCAAATTCCAATCACCTAAAAGACCTTTTGGAATTCTTGAAATTCCACTCTATATCATTTGTTGGAATTTCAAATCCTCCATCAAAAAAAGGAATTTGGAATTCCACCTAAGGGGACAACTTTTGGAGAATTTAAAATTCTCCCATACATGAATTTTTCGAATTCTGATAAAGAAACAGGCCCTAAGGGTTAATTTACCGGAAGGTTGGCACATATTGAAGTTATGACTTGATGTAGCAAGGCCTCCCATGATATGTGGTCTTCTGGACTAGTCAAGGAATTGACAGCCCAAGGAAAGTGACAGATTTAACTTTGACACTAACAGTTACTTGGGTGTTTTGTTGACGTGGCCTAGTCACCAAGGGGACCTACGAAAACCTACCTGGCCAAGATCGATTCCTGGGTAATGGTGAGACCAAAAGTTCTGTCTATAAGGATATCCCTACATTCTCAGGGAAAGGGGACCTCAGAATTGGACGATAAACACTTGGATTTGGTCGAGTGCACTTTAGCTTTATTTCATGTGAGACGAAGCCTCTATGATGAAAAACATTTATATGCACTTTTTTATTATTATTATGGTCGATGTCATTGCAATCATCATCATTTTGATGATTAGAAACTTTTATTAAAAAAAAAATGGCTTAGGATGGTATAGAATACATAGGAATGCTGCTTAGCTGATTAGGACATATGTAGGATATCCTCTCACAATATGCATGAGATATAACCTTTTTACCACTACGTGGGACATCCACGACAAATCCAGCCCCATCATACTCACTAATCCCTCATGAATAAGAACTCATCCTAATTTGACACTAATCTAAATAATAATCACCGTCGGATTAAATTTAATGAAAAATATAACTTAGGAAATTGTTAGAACATGATCTAACAATGACTATTGTTTAGATTAATACCAAATTAAGGTAAGTGCTAATTCATGGAGTGATAGTGTGTGAGGGGGGTGGATTTGTCGTGAGGTGTCCCACGTGGTTGTAAAAAGGTGACCTCCGACACAAATCCATTAGAGATACCTTCTAGCAAAACATAGCCCAGTTTGGATACTCATTTTGGTTCTTCATTTTTAATCACGTATAAAAACTCCAATTCTAAGAATTCAATTGAATGGGATGAATAAATCAGTTAGTGAGGAATGCATTCTTAGGGCGGTTTGGACAAATGGATTTGTAGGAGGGTAGGATTTCATTCTAAGTACCTGACACCTCCCCACATGGGAATAGGCTGGAGCTGTGGGCCCCGGGCCTATTGTGTACGGGAGACGAGGCTCCGTAATCATGCATTTGTCCCAAGGTGGATTTTTCCAGCCACAGGGGCCTCCCTCGGAGTCGATCCCGCAACCTCTTGAATAAGAGATTTAACGGACTTACCCTGGTACCACTTGGGCTACTCTGATGCATGTTGTTGCTTTATTTCTTTCTTCTAGATAGTTTATCTCTTATCTTAATTCATGATAAGGGGTTTTAGATCTTGAAATTGAGTTTTTTTGCCTTATTCGTATTTGATCCCTGATTCAAGTAGGTCAAAAGTTTTAAAAACCTATCCATAAGGCCCACCTATTTCAAACACCAAGTACTTCCCGACGAGCTCTAATATGATCCAATTCATCTCTTCTCTTGTGAAATATGAGCAACAACAAATCCCTCTAGAGCCCAAAAATCCATTTCTCCTACTCGAATAAAAGTGCAAAAATGCATTGTTCATCTATATCTTGGAATAAGATAACTCTTCCATAACATTTCGGAGGCCTAGGGACCAGAAATCTCAATCTCCTAGCCAAGGTGATTTTACAGTCAGTTAATCTGGAGATTCATTGCTAACAATAATTCTTGGCAGGTTAAAATCTTAACACAAAAAAAATCTAGAAAAGGAGACTTTATCATCTTATATTAATAAGGAATCAAACTCTCCTCTTTTGAAAAACATATTAAACCACCGAAATATAACAAAGGATAAACACCCAATTTGACTCATGGATACCTGATGGGTTGGAACCTCTGATAAATTACCCATTAAAATAAGGAGTTCATCAAAATCAAATCCAAAAACGAGTTAAAGATCTAACTTCAATTGATTTAAACAATTCTCAAATATCCTGGAATACAGAAAAAAAATATAACAATTCTGGGAAGATAACATTGCTCAGCATATTATATCAACTCCTCTGGGGCTTCAGATGTCCCACGAATGGAGAAATGAGAATACAGGTACATATGCTCTTCAAAGTACAAACCCATATACCAATCCCTCTTTAACACCACCTATGGGCCTGAATCCTCCTTCGAAAAGGCTGTAGTTAATGCAGGTGCCTTACAAAATAAAAAACAAAAACTTTGTATGGAGACTTCTGCAAGGTCGGCCCATGAGAGCTTATCTCACCAAATTCTAAACGGATATTTCACCTCAATGCAAATGTTGTCCAGGTAAAAAAGAAACTGAGGATCACCTCTTTATTAGTTGTGCCTGCATGGTCCAAAGCATGTTATCACAAAAGGATCTCAACTTACCCACCAAATTATTCTTCATTCTGTTGATGGTTTTGATGTGCTCTAAAAAGGGATGGTGCTGTGGAATGGATCATTCATATCATGGTACCTGTGGAAAAGAAGGAATCAGCACCTCTCTCAAACACAACCCTTCAATCCAAACCAAATTTTATCAAAAACTCTAAATTTATCCCATCAATGGATGCTTGTAAAGACTATTATAAGGATCACAAGGCCAGTCCACCTCTAGATCGCTACACACCTCCCCAAGCAGGATGGCTTGAACAGAACTTTGATGGTTTATTTGATTATGATGAAACTGACAAAGCTGGAATTGGTGGAATAATCAGAGATCATCAGGAAAGGGGTATTAACCATTAAGGCTTTATGCATCTTAGATTAGAGAAAATCATACTTTAGAAGCAAAGCTTAGAACACTCTTGAATGGTCTGCAATCCTGCAGAGAATTGAATCTCCCAAACATTATAGTAGAGGGGGATTCTTTCATTCTAAACTAAGCGCTTCAATAAGATGAGACTTTGCAGTGGAACATGTACTTATGTAAACAGTTATTAAATATTTATCAATCCACTGCTCAATGGAAAGTTAAATCTGCCAAAGGAAAGCAGACCGCCCTTCCAATTTTCTCTCGAAATTAAAAATCCTCTGTGTTCTTCCAACAAAGTTTCCATAAAAAAAAAAAAAAAAAAATAAAAAAAACATTCATTATTTATATAAAGGATTTACATGTTCACAATGAAGATGCTAATCAAGAGAAGGGACCGTCATCATCAAAGGAGATAAGCTTCAAAACTCTATGGTTGCCAGTGATGTAATAATGACTGTATAAAAGGTTTTTTTTTTTTTCTTATTGCCCCCTCTCCCTGTTAGTTTTAATAATCAAGGGCTCATTTGTTTGCACGAAATTAAATTCCAAGGAATTCTAAGAGATGTACTGCTAAAAGTAATTAAAACTAACGAAACAGACTGGCCCAAAGCAATCCTACCATGTAAAAGAAAGAAACAATAACCTAGGAGCATCCTCAAAATTGCAATGGGCACCACAACAATCACAAGGAAATATCAATAAATATGCAAGAACCTACATCTTATGCAATAAGCAAAGCAATCAGAGAACTTTGAAGACCATTAAATATTTCCACATCAGATTCAGATGCATGAGCTCATCATTTTGCTTAGCATAATGCATGTAAAGAAATAAACAAAATTATAACAAAAAAAACTTGGAACATATACGGGCAAATATTAAGCAGAACATGTGAAATATTAAAAAAAATAAAAAAAAATAAAAATAGTGCACTAAGTTCTCAACTGTTTCTTACACAATGTACAAAACAATTATAGAACTTTGAAGGCCAATGTGTGTTTCCACATACAGGCAAATCTTAAGTAGAACATGTGAAATATTAAAATAAAAATTCAAAATAGTGCACTAAGTTCTCAACTGTTTCTTACACAATGAACAAAATAATCAGAGAACTTTGAAGACCAATGTGTGTTTCCACATCAAGTTCAGGTCATAGGAGCTCATCATTTTGCTTTTAATGCATGCGCACAAAAAAAAGGTCTAAAGGGAAAGAAAATCTTAAATCGTATTTCAATAAAAGAACCTTGGAACCAATAAGGGCAACCTCAAGCAAAAACATGGTGAATACTCATAATAAAAAATCAAAATTGTGCATTAAGTTCTTTGTTCCAGCTTAAACGATTAACAAAGCAAACAGAGAACTTTGAAGACCAATGTGTTTCTCCACATTGAGTTCAGATCATTGTAGCTCACCATTTTGCTGTAAATGCATAAAATCACTCTAATGAGAGCTAAAAGAAACAAAAGCAATCATATGGAAGCAAATTTTCAAAAAAAAGAAAAGAAAAAAAAGAGCAAATTACATGCAAATAATACTAATGCATGCTAATCATACAAAATTTGAAAAGCCTGTTCGATACATGACATGAACATTTGGACATCTGCTTACCCGCAAAATCACAGACTCAGCACAAATCACAAATCTTTGTTTGATACCGAAGTGGTTTTAAAAGCTTGTAACAATTTTACCATAGAAAAGGTTGATCAGCAGATTTTCTTTATGAATTGCAACTTGTCCAAAGACCTTTTAGATTGAATGAGTCCCGAGCTTCCCAACAATTCTACCCCAATGTTGAATAGGACTAAAGACTTGTGCAATGAGTTGTTGTCATGTCCTATGCAATAAGCAAAGCAAGCAGAAAACTTTGACGATCATTAAGCATTTCAACATAATATTCAGAACATATAGGCTCCTCATTTTGCTTTGACCCATCACTCCAAGGAAAGGAACAAAAAGACAAGCACAAACACAACCTAGAACAAATGGTGAAAGCAAGATGAGTTTTGATAACATATGTAGTTAATGTACTTTGAAAATCTTAATAGATAGGAAATGTATGATGGAAGTCTTACATCCTATGATGCCCAAATACGGGATGGACTTGCAGTGACATGGATTTTACACATAAAAAGTGAAATATCGGATATGATACAACACGATATGTTGCCCATCTTGAAGCATCCATGCATCATAGTATACATATCCCTTGATTACCAAAAACAAGTGTAGAAGTCAGGATTTTTTTTCCAAAGACTACAACCTACAAAATTTGGCAAACGATTACAAGAATGCACTAACATAAGCAATTTCATAACAAAGAATTGGAGGCTGACGCTCGGGCCTGAACCATTAGTCGGGCAAACGGATATCTGTATGGTCTGCTCTCGACCTAGACTTGGACCACATTATTGATTGAGAGCACACTCAGATTTCCCAAATTGAGTCTGTCAGGAGTGGGTCATTTTACAGCCTAACCCAAAGAAATCTTGGCAATCCAAACTAACATATTTCAACTCATCATACAAGCACAAGTAATTTCCTACATAAAAATTCTATGCTAGATATTAAAATTTAGCAAAAGAGCATTCGCAGGTGAAGATTTCTTACTCGACCCAGAGACTTATGACCCATTTGCAATCAATTCCTTTAGCACCCCAAACCCATTTCTCGATTTTTCCTTGCAACTGTACTTGGAAATTACAAGGGGCTTCATGGTGCATGATATTATAAAAAACAATGAAAACCTATTGACGTGAAACAGGTGAGTGACCACATGGTGCAGCCAAGCAGAGCCAAATCAAATACACACATGCGAGGTCCTCCTTTAAAAGATCCAAATTGTTCAAGTTGTGGCCCCAACTTGTTAACCTGGTGTACGCTGGAGCTCTTCTAGGCATTAACCAACATCAGAATGAAGAAAACATAATTAAAGAATATAATGAAAATGAATTGTGATTCACAAATAAATCTATTTTTTCAGCACAATCTCACCCAAACTTGGGCAATCCAGATTGTCCATTAGATGCACATCCCATATAGAAGCATGAATTCCATTGCAATCCACATTACATTCACCAAGTCACATTTTCACATGTCAAATCCAATGTTTAACCTTGAACACAGATTGATTTAAAATTTTAGATGTTCACCCATGCATGGGGGGTGAATAGAATTGACTGTTTGTAGCCACATTATGTCATCCTCGTAGTATATAAAATTCATTCCATTTTATTATGAAAATATGATCAACATCTGATTTAACCAAGCAATATCCAAAACAAGTCCAAACCAAAAAAAGGTGACACTACTAGTTAATCATCAACCTACATGTGCCAGCAAGGGTAGGTACATCTTTTGAATGGTTTGGATCTTCAGCAAAGTGAAAGACACATGTGTCATTTTGGTTCAATCTTAAATGAAGACATGGTGCACTGCAGCAATCTCATTTAATCATTCCAAAATAAAATCCAACAAAATCTCCTACTACACTACACAGAAAACCCAAAAAAAAAAAATGACTAAAAAAAAATACTACAATGAAAATATGAATATGGATGGGGTGCATCTACTACCATTTAGTCAAGTCTAATCTACCATATAAACCCAAAACTGCTATGTGTCATCCATTTCATCCCTCATAAAAAGGATAAAATGGTTTCAAAAATTGAAAAACAGAATTCATCCCTCTGAGACACTAAAAGTTAATATGAAGAGAGAACAGAAAAAAAAAAGAAAGAACACTTTAGTAAAGATTATAATAGGATTAATACGGTTACCATAAAATAGCAAGGCAGGGAAAACAGATATGAAGTTAGAAAAGATGGTTACAGAAGAGCAGGATACCGCCACAAGAGCTAGGGTTTGAAGTGTTGATTCTGGATGGATGTGAAGATGTATGTCTGTAGGTGCTCTGTCTCTCTTATAGGCTAGGGTTTAGCCGTTCACACGTATGACCAAGAAACGTGAGAAAAACCCAGGCCCTTGAAATGAGCGACCCAATGACATCCTCAATACTAGCGGATCCTCTTGGCGTGTCTCACTTTAAGGTCACATTTGGCAACCAAATTTTTGGAGAAAAGATTTTCAATTTTTCTAAAATTGTGGTAAATTTATATTTGGCAACTGTGAATTTCCTAGAATCTGGACGAATGAAAATATTTAGGGGCATTTGGGCGGAGGTCCCTCAACTGTGATTTTTATTGCAAACGGTCCACACCATTTTTTCGTACTGATGGCAGTCCTTTTATTAAAGTAACTCATTGAAAAAGACAAAAACACCCTTGTACACGTCAGCAAAAGCAAAACTCAGACAATTTATCTGAGTTTTGGCAAATCTCAGCAATAATTCAAATAAACTTCTCTCCTTCCATTGAGGTTTGGATGGCGTTAGAGTTTCAGAACGACAAAGTGGTCTTCATGAAGTTTTTAGAGGACGTCTTAAGCTTTTCAGAAAGGTCTGGTTCGCAAAAATTCAAGTTCGTTTGGGCCTACAAGCGTTGCTTCAAAAATAAAGGCCGGAAAAATCGATCCAAAATTCCTGTTTTTACCAGTAAACTTCAATGAGCCATAACTTGAGTTTTCGAAGTCCAAATCGGGTGATTCAAAACCCTAGAATCATCTACACATCTAGGGCTACAACTTTCATGAAGAGACCAAGTCAAGATTCCACTGTTATGTCATAGAAAAGTACCTCACAAGTTGGACACAAACTCAGATAAATTTGTCTGAGTTTTATCAGAAATTCAGATAAATTTGTCAAATGAACTTCTCTCAGTCCATTGAGGTTTGGATGGCGTTAGAGTTTCAGAACAACAAAGTGGTCTTCATGAAGTTTTTAGAGGACGTCTTAAGCTTTTCAGAAAGGTCTGGTTCGCAAAAATTCAAGTTCGTTTGGGCCTCCAAGCGTTGCTTCAAAATAAGGCCGGAAAATCGATCCAAAATTCCTATTTTTACCAGTAAACTTCAATGAGCCATAACTTGAGTTTCCGAAGTCCAAATCGGGTGATTCAAAACCCTAGATCATCTACACATCTAGGGCTACAACTTTCATGAAGAGACCAAGTCAAGATTCCACTGTTATTTCATTAAAAAATACCTCACAAGTTGGACACAAACTCAGATAAATTTGTCTGAGTTTTATCAGAAATTCAGATAAATTTGTCAAATGAACTTCTCTCATTCCATTGAGGTTTGGATGGCGTTTAAAGTTTCAGAACAACAAAGTGGTCTTCATGAAGTTTTTAGAGGACGTCTTAAGCTTTTCAGAAACGTCTGGTTCGCAAAAATTCAAGTTCGTTTGGGCCTCCAAGCGTTGCTTCAAAATAAGGCCGGAAAATCGATCCAAAATTCATGTTTTTACCAGTAAACTTCAATGAGCCATAACTTGAGTTTTCGAAGTCCAAATCGGATGATTCAAAACCCTAGAATCATCTACACATCTAGGGCTACAACTTTCATGAAGAGACCAAGTCAAGATTCCACTGTTATGTCATAGAAAAATACCTCACAAGTTGGACACAAACTCAGATAAATTTGTCTGAGTTTTATCAGAAATTCAGATAAATTTGTCAAATGAACTTCTCTCATTCCATTGAGGTTTGGATGGCGTTAGAGTTTCAGAACAACAAAGTGGTCTTCATGAAGTTTTTACGAGGACGTCTTAAGCTTTTCAGAAAGGTCTGGTTCGTAAAAATTCAAGTTCGTTTGGGCCTCCAAGCGTTGCTTCAAAATAAGGCCGGAAAAACCGATCCAAAATTCCTGTTTTTACCAGTAAACTTCAATGAGTCATAACTTGAGTTTCCGAAGTCCAAATCGGGTGATTCAAAACCCTAAAATCATCTACACATCTAGGGCTACAACTTTTATGAAGAGACCAAGTCAAGATTCCACCGTTATGTCATAGAAAAATACCTCACAAGTTGGACACAAACTCAGATAAATTTGTCTGAGTTTTATCAGAAATTCAGATAAATTTGTCAAATGAACTTCTCTCATTCCATTGAGGTTTGGATGGCGTTAGAGTTTCAGAACGACAAAGTGGTCTTCATGAAGTTTTTAGAGGACGTCTTAAGCTTTTCAGAAAGGTCTGGTTTGCAAAAATTCAAGTTCGTTTGGGCCTCCAAGCGTTGCTTCAAAATAAGGCCGGAAAAACCAATCCAAAATTCCTATTTTTACCAGTAAATTTCAATGAGCCATAACTTGAGCTTCCGAAGTCCAAATCAGGTGATTCAAAACCCTAGAATCATCTACACATCTAGGGCTACAACTTTCATGAAGAGACCAAGTCAAGATTCCACCGTTATATCATAGAAAAATACCTCACAAGTTGGACACAAACTCAGATAAATTTGTCTGAGTTTTATTAGAAATTCAGATAAATTTGTCTGAGTACAGAGAGAGATTTGGATAGAGAGATATTTCAAAACCGATTCCATCTTTGAAGAAATGAAATAGAGAGAATCAGAAGTCATGGCATGGTGGTGATGAAAAGTGATCTGCAACGATACTCCAAACCATGGAAAGGAATGGAAAATGGAAAATGAGAGAGAAGAAGAAGGCAGGAGTTCGAATGAGGGTTGAAAGGGGCAAATTAGTCATGAAAATATATGACGTGGCATATTAGGGACCTTTCACCAAAGTATCTCCAGCTGTCTGGACTAGAGACATTAGAGAAAAAGTTGTTGTCCTTGATGCCTTAGAAGACCGTGCGCAGGGACTTTTGGCTAATTTACCCAAATATTTATTTGTTAGGATTTTCAGATCCGACCACCCCCATAAGATTTAAAAATCCTCACTTAAGTGGATTTGCACAGTAAACCTTATTTTTCTCAGCTATAAGCGTCAATTCATACCAATATCAATATGAAATCATCGATTATACAAATCCCCCGTAAGGAATCCTTATTCCAGTGGTAGTGAAAAATCATCAGATCTATGGATTCCTCACCTATTACCAAACATGCTCTATGTATGAAGGAGTGGATTTCTCAGCGTGTCAAATTAAAATCTTAGCCACTCAGAATGAATGCATATCTGATGAGATATTCGAAGACGAAGAATAAAGAGGCACTGGTGACTGAATTCATAATTCAACGTAACTGATCCTGTTTCTTTAAAAAAAAAATTGAAATTCATTCTTGGGTGGTGGTTAGAAATTTCAAGTGTTGGATTTTTTTAGGTCTTGCTTGGCAATCAAATCCTCTGATTATTTCTCGTTGGATTTCCAAAACCTATGTTTTGTAGTTGTAAGTCCTCAATGATTTGCGAGGATTTGGGTGTTTAAAAAATGATCAGTTTTGATGATTTTCATGTCCATTCCCACTCATAAGATTTGAATATCCTTATTTTTGCACACAGATTTATACAATGATGCCTAATTTCTTAGCCATACACATAAATACGTGAAATTCCCAACTATACAAATCCTCGGCAAGGAACCCCTATTCAAAGGCAGTGAGAAATGCTTAAATATGCGGATTCCTCGTCTATTGCCAAACATGGCCTTAGACAGTTGAGTTCTGCATTGGAATTTCATGGAGACTAAATTCCTTAAAATCCTTCTTCGAGAGATAGTGTCTGCAATATATATATATATAGGGAAATATTCAAGTGCATCCATCCCTCACCATGTTATGGTGAGGGACAGCATAGTAGGGTTGAGTTTATAACACATCCGAATCATCCAGACACATGGAATACTCTTAAGTACACTAGACCCATTGAATTTTCACCTATCCAAATGAATTGGACCGTTGGATCAAGGGTCAAATTCTTTCCTTTAATATAAAGTCATTAAATTTGTGGGCTACGGATGAAGGGGTTATAGGCATGGGATTGACCCCAAATTTGATATATGGTCTTATCCAAGATGTCTCTTCCCATCCCCCACAAGTCCCATGATTGGTGGGTCCCTAGGTGGGTCCCATTAAATGTGTCCCTCACTATATGGTGAGGGAAGGATGCACATGAATATCCCCCATATATATATATATAGAGGCTCCCATAAGTTCGCACTTATGGGGCCCACCATTGGTCCATCCAAATGGACCAAACACACGACCCTCCTGACTTGTACATGTCTACTAACTTTCGGTAAGATCCGAATTTACTGGACCGTTTGATCGACTGTGTATCAATCTGAATGGACTGTTGACAATTAAATTTTTGGGGCCCAGATGGCGATGATAGAAACCACGGTAGGAGCTGATTTTTAAAATAGGCGACGGTCCTGGGGTGTCCTCGAAATCCCCCCATCACTATCCGGACTTATAAATTATAACAGTAAAATATGAGGTCCACATATCCACTCTAAAAATTAAAAAGGATGAGTTCTTTTGTATATACCCCCCATATTTATAATGTTTGTAAACAGGCCTCTTTGGTCTTATTATTTGCAAATACCTCCCAGCTTTGACATCTTAATAACTTTCAAGTCCAAGAATATATGAAGTTGATGGTACTATGAAACACCGTGAGGCCAATCGCTATTTTTTTTTTAAATTGTCAACTTTGCCCTTACATCCATTAAGAACTAGTAATTATTTACAAAAATATATATTTTTATATATCTCCCCATGGTTCCTAGGATTTAGAAATAGACCTTTGTGGTTTTAGAATTTAATGATATATATCGGCTTTGCCGTTTTATTACCTTTCATGTCCTAAACGATGTATGATATGAACGGTCTCTCCAAGTCCCTCTCATGCACATGAAGCCTAATTATGGGTTTTGAAACTTTTATTAATCCAATAGTGACTCTTGCATGGATTGGGAGCAATTATAAGTAGCGATTTTAGTTGTTATTATCACTGGTTTGGATTTAATGAAATGGCCCAGTATTGATAAAAAATGGGTTTTGTATAGTTGCTCTCTAATACCAAATATGCTTTAGCAACTATTAAATGTTGGAAAATTCCATCATGTGGGGCCACACATGTAAATATTAAATGTGTTATGCTATCTTTGGTTAAGCCTAATTGAAGTGATCTAATTAAGACTTAAAATTTTAAGGCTTAAGGGTATAATTGTCATGGGATTAATGTGTAGATACCAGAATTCTATTTATAGTTTGATGAGGGGCCAAATTAGAAATAGTAAAACCTTTGATAATCTCATTATTATATATTAGGGTTATGGTCCCCAATTCATATGGTGAAGTTCCTATTCTCTCTGACATCCCATCATCAGAAAGAAGGTTTCTCTGGGTAGCCATATTGGATTGGAAGATCAACAACCTGCGAACAACTTCCACAATGGATCAAGGTATGTTTCCGCTTTACATCTCTCGATGATTTGACATGGAGGATCTTGGTTATTTAAGGTTTTCTGGATCATAGATCTAGATCTTGTTTTTCTAACATTAAATTCATTTGGGATATGTCTACTTGTTAATCGAAGGGCCTCAAAGATCACAACCTTATCACAAACCTATAATAAAATTTTAAATCTTAAGACCCTTAATAGATAGGCCTCACCATATGATTTCTTTGACTCGTTGTCTAGGTTAGATTCAATCCATTGGTTCATCTTTGCACATATTATCAACCATTTGGTCAAAGATGGTGTTATCTTTGTGGAGATAATTTCGTCAAAGATACAGATTAGCTTGGTGTTTACCAGGCTCTATGATCAGTATGTTTGAAGCTTGGAGATTTTGCCCTTTTTCAGGATGCAGGGCGGTACTGTGGAGACTTATCCCTTTCGCTATAGTGTGGTCCATTTGGAAAGAAAGGAATGATAGGATTTTCACGGGAGTGAAAATGGTCTACAACGATCTTCTTTCAGTTATTACTTGGAGAATAACAAAGTGGGCTTTGGTGAGGGAGGAGTTTACTTACTTCAAAACTAACGATATTCTTCATAATTGGGAGGCTTTTATGCTTTGTTCAGTTCCTCGAATCATGAAGGTGGAAGTTTGGTGTCTTCCCCCAAGGGGCTTTTTGAAGTTTAATGTGGATGGGGCGGCTAGAGGAAAGCCAGTGCCAGCGGGTATTGGGGGTGTACTTAGGGACCACAAAAGGGGATGTTTTGCTCATGTTCTCTAAGAAGGTAGGTATCAAGGAATCAAATGAGACCGAGGTGTTGGCAATTTTAGAGGCTTTTCGATTGTTTTTTTCTTCTTTTTGTGAAAAATTAATAGTGGAGAGTGACTCATCAAATGCTATCTCTTGGATATCAAGCAATGAGGGTCCTTGGAGGTTCCAGTTCCTCTTTGCAGAAATCAAGTCCCTATCTTCTCAAGGTTTTGTCGAGTTTAGGCATATTAGAAGATGCAATGGCAGACTCTCTAGCGAAACAAGGGGTAGATAGGGTTATTCCCTTGATTGCTTACACCATGTAATTGTCTTTCTTTGTTTTTTGGGTATAAGGCTCGTATACCTGTTGTTGGTGGTGTGTTGTATTTTTGTTTGCCTTCTTTTTAATATATTAATGTTTCAGTTACCGTTTTAAAAAAAATGATTATCAACCATTTTAAGACAAGAAGAAAGAAAAAGAAAACGGGGGGGGGGGGGGGGGGGGGAATCAAGTGGTGGGAGAGTCTGGGGGACTTTTACATGTTTAAAGAAACTTTAAAGTTAAAAATGCCTCTACATAAGGAAAAAAAAACTCATTTTTTAAAAGGAAGATATCACTAGCCACCGTTAATGGGAAACTTTGCCAATGTACAACTAGTAATGGAGTGGGGGAAGAAGACAATGAGAATAGAAAAGTAAAGTAAAAAGTTAGGAGGTATCGTGGAATGTGAAGATGTTTTTTTGCGGTGGCACTTTTGAGATTATATATAAGGGATAATGACTAAGGTAAAGTGTCAAAGTTCTTTAAACCCTAATGGCGTTTTCTCATTACCATCAACTTCATACATTCTGGGACATGAAAGTTATTAAAGTGCTAAAGTAGGGAGGTATTTTCAAATACTGTAAACCATGCACAATAACATATTTACAAATAGTAAGAAACTTGGGCATGGGGGTTGTGTATATACAAGAAAAAAAAAACTAAAAGAAAAAAGAAAAAGAAATAGACAAGTCGTTCTATAGGGGCATGTTTATTTGCAAGAGGGATAGAATAAGAGAGTAAGTGTCATGTTATGCATAAAGTTAAAAAGAAGTGAGCTCAAATAAAATAAGCAGTGGGTTACTTTACATGTGTTTGGATGGTTGGAATGTAAAGTAAAAAAAAAAGAGAAGGTTTTAAATGAAGAGGATCAAGTAAAATGCACTTTATTTTATATTGTGAGAATAACTTTGAGTAAAGTAAAATAAAAGACGAATCCACATCAGTAAACATGTTTACTCTACTTCTTTCCTAGGGTCATCCAAACACATGAAGAAATAGAATTTCCTACTGTTGGGGCCATTTACACTCCACTTTCACTTCACTCAAGTGCAAGCAAAACAAGCCCTAGGAGAGAATAATGGAGAGAAAGTAGAAGATACAAAAGAAAAGGGAAAGAAGGAAAAATGAGAATGACAGAAAGGAAAGGAAGAGGAAGACAGCTGTTGACACCAAAAATGTCACTTTGCCTCTTCAAGATCCAAAAAGCTACATGAAGTCGTAACCTGCCATAAATAGGCAATGCTACTTCCAAAAAATCAAATCTTGTCAGAATCAAACAAAAACTGCAAGATCCTTCAAGACAGCCAAAAGAGGAGTACACAAAAAGTTTCGGGCCATTTCAAAATCATTTGGCCTAACTTCGCTTCTCCGACAACTGAAAAGGAGCTTCCGGTGGCGAAAGCATCGGAGACACCAAATCTTCGATCAGAGCCTGTGGATGGTATCAAAATACATCCAAAAGGCTCCACGTCAAATTCCAAGTCAAACCGACAACGTTTGACCCTCCATCAACCCTCAAACAACTAAATCAAGCCTCTCGGCGACGAGAACCACCGAGGCCATCACTCATCAAAAAAAGCACATGGACGGCTTCAAAATGCTTACAAAGGGCTACACGTCAAGTTTCAGGTCATTTCGACAACATTTGACCAGACTTTGACGCTCGGAAGCCAAATCAGGCCTCTCGGTGGCGAAGCTCCCCGGGACCATGGTTTCCAAGACAGAGCCTATGGATCATCTTAAAATGACTCCAATAGGTTCCCTGTCAAATTTCAAGTCAATCGGACATCGGTTGACCGCACATCAAGTCGCGACATCTTCATTGCGACAAAAACAAGTCTACTGGGGATAGGACTCCAAACGGTTTTAAAACTCAAACAAAAGCCTATGGTTGGTCTTATTTATTGCTCAGGAGGCTTCAGTTATAATATATGTTAAACATATTCAGTTATAATATCCCCCACCCATTCTGTTATTATAGACTACATTCAATAACTTAACTCAAATAGAGAAACTGGCCATTCAACCAAGGTTTAAGACTAGGGGTTTTATCCAAAGTTACAATCCCAATCCTAATCTGGCTGTGTGAAGCTCATCACTAGAATATTAGGCTCCTCATGACTCATATATAAAAAAATTATACATGAATGGAAGTAATAAGAATGGATCATAACAGAACAATTACCTGCTTGAAAATGATCTAATGAGATTGAAAGAGAAAGTACAAGACAAAAATCTTAATACTGGACGTGAAAAACCATTTCTTGTTTAGAAATTGAGGACCTTCATAATATGGTTTAAAGAAGAAAGTGTTATTCCGAGTACATACAGAAGTAGTTCAGCAATTAGGAAACAGTTTCTATAACAACAGCAAAACCAGAATTACAGAATGTAATATATAAATGAAATCCTCTTACTGATTAAAGGCAGGAAACCAGTTCTCTGTTGTTGAAGACAGGAGACTCAGGAATTCTCAGAAGATTGTTTGATCAAGGCTAGTGTTAGACACTATGTCCTTAAGACAAAATTCGCCCCCGCAACGGTGCTAACGGGCTTCAGTGGTGTCTGTCTCCCAGGATATAATGATCGAATACACACAGTTGCAGCACTGCAAACTGTGTGTCAGTCGAACCAGAAATGCAACAGGATTCTCTCTTCTTGACTCAGACTCAGACTCAGTGAGCAAATGCACAAATGCAATTGAATTGAATGACAAAAAACAAATGGGACAAGATGCTTAAATAGACTGCTGCAGGAAACCATTCAAAGGGGTTGCATCTATTCAGTGAACAGATGCTTCTCTTCTTTGGACACACCCTAACGGGTAGTGGGCCGAGCCAGGCCCGACCCGCGCGTGAAGCCCAAGCCCATGCCCAGGCCCGGCCCGGGTCAGGGCGGGGCGGGGCGTGCGCGTGTGTGGTGGTGACCCAACATAGGTCTACGTCCTCCCTCCTCCACAAAAGTGGGATGCCCCTTTGGGCTCATCTTATACCACTAAGGTAAACATATTTATACCAAAGAAATATTTTGCTCTCAAGCAATGTGGGAAGCAAGTTCATCACTTCCTTTTCTTTCCATGTTTAACATGTTCAATTAGTGGTGTTTAGGAGGCAATTTCTCATTCACTCCTTAATGGATTAGAGTAACCCAATACATGTCTTTAATCTACTCATGGAGTAGATTACATTCTCATGTATTCCCACCTAAAATGATAAGTGGGTCCCACTTTATTTTTGGCCCAAAGATGACCAAAATAATGATGCTCTTAGCCATTTTTCCAACAATCCCCCACATGAATGAAATTAACTGAAAGCAATGAAATGATATGCAGTCACACAGAAGAGAGAGTACAATTGGAAATTTTCTGTATAGAGAAAGGTAGCTTGTGGCCTTGAACCTTCCCTTGTGAAGTACTATCGAATTTCCTGGTTGAACAGTGAACATGATGTCTTGAACTGCGCAGCCTTTTGTGTAAAATGAGACAATAGAGTTCACACAGAATCCTCCCGGATGCAGATGGTTCTTATGATTGTGTTCATTTTGGCCCTGAACATTGCCTGGTTTTCATGAGTGCTTTAGAGAATTTAGCCTTATTATTCTCATAGAATTGGCCCAGTTCACACTCACATAGGTGATTCTTATTGAGAGTATCCTGCTATACCCCACTCGATTAGTCAAGATATAAGAATCATTAAAAGTTGTGTTTACCCAAATTTCAGCTGCAGGTATCACTAATATTATCATAGGAATGAGCAGGAGATATTATCTCCATAGTGATATTGTTAAGTCACACACAATTCGGTTGTCCCTTTGAACTTAGATCTTGGGATCTCCAGTCAACTAGGTTGGGTTGCCATTATGGCGACTTTTCATTCATAGGCTTTAAGCTCATTCCCCTCGATGAACGATTTACTTGCTCTCTCGCTAAACCTTTGGTAAAGGGATCCGCAATGTTATCTATGGACTTTATGTACTCAATCGTCATAATGCCATTAGAGAGCAGCTGTCTCACGGTATTATGCCTACGACGAATATGTCGAGACTTACCGTTATATATTTTACTCTGTGCCTTTCCAATTGCTGATTGACTATCGCAATGAATGCCGATAGGGGGCACAGGTTTTGACCACATTGGAATATCTTCTAGGAATTGACGAAGCCACTCAGCTTCTTCGCCAGCTTTATCCAGTGCAATAAACTCAGATTCCATAGTGGATCTAGCAATGCATGTTTGTTTAGAAGATTTCTATGATACCGCTGCACCACCAAGTGTGAATAGATATCCACTTGTGGATTTTGAATCAGTGGTATCTGATATCCAGTTGGCATCACAGTAGCCTTCAAGTACTACTGGATATCTCGAGTAATGCAATCCATAGTTTTTGGTGTATTTTAAATATCTTAAAACCCTGACTATGGCCTTCCAATGGTCTGAACCTGGGTTACTTGTGTATCTACTCAATTTACTAACAGCATATGCAATGTCAAGACGAGTGCAATTCATTACATAATTAGGCTCCCAATTATTTGCGCATATTCTCGTTGTGATATGCTTTTTTCATTATTCTTGGATAGATGGATACTAATATCTATAGGTATTCTCGATGGACTGCTATTATTTTGATTATATTTCTGGAGTATTTTCTCAATATAGTGTGATTGAGATAATATCAATCCATCCGATGATTTAGAAATTTTTATTCTTAGTATTACATCGGCAACACCCATATCTTTCATATCAAACTTATTGTTTAACATTTTCTTGGTAGCTTGAATGATATCATCATTACTACCCATAATCAGCAAATCATCAACATATAAGCAAATAATGACATATCCAATGTTAGGGCTTTTGACATATACACACTTATCACATTCATTGATTTTAAACCCATTTGACATCATCAAACTGTCAAATTTCTCATGCCATTGCTTTGGTGCTTGTTTTAATCCATATAGAGATTTGACAAGCCGACAAACTTTCTTAGTTTGACCTGGAGCACTAAACCCTTCGGGTTGTTCCATATATATTTCCTCATCTAATTCACCATTTAAGAAAGCTGTTTTGACATCCGTTTGATATATCTCGAAATTGTGTATAGTAGCAATTGCAATTAACATATGAATGGATGTTATCCTCGTAACTGGTAAATAAGTGTCGAAATAGTCCAAGCCTTCCTTTTGTCTGTATCCTTTAACAACAAGTCTAGCTTTATATTTTTTGATTGATCCATCTGCTTTCATCTTTCTCTTGAATATCCACTTGCACCCAAGAGTTTTACAACCTTGTGGAAGATCCACTAGTTCCCATGTATGATTTTGCAAAATGGGTTCAATTTCACTGTTTATCGCCTCTTTCCAAAATGGTGTCTTGGGACAGGACACTGCTTTTTTAAAGCTTTGAGGCTCATCTTCTAATAGAAATGTTAGAAAATCTGAACCAAACGTTTTTGATGTTCTAGCCCTCTTACTTCGTCTAGGTTCATCAATCTCTTGTTGGTTTTGATTGCTGCTATTAGCAGTATCTTGAGTTCTTTTAAGAGAACTCGATTCCTGCAATGGTTAATGCGGAAATACATGTTCAAAGAACGATGCATTCCTTGACTCAATAATAGTGTTAGGGTGCATATCTGGAATCTTAGATTTATGAATTAGAAACCGATACGCACTGCTATTATGAGCGTACTCAATGAAAACACAGTCAACAGTTTTTTGTCCTATTTTAACCTTTTTAGGTGTAGGAACCGCCACTTTAGCCAAACACCCCCACACTTTCAAGTATTTGTAAGTAGGCATTCTGCCTTTCCACAATATGTAAGGGGTCTTATTGGTTTTCTTTTGAGGTATTCGGTTGAGAATATAATTTACGGAGAGCATAGCATCCCCCCATAAATTTTGAGGTAATCCAGAACTTATTAACATGGCATTCATCATTTCTTTTAGAGTACTGTTTTTCCTTTCAGCAACACCATTTTGCTGAGGTAAATAAGGAGCAGTAGTTTGGTGTATAATACCATGCTGTGAACAGAATTCACCAAAAGGTGATTCGTATTCACCTCCTCTATCGCTTCTTATCACCTTAATTTTCTTCTCAAGTTGATTCTCAACCTAATTCTTGTAATGTTTAAACATTTCCAAGGCCTCATCTTTACTTCTCAGTAAGTAAACATAACAGTATCTTGTGCAGTCATCAATGAATGTAAGAAAATATTTCTTACTACCTTTAGTTTGAACAAACTTGTGGTCACAGATATCAGAATGAATTAACTAAAGAGGTTCAGAAGTTCGTTCAATTGAATAAAAAGAAGTTCTAGTAAACATTAGAAGACTCAAGCATATAAGCAGAAGAGTTTTTCTTATTAGGTACAATTGTCATTACATTCATTTTGAAGAGCCCATCGCTCATATACCCTTTTCCCACGTACATCCCAGACTTAGTGAGTACAAACTTATCCGACTCAAATACAAGTTTGAAACCTTTCTTACTCAGTAGTGAGCCTGATACCAGATTCTTACGAATATCAGGTACATGCAGCACATTGTTGAGGGTAAGTTCTTTTCCAGAAGTCATTTTCAATACCACCTGTCCCTGGCCTTCAACCTTAGAAGAGGCAGAGTTGCCCATGAAGAGTTGTTCTCCGTTTGTAACATGATAAGTGGAGAACATCTCTTTGATAGAGCATACATGTCGAGTGGCCCCAGTGTCCACCCACCATTCTCTGGTGTTGCCAACCAGATTGACTTCTGAGACCACAGCAGAAAGATTGATGTCTGAAACATCAGTGGAGAGATTGTCCATTTCTGTCATGTTGGCCTGCGTTGGTTTCTTACTTGTATTTCCTTGGTCCTTGCGCTTACGGCAGTCCTTACACGGTGGCCTGGTTTGTCGCACAAATAACAATTCCCTTTGAACTTCTTGTTGTCTTTGGGACCTTGTTTTGGACCGTTGGAAAGGTTCTTCCTCTTCTTGGGATTCTGCCCATGTTCCACCACATTTGCCTTAGCTTCAGTGAAGGTTTTTCCTGCTTTCTTTTCAGATGCACGATTGTCTTCCTCTATCCTCAATCTGACAATCAGGTCTTCAAGTTTCATCTCCTTTCGCTTATGCTTGAGGTAGTTCTTAAAATCCTTCCAAAGAGGTGGCAATTTTTCAATGATTTCTGCCACTTGGAAAGATTCACTAAGAGACATTCCTTCTGCATGACTTTCATGGAGAATTACTTGAAGTTCCTGAATTTGATTGATTACAGCCTTGGAATTGACCATCTTGTAGTCAAGGAATCTGCCAACAACGAATTTCTTCATTCCGGCATCTTCAGTCTTGTACTTTTTATCAAGAGAATCCCACAATTCCTTAGCAGTCTTCAATGAACAATACACATTGTATAATGTGTTGTCTAGTCCATTGAGAATATAATTTCAACAGAGGAAGTCAGCATGCTTCCAGGCTTCTACAGCAGCAACAACTTGCTTGTCTGTCTCACCTTCTATTAAAGCAGGAGCTTCTTCATAGAGGAACCTACCCAAGTTCAAGGTAGTGAGATAGAACAACATTTTCTGTTGCCATCTCTTAAACTCAGTACCATTGAACATCTCAGGTTTCTCCCCATGGTTCACCAAAACAGGGCCAGGGGTACTCACTGAAGTATTCTTCTCAATACCCATTACTGTTTGACAGAACATAAATCACTTAAAAATACAGCACAAAGAATTCTGCAGAATTAATAGTACTGTAAACAGTAACTCAAAGTAAGTGGTTACTTACAGAAAAATGACAGAACAAACTACAGTTCTGCTTCTTGTAAATAAAGAGAGATACTCAGTTTTACAATACTAGTTTTCGAAAAAGAAGAAGTAGAAACCAGTAGTAAAACTAACAGAAACCGAAACCAGAAATACCGAATTAAATCTGATAACAGAGTGTACTTAGAACTTCTGTTAGAAGGGAATTTTGTCTTAAGATTGTTATTCCGAGTACATACAGAAGTAGTTCAGCAATTAGGAAACAGTTTCTATAACAACAGCAAAACCAGAATTACAGAATGTAATATATAAATGAAATCCTCTTACTGATTAAAGGCAAGAAACCAGTTCTCTGTTGTTGAAGTCAGGAGACTCAGGAATTCTCAGAAGATTGTTTGATCAAGGCTAGTGTTAGACATTATGTCCTTAAGATAAAATTCGCCCCCACAACGGTGCTAAGGGGCTTCAGTGGCGTCTGTCTCCTAGGATACAATGATCGAATACACACAGTTGCAGCACTGCAAACTGTGTGTCAGTCGAACCAGAAATGCAACAGGACTCTCTCTTCTTGACTCAGACTCAGACTCAGTGAGCAAATGCACAAATTCAATTGAATTGAATGACAAAAAACGAATGGGACAAGATGCTTAAATAGACTGCTGCAGGAAACCATTCAAAGGGGTTGCATCTGTTCAGTGAACAGATGCTTCTCTTCTTTGGACACACCCTTTCACAAATGAAAGGACACACACCTCTTGGAGACACCCCATTTAATGCAAAAAGAAATTTTTATTTAATAAAAATTTCTCCAAAAAATTCATAACAGGTAGTGGGCCGAGCCAAGCCCGACCCGAGCCCAAGCCCCGGCCCGAGATGGGCGGGGCGCGCGCGCGTGGTGGTGACCCAACATAAGTCTACGTCCTCCCTCCTCCACTTCCCTCATCCACAAAAGTGGGATGCCCCTTGGGGATCATCTTATACCACTAAGGTAAACATATTTATACCAAAGAAATGTTTTGCTCTCAAGCAATGTGGGAAGCAAGTTCATCACTTCCTTTTCTTTCCATGTTTAACATGTTCAAGTAGTGGTGTTTAGGAGGCAATTTCTCATTCACTCCTTAATGGATTAGAGCAACCCAATACATGTCTTTAATCTACTCATGGAGTAGATTACATTCCCATGTATTCCTATCTAAAATGACAAGTGGGTCCCACTTTATTTTTTGCCCAAAGATGACCAAAATAATGATGCTCTTAGCCATTTTTCCAACAGAAAGTAGGAAAGAGAAAACCCATTACAGTACCCTGATAGAGAATACTTCTGATGTGATATTTTACCCAAAGTTTGTCTTTGGTCGAATACGTAGAGTTGGTAAGGAAGTAAGGAAGTTGGGAAATCCCAGTTCATGCATTTGCTATGGGTTTGGGATAGCAATACTATGAAAGAAACTAGAAATTGATATTAGTTTTAGAAATATAGACGACTCTAAAATGAGGAAGGAAAACACCATAAATCACCTTATTTTGCTGAAAGAATATATTTTGGTCTAAAATTCTAATAAAAGAGACGGGGTTTATAGCACTTTAATTGTACTATGCGGCTCATTAGTTCGTGGTGGCAAGTGAGAACAAGTTTAATAAAGGATATGGACCAAAATCACGCAAGAAACCGTTAAATAAAGAGGATTTTACCTAAAAAATCCTTCAAGACTTGTTAAAAGCCAAAAGCACCATCAATTTCTCATAAAGACCACAATAGTCTCAAAGGCCCTGTTGGGTATTTTTTTTTAACTTTTAGCGCTGAGCGGGGATATCCCTGCTCATTTCCCTTAAAAAAAATCCAAAATCCAAAAATTCATCATCTCCCATATCAGATTGAAGAAGGAAGGAAGAACTGAACCCTAACCCTAAAATGAAGAATATGCAGATCTTTATCAAAACCCTAACAGGCAAAACCATAACCCTAGAAGTCGAATCCTTTGACACCATCGATAACAGGCAAAACCATAACCCTAGAAGTCGAATCCTTTGACACCATCGACAATGTGAAGTCCAAGATTCAGAACAAGGTGGACATTCCCCCGGACCAGCAGCGCCTGATCTTCACCGGAAAACAGTTCGAGGATGGCCGGACCCTCGCCGACTACAATATCCAGAAAGAGAGCACCCTCCACCTCGTCCTCTGCCTCCGCGACTGCATGGCCAAGAAGAGGAAGAAGAAGACCTACACCAAGCCCAAGAAGATCAAGCACAAGAAGAAAACGGTCAAGCTCCCCGTCCCAACTGAAACCACCTTGAGAGAGACAATACTCTGGTGGGCGGGGATATCCCCGCTCACAGCACTAACAGAGGCAGGGATATCCCTGTTCACAGCACTAATTTGGGCAGGGATATCCCCGTCCCAACTGAAACCAGTCTTTGAGAGACAGCACACACAGTACTCTGGTGGGCGGGGATATCCCCATCCAAACTGAAACCAGTCCTTGAGACAGTACTCTGGTGGGCGGGGATATCCCCGCTCACAGCACTAACAAAAGCAGGGATATCCCTGTTCACATCACTAATTTGGGCGTGCACTGTCTTCTTCTTCCTCACATTCTGGAATCTGATTTCTGCAACTGTAGGAGTTCTAATCTGAACCCAGATGAAAAAGACCGAAATCTCCCCTCAAAATGATGAATCCAAGCACAATAACTTTTTAATCCTTGCAAATCCTAGAAAACCCTTTTACTTTGTAATAAGAAAAACCCCAAATTCCAGCTGGGAACTCTAGATTCAATCCTTAAAACCCATCTTTCGAAAATATAAGAATCTGAATGTGGAAAAAGCTCATGTTCTAGAAGATCTGCATCTTCTTCGTTTTAGGGTTAGGGTTCGGTTCTTCCTTCCTTCCTCGATCTGATATGGGAGAGGATGGATTTTTGGGTTTTGGATTTTGTTTAAGGGAAAGGAGCAGGGATATCCCAGCTCGGAGAAGAAAAGAAAAAAAAAAACCAAATTAGGCTTTTGAGACTACTGTGGTCATTATAAGATGTTCATGGTGCTTTTGGCTATTGACAAGTCTTAAAGGATTTTTCAGGTAAAATCCTCTTAAATAAAAGGAAGAAAACCCCATTTGTAGACTGCCTCTCTTAGAAAGGCTGTACCAGAAAGCATGAGAGAAAATGATCCCGAGGTAGGAGAACTCTTGCATAATTTTTCTTTTCCTAATAACCCACACATAGTACTAAGGAAAAAGTATCTTGCTTATATATCTATGTTGGTTTTTAGTTCAAAATGTTACAAGCCATATTCTTGGGGTATGTAGCTCATACTATTCTTTATTAAAGATAATAATGGAATTAAAAAGAAAATGCAATCACAATCGGTTACAAAGAAGCGAGTGAGGAGGAAGAAGAGGAAGCAACAATTTAGTACAATGCTTCCCCATTTCCACTCTGACAAACATCCCAATCACAATTATCAGAAATAAGAGAATGAAAGTAATCATTATTATGAAATAAAATTAGAAATAAGGAAAACCCATATTACAAATTTCATTTTTCCGCTCACTAATCAACATTTTCCAATAAAGAAAATTTTAAAACAGATGCAACTGTTACAGACAAACCATAATTGCAGCTATGTCAATGACCCACTATTCTTGCATGTGAAACAAAAAGTGAACAATATAACAAGATATACAAAGGGGAATAAAAAGATATATATAGAATAACTGAATAAGTTCAATAAATAGAAAAATATGACAAGTGTCAGAACCCTCCAAGTCCATTACAAGTGTGCAGGGTTCTTCCCTTCCCTCTGTTTATCTTGGAGTCCCTATTTTCTTTGGCACTTCTAGCTAGGCACTCTCTTTTTACCAAGCTTTTGGACTCCATTAGAGCTAGACTGGACGGTTGGAAGGCCAAGTGCCTCTCTTTTGCCGGTAGATTGATTTTGGTGAAACATGTCCTTTCTTCTATCCCTCTTCACATCTCCTTAGTTATTCCTCTCCCAAGCAAAACTTGTCTTCAGATTGATCGTTTGATGAGAAACTTCTTATGGTCATCTAGTTCTGACTATAAGAGGGATAACCTGGTAAGTTCGGATGTGGTTTGCCTTCTGAAAATTGAGGGAGGCCTGGGTCTGTGAAAGGCAAAGGAATTTAATGAAGCTTGCTTAATGAAGCTTGGCTGGTCAGCTATTTCCTCCGGTTCGGTCTGGGCTAATTGGTTCCTTTATAGATACTTCAGGCATTCTCCCTTATGGTTCTCTGGAAGTCCCATGGCTAGTTCTTGCATTTGGAGAAGAATAAGGTCTTTCGCTCCTATCCTTCAGAGAGGCAGTTCCTGGGCAGTTGGCAATGGTCACTCTATCCTCATGTGGTTTGACAACTAGATAGATCATGATCCTATAGCCCATAGATTTCCTCTCCTTCAATTCTCAAAAAATGAAAGGGTAGCGGAACTTTTAAATGGTAATGGATGGCAACTTCCTAGTACACTTCCGGCAGAGGTGAAAGATTTCCTCTTTCAGCAGGCCTCCATTATCCAATCCAGAGATCCTTCAGTCATCGACCTTCTCTCCTGGAAAGGAAATCCCTCAGGGATTCTCACTCTCAAGTCTGCCTGGGACACTTTGAGATCTAGAGCTGCTTTAGTTGTCTGGTATGAGCTAGTTTGGAATAATTTTATAAATCCAAGGCTTTCATGTTTCAGTTGGTGCCTTCTTCTAAGGAAAACTCCTACATACATTATAGCCATGTGCAAAGGGAGCAAATTGGCTTCTAGATGCTACTTGTGTCTCATAGATGGAGAATCAGACCTTCACTTATTCTTCCACTGTACTTTAGCCAAGCAGTTTTGGACTTGGGTTCTCAATCAAGTTAGCTCTACAATTCCTCCTTCCTTCTCCCCCTCCTCTGTTTGGTCAGCTTCACAGTAGAATGTAGACGTCAATGGAAGAAAATCTGCAACGGCCATCTTCTTCCAAGCCATCTATGTCATCTGGACCTTACGGAATGAGGCTAAGCATCGCAGTAAATCTCCCTCCCTGTTGAAAGCTCAGCTCGTTTTCCTGGATAGTATGGTGGGAATGGTCAGCTCTTCCAATGGCAAGAGAATTCCTTCTCACCCAATTTCCAAGACCTTTGGGTGGACTGAATAACTCCCCCGTCTTCTACTCTTCTGCAGGGTAGAGGTTGTGGAGCAGGAGTGCATTGTCTTTTTAGTTCTTTGCCTCAGTTTTGCTGTCTGCTAGGTTGTTCCTTTCTGTTCAGAAAGGGTGGAGAATCAGAGATAGATGTTTGGTGATCCTTGGAGCAGTGTTCTATGCTGTTGGGATCACCTCCTCTCTCTTGTCTTCTTAGTTGTCTTTTCTGGTTATCAGGAAGCAGCTTGGGAAGATTTCTCTGTTCAGTGAGGCGTGCTGTTTTGTAGTTCTGTTGGGCCCAGTTTTGCCAATCTCAGAGCCAGTCTTGCAATGATCTCTTGGTTTTGTGCAGCTTGCTGCTGTTTTTTGTTAGCCTCCTTCTCTGTTTTGAGTTATGCTGGTGGTGTCTGTTTGGTCCAGCTCTATTTGGGGAGATGCCTGAGGAGCTGTGTTGCTATGTTTTGTAGTGGTTTTCTTTCCAGCCCTCTGGATGAAACAAGTTCTCTGCTGCAGTGGTAGTGTTAGCTATAGTGCAAGTAGCCACTGCTGTTGTACAGGTTCTGTGAAGCATGTTTCACAGTTTTGTTTTCGTCTGAGTTGGTGCTCTATGGAGAAGAGTATAGTGGTGTTCTCCCCCCCTCCCTCTTTCTTTTTGGTCCCTCCTGTTTCTGGGAAAGTTTTTTTTATTTTTGTATGTATCATTTTTGCTTCTCTTTGTTCTTTGGGTTTTGCCCTTCTTCTTCTTTTAAAACAAATTTACCAATTAGCAAAAAAAAAAAAAAGTGTGCAGGGTTCTATATTTACATTTAGCCAACCAAATGCCCTTTTTGCAGTTTGAGATGTAAATAAACATGCATTTACTTTTCTGGCATAAAACAGGTCCCATTTAAGAGAGTTAAAATTAGCTCATTGACATAGTTCAATATTTGCTCCTTTGTCTGATTTCGCTTTAGCTGACTCTGAACAGTCATCTCACAAGTAGTACATAAAGAATTTTCACCAACTGATTATTTTCCACCAACTTAAATTTAATCAGTCAACTTAAATCCTTTGCTTTCATCAGTCAATTTAAGTCTCTCAACATCCCCAACAACAACGATGACCAAACATTAATTGGAAGTCAAGAACCCATCAACCCCAACCGATATAATAGCAATGAGGTATATCAACGTAGATAACTAAAATCCAAATACATAAAAAGAAAAAGAAAAAAAAATGAAAGTAAAATTACAATATCATGAATCAGAGTATACAAGCCATTAAAATTAAATGCTAACCACGAGCACATCAATGCAAGAATATAGTTGATGAAGGACAAAAATCATTTCAATCTAAAACCGTAAAACAAACAATAACACTATATATACGTTTCAGTCATGTATCACAGCCCCACCATAGTTTAGTTGGCTGGTTTTACATCGAATCAGATAGCACGCCTGCTCTCTTTCATCACATTAGGTCTCAATGCAATGGGCTCCATAATCAGCATCTATTCATAGACAAGATAGGGCGAAAAAAGCTTCTGGTTATCAGTCGATCTATCTTGAGTAATCATCTTACTTGGTCTTCTATTGGTTGTTTTTCATGAAACTACATCATATTCACTGCAAGGTAACGGGTTGGAGACAACACATTTTGCCAGCTACCGCCTTGATTATCGATTGAATCCCTGAAAGTTACACTATTTTACTAGATAAAAAGAAATAAGAATGCAACTTATAAAAAAAAGTTGCGTTTTGAGAAGGCCTATGATATGGTAGATAGCGGCGGGTTTTTTGCAATATATGATGGCTCGTCTGGGTTTTCGTATTAAATGGTGTGGGTGGATTCAGAGTTGTCCCTCGACTGCTCATTTCTATATTCTTGTGATGGTTCTCCTAAAGGCTTCTTTAGCAGTTTTAGAGGATTGCGTCAAGGAGATCCTCTTTCTCCTATGCTTTTCGTCAATGTAGCTGAAGCTCTTAATGCGTTATTGCATCGTGCAAATCAGTCAAGGTTGCTCTCTGGTTTTTAATTGATAATGCTGACTATGAGGTAACCCATTACAATTTGCGGATGATACGATCACTTTTTTTTTTTTTTGCATTGCTTCTTTGAAACAAGTGGAGTATTTGAAACTTATTTTGAGGTGGCTTGAGATGTTATCAAGCCTTAAGATTAACTATTGGAAGTGGTTGTCGAAAAAAGATTAACTATGAGAAGTGTGAGTTGATTGGAATTCATATGGAGGAAAATCATGTTAATTGTTTCGCTGTTGTTTTTGGTTGTAGAGTTGGTATATTTCCCATTAAATATTTGGGTTTAACTTTGTGTTTGGGGCTTCTGAAGAAATCTTTGTAGGATCTAGTGGTCGAGAGACCGGATAAAAAGCTTGGTTCGTGGAAGGGAAGGTATCTGTTGATGGGTGGTCACACAAGGAAACCAAGACAAGCAAGTCTGGCTAGTTCAATATACAAGACATGCTCGTAGGAATTATCTCATTCAAGCCAAATACAAGACAAGTCCAACCACATGATAATCCCTTACAGTCTAGCCAGTCATACTTATCAAATACATGACACATGGTTCCTAAGATACACTCTAAGTCAGATCCATATCCTAGTCCTACAAGGATTTCCGTTTCATGGTTAGTTAAGTGTTTTATGCCAAGAGAGTGTACGAGGAACAATAACAACGGATACAATTCATAAGTCAAGGAGTAATTACAATCCAAACCTAGGTAAGTGGTGTCATCCCTGTACCCCACATGTTTTAAGGGAGTACGTGTAAAAATTGGATCAACGATGCTTTTAGGAAATTCCTTTGGTGTACAGTCATATTAAGCATCGATCGATTCAGTTCCATACGTATTCGGTTACACCATGCGCAATACACGAATACCTAGACAACTCATCGAAGCACACCAAGCCACGTGCTCTGATTCCAATCTCCATTAATGGTCATGTGAGAGTCGGTTCATGGGTTCCAACATCTACGGCCCAAACCTAGGTTAACAGTCTCATTACAATTAAACATGAATTAGATCATTAATCCGAGTATTTACATCACTTCCCAATCTCCGATCGTAACGAAACTAGAACCATTGGATTTTAAATCTCAAGGGCTTTCCATCGATATATTACATGTCGAAATCCAACGGGTGGATTAAAAGTTACGAGTCTCCGAAATTGTCATGTTCAGCGAACCTACACCATCCGATTGGTTGGACAGAAGGTCCGATTGATCAGCCCTGAACACCTTTCAGTTAGTGACCCTGTCCGATCGATCGCACCTAGTGTCCGATCGAACGGACCTGGGCACCTCCCAGTTATCTGTGGATTTCCTCTGTACTGGGGCATGCTCCCTGTCCGATAGATCGCAAGTGCAACTGATCGATCAGACAGTAAATAGTATCCCGAAATTGAGTTTTCTGCCATCTTCCTCCTCAGGCCATTCCAATGGGTAACCTGCAAAAATGAGCCTCCATGCTCCCCATCCATTGCATACATCACATTACATGCATTCTAGCAAATTAAAACCCTTATGGCTACCAATTTAACAATTATGCCAACCCAAATCCCCCAAAACCTAATCTAGCATGATAATCCCAAATCAATATCAGAAACAGGCTTTGAATTAGAGAATTCTAACATATAAGCATAGTCAATATATAGAAAACAATACAGACACATTTAATTATAAATTGCATATCTACTTGCCTCAGCCAAGACGAAGATGAAAATGGGGAAAAACTTGAGGAGAAGCTATACTACCACGAAACCACGATCTAACCCACTCAATAACAAACTAGGACACCAAGAAGGAGAAAGAAAGGAACAAGATCAAGAATAAACTAAATCTAAACCGAAAGGAAGATGATTGGAAAGATGAGGATAAGAAAAAGCTTACCAAACTTGTATAAATGAAAAGAGGAGATTGAGAGGAAGAAGGTGAACAGTCTAGATCGTGGAGATGATCTCCCTTGGAGAAGCTCTGGCTTGAGAAGAAGAAGGGGTTGCTGCTGGAGGTTTCATTAGAAGGGGTTGTGGCTGGAGGTTTCATTACAGAGATTAGAAAATGATACGATTAGTGTTAATCCTTGCTTAAGGAGAATCGAGGGAGAAAAAACTCATTTTGAACTTCACCGGACCACTTGAAGGGTTTCTGATTGTCCGATCGCAACGAGTAAAGAGACAAAAATAATCAGCGCGACGAGACCTTTCCAACGAACCAAAAAAATCACGGCAATTGAAATTTTTTGGAAAAACACTCAATTTTCCTTAAATTGCAAACTACCCCCTGCTAGGGTCAAACGCGCTCGAAATTGCACGAAACTTCGCAGGCACTATTCTAACACTAAAAGAAACTCACTCAAGGTCTAAACCCACCTAAATATCTAATAATACAATTAATTACAATAATTACAAAATAAACGGGTCAACGGGCCTGTTATTGGGCCCAACTGACCCAGTAAGGTCGAGGACCTTCGATTGGCTGCCTCAAGTTGAACTTTGATGATAGTTAATTTCAACATATTTAGATGGGTGGCATTGGTGGTGATATTCGTGAATTCTCAAGGAAGATAGTAAAAGTTTTTAGAGGCCTGTTAATTGTATGGATTCTAATGGGGCTGAAATGTTTGCTTTTTGGGTTGGGTGCTGGGAGTTACGTCGGTTAGGAGGTTACAATGCAATTATTGAAGGAAATTATTTTTCAACAATTCAGTGGGGATCTGGGAAGTCTTCTTATCCTTGGATTTTGGCGGACTTCGTGGAGGAGGTGCAAGATATTTTGTCTCAAGTAAAAGCCTTTTTTCTTCATATTAATCGGGGAGCTAATGATGTGGCGGATGGAGTTGCTAAGGAAGGAGTATTTCGTTTACAAATTTCTTTTGATGTTTAGCATCCTTGCTTATGTTTAGTTTTATTTCATCTGTTCTCCTTTTTGTTTCCCTTTTCTTTAAAAAAAAAAAAACTCTAATGTAAATTTCTTATTTATAATTAGGCTAGGGCTTAGCACGGGTGTGCTTTGCTAGTCTTTATGATAAGAGTTGAAAGATCATATTATAAGCGGAGAATTAACCCAACAAATGTCAATGAAATAGAAAAAGGATAGACAATCATTAATAATAAAAACTATCAAAACCCATTCCAAATATGTGATCATCAATGACGAAAACTAGCAAAACCCAATTTCAGATAAACAATCATCAGTAATCAAACCTGCCAAAATCCAAATCCACCAAAAGTCAACGTACAAAGTCTATAAACATAAACATAATAGAGAGCAGATAATGGTCTAGTGCTTCAACCAAATGAGAAAAACCAATGACAATCACAATTACACCAAAAACGATGATGATGATGATGATAATGAATAGGGGGAAGAATGAATGAGCAAAACCCTTTAAACCCCAATAAAACCAACCAAGAAATTCTTTATGAAACAAAAACAACACTATAAACAAATGGCAGTACCAATAACCAAAACTATCAAAATCCATTTCAGATAAATCAAAAGCCACTGAAATCAACACAGACTTTGCAAACAATAACCAAGTTTCAAACAAGTCACCATTCAAAACACAACTATATAGTTCTCATGCCATATCTATGCATAAATCCATAAAAACAAGTCATTTTAGAGAGTACTAGAAAAGAGAGTGGAACAGAGAGAGATACCAGAAGGGTAGGTTCTCGAAGATTCAATACAAAGATTGCTGAGTTGCAACTTGAAACCGTTCAACAAGGTCGTAACTACATCCAAGTGTCTAATGAGATCCAAGTGTCTATGTTGAAATATGCATTTTAGATATCTTGAGATACTGTTCTTTTCTAAAACTGGTTTTAGGCGATTGCAGGGTTCGGAACGCTTTAAATGAGATTTAGGGTTGTGGTCTAGAAAATTATGGGCTATCGTTTTCTATTAAAACGGGTTTAAGATAAATTCGGGCTTAAGAACTAATCTTGGGGGATTCTGAGCCGTTTCTAAGTTAAAGCCTTATTTCATGCAATCAATAGCTTATATTACGATAAAAATGCGTGTTAGGTGATTCCACGACATTTCACGGTATTATGGCATAGTCTTTTAATTTGAAATGCATTTCATACGATTATGGATTGAAATATGCATTTGTGACAATCTGAGAAATTTTTTTCTTTAAAATGGGTTTCACGTGATTCTGGGGTACGGAACACATTGCAGGGGATTCAAGACCATTTAGGACTGAAACCCGTGCTTTGGGCAATTCGCTGGGGATTGTAGGCGGCTTTGAGAAAATGTGTGTTGTAAACCGCGCAGAAAATATATGTTGCAAACCGCGTTTCACGCAATTCACAGTTGAAAGACTCGTCCATAAAAATTATGAGATATCAATTACTATAAATTGTGTTTCAGGAAAATAAGGGCTTAATAACTAATCTCATGGGATTCCATCCCGTTTCTAACCGACCAACGTATTTAGTGTTATCAATTGCCTGTATTTGTATAAAAACGCATGTTGGATGATTTTAAGTCATCTCAGGGTATTCTGGTCCAACCTTTTGCTTCGAAATGCGTTTCGTGCAATTCTGTGCTGGTATGCGCATTTTAGGGTATTCCGAAATACTTTTTTCTCTTTAATATGGGTTTCAGGCGATTCTAGGGTTAGGCACTCATTACACGAGAATTAAATTTGTGACTTGGGGTTGTTTTATAACTGAAACCAGTGCTTCACGCAGTTCGTAAGGGATTCTAGAAGGCTCTGGGAAAATATTGTCTCTAAGTTGCGTTTCATGCGATTCACGGTTGTTAGACGCATTCTAGAAAATCTAGAATATCCTTTTCCTTTAAAATGGGTGTTTCGGGCAAATCAGGGCTTAGTAACTAATCTCGAGGGGTGTTGTGCCATTTCTGAGTTAAAATCATATTTCGTGCGATCAATAGCCAATATTTGGATGAAAAAACGTGCTGGATGATTCTAGGGCATTTAAGGGTTTAATGGTCTAATCTTTAGCTATGAAATGTGCTTCATACGATTATGGGTTGAAATAAAAGTTTTATGATATCCTGAGATACATTTTTCTTTAGAAAGTATTTGATGCGATTCTAGGGTTAGGAATGCATTGTAGGGGATTAACGGTTGTATAAGACCGAAAGCCGTGCTTTGGGCAGTTCGTAGGGGATTTCTATGCAGGTTTGGGAAAATGTTGGGTGTAAATCGCGTTTCATGCAATTCATTGTTGAAAGATGCGCTCTAGAGAATTCTATGTTATCTTTTTACTATAAAACGAGTTTCAGGCAAGTTAGGGCATAAGAACTAATCTAATTGGATTCAAGGCCAATTTCGGCCGACAAACAACGTATTTTGTGCGATCAATAGCATGCATTTCGATATGCATTTTAGATATCTTCAGACACTGTTCTTTTTTAAAATTGGTTTCAGGCAATTGTAGCGTTCAGAACGCTTTAAATGGGATTTAGGGTTGCACTCGAGAAAATTTTGGGCTTTCTTTTCCCATTAAAACGGGTTTAAGGCAAATTCGAACTAGAGTACTAATCTCGAGGGATTCTGAGCCTTTGAGTTGAAGCCTTATTTCGTGCAATCAATAGCTTATATTACGATAAAAACGCGTGTTGGCTGATTCTACTGCATTTTACAGTATTATGGCATAGTCTTTCAACTTGAAATGCGTTTCATACGATTATGGGTTGAAATATGCATTTTTGACTAATGTGAGATACATTTTTCTTTAAAATGGGTTTTGCGGGATTCTAGGGTAAGCAACGCATTGTAGGGGATTCAGGACTATTTAGGACTGAAACCCGTGCTTTCGGCAATTTGTTGGGGATTGTAGGCGGCTCCGGGAAAATGTATGTTGTAATTGCGTTTCATGCAATTCACTGATGAAAGACTCGCCCAAGACAATTCTGTGATATCAATTACTATAAATTGTGTTTAAGGAAATTAGGGATTAATGGCTAATCTCATGAGATTCTGTCTCATTTCTAACAGACCAGCATATTTTGTGTTATCAATAGCCTGTATTTATAAAAAAAAAATGCATGACTGATGATTTTATGGCATCTCAGGGTATTCTGGTCTAGCATTTTGCTTCGAAATGCGTTTCGTGATATTCTATGATGACGTACGCATTTTAGGGCATTCCGAGATACTTCTTTCTCTTTAACATGGGTTCAGGCCATTCTAGGGCTAGCCACTTATTACATGGGAATTAGGGTAGCGACTTTAGGGTTATTTATAACTGAAACTAGTGCCTCGCGCAGTTCGTAAGGGATTCTAGGAGGCTCTGGGAAAATGTTGTCTCAAAGTTGCGTTTCACGCGATTCACGATTGGTAGATGTGCTCTAGAAAATCTAAATTATCATTTTCCTTTAAAATGGGTTTCAGGCAAATCCGAGCTTAGTAACTAATCTTGAGGAGTACTGCGCCATTTCTGAGTGAAAATCGTATTTCGTGAAATCAACAGCCAATATTGAATGAAAAAGCGTGCTGGATGATTCTAGGGTAGCGTTTGGTTCGCTGGAATGGTTGTAGGTGGGAACGGAATGGAGACCGGAATGAGTTTGGAATGGAATGAGACAGGAATGGGCATTTTCATTCCAGCGTTTGGTACGCTGAGGAATCAACCCAGTTGATTGCTATTCCTGCGTTTGGTATGCTGGAATGAGTCCTGGAATGAAATAAAATTTACATAAGACTGACCAAAATACCCTTGTTAGAATTTTATCTTTGGCTCAGTCAATGTATAGATTATAATATTATTAAATAGGTGGAGCCCACACAAGGTCTTCTATTTTATAATAATAATAATAATGTATAGATTATATTATTATTATATAGGTGGGACCCACACAAGCTCTTCTATTTTATAATCTTATAATAATAATAATATATAGATTATATTATTATATAGGTGGGCACAAGCGCTTCTATTTTATAATCTAATAATAATAATAATGTATGGATTATATTATTATATATAGGTGGGGGCCACACAAGCTCTTCTATTTTATAATCTTATACTACTACTAATAATAATAATATAGATTATATTATTATTATATAGGTGGAGCCCACACAAGCTCTTCTATTTTATAATCTTATCATAATAATAATAATAATCTATAGATTATATTATTACTATATACGTGGGGCCCACACAAGTTCTTCTATTTTATAATATAATAATAATAAGAATGTATATATTATATTATTATTATATAGATGGGCCCCACACACAGTTCTTCTATTTTATAATCTTATAACAATAATAATAATGTATATTATATTATTATTATATAGGTGGGGCCCACACAAGTTCTTCTATTTTATAATCTTATAATAATAATAATGTATATATTATATTATATAGGTGGGGCCCACACAAGTTCTTCTATTTATAATCTAATAATAATAATAATATATAGATTATATTATTATTATATAGGTGGGGCCCACACATGTTCTTCTCTTTTATAATCTTATTATAATAATAATAATGTATATATTATATTATTATATAGGTGGGGCCCACAAAAGTTCTTCTATTTTATAATTTTATAATAATAATAATAATGTATATATTATATTATTATATTGGTGGGGCCCACACAAGCTCTTCTCTTTTATAATATTATTATTATTATAATAATAATGTATAGATTATATTATTATTATTATAATGGTGGGCCCACACAAGTTTCTTCTCTTTTATAATCTTATAATAATAATTATATTATAATAATGTATATATTATATTATTATTATATAGGTGGGGCCTACACAAGTTCTTATCTTTTCTAATCTTATTATTTTAATAATAATGTATAGATGTGAATAAGGGTCTTTTGGTCTTAAAAAAAAGTAGAAAGGAATGGAATGGCCATTCCTTCCCATCTCGGATGGAATGGCCATTCCTCTACATAAGGGAATGGGATTCCGGAGGTAATGGCCATTACGCCACTTTTTTGCGAACCAAATGCAGTAATGATCATTCCGTTGGAATCACCATTCCATTCCGACCTTCATTACAGCGAACCAGACGCTACCTAGGGAATTTAAGGGCTTAATGGTCTAATATTTTGCTCTAAAATGTGCTTCATACGATTATAGGCTGAAATAAAAGTTTTATGATATCCTAAGATAATTTTTTTCTTTAAAATGTATTTTACGCGATTCGAGGGTTATGAACGCATTGTAAGTGATTAAAGGTTGTGTAAGATCGAAAGTCGTGCTTCGGACAATTCGTAAAGTATTCTAGGCAAATCTGGAAAAATGTTTGGTGTAAACGGCGTTTCACGTAGTTCATGGTTGAAAGACGCACTTTAAAAAATTCTATGTTATCTTTTTACTATAAAACGGGTTTCAGGCAAGTTAGGGCATAAGAACTAATCTAATGGGATTCAAGGCAGTTTTCGGCCGACAAACAACGTATTGTAAACGCGTGCTTTGGGCAGTTCGAGGGCTATTTTAATATGAAATCACATTCTAGGCAACTATAGGAAAATGCTGGCTCCAAACAGTGTTTCACGCAAATCACGGTTGAAAGACGCGCTCTAGAAGAATTTGGGATATCATTTTCCTTTAAAACGAGTTACACGTAAATTGGGGCTTAAAAAGTAATCTCGTAGGATTCTGAGCGATTTCCGACTGCAAACCATTTTTGGTGCAATCAATAGCGTTAATTTTGGACGAAAGCTCATGCTGGGGGATTGTAGGGCATGTCAGGGCATTATGGTTTAGTCTTTTACTTTGAATTGAATTTTTTATAATTCTTATCTGAAATATGCATTTTATAATATTCTGAGATGCGTTTTTCTTTTAAATGGGTTTCGCGTGATCCTAGGGTTAGGAAGGTGCTGCAGGGGAAGATTAAAACCTGTGCTTCAGGCAGTTCAAAGGGGATTTCCTAGCCGTCTCTGGGAAAATTTCGGGGGTAAATCTCATTTCACACAATTCATGGTTGAAGGACGCGCTTTAGAAAATTTTGTGATATCTTTTTTCTGTTAAACAAGTTTCAAGAAAATTAGGACTTAGTAACTAATCTCGTAGGATTTAAGCCCATTTCTGATGGACAAACAACTTATCTCGTGCAATCAATAGCCTATATCTGGATGATACCGCGTGCTCGATGATCTAAAATTGGTTTGAAATGCGTTCAATGAATTTTACATTTAAAATGCGTTTCATGCGAATCTATGCTGAAATTTGCATTTTAGATATCTTGAGATGCTTTCTCATTTAAAATTGGGTTTAGGCAATTTTAGGGTTAGGATCGCTTAAAATCGGATTTAGGGTTGCGCTCTAGAAAATTTCGGGCTATCATTTTCCATTGAAATGGGTTTAAGGCAAATTCGGGCTTAAGAACTAATCTCGTGGAATTCTAAGCCTTTTTTTAGTTAAAGCCTTATTTCGTGCAATCAATAGCTTATATTACGATAAAAACACATGTTAGGTGATTCTATGGCATTTCACAGTATTATGGTGTAGTTTTTTTTAATTTGAAATGCATTTCAAACGATTCTGGATTGAAATATGCATTTGTGACTAATGTGAGATATATTTTTCTTTAAAATGAGTTTCACGTGATTATGAGGTAAGGAACGCATTGCAGGGGATTGGGGACTATTTAGGACTGAAACTCACGTTTGGGCAATTCATTAAGAATTGTTGGTGGCTCTGGGAAAATGTATGTTGTAAACCGCGTTTCACGCAATTCACCGTTGAAAGACTCAACCCAAAAAATCATGTGATATCAATTACTACAAATCGTGTTTTAGGAAAATAAAGGCTTCATAACTAATCTTATGGGATTCCGTCCCGTTTCTAACCGACCAATGTATTTAGAGTTATCAATAGCCTGTTTTGTATAAAAACACGTGCTGGATGAGTTTACGGCATCTCAAGGTACTCTGGTCGAGCCTTTTGCTTCGAAATGCATTTCGTGCAATTCTACACTGACATACGCATTTTAGGGTATTCCAAGATACTTTTTTCTCTTTAACATGGGTTCCAGGCCATTCTAGGGCTAGCCACTCATTACATGGGAATTAGGGTAGCAACTTAGGGTTGTTTATAACTGAAACCAGTGCTTCGCACAGTTCGTAAGGGATTCTAGAAGGCTCTGGGAAAATGTTGTCTCAAAGCTGCGTTTCACGCGATTCACAGTTGGTAGACGCGCTCTAGAAAATCTAAAACATACTTTTCCTTTAAAATGGGTTTCGGGCAAATCCAGGCTTAGTAACTAATCTCGAGAGGTCCTAAGCCATTTCTGAGTGAAAATCGTATTTCGTGCAATCAATAGTCAATATTTGGATGAAAAAGCGTGTTGGATGATTCTAGGAAATTTAAGGGTTTAATGGTCTAATCTTTTGCTCTAAAATGTGCTTCATACGATTATAGGCTGAAATAAAAGTTTAATGATATCCAGAGATAAATTTTTTTTAAAAATGTGTTTCACGCGACTCGAGGGTTAGGAACGCATTGTAGGGTTTAAGCGTTGTATATGATTGAAAGCCGTGCTTCAGGCAGTTCGTAGGGTATTCTAGGCAGGTTTGGGAAAATGTTGGGTGTAAACCGCGTTTCATGCAGTTCACGGTGGAAAGACGCGCTCTAAAAAATTCTCTATTACCTTTTTACTATAAAACGAGTTTCAGGCAAGTTAGGGCATAAGAACTAATCTAATGGGATTTAGGGCCGTTTCCGGCCGACAAACAACGTATTTTGTGCAATCAATAGCATGTATTTTGATAAAACTCGTCATGAATAATTCTAGTGCATTTTAGTGTAGTCTTGACTAATCTCTTGCATTGAAATGCAACCGTGCGATTATATGCTGAAACACGCATTTTAGGATATTCTGAGATTCTTTTCAATTTAAAATAGGTTTCACATGCGATACTAGGGTTAGGAACACATTACATGGGTTTAAGGGTAGTTTAATATTGAAACCCATGCTTCGGGCCGGTAGTAGGAGACTTTAGACAGCTTGGGAAAAATGTTGTCTCTAAATCGCATTTCACGCAATTCCAGGTTTATTGATGCGCTTTCAATAATTATTTGATATATGTTTTCGGTCTAAATCGATATTTAAGTAAATTCAGGCGTAAGAAACAATCTCATAGGATTTTGAGCCGTTTCTAACTGAAAATTGTATTTTGTGAAATCAATAGCCAATATTTGGATAAAAACACGTGTCGGGTGATTCTTGGGCATTATGGTTTAGTATTTTGCTTTGAAATGTATTTAATACGATTTTGGGCTTAAATACGTATTTTAGGATATTCTGAGATACGTTCTGATTTAAAATGGGTTTGACGCGATTCTATGGTTAGGAACACATTGCGGGGATTTTGGGCTGATTAAAACTGAGACCCGTGCTTCGAGAAATTCATAATGGATTCAAGGCGGCTCTTGGAAAATGTAGGATGTAAATCGTGTTTCAACCAACTCAACTCTGACAGACGAGCTATAGAAAATTATGTGATATCTCTTACACTCGTCGGATTCTGCCCCATTTCTAACTGATAGACGTATTTAATGCGATGAATAACGCGCATTTAGATAAAAACACGTGCTGTTTGTTTGTAGGAAATCTCAGGTATTCTGGTCTAGTCATTTGCTTTAAAATGCGTTTCATGCAATTCTGTGTTGAAAAACACATTTTCGTATATTCGGAGAGTCTATGGTTAGGTACGCTTTACATGGCATTTAAGGGTTTTAAGTTCGAAACACATACTTCGGGCAGTTCGAGGGCTAGTTTGAGGCACCTATAAGAAAATGCTGGCTCCAAACAGCATTTCACGCAAATCATGGTTGAAAGACGCGCTCTAGAAAATTCTTAGATATCGTTTTCCTTTAAAACGAGTCTTACGCAAATTGGGGCTTAAGAAGTAATCTCATGGGGTTTCTGAGTGGTTTCGGACTGCAAACCGTATATGGTGCAATAGAAAACGTATATTTCGATGAAAGCGCATGCTGGGTGATTGTAGGGCATGTTAGGGCATTATGGTAAAGTCTTTCGAATAGCATTTTTCATGATTCTTGGCTGAAATATGCAGTTTATGATATTTTGAGATGCGTTTTTTTTTTTAAAATGGGTTTCGCGTGATTCTAGGGTAAGGAACGAGGTGCAAGGGATCGGGGTTGTTTAAGACTAAAACTTGTACTTCGAGCAGTTCGAAGGGGATTTCCTAGCCGTCTTTGGGAAAATTTTAGGGGTAAACCGCGTTTCACGCACTTCATAATTGAAAGACCCGCTTTAAAAAATTATGTGATATATTTTTACTGTAAAATAAGTTTAAGAAAAATTAGGACTTTGTAACTAATTTCGTGGGATTCAAGCCCGTTTCTGATGTACAAACGACTTCTTTTGTGCGATCAATAGCCTGTAATTGGATAAAACCGCATGTGGATGATTCTAGGACATTTCAACGCATTTTGTATATTTTTTTCTTTGAAATGCGTTTCATGCGATTCTAGGCTGAAATATGCATTTTAGATATCTTGAGAGACTGTTCTTTTTTAATATTTATTTCAAGCGGTTGTAGGGTTCGTAGCGCTTTAAATGGGATTTAGGGTTGCGTTCTAGAAAATTATGGGCTGTGATTTTCCATTAAAATGGGTTTAAAGCAAATTCGGACTCAATAACTAATCTCGTAGGATTCTGAACTGTTTCTGAGTTGAAGCCTAAGTTCGTTCAATCAATAGCTTATATTACGATAAAAACATGTGTCGAGTGATTCTACGGCATTTCACAGTATTATGATAGTCTTTTAACTTGAAATGCGTTTCATACGATTCTATGTTGAAATATGCATTTTTGACTAATGTGAGATACATTTTTCTTTAAAATGAATTTCACGGGATTCTAGGGTAAGGAACGCATTGAAGGGGATTCGGGACCATTTAGGACTGAAACCTGTGCTTTGGGCATTCGTTGGGGATTGTAGGCGGCTATGGGAAAATGTATGTAGTAAACCGCGTTTCACACAATTCACCGTCGAAAGACTGTGATATCAGTTACTATAAATCGTGTTTCAGGAAAATAAGGGCTTAATAACTAATCTCATGAGATTCCGTCCCGTTTCTAACCGACAACGTAATTAGAGTTATCAATAGCCTGTATCTGTATAAAAATACGTGCTGATACGCATTTTAGGGCATTCCGGGATACTTTTTTCTCTTTAACATGGGTTTCAAGCCATTCTAAAGTTAGACACTCATTACATGGGAATTAGGGTAGCGACTTAGGGTTGTTTATAACTGAAACCAATGCTTCACACAGTTCGTAAGGGATTCTAGGAGGCTCTGAGAAAATGTTGTCTCAAAACAAAACTGCGTTTCACGCGATTCACAGTTGGTAGCGTGCTCTAGAAAATCTAGAATATCCTTTTCCTTTAAAATGAGTTTCGGGCAAATCCGGGCTTAGTAACTAACTCATCTTGAGGCGTCCTAGCCATTTTTTAATAAAAATCATATTTCGTGCTATTAATAGCCAATATTTGGATGAAAAAGCTTATGGATGATTCTAGGGAATTTAAGGGTTTAATGGTCTAATATTTTGCTCTGAAATGTGCTTCATACGATTATGGGTTGAAATAAAAGTTTTATGATATCCTCAGATACAGTTTTCTTTAAAATGTGTTTTACGCGAATTTAGGGTTAGGAACCCATTGTATGGGATTACGGGTTGTATAAGACCGAAAGACGTGCTTCTCGCAGTTCGTAGGGGATTCTGGCAGGTCTGGGAAAATATTGGGTGTAAACCGCGTTTCACGCAATTCACGGTTGAAAAACGCGCTCTAGAAAATTCTCCGTTATCTTTTTACTAAAAAGAGAGTTTTAGGCAAGTTAGGGCATAAAAACTAATATAATAGGATTCAAAGCCGTTTTCAGCCGACAAACAACGTATTTTTGTACAATCAATAGCGTTTATTTTGATAAAAACGCGTAATAAATGACTAGTGCATTTTAGTGTATTCTCGACTAGTCTTTTGGATTGAAATGCAATCGTGCGATTCTATGCTGAAATACGCATTTTAGGATATTCTGAGATACTTTTCAATTTAAAATGGGTTTCACATGCGACACTAGGGTTAGGAATGCATTACATGGGTTTAAGGGTGGTTTAATACTGAAACCCGTACTTCGGGCCGGTGGTAGTGGGCTCTAGACAACTTTGAGAAAATGTTGTCTCTAAATCGCATTTCACACAATTCAAGGTATATAGATGTGCTATAGAAAATTATTTGATATCGATTATCGATCTAAATTGAGATTTAAGTAAATTCGGACATAAGAAACAATCTCATAGGATTCCAAGTCGTTTCTAACTAAAAATTGTATTTCGTGAAATCAATAGCCAATATTTGGATAAAATAACGTGCTGCGTGATTCTAAGGCATTTCTGTGCATTATGGTTTAGTCTTTTTCTTTGAAATGTATTTAATATGATTCTGAGCTTAAATACGCATTTTAAGATATTTTGAGATACATTCTGATTTAAAATGGGTTTCACGTGATTCTATGGTTAGAAACGCATTGCGGGGATTCTGGGCTGATTAAGACTGAGAACCATGCTTCGAGCAAAATTCATAACGGATTCCAGGCGGCTCTTGGAAGTTGTAGGATGTAAACCACGTTTCACGTAATTCAAGTCCGATAGACGGGTTATAGAAAATTATATGATATATTTTACATTCAGACGGTTTTTAGGCAAATTAGGGCATAAGAACTAATCTCGTCGGATCCTGTCTCATTTCTGACTGATAGACATGATTTATGCGATGAATAGAATGCATTTGGATAAAAACACGTGATGTATGCTTGTAAGGAATTTCGGGCATTCCGGTCTAGTCATTTGCTTTGAAATGCCTTTCATGCAATTTTGTGCTGATAAACACATTTTAGTATATTGTGAGATACTTTTCTCTCTAAAATGGGTTTCAAGCGAGTTTAGGATTAGGTACGCTTCACATGGCATTTAAGGGTTTCTAAGTCTAAAATGCGTGCTTCGGGCAGTTCGAAGGCTATTTTAATATGAAATTACGTTCTAGGCAACTATAGGAAAATGCTGGATGAAATATGCATTATAGGGTTAATATCAATAGCGTTAATTTTTTATGAAAGTGCATGCTGGGTGATTGTAGGGCATGTCAGGGCATTATGATTTAGTCTTTTACTTTGAATTGCATTTTTTATGAGTCTTGGCTGAAATATGCATTATAGGATATTCTGAGATGTGTTTTTCTTTCAAATGGGTTTCGCGTGGTTCTAGGGTTAGAAACGTGTTGTAGGGAATCGGGGGATCAGGGTTGTTTAGGACTGAAACCCGTGCTTCGGGCCGTTCGAAGGGGATTTCCTAGCCGTCGCTGAAAAGGTTTCGGGGTAAACCGCATTTCACATAATTCATGGTTGAAAGACGCGCTCTAAAAAATTCTGTGATATCTTTTTACTATAAAACAAGTTTAAAAAAAATTAAGACTTAGTAACTAATCTCGTAGGATTCAAGCCCATTTCTGATGGACAAACAACTTCTTTCATGCGATCAATAGCCTGTAACTGGATAAAACTGCGTGCTAGATGATTCGATGACACTTCTGCGCATTCTGGCCGTCTATTGCTTTCAAATGCGTTTCACACGAATGTATGCTAAAATATGTATTTTAGATATCTTGAGATACTGTTCTTATTTAAAATTGGTCTCAGGCGATTTTAGGGTTAGGAACGCTTTTAATGGTATTTAGGGTTGTGGTCTAAAAGTTCCGAGTTGTCTTCTGACATTGAAACGAGTTTAAGAAAAATTTGGACTCGAGAACTAACCTCGTAGGATTCTCAGCCGTTTCTGAGTTGAAACCTTATTTTACAACATTTCACAGTATTATTGCATAGTCTTTTCTTTTAATTTGAAATGCATTTCAAATGATTTTGGGTTGAAATATGCATTTATGACTAATGTGAGATACATTATTTCTTTAAAGTGGATTTCACAGGATTTTAGGGTAAGGAACGCATTGAAGGGGACTCGAGACTATTTAGGACAGAAACCCGTGCTTTGGGCAATTCGTTGGGGATTGTAGGCGGCTTTAGGAAAATATATGTTGTAAAATGCGTTTCACGCAATTCACCGGTGAAAGACTCACCCCAGAAAATTCTGTGATATCAATTACTATAAATCGTGTTTAAGAAAAATTAGGGCTTAATAACTAATCTCATGGGATTCTGTCGCGTTTCTAACTGACTAACATATTTCATGTTATCAATAGACTCTATTTATAAAAAAAAAAAGAGTGATTGATGATTTTACGGCATCTCAGGGTATTCTGGCCTCGCATTTTGCTTCGAAATGCATTTCGTGATATTCTACGTTGACGTGCATTTTAGGGTATTCCGAGATATTTTTTCTCTTTAACATGGGTTTCAAGCCATTCTATGGTTAGCCACTCATTACATGGGAATTAGGGTAGCGACTTAGGGTTATTTATAACCGAAACCAATGCTTCGAGCAGTTCATAAGGTCTCTAAGCTGCGTTTCAGGCAAAGTAGGGCGTAAAAACTAATTTCATTGGATTATGCCCCATTTTTTTTACTGATAGACGTATTTAATGCGATGAATAACCCGCATTTGGATAAAAACAAGTGTTGTATGTTTGCAGGGAATTTCAGGTATTCTGGTCGAGTCGTTTGCTTTGAAATGCGTTTCATGCAATTATGTGCTGAAATACACATTTTAGCATACTCTGATATACTTTTCTCTCTAAAATGGGTTTCAGGCGAGTATAGGGTTATGTGCGCCTTACATGGGATTTAAGGGTTTTTAAGTCCAAACTCGTGCTTCGGAAAGTTCGAGAGCTATTTTAATATGAAATCACATTCTAGGCAGTTATAGGAAGATGTTGGCTCCAAACAGCGTTTCATGCAAATCGCGGTTGAAAGATGCGCACTAGAAAATTTTGGGATATCGTTTTCCTTTCAAATGAGTTTCATGCAAATTGGGGCATAAGAAGTAATCTCGTGGGTTTCTGAGTGGTTTCGGACTGCAAACCGTATATAGTGCAATTAATAGCGTATATTTCAATGAAAGCGCATGCTGGATGATTATAGGTCATGTCAGGGCATTATGGTTTAGTCTTTTATTTTAAATTGGATTTTTTTATGATTCTTGGCTGAAATATCCAGTTTAAGATATTTTGAGATGCGTTTTTTTTTTTTCAAATGGATTTCGCGTGATTCTAGGGTAAGGAACGTGTTATAGGGGATCGGGCTTGTTTAAGGGTAGTTCGAAGGAGATTTCCTAGCCGTCTCTATGAAGATTTCAGGGGTAAACAAGTTTAAGAAAAGTTAAGACTTAGTAACTAATCTCGTGGGATTCAAGCCCGTTTCTGATGAAGAAACGACTCGTTTCGTGCGATCAATAGCTTGTAAGTGGATAAAACCGAGTGATGGATGATTTCAGTACATTTCAGCGTATTTTGTTCTAATCTTTTGGTTTGAAATGAGTTTCAGGCGATTGTAGGGTTCAGAACGCTTTAAATGGGATTTAGGGTTGCGCTCTAGAAAATTCAAATCTATCTTTTTTCCATTAACATGGGTTTAAGGCAAATTCGGACTCAAGAACTAATCTCGTGGAATTCTGAGATGTTACTGAGTTGAAGCCTTATTTCATGCAATCAATAGCTTATATTACGATAAAAGGGTGTGTTAGGTGATTCTACGACATTTCACAATATTATGGCATTGTCTTTTAATTTGAAATCCGTTTCATACGATTCTAGGTTAAAATATACATTTTTGACTAATGTGACATACATTTTTTCTTTAAAATGGGTTTCACAGGATTCTGGGATAAGAAACGCATTGTAGGGGATTCAGGACTATTTAGGACCGAAACCCGTGCTTTGGGCAATTCGTTGGGGATTGAAGGCGGCTCTGGGAAAATATATTTGTAAACCGTGTTTCACGCAATTCACCAGTGAAATACTCGCCCCAGAAAATCTTGTGATATCAATTACTATAAATCATGTTCCAGGAAAATCAAGGCTTAATAACTAATCTCATGGGATTCCGTCCCGTTTCTAACCGACCAACATATTTCGTGTTATCAATAGCCTATATTTGTATAAAAACGCGTACCGAGTGATTTTAGGGCATTTCAGGGTATTCTGGTCTGTTTTAGTCTTTTGCTTTGAAATGCGTTTCGGGAGATTCTATACTGATATACGCATTTTAGGGTATTCCGAGATACTTTTTTCTCTAAATATATGGGTTTCAGGTGATTCTAGGGTTAAGACACTCATAATATGGGATTTAAGATTGTTTAAGACTGAAACCAGGCAGTTTGTAAGGGGTTCTAGAAGGCTCTGAAAAATGTTGTCAACAAACTGTATTTCTATTGGGCCCATCTTATGGCTCCACCAATACTAATTTCTTATTTAAAACCCTCTCCAAAATATTAAATTGATTTGACCAATTACTATAACTGTTGTGTTTGGATCAGATTTTGGAAAGAAAAAAAAATGCTAAATAAAGCAAGCAACCATGAGAATTTAGAAAGTCTAAATAAAAAAATATCAATGCAAAATTAGAAATTCTAATTTTAGTAAGTCCTCTCCTCCACGTGGCCCAATGCAGGAAAGATGTCTTGGACTTCTTGGTCTTCCAAACTCTTTAAGTAACTCCAAACTCTTTGGTCAAGAGTCCATCGTCACCATCTATCTTGTCTTGAAGGCCGCCGAAATTTAGAAATAATAAAAATTGAAAAATACATAAAATTCCTATATCTCAAAAATTGAGATTTACATGGCAATTATTAATGGAAATAAAAGGGGCTTAGGGAAACCATCATGCCTTGCCCTTTCACGGGAAACTCAAGGAAACCATGATGCCCTTTACAAGTTTCCCAAAATATAATGACAAAAATAGAAAATTGTAGGGCCACATGGAGAGGACAACAACCTACAAGGTTAGTATCACATACACAATAGGAACTAGGGCTAAGAAGGTGCCATTCATCATCTCATGATAAAAAATATGGACTGACAAAACAAAAAGCGCCATGCGCGCTCGAGCGGAGATGAACCCGCTCAAGCGGGCACTTCAAAGAGACTGGGTCCGCTCGAGCGGGGATGAATCCACTCGACCGCCCGACACGCTGTTTGCAGAAAAACAACGATTTTCGCCCAACCAGTTCATTCTCATGCATATAAAAAACATAATACATGTATAAAAACATCAAAAACTGATCCTTACACAACCCTAAATCCATCCAATACACATCTCGTGTAGAGACTTAGATCTTGAAGATCGATCTAACGCGATGAGAATATAAGGATTGCTCTTATATCAATTATTGGAAGTAAGTGGGCCTCATGAATAGGTATTCATAAACTTTTGACTCACTTGATGGAGGGATCAAATACCCATAAGGCCAAAAACCCAACACCAAGACCTAAAATCCTAATCTCATGCATTAGGATCAAATAATCCATCAAGAACAAGAAACAAACAAATAACTAGATCTACTAGAACAAATAGATAATAGATCTATACCTTTGGAGCTTGGTTGCGCTCAAATCCAGAGCAGTCTCAACAACTATACCCAAGTAAATATATAAAAAGACGCAGAAAGCATACCACTTGAGGAGGTTGCACCATTCCAAGTATAATTAGTGCCTGAAACCATCATGTAAAAAGAAAATATTATGGATGGTATATGCCCTTAGTAGAACACCAGGGCAATGAAGTACCTACACATTCCAATATTAAATGACAGGCCCTTTTCAATTGGAAACATGAACTTGTGCAAGGTTGAGTGATGCAGATGGACCGGCAAATTGGAAGTTCGTCAGACTGATATTCGACCCACTTTTACCGAACTCTAGGTCGAGTTATTTTCAAGCCGGGGATAATGATGCAGATGGACCTCAGGCCACGTGTAGGGCCCAAGTAGATTTAGGTTTTATTATAAAACAAATGTTCTAACACTATTTATGACCTCAGGAATCTGAATTTACCATATGATTTCTAGAAACAGATGCATATGTGTGTATATATAATTCACAGGATGTAAACTATACTGAGTGCCAAGAATACACATTTTTCAAACATTGTCTCTTTGAGAAGAATTTTCTTTGATACCCTTTGAAAAGCAAATTACATCCAAAGATTTGGGTGTACCCTGCCATACTCCGGGATTAAGGTTGAGCCAATACCTGACCCAAGCCTAGTTACATTCTTAGAGAAGGGGTGATCGCATTACTATGAATTCAAAAATTTAATCAATGGTGCAGAAGAAATGATGGAAAAGTTGGTCTTCACTATGCAATTTCAAAAGAAAACTTTATGTAAGAGACTCAACCTTCATTTATCTTCCTTAATCGTCAGAAAGATCTCCATAGAACTAATACCCATTTCTGATTGTTAAGGCTTCAATATTAATCAGGGAATCACCGATGAGAACACGAATGAAATTGGATAAACCTGACTCATTCTCAACCTGCAAAAAGTAAGGACACGATTGAATAGCAAGTTGAATATCCTCCGTGTTAATTTATGAAAAAAGCAAGAAAGTATAGTAACTGAAGGTTTTAAAGCCTGCAGGAATATGGATCCATACCAACACAAGGGTATACAAAGCACTCAGCATGAGCCAGAAACTAAGCCTACTAGGGCTGCAAAGACCAAGCAAGCAAATAGCTGGGGCTCGTGTTGGAGGACACCTGAATTTAACACAGTAAGGTTCGCCTGGTTCTTGTGGTTTTTCTCCTGATGCAGCTGTTGATTCCACTTGATCCGAGTATGTGATCTATACAAAACTTCAAATTAAGACACCTGTTTCTTCGTTTTTTTTTTTTTTCCTGGATTTCTCTCCATATGGATGAAGTGCATCTGCATGGGGATGATTTCGTTTTAACACTACATAAAACAAATGTTCTAACACTATTTATGACCTCAGGAATCTGAATTTACCATATGATTTCTAGAAACAGATGCATATGTGTGTATATATAATTCACAGGATGTAAACTATACTGAGTGCCAAGAATACACATTTTTCAAACATTGTCTCTTTGAGAAGAATTTTCTTTGATACCCTTTGAAAAGCAAATTACATCCAAAGATTTGGGTGTACCCTGCCATACTCTGGGATTAAGATTGAGCCAATAACTGACCCAAGCCTAGTTACATTCTTAGAGAAGGGGTGATCACATTACTATGAATTCAATTTCAAAAGAAAACTTTATGTAAGAGACTCAACCTTCATTTATCTTCCTTAATCGTCAGAAAGATCTCCATAGAACTAATACCCATTTCTGATTGTTAAGGCTTCAATATTAATCAGGGAATATCCAGTGCTTGAAAACGATACTGCTATCAACTCGATAACATATACATGCATACATATGAATGTTTTGGGTTCTGGGTTTTTCCTCAAAAGAGCTGTGAATGACTTGAGAGATGGAGCTGGTGGGGCAATCATTGTCTTCATCTGAGAGGAAGAGGAGAGCCAACCCTTCAAATCAGAAATGACTGATGAGTGTGTATTGAGATTTTAGCCTTTTTTGTTTTTCAGACCTAATAGGTAAGGGGTGTGCAAAGGCAGCATATGGGTTCGTGCTAGCCCCACCAATCATAGATAAAGTGGGGATCAAACGATCCAAATTCGAGTAGTAAATCTCAGATCTATGGCCCAAGTTTTTAGTCCAAGTGCCAAGTGGGGATCCAACGATCCAAATTTTTAGTCCAACTATATCATTGTAACCCCTGATCTATGGCCTAAGTTTTGTTGAAATGGGGATACGCCTGCTTGTTTCGAAGAGGGATAGAGTAGTAAATCTCAGATTAGGAATAAAATTAAAGTGGAGTGTACTGAAATAAAATGAGTATTGAATTACTTTACACGTGTTTGGTTTGTTGGAATAAGGTAAGATGAAAGTGAGGGGTAGCAACTTTCATTGAAAAGAAAGGTGGGGTAAAATAAGCAAGTTATTCAAGGTTCGCTGGAATGAAGTTTTGATGGGTTCAAACAGAGTAAAGGGGCATGCCATGTCACCAGACAGGTTTATTTCACTTGTCCCGTGTGCTCCATCCAAACACGCTTTGAGGAATCCGGCCTGAAATTTTCTTTTTTAACCACTTATGACATTAATTCCTATGATTCAATTCCTAAGCATTTTAGGCAAACAATCAGGCCCTCAATGCTACATCTTAGACAGATTTCACTCAAATGAGAGTTGGGCTCCCAAAGAAATTGTAATATAGTGGATTCTAAATAAAAGAGAATTTATTAAACGAAAGAATTTGTAGTACAGAGGATACTGATTATTAAAAAGGAGAGCATGAACAATCAGGCCCTTAATGCTACATCTTAGACAGATTTCACTCAAATGAGAGTTGGGCTGACACTCATCTTATACAGGCTCCATATAGATTGTAGACAATAACTTGAATTTAGCAGCTTGGGCTCATTTGTATTCTTTGTATTGAATCCCAAAAAAATCGTAATATAGTGGATTCTAAATAGAAATTGTAATATAGTGGATTCTAAATAAAAGAGAATTTATTAAATGAAAATATTTGTAGTACAGAGGATTCTGATTATTAAGGTACTATCAAGAAAGGACAAGAGCATATAACATTACACGGTTTATTTTGGATTAAAAAGCGGGAAATGGTCCTTGGCAGACTATGATCGGTGATAGAAAGATCCTATTAGATGCATAAGTTAAATTACAAGATCTCCACAACCACAACATTTATTTGGAATGAATCAAATTCAGGACAAACACAAAAGAAAGAATCCATGAATTTAAAAATCATTAGCGTTTCTCACCTCGACAAAGGTTGTGAATTTGAGATCCCTATTCACCACCAAACAATGCACCTGCGAAAACAAAAAAAAAAAAAATCAATGGGATCAAAGAAGAATCAAAAGGGAAGAAGCAGAAGATGATGAAACGAACCTTTTGTTTCATCAAATGAACACCCAAATAGGATCAATCCTCAGCGTGCAAATTACAAAATGAATCCACCGGACTTCATACAAGGATCTAAATCTAATCCCCTGAATCAGAATCACAACAGCTCAACAAAACAACAAAACACAAAACAAATACAGATGCATTCAATCAAAAAACTACCCTTCTCACAAACGCTCCAGATCTCAAAATCCAAACCCCTGATGGTTACGTCCAAAACTCCGTGACCAACGAGAGGGAGGGGGAGCTATCACAACTCCGTGACCAATGAGAGAGAGGGATCGGATCTGGAAAAGTGATCAAACCTCAAAACCCAAAAACTTCAAAGACTGAGCGAAGGAGATTTGGTGGTTTCTTTGGGGATTTGGAGCGAGGGAGAGAGAGGCAGAGAGATGAAGCTAGGGTTTTTCTTTCGGCGTCATTTGGAGACTTTTAAAGGTCGTCAAATATTAAACAACGGCCTAGAGACCATGGTTATGTTTCAAATGAAATCGGCTGCATCATCACGAATGGGACCCATTTGCGGACTACAGTCGTATTTTCCCAGTTTTGACATAGTGTCCATGCTGCACGAGCAGCCTATAGAAAACCACTCCAATCTATAAATAAAAACAGATAAAAATAAAAGAACCACAAAATAGAGTTCGAAATTATAAACGAGTAAAAGTAAAAAAAGACCACCAACCATTTGGTGCCATTTCCAGTCGAGCTTCTAAGGTCCAATACTCCTTGCAAAGGTTGTTAGGTTCTTCCAGCAAGCCAGTGCAGCAAGGCACCTCTTCCGACCTACAAATGATGCACAGCAGTTTGATTGCAAGATAAATACAGTACCATCAATCACAAGCAGTAAGTGAGCTTGCAGTTTACTCTACCCATGTTTCCTTGTAAAATCAGTTGGAATCCAATGGAATTCATTGGTGTTAAGTGAGATGAACACGAAGTCACATGCTGGGCCTTCAATTTCTCCTCTCGCTCTTTAAGTTGGTCAGATAAAGTTTCAACTTCGGAAGCTATCATCTCTATCATATCTTAGTCACTGTCATATGATTTTGCCAAAGCCATCACATATATACATTCAACAATAAACACATAAAAGCCACAAAGAAATAGAACTGTAAACACATTCTTTTCGGTAAGTCTTGAATAACTAAAGCTAAAGAAACAGGGGAATCAACCATTTGTTTCTTCCATTTGCTTTTTGTAGTCCTTGAACTTCTTATACGTTGACACCACCTGCCATTGAGTAAAGCATGAGATATCAAAAGTAAAGAAAAGGCAACAAAATGCATTGTGCCAAGACCTGCTTCAATACCTCATCGAGCTCTGCCAGAGGTTAAGCTTGAGACAATGTCAAGACCTGCTAGCTTGACCTACGTAGCATCAAGCTGCCTCAATTGTGTACATAAGCTGCCTCAACTTGTGAGTACATATCATCAACAGAAGACCAATGTAATGATCAAGGAATAGTTTGTAACCCAATGGCATTCAATGGCATTTTCATGAAATTAATCTATAGTCATATGAAAGATGTAGCTATATAGTCATATGAAAGATGTAGCTACACTTGCCTTTAATTCAACGAAAGATTCCATGTGTAAATTTTGTTTGACGGCTTGAACTGGCTATGATAAATAGTGACAGCCTGAGAATGGGGATTGCAGATGCGTGTTGTATTCCTTTAGTAGCGACCAATATCTCCATATAGACTATACGACCAGACCCTATAAACCTTGTTGCAGGTTTCACAGAATTATAGACTCCATACTCTATGCCCCACACTCAATAATCCATATAAGTGTCAGGATCCTCAGCCTCGCACTCAAAAACACATGAGATAAGGTTCTCACCAAAACAAAATTAGTTAGAACCCAAGAAAGTAAAATATCTCTAAAAAAATATATCATAATTAAACTGCAATCTAATTCTCTCTTCCGGATTCTTTAAATTTTAAGCAGTAGATATCATGAGTCAAATCATCTAAAATTCAAGAAATAAGAAAATCAACAATATACTCATAAAAATAATTAAAATTAACAAGAAATCTTATGTAAAAATACTCAAGTAACTATGGGACCCTTTCTCAATCAGTATTAAATTCAGAAAAATGGCCATCATATGAGTTGAAGAATTAAAGGTGACAATCTTACAAAGGGCATAAGAAAACTTAGTTTGGTTACTAGTTTCTGAAGTATATATATGGCTACAATCAGTTACCGCCATATCCATCCATCATGGCCCATCAATTACTAAAATAAAGAGAAAACAATGGCAATTTGAGCCAAAGATTAGGAAGAGCATCTTTGAGGCTCTCCATTGGATATTCACGATTAGAAGATTTGCATCACTGCACTTCACAATTCATATGATGCAATACAATTCACTGCGTTCATCAATTTGTCGCGTAGAATGCAATGATGCAAAAAAACTACATGAGTATAATTGTGAATTCTGAGAAAATTAATGCGATAATAGGATAATACAAAAGAATAATTTCATGAAAATCATGCAATTTAATGAATTTTGACCAATTATGACTTGAATTCCAACATTGAATGCTCAAATAAAATTCAATGAAATCAAGTTATCCTAAATAAGTGCATAAATCTACATGAAATAATGACAATATGATGCAATTTCATGGACTCATCACACCCTCCAACCAACATTTTACTAGTCCCTAGCAAAAGATGTGAAAATGTGAAGTTAACTAACCTAACCTAATCTAACCTACAAATACAAAATAAGACTACTGTAGAAAACAAAAGCCACTTTCGCTAGCACTCTCAACTGCATTCAGCGTATGCAGTAAGCCCTTATACCCCTAGGTTACCCTAGTCGACGAATTGTGCTTCGTGAGGTTTTGCCGTGAATATACCCACAAAACTCAAAAAAAAAAAAAAAGACCTCTCCAAACAAATTTTTATAAACATTGGATACTCTCGATTCTCGGAATAGTCAAAATAAAGAAAAATTTGAAAGAAGGTTCACCAATCTCATCTTTGGAAAGAAATTTTCAAAATCATGCTAAATATGACCGTGCAAAATGAGAGAAAGTATGTATACATCAAAAAATAAGTGCTAAATGCTCCGCTAGAACCCCTGTGAAAACGACTCAATCAAATCATCCGGTCCACCTAGACTTAGCAAAAAAAAAAAAAAAAGATTTCCTCTCAAGGCAACCATGATGGCTTTCGCACTATTGTATTTCAAAAGGCCATGAAATTTCAGCGACAAGCTTCTCTCTTTCTTCCTTCTTTTTTCTCCCGATTTTTTTCCTTTTCAACGGTCCCCAACAATAGGCAGCCTTCTTCATGTACCCAAATTAAGGCAACCATGATTCTCAACCATGATTTTCGCACTATTGTTTTTCAAAAGGCCATGAAAATTTCAGCGACAAGCTTCTCTCTTTCTTCTTTTTTCTTTTCTCTTGATTTTTTTTCCTTTACAACGGTCCCCAACAATAGGCAGCCCTTTTCATGTACCCGAATTAAGGGTGTACCCGAATTGAGGCAACCATGATGGCTTTCCCACTATTGTTTTTCAAAAGGCCGTGAGATTTTTTTTCCTTTTCAACGGTCCCCAACAATAGGCAGCCCTTTTCATGTACCCGAAATAAGGGTGTACCCGAATTTAGGCAACCATGATGGCTTTCGCACTATTGTTTTTCAAAAGGCCTTGAATTTTTTTTTCCTTTTCAACGGTCCCCAACAATAGGCAGCCCTTTTCATGTACCCGAATTAAGGGTGTACCCGAATTAAGGCAACCAACCATGATGGCTTTCGCACTATTGTTTTTCAAAAGGCCGTGAAAAACTTTTTTTTTTTTTTTCAACGGTCCCCAACAATAGGCAGCCCTTTTCATGTACTCGAATTAAGGGTGTACCCGAATTAAGGCAACCATGATGGCTTTCGCACTATTGTTTTTCAAAAGGCCATGATTGTTTTTCCTTTTCAACGGTCCCCAACAATAGGCAACCCTTTTCATGTACCCAAATTAAGGGTGTACCCGAATTAAGGCAACCATGATGGCTTTCGCACTATTGTTTTTCAAAAGGCCGTGAAATTTTTTTTCCTTTTCAACGGTCCCCAACAATATGCAGCCCTTTTCATGTACCCAAATTAAGGGTGTACCCAAATTAAGGCAACCATGATGGCTTTCGCACTATTGTTTTTCAAAAGGCCGTGAAATTTTTTTTCCTTTTCAACGGTCCCCAACAATAGGCAGCCCTTTTCATGTACCTAAATTAAGGGTGTACCCAAATTAAGACAACCATGATGGCTTTCGCACTATTGTTTTTCAAAAGGCCGTGATCTTTTTTCCTTTTCAACGGTCCCCAACAATAGGCAGCCCTTTTCATGTACCCGAATTAAGGCGACCATGATGGCTTTCGCACTATTGTTTTTCTAAAGGCCGTGAAAAATTTTTTCCTTTTCAACGGTCCCCAACAATAGACAGCCCTTTTCATGTACCCGAATTAAGGGTGTACCCAAATTAAGGCAACCATGATGGCTTTCGTACTACTATTTTTCAAAAGGCCGTGAAATTTTTTCCTTTTCAACGGTCCCCAACAATAGGCAGCCTTTTTCATGTACCCGAATTTAGGGTGTACCCAAATTAAGGCAACCATGATGGCTTTCGCACTATTGTCTTTCAAAAGGCCATGAAATTTCAGCGACAAGCTTCTCTCTTTCTTCTTTTTTCTTTTCTATTGATTTTTTTTTTCCTTCTCAACGGTCTCCAACAATAGGCAGCCCTTTTCATGTTCCCAAATTAAGGCAACCATGATGGCTTTCGCACTATTATTTTTCAAAAGGCCGTCAAATTTCAGCGACAAGCTTCTCTCTTTCTTCTTTTTTCTTTTCTCTTGATTTTTTTTCCTTTTCAACGGTCCCCAACAATAGGCAGCCCTTTTCATGTACCCGACTTAATTCACTAATTTGTGAAAAAATCCACCCAGATGAACCAGGAAACCTATAAAACTAAGGTTTGGTTTTCCTTCATATATTCAATCAAGTCATAAAAAGAATGGAAATCATAATTTCACATTTAAAAGTTTTGAAAATGTATACGAACTGTGTAATGTGAAAGGATCAAAATTTAGCACTTTTTCCAAAGATTTCCGTAAACAAAACTCTCTTTTGTCTAAATTTTGAGAATTCTAAAATTCAAGCTATTTTCCGTTTATTGAAAATTCTCTCAAAAATTCTCCCTTCAAAAAAATCTAAAAAGCCAAAAATAAACAGCAAAAATTCTGAAAAGAAATTTGAAAAACTTCCTAAATATAGAAAATAAAACAAAAGGTGTGAAAATTTTGTCTAAAAATAGACAAGCGTGCTTGTCCCCACACCCCCCACCCATGATGAACATTGTCCTCATGTTATGCATGCAATGCAAAAGAATACAAAAACATGAGGAATAAAAGTACAAGAGGGTTAAGTGAAGACACTGGAAAATATGAAGCTTTTTCGAACCTTGTCAATGCTTACAAAACCCACAAAAACAAACAAAAAGAAAAAGAAGTTACCCTACTGGCAACACAACTTTGAATACACTCGTATCCCAAAAAAAATTCAGTTGTATGCCGATTGTTACAAAGCTTTGCTGGCTATTTCCATGCCCATAGCTGTCCAAAACATGCAATTGCCCGTTTAAATTAAATAATTCAGTTTAAATTAAATAATTCAACTTTAATTGCGACATTTGTTTTTTCAAATGGTTATATTTGCATTAAGTAGAGAGATGATGTACATCAAAAGGCGTAAAGCTCAACATCAAAACAACAAAATTACAAAAGTACTATCGATCTGGTCTAAAAAGAAGATTCGTACTCAAGATTTTTCAGGTTAGGTCCTCTAAGTAACCGAGAAATGAAGGGGCTGGTTGGTCATTCAACCTCATTACATATGTTATGATACCTTATGTCTTCAGTCAGTTTATGGTTTATGCATAATAAAAACGAAGAAAATATAAATAATAACTTGAAAAATGAAAGCAATGCTCCATGATGAGAAACAATGATCCGTCACAAAATAATGTTCACACAAGACCTTATAGCAAGCATAATTCCCAATAACCTTATAGAACTGCCATTGAAAATATTAACTTAATAGACCATAAAAGAAAAGGCATGCTACAAGTGAAACAGTCAGAGAACAAATAGTAGTCCATAAATCAAAGGGATCTCAGATATTCAAAGACATGAAGTACAATAAGAGCACATTCGATACTAGAATGTCAGTACCATGAGGGAGAACCATGGTCCAAAAAATCGAACGAGTCCGAGTCGACTCGGACTCGGCACAAACTGAGTCGGGTTGCATGGGACTCGGACTCGAATCATGTGACTCGGCCGAGTCCTAATGAGACTGAAGTTGGGACTCGGCCCGACTCGGCCGAGTCCCATGCGACTCGGCGAGTCGACTCGGACTCGGCCATGAACAAGTCGGGTCTTGAGTCCGGTTTGTTAAACCTTGGGGAGAACACCAAAATGAAGCTCAATCAACCAATAAACCACCAGGCATCGGGCAGACATTTGGGAGCATGCATAGGCAGTCGTTAATCAAGACATGGCAGCAAAAAAGTGCTTGGATCAGACATTTTCAAGGAAAAGAAAAACTAGGTAGGATCACAAAAGTTTTCTCCAAATGAAGACATTATTTCACCAACATCTTGTCGTCTACTATATATCAATCATTTAAATTCAATGTGAAATATATGTCTTTTATTTTAGAATGTTTTAAAGCTAACAAATGAAGAATAATATCCTCTGTAGACAGATGGCATGAGGAGACACTTATTGTAGAGTTCCCACCAACATCTAGTTTGTCGTTCACTCATCCATCAAGTATGTTACAAAGGAAACAAAAGAAAAAAGAAAGAAAGAATCATAGTTTCTTTATATAATATTTAGCTAGAATATACATTGAAATCATTGAAGCCTCACCGCTGCCACTTGTACCAACAATAGCAACACTACTTCCCGCTAATATAACAAAAGATATTCCATTAAGTATCTTTCGCTCTGTTAGGTATCTGAAATAAGAAAAGAAACAAAAGAAATTGTGCTCACAAATCAATAAAACCCGAAGCAGGGATAGAAATGGGAATGGAAGTATAATAAAAGCCTGAAATAAAGCCAAGAAAAAAAAAACACTAAAGACTTTTAATTTAAAAAAGATGCCAAAAAAATAATGTTCCACCAATATAACATGAACTTTAGCAATAATACATAAAGCTTCTAAACCAAAATAACAAATGCTTTTTAAAAGAACCATGTTAGAAAAATTTATAGATGTGAATGAGCCTAAAGATGTCAAAAGCAACAACAAAAGAAATTAAGAAAATAGAAACCTGTTAAACAACAAAATACCAGTCAGGAAAACTGATGTAGCAGTTACTCTATAGAACAGCCCGGCAGCATACACAAATCTTAGGTTTATACTACTAGGATCTAGTGTCTCCTAAAAAGAAAAAACACATAAACAGCGTAAGCAAAGACAAGCCAAGAAAAAAAAAAGCAACCTGCAGCACCGTTGGAAAATGCCCAACCACTAAGCCACAGGTTCTAGTTAAGCTACCAGTTAAAAAGACGATATGATGATCCCAACCAAGGATGTTTTCCACCTATACACGCTATGATGATCCCAAGTTCTGTTCCTAACCCCAAAGTTGTGAAATGCGTGTTCTTCATTAGTTTTGTTCCTATCGGAGAGGAGTTTAGAGCAAAAAAAAAAGAAAATCCAAGTATCAAAGTTCTTTGAATTTGGTACTTAAGCAGGCATTCCTACACTTTATTTTTTTCTGAATGGTTACTTTCATTAAAGAAACAAGACAGAACAAGCGATGGGAATGCATTCCTACACTTGTTACTATCAGATTTAAGTAAAAAATGCATTTAGTAAATTTAAGTGAAACCAACACCAGAATGTATTAAGTAAATTTATGTCAAAGACATCCGGTCTGAACCAAGCTCAATAAAAATCAAGTAGCGAAGGCATTCAAAGCTTCATTTGATATATAGATCAAAACTGAAAAATTTGTTACTACTGAGTACATGATCAAGTGTTCAAAACTGTGTATGGACAGCATTCCATTTTCTGAAAAACTACGGTGTCCAACAATTGAGTTTACCACTTGCAATGGAAAGATGTTGACAAAAAAAAAAAAATTTCTTTTAAAGTATGTGACATTTACTGATAGGTCATAGGAGAAAACCTAATTTATCTTTTACCATCAGATTTATTAATGCTTGTATGCTTTTTCTATAGGTCTAATGTGTTTTTTTTTATACTTTTTGTATATAGTTCTAATGCTGCTTTTTTTTTTTTTTTTTGTCAAAAATTATGTCCTTCTAAACTTGTTTTATGAGTATATTACATCCATCCCAAATAAAGTTCTCAACCAAAATCAAATTGCAAAGAAAACCATATTTTCATTTTTATAGCATTCAACACTAGTTTCTAGTAATTGCTCAATCGGAGTTTCCAAACAAAATTAGGACCTATTTATAATAGCATCCAAAGTTCAACACAGGCTTCTCATAATTATTCAATCTAAGTTTCCAAACAAACTAAGGACCTATAAACTATAAAGGCATCCAATGTCCAGGTGTTCAAATGTTCAGTAAAACGCAAGTTACAAAAAAGTCCCAGCTTTTCATTTTATACTCAGCAATTGGCATACCATTCAAGCACACTTGTTCTACACATTACTCAAACCAAGTATCCAAACAAGGCAATCCACCAATAGCTCAATTGGTGAGGCACATCCCTTTCACATAAACAACCAGGAATCAATCCTTCGCTATAGCGCTGCGGGTGAGGATCTTGGGTGAGAGTGTGAATACTTACCTTTAAAAGAAAATAAATAAATAAATAAAAAGTATCAAAAAAAACTTAGAGACAATAATGGAAGTCATCCACTCTTAATCAAGTTGAAAATGAAATCCAATAGAAAATACATACACATTTCAACTTCATATTTCACACTATCAGCACATAATGTGTAAGTTTTGTATTATTGGAATCAAGAGAACTCATGGGAAGAACAATTCACAAGAACAAAGGGAAACCAATGCGAACCCATCAGCCCCAAAATTTCACATTTAGTAAGTATATGTTCGAGTTTATCAGTCTTATCAGGTCATATAAAGAATTCATAAAATCAAAACTAGTTCAAAACCACAAAATCATTAAAACCACAGCCACTTGGGTGATTCCATTTCACCGAATTCACATGGAATCCAGGTGAAGCAGAGTAGCTTAGCATACACGGATCACTGCCCGTGTCCTCTAAAACATCAAAAAGCTTCACGTAGTCGCCTCCAGAGGCAGGCAAAAGGGCCGTTGATGGATCCACAAAGTTCATCTGATTCCAACTATCTTTTTTCCTTATACACACAAATTTCTGCCCTGAAATGTGATAAGTCCTTAAAAATGCACATTTTCATTTTCATGGCTATTTTTGGTAAGTTTAAGGACTTATCAAGCCAAGAGAGCCTCATTTAGGGTCATATCATGATTTTATGCATTTTTTATCCATTGTAGTGCATTCATGCATAATTTGCTCAAAAACCATCATTTTTGCATCAAATCATGAAATCTGCCATTTTTCTATTTTATTTTTGGAAAGATTTTCCAAATGTGTTTTTCTCATGAAATGAATTAATCGTCATTAGTTTTTTTTTTCTTAAATCATGCAAAATTATGTGCATTCATGTCATCATTTCATGAGAGATGGGCCCGCAGTCATGCATTTGTTAATTAAAGGTAAATTTTTCTTTTCACATGAAATTCACCTTTTGGCTTGCAGGAAAAGATGAATTGGGTCCCATAACATAGGATTGAGGCTGAGAAAAGAAAATGAGAAGGAAAAAAAAAAAAAGAAAAAGAAAATTGGAAAAATCGGCTTGAAAAGGGCCCACACATGTGGGACATCCAAGAGGGGGTCCACTTTCTTTGCACAAAATCTCAAGGTAATCTTTGAAGTTATTTTGAAGAAATATCAAGGAATGCAAGAAAGGAAGGCTACAAGAAAAGATCTTTTGTTTGTGAGCAAAGAAATAAAAAAACATATATACATGGAAAGCTTGGCATGTGCATGGACGTCCATATCTCCATTCAAATTTGTGCCACCTCAATGCAAGTTTTTCTCCTCTCCAAATATCTCTTAAAGTCAAAAGGAGGATTTCTTAAAAAAAAAATAAAAAAGAAAGAAAGCATGGCATGAAGGCAAAATGAGAAGTCCAAGAAAATCATATCTTTTTTATAGCACACCCAGCCACATTATGTGGGCCCCATCTCAATCAAGTGAAGATTTTGTTTCTCTAACTTGTCTATCAAGAAAATCCAAAAGGAAAGAGGACGTTTTCAAAGAGAGAAAAAGGGATATGAATGAGACCAGCTGGGCATGCAACCCAACCAGCAAGAATGACCTACGGTCATGGAGATTTTGGAGATCCCACCACTCCACAAATTGAAGAACAAAGAAGGAAAGAAAAGAGATTTCACTCCTATATAAACAGCCCTATGGGAGATCCAAGCATGTTTGAGAATTGCTTACCTCTCACTCTATAGAATTGCATACCATCTCTCCCTTTCTTGCTCTTCCATCTTAACTCACCAAGGGGGTTCTTTCCAAAGGCCATACCACCAACCTTGTGGTTTCAACTAGAAAGAGGGATTCTCAATATCCTAGTATGTCTTCTTGTTTTTCAATGTTATATTCCTTGTAAAGAATTTTCATGCTAGTAAATAAAGTTGTTTCTTTTAATCTGTGTTCTTGATTTTTGTATCTCTGAATATTAGATTTGTGATCCATGCAATAGGGTTAGTTCTTACTTTTGGTTAAATATTTTTAATTGACTTGGAATAATTACTAATAACTCACCTTAGCATCCTCACAATATACTTTGTTTTCTACGGATACATGGCATTTTTGGAGGCAATACAAGGTGAAGTTGAAGAGAGTTGACCAAGAAAAGTTTAAAAAATTCAAGTTTGAAATTTATTTATTAAAAAGTGAGGATTTATTCTCAACTTGGATTGACAACCCAAGTTGAAGAATGGGACCCTAGGCTTGCACTTCTAATTTTTTTGGGCCCAAGATTGAGAATGAGATTTAAAGAGCAACTCACCACCTTTATATTTTTTTTACCACCTTTGATTTATGCACACCATCTTTATTTTCTGCATTTTTTTTTAGTTTCTGCACTTTATTTTCTATCTTTACGTCAATATGTTAGGATTATGTTACTGCTAAAAGCGCATTAGTTTTCATGCATATTTTGCATATTTCAAAACATGTGTAGTGGTATAATTTATGTTAAGTTCCAAAATCAGATTTCAAGGTCACATGTGCTGAATGTGTTTGGTTGGGAAAATAACCCATTATCAAATTGAAATTTGAAACTGTTTATAAGATAATAAAATTTTTGTTCTCAGCTGTATGCAAATTCTCTTAGGTTAAAGTGCAATTTAAAAATCAGAAAAATGTGAGTTGCAAACCATTTTGGTTCAATTCAAGATTAATGAAGAAAACAGATTGAAAGGGAAAAAATATATATAGTGCACATTGGGCTCGTTTTGGCAGAACCTTATATACAGTGGGGGTGTGTGTTTTCTTTACATAGCTGATGTGAAATTTGCGATTTAGAATTGGAAAGACATAATGATCAGTGCAGATTTACAGCTTAAATAGGATACAAATCTGATTGTAACAAGTATCATCATGTCCGAACCATGTTGGGAATTGAGTGATGAATTAAAGGATTGATTGAGCCAGTTTCTAGACTTGATTTAATACACAGGGAACGATGGCTTCAAGACTGATTTCTGGAACCGTTTGCACAATTCATGTATTTCATAGCATTTCAGATTTAATACTTTTATTCACTTGTTCTCTTTTGGAATTTCATGCATCTTAGGGTATTAAAGATTCAGCAGTAATTGTGGTTTAGATAGGTTTTGATCTAGCTATGTATTGGTGATAGGTGTCAAGCATAAGAAAATAAAAAAATAAAATAAAAAACTTTGCACTAGTTCATCATATTACATGCACGTCCATGCATTGTGTCCCATTATTTTAGAAGATTGCATCCTCATCATTCTTGTATTTTATTTAGTTTAGGAAAATTAATTCTCAGATTTGCATTCATTTAGAAATTGTATCATTTATTAATCTAGTGTTTAACTTCAAAAAGCTAATTGGTTTCTAATCTAGTGTAGGATTTTTTTTTAGGTAAATGGTCTAATCTTAGGGAGTTTGATTTTAGATGGATGATTTGTTTTCAATTTAGATTGATTTGATTTGATACATTTTTTTTTAAGTTTAATTATATTTTTTTTCATAACTTGTTTTAGTTTCCAATTTCATTTGTTAGATTTAATCTTAGTAAGTGATATTTTTAGAATATTTTCTAATCGGATGTTCTAATGTGTTTTTTCTATTTTGCAGCAACTGGATCTCTTTAGATTTAGGAATCTAGTTTTAGGAAATTTTTTATTTCATTGGATTGTAACTAAATCTTTTAATTAAAGTAGGAATGGCTGTAATTAGTTTTTAATTAGGCTAGTTTTAGATTTTATTTAGGTCAGGTACAAGTTGGAAAGCCTTTTCTCAATAGCTCTCTGTGGATCGTCCTGGTCTCACTAGTTTATTACTACATCGCGGCTCCACACTTGGAGTTCACAATCAAAATGCAACCGACCAATATAACATATATGATTTATCTTTAAACTAAACCCAACAGACCATGTACTTGTGAAGGAAACGAGGAAGAGAAACACCGAGAAAACCGTCGATAGTACAAAAATCAAGTGTGGGTAGTTTTCTCCACCTTTCTTCTCATCCACAAACACCCCAGATTTTATACATTACACCCAAGTACAGTAATCAAATTGCAATAATCCCCCAACACGAAAAAAAAAAGATGACAAAACGCCTCAATCAACAAGATCTAAAACTTTTGAGTTTGAATAGTCGTCCTGCATTCAAACATGCCCTAAATACTCCCAAAGACAACATCGAAATCACTCACTATCAAAAGAAATAGATCCAACCTTGAGATCTTAGAAACTCGAAATGCTTGAAAGATAAAAACACCCAAATTTTAGCCAAAAGTACCAGAGAACTCAAAGCAAATCGATCCAAAAAACCTAATTTTTTTTATTTGAAAGCAATGAAACCGATTGGAAATGGTAAGTAAAATAGGAACATTATCATCAATTAGGGTTTTGATATTAACAACCTTTGATTCAAATCTAAAATCATGATTAGACGCATGAGTTTTTCAAGTTAAAAATACAAATCCAAATGGAGAAACTTTAAAAGTCAGGAATCCTATTAGATGAAAAGGTACGTCAAACCCCCAACCATGACAGCGGATGAAATGAATGGTGCAGATAATCCAACAGCTAGAAGTTGAAGGCAATATCCCATAAGAGTCCCTAACATGGTTTTAAAAACCGGCCGATAACGGTTCATATCTGCCGATATGAACCGGTATCGGCCGGTACCAAGCCGATATCTCACTGAGATATCGGTCTCGGCGATTCGGCCTCATATATCCCCAAAATATTGGGATATATCGGCCGATATGGTCGTCATCTCGACCTTAACGATATCTCGGCCGATATTTCCAAAATATCGGCCGAGGTTATATAAAATACCCTCAAACCCTATTTTTTTTAACTTTTTCCCCATCTTCATCTTCTTCCCCTCTCCTCTCCTCTCCTCTCCTCTCATCTCCATACTCCTTTAAGCAGCAGCCACCATATAAGTAACGGGAGTTATGGAACTATATAAAAAGGCACACAAGTTCTTAAGAAGGGACATATTCGTTTTCAAAGGAAGAACTTCATAAAAAAATTGGTAGCTCGATCCCCGTCGGGGGATACCCCCGGACCCCCTTCGTGAAGCGCATGTTTTAAAGAAGCAGCAATCATGAAGACAAAAGGATCCTACTTGACCATGATAGCTAGGACTTTTTTGCTGATTGTCTTTCCTTTTTGTGCTTGGATGTCTATTATTATCATAACTTGCTAGATATGATATTAAACTTGTTTAATTATGTTTGGAATGATATAGTAGTAAAGATTGTGTAATACACTAATTCATGAACCAAAAGGCTTTATATTGAGTTAGATTTGATGTAACTCACTTATTTTTCCATAGATCTAGTATTTTAAAGTGTAGATCTTTCTTTCTTTTTTTCAAAATTTGGGGCTTTTCTTGAAATCAATTACATTTTTCCACATTAGTGTTCAAATGCATAGATAATGTGTTAGTTTAAAATAGATCTACACTTTTGGAACAAAAAAGTGAGTTTTTGCCCAAAATTATAGTTGCATTATGTCAAATTTATGATATTTCAGCTTATTGATCATGAGCATCAATAATGTTTGCATTATATGAAATACCAGAGAAGAAAGCGAACAGCGACACAGACAGGACTCATAACTTAAGGTAACCGAGATTTTGATTTATTGTTGTTACTAATGGAAAAAAAATATTGTTTTCCAGCATTTTCTAATATTCTGGATTTTTTGGATATTTTTGCGAACTTTTTTGGATTAAAAAAAAAATTCACACCGCGACGACCACGACGGACCGATATCCGCGACGATATCGGTTTTTCGGCCCGGCCGATACCGCGACCGAGACCGAGATTTTAAACCATGGTCCCTAACCACCGAATTTCTGCAAAGTAAAGACTTAAAACACATCCAAAGAAGGGAAAAAATAATTCAAAACAACATACTAATTAATGAAAATGTCAACGAATCCATGAAAAACCAACAATTTCAGAAAGAAAACACAGCTGGATAATAGAACATATGTCCAATAGACTTTACCATAAGATCCAAATCAAATCTGACAGTAACATAGAGGTGATATGGAAAGGGGTAAAAAGCAATAGCAAATAACACTTGTACATGGACACCATACAATAATCCAAACCATTGCCATATTTAAAACACAAATACTGAAGCAGTTTTCACTTTCCAGTAAAATTTGCATGTTTCTTGCTTATATTTTTTTTACTTGGATAGGATTTAAATTTAGCCATCCAATCATCATTTACACTACTGTGGCATTCGCAAGCTATTTTTGTTTTACAGGAAACATGTTTCTGGCATAGTACTAATGTCAATTCAAAACGAGTTCCCTCATATAATTCACAGTTCAATTTGCTATGTAGTTTAATATACCTATTAGGAATTATGTGAGTTAAACAATCTAGACTGCTGATTCTGTATATGGTATTTAAAAGAACAACAGAGATGGTAAACGATCAGCAATTCAAAGACAGAGTCCATAACCACCGAATTTCTGCAAAGAAGGGAAAAAATAATTCAAAACAACATACTAATTATTGAAAAGGTCAACGAATCCATGAAAAACCAACAATTTCAGAAAGAAAACACAGCCGGATAACAGAACATATGTCCAATAGGCTTTACCATATGATCCAAATCAAATCGGACAGTAACATAGACAAAACATACAAATTTTCACAACTTTCCACTTAAATTTCAAGAAAGCTCTGATGATTCAAGAAATCAAACATCCAAACAAAACACAAAGCAATGCAAGAAGATGGAGGAGATGGAGAGAGAGTACCGACGGGCGAAAATGAAGGTGACGGTGTCGGCGTCGTCGATGATGTCGTCGTTGCTGACGCATTTGATGAGCTTGGACACATGATTAAGGTTCATGCCCACGGAGAGGGCGCGATCGCAGCGGAAGTGCTCGTAGCAGTCAGATCGGAGGAGGAGGGCGACGTGGCTGGAATCCATGGCCTGGAGTGAGAAGCCGGAGGTGGAGCAGAGAGAGAGAGGGATTTAGGGTTTCACACTCCAAAAACAAAAGAAGCCGGAGGTGGAGCAGAGAGAGAGAGGGATTTAGGGTTTCTCAGTCCAAAAACAAAAGAAACACTTCCTCTCTCTCTTTTTCGAATTTCGTTACACAGAAGAAGGCGTGCGTGCGTGCGTGCGTGCGATGCAAGGAAACAACGGTCCATTAATCCGTCATTTATGTACTTTGGAAAAAATGAATTCGGCATTATGTATTTTCTAAAAATCAGACCTAGTGCCGATCCATCACGGGCCCATCTTTTTAAACCAAATCGATCAACTGGATGGATCTCTGCACGTCTTGGGCCCCGCCTTTATTAATTTATAATTGGTCCTTCAAGTAAATGATCTACGGCCGTGTTTTTAACGAGGCCAAATTCTGATCCAATCAGAGTTGGGAAGGATATCATATATAGAAATTCTAAATGGGCCCGGATTGAGTGTGACTTTTTCTAAGCCCATAATTGGATTTGGGCCAGTATTAGTAGGACTGATAATCAAAATTACTTGGCTTGTACAAGCTTTTTGTTTCTCTTTTCTTTTTGGGGAGGGTGGGGAGGGGGGCATGTGTCGAGGGATTGACAGGCCCATGAAAAAATAAAGTGAAATCTATGCATTTAATATATCCAAATTTGGGTCCGATCCAGGTTCAATAGGACTTGGGACTAGCTACTACACCCTTTCAGATCGGCTGATCAGTGGCATTGTTATTCGGATCTGAAAGTCCCAACAGACAAGAACCAAAAAACATAAAAAACTTTGCCACCAAGTGATTGACCAAAGAATGAGCGATTGGTGATCTCCCTTGCCCCTTTAGATATTTTGGGGCCAACCTTCCTCTCTATTATGCATTGAAGCTCAAAATGAAAGGTGATGAGTCAGGCCCGAATGACCCAACCCATGAGGATGAAGCTCAGGTCCAAGCCCATGAAGAGACCAAGTCAGGGCAGCCACGTTGCTTCGGAAGCAGTCCCGCTCCTACCAGGTCCTGCGGAAAAATATCTCACCTGCCTCGTACAGCGCGAGGGCAGTTCCTCACCTACCTCGTCCAGCGCGAGGGCAGTTCGAGGACTCCAAGGGGGAACGTTGCAGAGGAGCGTCTCCGTCTGTTAAGGTAGACTATAAATCGATGAGCCCCACCAGCACTGGAGGAGGACGGATCTATCTCTATTCACTTTGACTCTTGTATTCCTCTAGTTTGTAATAATCATTGAGGAAGTAAAACACCACAGGCAATCTCTGCCTTTATGAAGTGGACGTAGGTCATCTTGACCGAACCGCTATAATCTCTTCTCTCTCTTCTTTAATTATTGCATTTACTGCATTTATTACTTGACCGGTGGTGTCCGAAACCCTATTTTGGCATCATCAAAAGGATATGGAGATGTGAAAAGGGAGATGGAGATGCGAGGGCGAGTTGAGGAAGAAGCTCTCAAGATGAAGATGTGAACAGGGAGATGTAGATGTGAAGGTGAGTTGAGGAAGAAGCTCTTGTTGCAGAAATGGGAAGGAAAGATAGATGGGAGGGAAGGTGTGTAAAGAGAAATTAGATGAGCCTTGAAAGTACTCCTCATGTCCATTTTGTAAATTCACACATGGGTATACTTGACTTCAAAATATTGAATGTGTGAGGAGCAATGAGGGATGTGGCAATAACTACTTCCATAAGTTATCTGGTGAGCATCTTGGGCACCAGGGGTGGGACCCGCATGATGGTCCATCCAACTGGACCACACACACCCTCGCTGAATTCCACATGGTCCCCAGGTCTTGCACCCATTCGAATGGACTCGACCGTTGGTCCCCACTTATCATGGGACTTGGGGATGGAAAGAGACTTCTTGGATGGGCCCATATATCAAATTTGAGGTCAATCACATGCTTCTAACTCCTTCATTTGTGGCCCATACATTTAATGACTTTATATTAAAGAAAAAGTATGACTTTCGATCCAACGGTCCAATTCTTTTGGATAGGTGGAAACTTGATAGATCTAGTGTACTTAAGGAAGTCTTGTGTATGTAGATGGTTCGGATTCATCATAAAGTCGGCCTTACTATGTTGGACACGCATGAGTATTTTCCATATATATGCACCACAGTGCTAATTATGTCAACCAAAAGCTCAGCACCTTTAACCATGAAACATAGACAAAAATAGCGTATTGTGGGCCTAAAGGTTGGCATGGGACATAAAGTACCCACACTAAATTTTAATTTGAAGATCCAACCCCGATCTCGGGTTCCAACCCAATAGCACACTTAACACTCAAGGGCCAATTGCGTCTGGAATAATTTATTTACAATTTCATCCTAGTGAACCTAATTTACTCATAATGCATTTGTGGTCGGATCTACATATATGTTCTCGGAGTGGGACCCATGGGCTTCAATTTAGACTAAAATCTTATTTGACTTGAATTGGACCCTAACCTAAAAACCGTCCAACTTTTAGACCACCACGGTCCAGTTTTTCAATTGGCCGGGTATTGTGCCTCCAATCTCATTTCTTATTAGGTTTGATTTGCATCTGTTGCGGACGTCGTCTGCTGAGTGCGGGCAATACAATTACAATTTTTTTTTAAGCTAGGGAAGAAGATGTATTGTAGGTAGTTGCGAAGCCACGATTTTCTTTCGGGAGAGGCAAGCAATAGTTGTCTAACAACGGTATAATAAAGATTTTTTTTTAAATAAGCGTTCAATAATGTTTTTTCAGATTTTTTGTTTCTTTTGCAAGATTTTATACTTATATCTAAAAAATCATAGATTTAAAAACGAGAAGTATTCAAGTGCATCCATCCCTCACCATTTTTGGTGAGGGATACCCCCTTTGGAAAGTACCAAGTACAAAAAAGGGAGTGTCAAGTACATAAGACTCCCCTTTTTGTACTTGGCACTTCCCAAAGGGGGTGTCCCTCACAAAAAATGGTGAGGGATGGATGCACTTGAATATTTTCCTTTAAAAACAGTCCAATATTCAAAAATATAATTATTCAAAACTTTGAGGACAATTAAAATATAAAAATAATAGGACTATCATAATGAATACAAATTGCTCAAAATCATCCTCTGCTCCTTGTTTTAAGAGTGAGAGTTATATCTCACTCTAATCAAAGTAGGACCTATATCGAATTGATGAAGTGTAAACCAATCTACTCATAATTAATTTATAAAAATCTGTAGTTAATTGGTTGCTTGTGATCATTTAATGGGCCATTAACCAATGCCATCAAAAGGTAAACAAACAACTATTCATACTACTTAAAATAAATATACTCTTCTTAAGGGGACTTCCCCCAAATTTTATTCTAATAGAAGTTGATCCCACCATAAAATTGAGCGTATCATATTTTTAAAAGTAAATACAGTGGCACCAACTCCTATTTCAATCCAAATGATGCCCAATAAGCCAAAATCCAGTTAGTTTTAAAGAAAGAATTATCTCAAAGTGTCCACAGAGAAACCACTCCTTTGGACTTGCTTTTTTTTTTTTTGTAAGCAACCAAAGGACAAAAGTAGCCTCAAACATTTTTTAAATTCTTCCTTTCATAAAGCAACAAGATAATGAAGAGGGGCAAAATTATAAAAAATCAATAGGCCTCCAAACTTTGAGAAATAACGAAATCTAAGAAGGGGCAATTGCCCCTTCTAGCTCCCCCACCCACCCCTGCCACTGATTGTAAGTAATCTTGTCCTTCCGATGTCGATAACAATGCGTGCATAGTCTGCCCCTAATCATTTGGTTCACTGGAATGGTTGTAGGCGGGAATGGAATTGAGACCGGAATGAGTCTGGAATGGAATGAGGCAGGAATATGTATTTCCATTCCAGCGTTTGGTACACTGAGGAATCAACCCAGTTGATTCATGTTCCTGCGTTTGGTACGCTGAAATGAGTCCTGGAATGGAATAAAATTTACATAAGACTGACCAAAATACCCTTGTTAGATTTTTATCTTTGGCTCAGTCAATGTATAGATTATATTATTATTAAATAGTTGGAGCCCACACAAGCTCTTCTATTTTATAATCTTATAATAATAATAATAATATATAGATTATATTATTATTATATAGGTGGGGCCCACACGATCTCTTCAATTTTATAATCTTATAATAATAATAATGTATAGATTATATTATTATTATATAGGTTGGGCCCACACAAGCTCTTTTATTTTATAATCTTATAATAATAATAATATAGATTATATTATTATTATATAGGTGGGGCCCACACAAGCTCTTCTATTTTGTAATCTTATAATAATAATAATAATATAGATTATATTATTATTATATAGGTGGGGCCCACACAAGTTCAACTATTTTATAATATAATAATAATAATGTATATATTATATTATTATTATATAGGTGGAGCCCATACAAGTTCTTCTATTTTATAATCTTATAAGAATAATAATAATGTATATATTATATTATTATTATATAAGTGGGGCCCACACAAGTTCTTCTATTTTATAATCTTATAATAATAATAATGTATAGATTATATTATTATTATATAGGTGTGGCCCATACAAGTTCTTCTCTTTTATAATCTTATATTAACAATTATTATAATAATAATTATTATATTATATTATTATATATAGGTGGGGCCCACACAAGTTCTTCTCTTTTATAATCTTATTATTATAATAATAATGTATAGATGTAAAAAATGATATTTTGGTCTCAGCAAAAAGTAGAAAGGAATGGAATGGCCATTCATTCCCATCCCGGATGGAATGGTCATTCCTCTACATAAGGGAATGAGATTCCGGAGGTAATGGTCATCACGCCACTTTTTTGCGAGCCAAACACTGTAATGACCATTCCGTTGGAATGACCATTCCTTCTGGCCTTCATTACAACGAACCAAACGCTACCTAGGTTTGTACCAAAACCTTCTTTCTTTCTACATAAGGGAATGAGATTCCGGAGGTAATGGTCATCACGCCACTTTTTTGCGAACCAAACACTGTAATGACCATTCCGTTGGAATGACCATTCCTTCTGGCCTTCATTACAACGAACCAAACGCTACCTAGGTTTGTACCAAAACCTTCTTTCTTTCTTTTCCTTTTCTATAATATTTTTTATCCCTTATCTTCTTTTTACCATGTGAAGGGAATTAAAGAGCAGAGGCAAAGAGAGCAGCACGTATTCTGTAGAATTAGTCTGTAATTCCATGCATGATTATTAATTTTCTCCTAAACTTCAAAATTTTCAAAATCATGAATTTTTGCCCAAACATTTCCGTGGAAAAACTCAATACCAAGCATTGGATTAGCTCATGCTTTGGACATAATAAAATTAATTTCCCTTTTTTGAATTTTTTCCAGTCATTCTTCAACTAACTAAAGCTTCTAGACTGGAGCGGGAGAAATGATTTTCTCCATAACTAACAGAAAAAAAAAAAAAAACCTCCAACATAGTTTTCTCCATTCAATTCTAGACACAATGAGAAATTGCTAGTGGCGAAAAATAATGAATCTCCAACAGTGCACCGATAAATTCCTCCACCCAGTATGGATTCTGCATTTTACATTTTATTTAGGTTTACATATAATTATATTAACATAAATCTCACTTTGCAGGAAGTGTAGTCTAGTCTATTGCGCTGTGGGTTGTTTCCAGACAAAGTTGTGAATAAAGTCTTCATGGTTCCTGATCGTCAGCCCCAAGTGCAAGGCCACGATGTAGTAATAACTCGGTGAAGTCCGAGGTCGATCTATAGGGAGTAATTAATTGCGGAAAACCTGTCCTATTGAAAAACTAGTTCTAGCCTAAAAAAAACTATACAAATCACAAATCCTACTTTAATTAAAAATTAATTACATACCTGAATAAAATTAATTACAACCAAAGAAAAATAAAATCCTAATCTAGAAGCCTAATCTAACTAGGCATAAAAATTCGATGTTAACCCATTGATGAAGACCAAGACCCCATAAACTTGATTTATTAATGAAAGAACCATTACAAGCAAATAACCATTACAAAATTACTTAAATCAAAATAAAGTGCATCCAACCTTACCCTAGACACATGACACACCAAACGGAGGAGAAGGACTCGCGGTCTCGAACGGCGATCCAACTGCTCTCATTTCGCGATCTGAAATCCAAGCAAGGGAAGATGATGAAAGGCTGATCTAATGGTCGAGCAACGGTAGCAACAGGGCGGCGTAAGAATCCAAGTGGTGGTGGAAGGAGATGAAATGGAGAAAAGGGGAATTTTTGTTGCTGGTTGTCCAAGGGAATAGGGGGAGATGGGATTGACGTGGTTTTTTTATATTTTTTGATAGCTTCGGTTGCAAGGTTTTTGGGTTTGTAAGGGTTTGAAGTGTGGGGTCCAAGTTTGGATAGGATTTGGAGGGTTGAAATTGAACAATCTTAGAGTTCCAATTGTTGATTGACTTTCCCCCAAAGTCCTTATCAATTTAAACTTCTCTTTGTAGCTTGCTTCTCTTGAAAGGTCCCACTTACTTGGCTAAGAAACAATTCAAATATGAAATTTCAGATTTGAAACAAATCTTGGATGCTTGTGGTCCCCAATCTTTGACGTGTGATGCTTGGTAGGGTTTGGACGTGTGATGTCTTAGGATAATTCTTGGGTTATAAACTTCAAATCTTGAGGACTATCTTTTTGGAGATAAATTTAACAATTTTGTGCTAAAATCTTGCATTTTTATGAATTTGTTTCCAACTTGGATTGCTTGGCTAGCAAGAATCTTGAATTATTTTAAACTTCTTTCATCGCCTGAGAATCTCTTAACATGGGCCCGCTTTCTCTTTAAAAAGCATCTCAAATCTGAAATTAATTTCATTGCACACATGACATAAGAGTGGGCCCCACTTTCCAATGCTTTTCCCATACCATGGACGTCCATGCCTACTCTCCTTCAAATTGAGACTTTTGAATTTTCGAGAAGATCTTGACCCAAATCTGAAATTCAGATTTTTGTTTGCAACTTGTAAGAGATGATGGGCCCCAAGAAATTAGACTTCCCTACAAAAATACAAATAATATAATCAATGATCACAGAATTATCTATTTATGTAGGAAAAGAATATTGCAAGATGCGGGCCCCAATTCACACTAAATAGATGCATAAGATTTCACCATTTTATCAAAATGACCTTTTCGGTTCGGTCTAGTGGTCACCTAATGTGTTTTTTTTTTTGGTAAAATCCCCTTTCATCTTTATGGGGTATTTTGTGCCTTTGCCAGTTTAATTTTATTTTTTCTTCATCTGAAGTGGTGGATTTAAGATGGATCTCAAAAGCAAAGCAAAGGGTATTTTCTATTGTCTTTTTATAATCTCATTGTTCACTATTTCTTTTTTGGTTTAATGGGTTTCTTTTTTCTACTCATTGACAACAAGATGATTGGAGATGGGGAAAAAACGCCTTTAGACTACTATAGCCATTGAATTGTTAATGGCTTGTGAATGGAATGGTTAAATTAAAGCCCCATCTAAATAGAATTCTTGGCTACTGATCTAGGTCCTCCTTTATACATTGGTTTTCTCAAATATTTCTAGATTGTTACTTTTTTAGGTTCTTGATCTTTTTAAGAAACCAATCCCTAGGTCTTTGTTGTGATTATTGTTATTATTATTATAATTATTATTGTTATTTAATTTTGATCATAGATTGGATCATGCTTGGACCCCATCTATTCATTGAATTAAATTAGTTATTTGTGTGATTTCATCATATTTTGGATGGGACCCAACATTGATGACGGAAATTAAATCTCAGTATACTTGATTTCATTAAGGAAATTAGACCCAGTCAAATTGGAATCCAACGTTGTGGATATTGTCGATCTCCCCTCCATCTCTTCCTTAGATCCTACTTACACAGCCCATTTTTCCAACACCACCTTTCAATCTCTTTTCTCCTTTTTCCTTAAACTCCTTATTCTGTTACTGTTATAGTGTTTATAGGCCCACCCCTCCATTATCATCCTCTATTCCTTATCCATCATGATTAAATCTGAACTCATTTTATCATCACCATCACCGTTTCCCATTCAAACTAAGCCCCACCTTTGTTATTAGATCCTCTAATAAAACAGGTCACCATTACCTTAGCCAAGTCATACCCACTTGAACAAATCAGTTCCTCATGACCCATCCGAACTAAACCCCTGTAATTCCCATCTCTGCCTAACCCCATCATCTTTCTTGTCTTTATTTTCCCTTCTCTTTCCCATATGCTCTGTGGCGTCCAAACCCACCCTTTTCTCCATCTCTGCTCTCTGTCATCCGTGCCCATCCGGGCTGATTCCTTCTCTCCATCACATCTGTAGACAAAGAGACCCATCTTCTTCCTCTCCACTTGTCAATCCGGACCCACTTCCAGTTTCACCTATCCCCAACTTCATTCATCCAACGCCATTAATGTGCCCAGGTTCAGGTCACACCATCTTTCCAAATAAATACAGCAAACCCATTCCATGAACCTAGTGTGCTACTCTCCATCTCAACCAACCAAATATTCATACAGAACTCACCTCTCTTCACTCTCTATGTAGAACCCACCTGCTCAGTCATTTCATACTTCTTATGCCTACAAACAAACAGCCCTCATCTCTTTCTTTATCAACTACCAAGCAAGTCATTCCCATCACCTTGATTCATCCCTCCATCTTAGAAACAAACCCAACGAATCTGAACCTGTGTGGGGAGATTTCCAGAGCCACAGGATTAAGCTAATCACAGCCATCAGATGAGGCTAAGCATTCTCACGTGCCATCCGCGTGCCATCCACGTGGCACCAATCTCACCCCGGTTACCAGGACAAAGGCCTCGGCCGAAGTCAAGCATCTCCGGGCCACTAGCGCCGAACTGGTCCACCCCGGGTGCCATCTCGGCGGGGAGCTCCACCTCGGCTGAGCCACCCCGGGTGCCATCTCGGCAGCAAACTCCACCTCGGCTGAAGAAGCCGGGACAGAAGCCGAAGCAAAAAAGAACCTTCACTTGCGCCCCTCATCCCCCACGTCATCAGGCACGTGGAGGGATAGGGGCACGAGGTAGTGGGACAGACGCGACATCCAGCCGCCCACAATCTTCGCCAGATCCCTGACAGGGCGACATCCAGCGGCTAAGGCCACATCAGGGCAGGGCCCGAGGGCAGATCCGCTGGTACCCCTACCGCCAAAGGCGCCCGACACGGCCTGGCCCAACAAGATGTGTATTAAATGCGATGTGGGCTGACCCGACGGGCATTTAATGCATAGTGGGCTGGATTGGACCACAATTAATGCAATGTGGGCTGATCGTGACTTCCCAGTCCAATCATGAGACCCACACCACAATATCTCCCAAAGATACGTTCCACACTCTATAAATAGAGGCTCATACCACCATCAAAGGTACGCCCATTTCCATTCACAGAGCCCTTACTCTGTCTCTCTTCTCCCTCTCCTTCCATTGTTCCAGTTCCCACACTGACTTTGGCATCGGAGAGCCTTGCGCCGCCCAGGCCAGGGTCCTCTGACCGTTTGCTATTCCCTTTCAGGCTTCCGGACGGCATCCAGTCATTCCCAGTCATCACCATCTTCTCGGATAAGTCCTCTAAGGCTCCCTCTCATTGTGGGTCATTATTTTCTGCACCTACAATTGGCGCCGTCTGTGGGGAAGTAATATCCCAACCTCTCAAAACCTTCCCAACCTTCTTAACCTCAACCTCTCAGAAGCCATGCCTCCGAAAGCTAAGAGGGGCGTAGAGTCCTCGAGAGCAGCGCTTGAGCTACCACCACCGCCAACGGACGTCCCTCCTCAAGGACGCTCCCATACGGTGCATGGCACGACTGCAGGCGAGGGCCGCTTAGGCTCTCAGCTCTTTATCGAGTTCCCACTCCAAGAGGGACATGAGGCCTCGACCTCGTCAGAAGAAGTCGCGCCACCCAGACGCGATGAGCGTCAGCACGAGCGTCCCCGGAAGGACAAAGCCGTGGCCGTAGGAGAGACGCGCCACGCTCAACCCCCTGGAGAGGTTCCCGAAGCTGCTTTCCTCCAGAAGCAACTCCAGAAGCAAGAGCGGCAGATTCGCGAGCTCCAGCAGCAGCTGAGGGCAGTGCAAACTGCCTCCTTGAGGCAAGTCTCTGAGCCTCAAGGAAAAAAGAGGGACGCCCCCGGCAGGGCAGCCCAGCCTCCCCGCGAGGATCTCAGAAATCATCTGGACCAGAAACGGAGCCAGATCCGTGATGAAGGCTCGAGCAACAGCCGAAGTCACCATAGCCGCGACGGCCGAACTCATAGCCGTCGTAGCCCGAGCCATCCCAAGCGAAAGCCCAGAGCTCAGACTCCAGAGAAGGACGACGAGCAAGAGCGATTTGACAAACGTGTCAGATTGGCTCTCCAGCACAACTTGGACATGCGGGACCAGAAGCAGATCTGTGGTCACACTGATCTGGGGGGCTCGCCCTTCACAAAAGAGATCGAGCGCACCCCCTTGCCCAGAAAGTTCTCCGTCCCGCGGTTCGTCCCCTATGACGGACTGTCCGACCCATCTGCACACCTCCGACACTTCTCCCAGAAGATGTCCATCTGGGGGAACGAGGGTCACCTAAACTGCAAAATCTTCTCCTCCAGTTTGGGTGACCTCCCCCTGAAGTGGTTCTGCTCTCTCCCGGAGCAGTCGGTTTCCAGTTGGAAGGAGCTCCAGCTCTCCTTCCTGAAGAAGTTCCAAGCCTACACCGTCGTCCCCAAGAAGGAAGGGGACCTCATCGCCCTGAGAATGAAGCAGGGCGAAACCCTCGCCAAATTCACCCAGCGATTCTGGGCGGTCTACAGCCAGATCGAGGGCGCGAGGGAAGGGATAGCCATCTACGCCTTCCAGCATGCCCTGATCCCCGGCATCGACTTGCGAAAGGACTTGGCCGGGGATACCCCAGAGTCCATGCCAGAGTTGATGTCCCGGGTGAAGCGCTTCATCGCCCGGGAGGAAGACGAGATCCGGGCCAGGGATCAGGACGGGCATCCGGAGCCCAAGCAGAGGAGTAGCCAGCCTCGGCAGGGAGGCGGGAGGCCCTCCCAGAAGCAGGAGCCCGAGCAGGCCTGGGTCTCCAGTTCGGCGAAGCCTTCGTCGTCCAGGTCTGGGGGCACCTGGAAGCCCAGACCTCCCTCCAGCGCCAGTCAAAGCGTCAACGTCGTCTTCAAGGAGCCGATCTACCGCATCCTGACCAAGATCAGGTCCAAGCCGTTCTTCAAGTACCCTCCGCCCATGCTGAATGAGCCCACCTCAGGCGCCCGAAGCAAGCTCTACTGCTCCTTCCATAGGGGCAACGGGCACAGGACCGAAGACTGCAACTCTCTGCAGTGGTATCTGGAGAAGCTGGCCGAAGAGGGCCACATTCCAGAGTTCGTTGAGGCAGGAGATGCTGGCGGCAGCGAGGGCCGAGTTCACCAGAGCGCAGCCCAGGTTCCAGACAGTGAGGATTCGGAGAAGATCATTACGTGATCCATCTGGCGTCCTCTGTATCCATCTGTATCCCAAGAAATTCAATTTCTAAAAGATGTAATGAATCTCTGAATCAATGGAAATAGCTTTCGCCCCGTCATCAATCTGTCATCTCTCTTTGATCGACTTCGGCTACAAGGGTCTACCGCCCTGGAAAAGGCCTCGAGTCCAAACTCGGTCGTTTCCTAAAGCTCCGGGTCCTGGACCCTGGAGAAGGCCTCGAGTTCGGACACTCGGCCGGATTCCTAAAGTCTGGGTTTTTACACCCCTCAAGGATCATTGCCAAGCTCACGCTTCCACAGCCGGAATGACGACTCCACTTCGGCACAAGCAGCTCGTCTCGGCCAAAGCCAGCCATTTCGGCCAAGGGCAATCTGTCACCTCTCTCTGGTCGACTCCGGCAGCATAGGCTCTTCGCCCTGGAAATGGCCTGGAGTTCTTACACTCAGCCTTTCCTAAAGCCCCGTGTCTTGGACACAATCAAGGCTCTACGCCCTGGAAATGGCCTGGAGTTCTTACACTCAGCCTTTCCTAAAGCCCCGTGTCTTGGACACAATCAAGGCTCTACGCCCTGGAAATGGCCTGGAGTTCTTACACTCAGCCTTTCCTAAAGCCCCGTGTTTTGAACACAATCATGGCTCTACGCCCTGGAAATGGCCTGGAGTTCCTACACTCAGCCTTTCCTAAAGCCCCCGTGTCTTGGACACACTTTGGGTACATACGCCCTGAAAATGGCCTGGAGTTCCTACACTCAGCCTTTCCTAAAGTCCCCGTGTTTGGAACACACTCAAGGGTTAACAGCCCTGGAAAAGGCCTCGAGTTCGGACACTCGGCCAATTCCTAAACTCAGGGTCTTCACCCATCTACAAGGGTTAACAGCCCTGGAAAAGGCCTCGAGTTCGGACACTCGGCCGAATTCCTAAAATCAGGGTTTCATCCCACTCTACAAGGGTCTACCGCCCTGGGAATGGTCTGGAGTCCCTACACTCAGCCGTTTCCTAAAGTCCGGGTTCATAAACCCCTCACACCTTGGCGCAAGGCAGTTCGGCCAAGGTCAGCCATTTCGGCCAAGGTCAGATTCCCGAAATCCGGGTTCATACACCCCTCAGAAGGCCATAGCCGCACTCACTCTCGCCTCGCCGAATCCAGCGGAACGATGGATCTACCCCGGCGCAAGGCAATTCGACCAAGACACTTGAAGAATGAAGAAAAGCGTTGCAAACACTTACCAGAAGATTAGCCTGGATTGCCGAGACCATCTCGTGCGTCTCCGTGTCTCTTGGCGTAGCACAGACCTTGGCGAGAGCTCCGATCACCTCGGCATTCCCCAACAGCCGGTCCTCGACTTTCAGAGGCTCACCGGGCTGAGTCTTCATCCTCGGCCTCCATGGCGCTGGGGCACTCCGGGGTCCGGAGGCCGATCCAGACCCTTGCCCCACCGAGATCGTCAGCTCGCGGGACGCTCCACCGGTCGGCTTGCTGACCTGCGCGCTCTTCTCAATAGGAGTCTTGGCTCCGGGGGCCCGCGCAGGGTCCTTATTCTTCGGAGGCTGTTCAGCCCCCGAGTCCTTCTCCCCAGCCTTGGACTTCTTTCTAGACGGGGACCCCTCCCTTGGGCGCTCCGGCGAAGCGTCGCCGCACTCCCGCACTCGGAGCAGGAGCAGAAGCTGGAGCAGGAGCAGAAGCTGAAGTAGCGCCAGCACCTCCCGAGCTCGAAGCAGCGCGGGTGCTAGGCAGAAGATGGCGTCGCAGACTAAGAAGACCCCCGCCTAAACTTGGCCGCTAGGTTCGACGGTTCCGAACTTGAAGTAGACGACTCGGAACCGGATGCAGCTCGGCTCGCAACTGGATCGTTCACAGGGATCCCGGCAGACACCGCAATCAGTGAAGAGGCGACGCGTGTAGCCGTCGACTCGCTTCCCAGTACAGGCAAGACAGAGCATTTATGGCTTCAGAGCAGTTGAAGCGACACCAGACGACGATCGCCACATCCCCGGACGGATTCTTCTAACTTTCGACCACTAAGGGCTAGGGCGCCTAAGAGGTCAAAAGCTAGGGGCAATTGTGTGGGGAGATTTCCAGAGCCACAGGATTAAGCTAATCACAGCCATCAGATGAGGCTAAGCATTCTCACGTGCCATCCGCGTGCCATCCACGTGGCACCAATCTCACCCCGGTTACCAGGACAAAGGCCTCGGCCGAAGTCAAGCATCTCCGGGCCACTAGCGCCGAACTGGTCCACCCCGGGTGCCTATCTCGGCGGGGAGCTCCACCTCGGCTGAGCCACCCCGGGTGCCATCTCGGCAGCAAACTCCACCTCGGCTGAAGAAGCCGGGACAGAAGCCGAAGCAAAAAAGAACCTTCACTTGCGCCCCTCATCCCCCACGTCATCAGGCACGTGGAGGGATAGGGGCACGAGCTAGTGGGACAGACGCGACATCCAGCCGCCCACAATCTTCGCCAGATCCCTGACAGGGCGACATCCAGCGGCTAAGGCCACATCAGGGCAGGGCTCGAGGGCAGATCCGCTGGTACCCCTACCGCCAAAGGCGCCCGACACGGCCTGGCCCAACAAGATGTGTATTAAATGCGATGTGGGCTGACCCGACGGGCATTTAATGCATAGTGGGCTGGATTGGACCACAATTAATGCAATGTGGGCTGATCGTGACTTCCTAGTCCAATCATGGGACCCACACCACAATATCTCCCAAAGATACGTTCCACACTCTATAAATAGAGGCTCATACCACCATCAAAGGTACGCCCATTTCCATTCACAGAGCCCTTACTCTGTCTCTCTTCTCCCTCTCCTTCCATTGTTCCAGTTCCCACACTGACTTTGGCATCGGAGAGCCTTGCGCCGCCCAGGCCAGGGTCCTCTGACCGTTTGCTATTCCCTTTCAGGCTTCCGGACGGCATCCAGTCATTCCCAGTCATCACCATCTTCTCGGATAAGTCCTCTAAGGCTCCCTCTCATTGTGGGTCATTATTTTCTGCACCTACAGAACCCACGATGATTATCATTTTTCATCCAGACCGAGCTTCATTTCTGTTATCCCTCTAAACAAACAGAGCATTAACAAAATTCCAAGCCAATGCACCACACATGACCCACCCCAAACTATCCATTTTCACCTCCATCTCCACTTTTTATAACTAAAATCAACCTCCTTGTCTCCGACCCATGTTAGAATCTCGTTCCTCATGTTTTGCAACTACACCAAAAAAACATGAAAAACGACAGCCTTAAAGCAGTTGTTTGACATTTAAAACGACGGCCCAAGCCTTCGACCGTCCTTGAAATTGCAGTAGCTTTTGGAAAACGACGGCTCTGAGACAATTGGGAAAAATGAAAAAAACGACTGACTTTGGGCAGTCCTTTAATGGCGTTCACAGCTGAAATGGATTTCTACTGGTTTGTTATATACATGATGTCCATCTTTTGAGACAACTTTAGTAGTTGTTACCACATTGAGCAGCAAAAATAGACTCACACGGTTGCTACAAAAACCATGGCCAGAGAATGAAATCTTCCTCTACTGAACATCTTTTCACCTTTAAATGCTCCCTGTAAATTGCAATTACCACATGAGAATACTACACTGTTCCTAACACACACGTACATACAAAGGAAAAATAAGGAGAAAAAGGAACCTTCATAATTAAGGAGTGCAAGTTGTGGTAGATATCATCTAGACTCCAACTTATGGACGTTGTGCAAGAAGTGGTACTATACTATCTATCTTTAGAATCAATTTTTCCACCGGCAATCTAAAAAAGAAAATCATTTACCACAAGTCTTTTATCAGTTAACAATTAGACATGATGATACAGAATACAAGTCTTTTATCAGTTAACAATTAGACATGATGATTAAAGCCCATAAACTCTCCTAAATGGCTACCAAGAGCTTATAAATAGGAGAGCACTCTAAAGAAATCCAGATCAAAAAAATCACAAAGATCGGAAAAATCAAACAACTTCCAGGGATCAGATACAGACATCACATCCCAGATCAGAAAAAAGCACAGAAAATCCGAGAGAAAGAAGAAAGAAAACTCTGCTGAAGTTCTGCACCGGCTACCACTACAAGGTGACAAAAGTCCCTTGGGGGTACCCCCAAAGTCCTTGCCTTCTCCTTCTGCCTCCAATGGCTTAGACGTGGCTTTTCAGCCCGTCTACTTAGCTTTTTATTGGACATAGGACCTCCTCTTGGTCTTTGCCCTCTAAAAACCTGAGGTTATAGCCAAGCCAAGCGAATCAAGAGCATCATCTGTTCTCATCTGCATGGATGATGGCGAAGTCCACACATGGCTTGCGACCGTCAATCTGAACGGGTCCCCCACAATCTCCTGAGAAGTTAGATCCTCCTTTTCTTACTTTTCATTGTAGTTTGTATTTTTTCAAAAGAGACAAAAATCACAACTCTTATCTTTCATTATTGATAAGAATTGTAAATCGGCTATAAATGCCAAAATCGGCTATAAAAGCCAAAAATCGGCTACAAATGCCAAAAAATCGCCTTTCACGGCAAATCAAGAAAAATGTCTCTTTTATTAAATATATGTGCAATGGAAACTTGAAAGAAGTTGATTTCCTTTTTACTTGCGAAGGTCGATCTCCGGATCACCACTTGCAATTCCAAGTAAAATAGAAAATCTGGCAAACCCACAAAAAAAAAATATTGATACCCACTTCTGCCCCCCGGCGCGAAAGGGTCGTACCCAACGAACTCCCACGTCCGCTGACCTCGGTAGCACCGAGCATTGAACGTGTGGTCCATCACCAAGTACATTGAATCAACCAGCTGAGATGACTCCCTCTGTTGGAGCAACTTTGACTAACAATTGCACAAATGATTCTATACAAGAGCTACCTTCAACACGGTTCAATGGGTAAATGAATTTTAGTGTAAGAATCATAGTTTCTTATGTTCATACTTTGTTAGTTTTCATTTATTTTGCTTGAAATTAAGTCATGATATTTCTTGTTGCAGGACCTCCTTTTAGGAGATGGTTTGAATCATTTTGGATCTTTGGCACAAACTGTGCTATTTTGAGCTCCTTATGACAGATTTTTGTGCGTTCACAGGGACAATCTTTCGTATAGACAAATTGCATATAGATGTTACTTAATGTTTTGTATATGAATGGAACTATCTTTCAGATTCTATACAAGAGCGAGCTTCAAGATAGTTCAATGGGTAAATGAATCTCAATTGTTTAAAAATGCAGTTCATACTTTCTTCCTAAACTTTTAACCCAGCTTGAGATTAATTCAAGATATTTCGTATTGCAGGACCAAGTTTTAGGAGATGGTTCTTCACAAGACGAATTTTGAAAACCATTGCTGTGCTATTCCGAGCTCCTTATGACGGATTTTTTTTTGCATTCAAAGGGAAAATCTTTTGTATAGACAATCTCCAGATATCTGTTAATTAATCTCTTGTATATGAATGGAACTATCTTTCAAATTGGATGTGATGAATGTAATTATTGTAAATTTGATTGATGTAAGTAGTGCTTAGTCCCCTTTTGTATTCGATGTAAAACCTTGATATTAGAAATACTGAGGTTGGAGTGTTTCCTTTAGCAAACCCCTGTATTCATATAAAATCTTGGATATTGGATGGCATGGCACATTCGTAGGTTTGAATCTCTATATACTCATGAGGTTGAACCTAGTCTGAGAAGGTTGTGTGAATAAAATACTGAGGTTTCAATGTGGTCATTAGGCAAAGTCCACCTCTATTCGATATAAAATCTATTTATTAGACGGTATTCTAGGTCTGAGAAAGCAAATTCACAGGTTTCAATTCTGTGTGCGAAGGTTTGATGAAAGAAATACTGTGGTTTTATTTTGTATTCGATATAAAACCTCGGGTCATATGCGGAGGTTGTACAAAGAATATTCTCAGGTTTCAATTCTGTATGCAAAGGTTCAATGAAAGAAATACTGAGGTTTCATTCTGTATTCGATATAAAACCTCGGGTCATATGCGGAGGTTGTACAAAGAATATTCGTAGGTTTCAATTCTGTGTGCGAAGGTTTGATGAAAGAATATTGTGGTTTCATTTTGTATTCGATGTAAAACCTCGGGTCATATGCAGAGGTTGTACATAGAATATTCACAGTTTTAAATTCTGTGTGCGAAGGTTTGATGAAAGAAATACTGAGGTTTCATTCTGTATTCGATGTAAAACCTCGGGTCATATGCGGAGGTTGTACAAAGAATATTCGTAGGTTTCGATTCTGTGTGCTAAGGTTAGATGAAAGAAATACTGAGGTTGGAGTGTTTCATTTAGCAACCCTTGTATTCATATAAGATCTTGGATATTGATGGCATGGCATATTCATAGGTTTGAATCTCTATATATTGAGGTTGAACCCAGTGTGAGAAGGTTGTGTGAATAAAATACTGAGGTTTCAGTGTGGTCATTAGGCAAAGTCCACCTCTATTCGATATAAAATCTATTTATTAGATGGTATTCGTAAGTCTGACAAAGTATATTCACAGGTTTCAATTTTGTGTGCGAAGGTTTGATGAAAGAAATACTGTGGTTTTATTTTGTATTCGACATAAAACCGCGGGTCATATGCGAAGGTTGTACAAAGAATATTCTCAGATTTCAACTCTGTATGTGAAGGTTCAATGAAAGAAATACTGAGGTTTCATTCTGTATTCGATATAAAACCTCGGGTCATATACGAAGGTTGTACAAAGAATATTTACAGATTTCGATTCTGTGTGCTAAGGTTGGATGAAAGAAATACTGAGGTTGGAGTGTTTCATTTAGCAGACCCCTGTATTCAGTTAAAATCTTGGATATTAGATGGCTTGGCATATTCGCAGGTTTGAATCTTTATATACTGAGGTTGAACCCAGTTTGAGTAGGTTGGATGAATTAAATACTGAGGTTTCAGCGTGGTCAGGCAAAGTCCATAAAATCTATTTATTAGATGGTATTTGTAGGTCTAACAAAAAACAATCATAGGTTTCAATTTTGTGTACTAAGGTTGGATGAAAGAAATACTGAGGTTTGACAATGGTTTCTTTGGCCAAAAGAAACAAATGTGTATTTCGATATAAAACCTCGGGCCATATGCGTAGGTTGTACAAAGAATATTCGTAGGTTTCAATTCTGTGTGCTAAGTTTGGATGAAAGAAATTCTGAGGTTTGACAATTGTATTCGATATAAAACATCGGGGCATATGCGGAGGTTTGACAAAGAATATTCGCAGGTTTCAATTCTGTTTACTAAGGTTAGATGAAAAAAATACTGAGGTTTGACAATTGTTTCTTTAACTAAAAGAAACAATTCTGTATTTCGTTATAAAACCTTGGGACATATGCGTAGGTTGTACAAAGAATATTCGTAGGTTTCGATTCTGTATGCTAAGGTTGGATGAAAGAAATACTGAGATTGGAGTGTTTCATTTAGCAGCCCTTGTATTCATATAAAATCTTGGACATTAGATGGCATGGCATAGTCACAGGTTTGAATCTCTATATACTGAGGTTGAACCCAGTTTGAGAAGGTTGTATGAATAAAATACTGAGGTTTCAGTGTGGTCATTAGGCAAAGTCCATCTCTGTTTGATATCAAATTTCTTTATTAGATGGTATTCGTTGGTCTAACAAAAAACATTTACAAGTTTCAATTCTGTGTACCAAGGTTGGTTGAAAGAAATACTGTGGTTTCATAGTTTCTTTAGCCAAGAGGTTTAAACCCATGTATTCGATATAATACCTCGGGGCATATGCGCAGGTTTGACAAAGAATATTCACTGATTTCAATTCTGTGTACTAAGGTTAGATAAAAGAAATACTGAGGTTGGAGTGTTTCATTTGGCAGACCCCTATATTCATATAAAATATTGGATATTAGATGGCATGGTAGGAATACTGTGGTTATAGTCAGAGCTTATGTATATTGTATACATTGGTTTGAATCATGATATACTGAGGTTGACATACAGTGTGAGAAGTTTGTCCTAAATAAAATACTGATGCTTCGGTGCCTCATTAGTCAGGAGACTTGTACTCAATAAAGAAATGGTGCAATTAGATTGCAATGGTTTGCACTTAACAAAAAGAGTTGTATATACAAAAGATGTCAAGTTTCTCATTACATTCAACTAATATCATTCAATAAAACTACAATATCTCCATATCAAGTGAGCCTGGAATGTGGCTAGTTGATATACAAAATTCTCAAGTGAGCCTGTGTTGTATTCGACACAAAAAAGGGTTGAACGATTGAAGTTCTGAAAACCCAAAGTATTACATCATCATTTAAGAATCTGTTGAACTCTCCCACATCAACACGCATTTCTATACTTCAAAATTATGTACGCCACCTGCAATGAATATGAGATCAATGTTAGAAAACAAAAAAAGAAACATTGGGCAATAAAAATGTAAGAGAGTATTAATTTGATCAACAACACCATAAAGAAGTAATTTTAATAAGACGATAGTTTTTGTTAATACCCTTTCCACAAGAAATTCTGTTAGATCAGCCTATGACTCCTCATGTTTGTCATCCGGACTTCGACTGAGCAATATATGTGATGCTATTTTTTTTCTATATTATCGTATTTCATCCTATTCCAAGAACAAAGAAAAAAGAAAGAAAAGAAGAAGAACGAATGAAAGAAACAGATAAAAAATTAGAACAATAAGATTCATTCGAAGTATACGTAAGTCATCACTAAAAAATCACAAAGTATTTACCGGCTCAAAATCGAAATTATCTCCACGCGATAGACAATCCATGAATTTCATCACAAAGATCCCACAATCATAACTGTTAAAATAGTGATATAAGATGGATTATTATACCAATTGGAATAGATACTGCAATTCACATACTTTGTCCCTAATAGAGAGACATACCCATTATCTTGTTGAGGGCAGTCATCAACAAAACGAACAACAACCTTATCCCATTGATATATCTTCATTTGTTTAAATTATTTTTTTAAGGAAGATACCTGCATAAAGGAAATATAACAGTTAAGTTTTATATACAGGTACATTGTTTATTTTGAACATTTCACAGGAGCATACACCTTAATATGGGTACTCACCGTTTCATTCATGTAGGCAATGTCACCACATGACTTCAAAGAGTTGTATATACAAAACAACTTCTTGTTTGAATCAAGTACGAGGAGAAGCCAGTGTTTTGAAGCCCAATTCATTGGATAAATATTCTGTCCCACGAGGTTAAGATGGACTTCAAGTTCCTCATATTTAAATGCTTTTTAATTGATTCTTCGTTGTTGGAATGTAATGCCGTCTGGGAGATAGTAAGCTATATGTTAGCACCGATATTCAAAAATTTAAAATCACTAAAAATATGAAGAAGAATAATTACATTAAACCATGATGTGAAGAAGTAACACTTTAATGAATTCTTCCCTGTTGGCTTTCTCCCACTAATCAACTTAGCATAGTTTTCAATAATCTAGAAATCAAGATAGCACGTTCAGTGTTAGTTGATCGAAGGTTCGGCATTGTATACACAATTGAATGCTTATAATACGATATGAAATTAACTACTAACCTTATCGGATATCCAACCTTCTTCGTCCAATAAATTATTTATTTCTGAACGCCAAATTTTGAGCTTGCCCACCTCCTCGGCACTAAAGAAATAGAACTTATTATTTAGTAATTAATCAATATAAATAGTGATTATCTAGTGTGAGTGCTATGGTGTAAAGTTACTAGGTTTATAATGGATCATACTCGTTTCCAACTTTGGCTTCAAAACTTGCAATTGTGTTTTCCTCTTCTTCCTTAAAGTCAATCTTTGATTGGATTTCATCCGCAACTAATCTCTCTTTCTTGTAGCAAGTTCCTTTGTTCTTCGTTCTTTGCAATGCTACTTTTGTGCATGCATCATATGGGGTCCGTAACATCTGTGATGGCTTCCGAACTCTACCCCCATTTTTCTTTAAAATATCCTTGGTGGCTCTTGACGTCTCAACACAAACAGACATTGATGGATTTGGGGAAGAAGGATGATCCATACGACGGAGTGAAGCATCCACAATATCCACAGGCGATTGAGGAACCGATATCCTTCTATTTCGCAACTCCATATTTTCACTCCTTAATCGTTCATTCTCTTCCTCCAGTATGGTAACCGTTTGCTCCAAATCCTTAATCTTTGCTATATAGTTCTCGCGATCACCCTTTGTAAGTTTCAAATAGTTAGTAAAAAATAGATATAAAACATGAAGTTCATATTAGAGATTTAGCATTTTCCACTTTTAATCAAATATGGTTAAAATTACAATGATATCTGGCATGCGTTCCTCCATTCTCCTGACTATGAAATCAGCCATCGCCGTTGTTTCCTGTAACCCATAATTAAAACAAGTATAAGTCGCAAGAAGGATGCAACCATACAACCATGACCAAGTACTTTAAATTAAAGAACAAAAATAAGTTAAAAATACCTGAGACACTTTTGGGGGAGATAATAAGGTCATTTCTTCTTTAGTTGGAGTGATTTCCTCAATGACCTAAAAAATAGAGTATTCATTTCATTTATTTTAGTAAAAATCATAAATTACTACAAGAAGTATATCATAGAGAAAAGTGTCGGCATACATACCTCTGTATAGCTAAGATTGTCCAATATAGCTTTAAAAGACTTGCTTTGCATGTATTTGGAACCCATAGCCCATCGCATATAACATGGATAAGAACTGGTGTGAATAGGCTCATATTGGTTAACATGTTCATAAAACCAAGGCTGTAAAAAAAGTATAAGAATGTGTGTGAATATGTGAAAGTCACAAGTTCTTTTGTACGGTAACAATTAAAAAAACTATAATTTCAAAAAAAGAAAAAAGGATAACTACTTACTTCCAAGAGCATGACACATCCATTTATAAATCCATTTGTCTTCCTCGAGCTTTCGAGTATACTTTTTTATCAAGAACTCATGTACAGCAATAGCCCATGCATAATCATTAACTTTTTCTAACTTATCAACCATGAATATGATATTGAATGGAAATGACTGACATGAGTTTGGAAAAAGAAGGGTGCTACAAACATATAATATGTAAGCTTCTTGAAATCAGCAATCTCCAACCTCTTCTTATCCAACAACTTCTTCTTGTTCGATGACATCTTCTTCGTGATTACTTTTAAATGCTTTTCCAATGTTTCCGTTCCTATATAGTTCTTTTCGAGATATTTTTCCAAAAATTCACTTTCTTCCGTCAAAATTCTTTTCCCTAATTGTATCCTTTCTCCATTCATATTCAACCCCATTATCAGCGCGACGTCTTGAGGTAGAATTGGAAGGAGCTTTCCTCCAAGTTGAAATGCACTTTTTTCATTGTCCCACCTAGTTATTATCGTTGATAAATTAAAAACGTACGCTGACATTTCAAGTTCGCGGGCATCTTTATAAACTGTTTAAAAGGTGTTTCTCCTATCGCATTGATATGAACATCCTCTAACTTTAAATCCTCAATGAACTTGATAAACCTTGAAGGGCAGCATTTAGTATCTAATTTTACAGTTTCGGTAGTTTGTTGGTTGGCCTGTATCAAATCACAACAAAAGAAAAAAAATACGAAATTCAAATGAGAAGAAACTAATGAATTGAAGTCATGTTCAATGATTACCATGATGCACTTTGGTTATCCTTTCAAATGGCAAACAAAATCAGTGTCCCTGTAATTAGAAAATGAACCACAATGAGATAGAGTAAAATAGTGATATAACAAAGTAAATAATAAATCAGTGGAAATCACAATAAAAACAAGACCTTATAGATTTAAATCAAGAAACAATCAAATTGAAAAAAAAATGGGAAATTAGAACTTTCATGACCCAAATCAGTCTCCTGATAAGGTGCACAACAAAACATAAAATGCGTGTAGGGCTTGGTTGAACCAATACCCAACTAAACCTCTTAATTGTACCCCTACATTTTATATAGCAGAACTTTCTCCTTATTAATTTGCGCACTGCCAAATTCGACGTTGATCTGAGTTTATAGGCACTTGAAATCAGGCAAACTTGGTACCCATCCAATGCTATCTGACTGCTAATCTTTAAACCACCAAAGTGTGTCTTCAGTGATGGTTAGCATTTTGCATAGAGGCAGGTATCAGAAGACCTTTCAAAAAACGCAAGCTTGCAGTAAAGCTCAATTGGATACAGGACAATAAGGCATAAGCAACATTCCACGGCAGCTTGGCATTTGCCCACATGAATGCATGAGAAAGAAGCACAAACATGGGAAGCTAAGGATGTGGATTATGTGGATGCCACATATTGGGCTCTGATCAAATTACTGGGGAAAAAAGAGAGATCCTATCCCTTAGTTTAAATCCTCAAAGTTCCATGGTGATAGATCATGCAAACCTATTGTGATAAATTCCAATGATGACTAAATAAGAAACAATATGAAATTAGGACCAGGACCGATCAAAGGAGAGCACCCTACATGAAAACCCAAGAAAGGGCCAAAAAAATGTGCGTAATCTGGAGAATTTTCCCATGTATATAGTTATATTAAATGAGAATTGTCATGGACTTCATAGGCGAGCCGTAAGATCCAATCAAGGCCCACTTGGAAGGAAGGGCTAAGGAAAGGAAAGAGTTATATGCTTAGAAAGGGGGCAACCAAGTCTCATATCCAAAAAAATGATCTGACATGATGGAGATATAAGTCCCACAAAACCAACAGTTCAAAAGACTGATGGGTTCAATCCACAGTGAGGACAATTCTAATCAGTGCCAAACGTGGCAATTCATGGAGGTCGGGAGTATAATAGGGAATGGAATTGCAGATGGGCCCTACAAGCCCCTTGTCCATCAGGTCACCCGTAATCTCTTGCACAAGAGAAAAACCTCAAACATGTATATATATATATATATATCGATCTTTCAAAACTGAATAAATTCATAGGTCAGAAGATTATGTAATCAAGCAGAAATACATGTTTTTTATAATGAAGAATGCAAACAGAAAGGTAATGTTAATGGACCTCAATAAAAAAAATGGCAACTCCATCAGTGCACCCACCGATCAAGCAAATTACAAACACCAAAAGTTCAAAAAATTAATAACAATATTAATGAAAAATCTTAAAACAAATGAGGGAAAAATCCGGAAATTATATTTGCATTTCCATCAGCAGTGTCACAGGGATGCAAATAAAGCCTATTTGCATTATTGAAAAAAAAAATATATATATATATATATCTGGAAACCATTACAACACAAATCAACTCAAACCAACCAACTAAAAAAAATAGAAAATGAAATGAAACATAAATTCTTCCAGACACACATTAATATATCCTTCTTTCAGGTGTGAAAATTCAAAACATATTTATGAATGTCATGAAAATGGGTCTCATTCATTCATGATTACAGTGAAATAGAAATAAAAAAAATTGAAACCAAGTGGATGCAATTCGCAAACAGAAAACAAGAAAGAGGATGAAACCCTAAAAAAATCAGGAATGAGCTTGCAACTGGGCTTGAATCAAACAAACAACAATCAAACCAAAAAAGAAAACTTCTTTAAAAACAAAGAAAATTTAACGAAATGAAAAATTAAAAAAAAATAAACAAAGAAGAAACTCTAACTTCCAAACCAAAATCCCCAAATCAAGGCGGGCTACACAATCGATTCAAAATTAAAATGGGGCAAGACGATTCAAAATCCATCAGTAAGAGGGAGATGGGAGGAGGAAAAAAGAAAAGAAGCAATGCCACGAAAGATGAGGCAGAGCCCTTACCTGTGAGTGTGAGTCCGGCTACGAGAGAGGGACGGAGAGGATGCGCTGGCGAGGGAGACCGTGAGCGTGAGAGAGAGATGCCGAGGGAGACGAGAGAGGGATCTGCAGCGTTCTGGCCGTTCTATGCGCAGTGGAGATAGTGAGGGAGATGGAGGTCCATGCAGTGCTTCACCGTTTCCTTTTCTCTTTCTAGAAAGATGATGAAAGGGTTCTGGCGGGCTGATGAAAATAAAACTGGCTGGCTTCTTTTTGTTAGGTCCACTCAGCGCCAGCTGAATCTCCACGTTGGATCGAGCTTGAAATCGGGCAACACCATCGGTCCATATAGACTTATTGCAAAGCAAAACGTAAATACCATATGGGAAGGAAAATAATGTCAAAATGGGTTTAGTGGGGGTGTGTCTTGATTAACATTTAGTGGGGATATTTTTTCTGTTAATACTTGTTCCTTCCAGCATGTTTTTGGTAATCCTATGGAGTTTAAGACTAAGGTCAGTGAGAGGGCTCTTGACTCTATTTGTTTAGGAGACCAATCTGGGGTGAATAGTGACTCAAAGTTTGTTTGAGATGAGGAGTCCTTCATCAAAGAGGATTCTTATGACATGGTGAAATGTGGAGGGATGGACAAAGTAAATAAAGGAGAGGGTGAAAAGAGAGTGGTGTCAGACGGTAACGTGGTAGGTGATTTTATTTTTTGTGAGGATAACTAGGGGAGGCTTAGGGGATTTTTTTTTTAACTAAAATGAACTTATCTTTAGCTCCTATTGGTAAAAGCAGTAAGAAAAATGAAGGGAGGGGTTGAGCCAGAAGAAGGGTTTGTGGGAGTAGCGAAATTTACAAACCGGAGTTAATTATGATAGAAATGGTTTAGGTAAGTATGGTGTAGGGGGTAGTATTATGTCTTTATGAAGATTATTTACAAACCGGGGTTAATTTTTACATTTGCTTGGTTGTTATTTACCTTTCTCAATGCACAAGCTGACACATGTTTCTTTAGAGTGGTGAAAGCTTTTATTAGATGATGTGGTAGTTTTATGGATTCTTTCTTTCTTTAGGTTAGGCAGGATTGGCCCAATTATAAAGAGAGGTAATTGGATTATCCTTCGAAAACTTGCAACAAGAGGAAGGAATCAGTTCAAAAATTATTCTTGTTGACGAACTCTTTATATCTTACTGATCTTATCAGTTCTCTTGTGATTTTAACAAAAAAAGAAACAGGTTGAATAGGAAAATCTGATTGAAATGATCTTTAACAATGGCTACTAGATGACGGAATGGTGTATATATCCCCAAAGTACATCCCATTCAAATGACCAAAATTCAAGGCTTGATGGTAGATAAATGGGTACAACTGGGCCCTTGTTAAACATTATACCCATCAGGTCAGGCCCATTATCAGCCGACGACGTACGTACGAGCGTCGAAGCATCTCGAGTCTTGACTCTTGAGCGGTTGCAAAGTGCTAACTCAATCACAGTAAGCAGGACAAGAGGTAGTATGGGCTAGATCCAGATATCTTGATCATTATTCTGCAGAGATAGGACTAATAAGTATCCTCAAGCCAACTTTTTTCTCTCTCTCTGTACAAATTAATCGTTGCAAAGCATGGAAAAAATGTACACTCGTGCCAAATCAGTAATCCAAATGCAAACAGGTGGGCAAGAACTGTACATTTGAGTCACTTGTGCAGCCAGTTATATGCATGAACTGATTTCCAGTGAAGGAAGATTTATCAACTAGATCGATCAAGAGGATTCATTAAAAACTATATATTTACGTAAGGATTCTATGATTCCAATTTCAATTTATGGGCACGACCAAAAGCGCAGGACCTATGCGACCTGTGGCTGTAACTCTGGGTCCAAGTGAGATCTCCCACAAAGCTTCCTGCAAGTGGAGGTAGTCCGAATGAAAATCCAAAACGCTCAAAACAAATGTCAGCCCTATTCATAGGATCTCCTCATTTTACTCCAAAATTAGTTGCTCCCACAGATCCTGCATATCATTGATAACACAATTAACACAATCTTATCAATAATTATTTATAGGGGATTTGACATATTGGCCCCTGCTAGACCCTAATGTCCCAATTACATGACTCATACTTTGCTAATGTCACCAGAGTCGTTTGACTCTGGTCTCCCTTTTTTTTTTTACTTTTTTGCCCCAGGATCTCATGATATCATGGGATCCAAATGTAAAAAGTAAAAAACAGTGCATCCGTTTAAAAGCCCTTTTCACTTTTAACCTTCCCCTTTCACCCATTTCGTTTTTCACCTTCCCCTTATACCTCTACAACGAACGGCAACCATTGGGTTCTTCTTCTCCGATCAACAGGTTTGGCATCGACGAGAACGGCGGAAGCAGTCGTCTTCCTTGTCTCTGACTGGCAGCGATCCGGCTACAGCAACAACCAAGAAGACTCATTTCTCTCTTCGTAAAAGAGGCACGCTTTGTAATGTGAAATTTCTGTTTCTGTAATAGGATTCTTTTTCTTGTAGTTTTTCTCTTTTGTGTTGATGTTTGGGAAATGGGTTTTCTGTTTTGGAAATGGGTTTTCATGTTTATTGATGATGATGATTTGAGAGCTATGTCAGGGATTGGGTTCTTTTTCCTTGTCATTTTCTTCTGGGTTGGGTGTGCAAAAAGGGTTTTCTCATTGTGTTTTGGATGGGAGAGAGATGGGTTCGAACTCTTGGATGATGTCAGAGATGGGTTTGCTATTTTAAATGTGTTCGTTTGACTCTGGAAGATGAAAATGGGCATGAGTTCTTTTTTATTTGATGATGATGTTTGCTTTTGTTTGATTCGTTAACAGAAAAATGTTTGCTTCGTTTTGATCAATGCAGACATCCATCTTTATTTCAGTCTTTTCTAACTTTGCCAATGCTTTTGTAACTTTCATATCAGAGCGCACTCCATGAGTAAAAATATAAGGAAGAAATAAATGATCACTCTTTACATTCTAGTAATTTTACCTGAATTGCAATGCAACTTTTCTACCATTCAAATGAACTTAAATTTACATTCACTAGAGTTTGGATCCTCATATTTCCAATGTAAATGTCAAAACAGGAAAAGCAAAAGTTCTCTGGTATTCCATTCACTACCCTTGAATTAGATAAAGTAAGCAATCCCCAATATATGTCTGTGCAGAATTTACATCAAAGATTTGGGGTTTATGCTAATTAGGAATACATTTGGTGATGTGTAAGATGAACGTGCGCATAGATGTGAATTGTCACGATAAAATGTTACTTAGAAAATTATATTACTGTCAATTCTAAGTGTGTATACCAGTTTAGTAGCTATGATTGAAATGGATGATAAGTCATGCTTACCTATCCTCTCTATGTGGAATTTCATGTCTCGTTAATGTCTCATGGTAGAACTCAATGTACCGTAATTCAATTCTAAGGGCCATACTGAATTTTATTTATAAACTGATTTTATGTGACATATAATGTACACACTCCCAAAGTACTCCTAAATGGGCTGTAAGTAGAACAAATGGCAAATGGACTGACATATGGCAGTGGGATCAAATTGTACATACAAATTGAATTTTATCTCTCTCATATGGTGTACACACTTACATTGATGGATTTGGTTTTATTATAGATGGCTGAATTCAACCCTGGTCCACTTGACAGAAGCATTCTGCAAGAACAAGATAACCATATTTCTGAAGTCATATGGAGTGGCAGGGTATGTTGAACTCTATGTATACAATAACACATTTTGTTTAAGTTCTCATATAACTGTGCATGGTATATTTGCATTAATTATTTTGATACAGGATGTGGGACCACTCGTTTGTAAGCCGGCAACCATACTGCAAGATAAATGGTCTTTGAATGATACTCAAGAAGCATTCGTTCAAGAAACGGGCCTCCTTCATCTTTCTAAATTGCAAAAAATCACAATTGACCATGCACTAATTTCTGCATTAGTAGAGAGATGGAGGCCTGAGACAAACACTTTTCATTTGGTAGTGGAGAAGCAACAGTCACTCTTGAAGACGTTGCTTACATATATGGGCTACCCATCAATGGGAGAGTAGTTACAGGGCGTATATTCTCTAGCCCTATCACAGTTAGTGAGGTGTGTTTAGACTTGTTGGGTAAACAACCTCATCAAGACAGGGATTGCAATGGCAGTGACTTAAAATTGACTTGGTTGGTGAATAACTTTAGTAAACTTTCCAAAAAATCTTCGAAGAATGAGCAAATAATGGCTACAAGGGCATATCTTTTTTGTTTGGTGGAGGGTCAAATTTTTACGAACACTTCTGGGTCGATGGGGGGGGGGGCATGGATTTTAGAGCTTTTCAGGGAGTTTAAAAGATTTGCTTGGGGCCCCGCATGCTTGGCGAATCTTTACCGACAGCTATCAAGAAGAACAGTCGCCAAATCAACCAGCAAGCATAAAGGTTCTAAGAGGCCTACTGACCACCAGAAGACCTTAGGCGGGCCTGTTCAACTCTTGCAAGTAAAAACACTTACCCACTTGTATACACTATATGTAAGAATTGTCTAAATTTTACTCCATAATATTCTACTAATGCCTACTAATTATTTGAATCAGATTTGGGCCATCTCTCGTATGTCAATCGGGCGAGAAATTAAATCAACTCAACAATGGCATGATGACTTCGAATTCCCCCTTAGCCGGATGTGGTCCAGGCGCTTGAAGAGTCACAATACCTTCTCCACGGTGGAAGTTGTTCGTAAACAACTAGACAACCAAGATCCAGATAATGTAAGCGCTTAAATATAATATTTAATTATAGGATATACATATATTATTTGGTACTTTTTGAACATTTTGAAGTAGATAAATGTATTTGACATTTTATTTAATAAATGCAGTTCATTTGGCGGCCATATGTTGGTTTTAAAGATGAATTGGCCAAGATAGTAGATAACCATGAAATGGAGGTATTTTGCTCACAGACTGCGGTGGTCTGTTACTGGATTGTTGAACGCCACAATAGCAATCGCGTGATGAAGCAATTCGGCTTTCAACAAATAGTTCCCCCTCCATTCTACGGTGCATTCAATAGGGAAGATAGGGTTTTGAAGGCCACCGTAGATTATTCAAAGAAAATGAAAGAAGGAATAAAATAGTGGAATGGTAGAAAGAAATCGGTGCTTAAAGGGGAAGTTGAAGTTGATAGCAACCGTCACTCCGAGGATTACTTTCAGTGGTATAGGGGTATCACCAGATTGAGGATTGGACGATTTGAAGTTGTGGAAGGCGCCACTAACCCTGACCTTGAGCAAGAGCATAATCACACACAACAAGATCCAGGTCCTTCTCAACCGCATCCACAAACAGATTTTTCCGACTCAACTATGATGGAGATTGGTGATTTTGCATCCCATTTATTGGTTGGAATTGAAGATATGAAGAAGCAACCAGGGAAGGAAAAAAAGATTGATGAATTCTTGGATAGAATAGGTCGTAAGATCAGGCGATTTAAATCAGCATGTGCTTCTAGGTTTGTGGAATTCAATATGCAAGATTGCATTAGCTCCAGCTCAGATGAGGAGGAGAGGAAAGTATGTGGCACACACTTATATGTTGTTAATCTCTTAAATTATACTAATGAAGGGGTTATGATTGAATAAATATTTATATGCATTACAGAGGCCAAGAACATCGGATGACAGCATCAGACAACTTACGCCCACTTCTGTTCCGTTACAAATGCCTCCACAATCCATCCCACCAAGCCCAATTCCTGTAGATAGTATATCCTCCCAACCTGTTGAGGATATCCTATCTAGTCCAAGTGGTTTTTTTACTCCTCCACAACCAGTTACAACACAGGAATCTGTTGTAGATGTGTCACCAGGCGAGTCTCTCCCCTCCAGGATAATAAGGATCAAAGCACGGCACAGGAAGAATATGCTGCCTACGCGTTTTCAGCCATACCAGGTGACAACTTATGGATCCCGCAGTGCTGAGTACAGTCTTACAGTTGAGGAGGCTGCCTTACTTGACATTTTCTGGAATGAATATAAAGCAAAGTAAGTTACTTCTGCTGACATCTCAAGTAGATAAGTCGTACCTAATGGTCATTTAGGATTGAATCAATTGTGGTTATTGCAGTGATCCCTCATTAGCCAAAATCTGCACGGTTATCCCTGCCATCAAAATGCGGGGCCTCCTACATAATGACTGGCTGGATACCAAGGTGACGACAAACAACATACAATGGATAATTGGTTTCAGTAACTTGTGTGTGCGCGTACCAAATATGTGATCTTGAATTATGTCTTCTGACCAAATCTAAATTTTGCAGGCAATGGATTATTGGTTTGAAATTCTGGCTACTAAAGTGCGGGGTGCTCACTTTTTCCATTCTAGCCTTGCGGTATGATCATAATGAAGCCTCCTACTAGCGTAATTTTCTGCATTCAAAAGTAAACATAGTCACATCAAACATGCCTCCATTCATTGTTTCCACAGGAATGGTACAGAGATCCAAATATACATCCGGATACCTACAATAATGCTTTTGGATCACCAGAGAGAAGATACCGTTACAGCTTCAGCTCTCGCGATTGGCTGGTATTTCCGATGTGTACAGACAGCCATTTTACACTCTTGGTAGGAAACGTCAAAGTGGGGAGATGGGAATATTACAACAGCTTAGATGGTTTTGGGAACGTTCAGTTTCTAGAATATTTTGTAAGTGCCGATTTCATCAGTTTCATCTAAGATCCATAACAAAAATTTGAAATGAACTAATGGTAATGCATGTTCTTTACTAGACCACTTTTGTCTCATCACGGCTTCGTGACGATGGTTGGCCCAATCCCGCAAGTTGGAGGCTAGTGAGGATACCGAATCTGCCACAACAAGTCAATGGGTGAGTAGGTATTAAATCAATAATCTGTTGATTTCATTATTATTGCATAAAAATATATTAACGTGAAATAGACGTGTGCAGCAATGATTGTGGGTTTTTCACTTTGGCGTATGTGGAGCACATTGTCACAGGCCGGCCTATGAATTTCAACCAAGATGACATGTGGTATTATAGAGCGAAGGTCGTACACGATATTTACCTACAACAAATGGCAACACATCAGGATCAGCTAATTCAAGAGCACTGAAGTTTGTGTTCTTTTTTGAATGCAAGTATTTTGTGACGATGTAAATGGAAACATTTTGTACTTGTAGGTGGATATATTTTGTGAATACCGTATGGATGATGGGATGATGTATAACTAGAAACGATCTGTTATGGAATGTGTAAATACTTCTGAAGGAGATGTTTTTGCACATGGTGTTTGAATTTGTTTGTGGTTTTATTTCTTATGTTTGTGTTGCAGGGTGTTTACATGATATCATGGCTTTTCACAGGCTGACATAGATAACTCTAAATCGATGATGATATCCAACTGTTTTTACATTATATTTGCATAAAATTATTTGAAATAAAGCATTGTGCTTGATTGTTGCATTCAACATATGCAATAGAGACTTAGTGATTCATCCATAAAATACAAATCAGTCTTACAAAATGAAGACACTTTGTATCGAACAAACTGAAATGCCATGATAGCATGGGATAATCCCATGTAGCATGGCATTTCTGCATTTAATTTTGGGTAAAATGTTAGTCTAACAACAAAATATTAAAAATGAGTCTTCACAAAAATCACTCTTGTAACCTTCCCATTTATGGTCACTTGTCAATTAGGCATAGTCTATTATAATTGATTGCTAAATAAAACACATATGTTACTTATAAAATGCAGGCAGTTTGTGATATAGAAGCTGAAAAAGCCATGATATCATGGGATAATCCCATGATATCATGGCATTTCTGCAAATTGTTTTGACAGACTGTTAGTCCAGCAACGCAATCTTTAAAAATGATTGTTAAAAAAAAATCACTCATGTAGGCTTCGCATTTGTCCGGTCATTTGTCAAAGGCATGGTCTATTATTATTGATTGCTAAATAAATTATGACTGTTACTTACAAAATGCAGGCAGTTTGTGATATAGAAGCTGAAAAAGCCATGATATCATGGGATAATCCCATGATATCATGGCATTTCTGCAAATTGTTTTGGCAGACTGTTAGTCCAGCAACGCATTCTTTAAAAATGATTGTTAAAAAAAATCACTCATGTAGGCTTCGCATTTGTCCGGTCATTTGTCAAAGGAATAGTCTATTATTATTGATTGCTAAATAAATTATGACTGTTACTTACAAAATGCAGGCAGTTTGTGATATAGAAGCTGAAAAAGCCATGATATCATGGGATAATCCCATGATATCATGGCATTTCTGCGAATTGTTTTGGCAGACTGTTGGTCCAACAACGCATTCTTTAAAAATGATTGTTAAAAAAAAATCACTCGTGTAGGCTTCGCATTTATCTGGTCATTTGTCAAAGGCATGGTCTATTATTATTGATTGCTAAATAAAATGACTGTTACTTACAAAATGCAGGCAGTTTGTGATATAGAAGCTGAAAAAGCCATGATATCATGGGATATTTCTGCAACTCGTTTGGGCAGACTTTTAGTCCAACAACGCATTCTACTTACTAAAAGCAGAATGAAATGATGCCCATGTAGACCTATTTTGCATTGTATGCCATTATATTTTCCCCCTTAAAATATAGAATTCACTACAACAGCTGATGGGGACTGATTTCTGCAATAGTCGTACCTTAGAAATGGCAGCCATGTTTTTTTAATACTTTTCATAGTCTCCAATTTTTATGGCACCGTCTAAGAAAAATACGACTGTGCTTGTTGTTTGCAGAAAATATGACTGAGCGATATGGAGTCCGATTAAACCCCCCATATCATGTGAATTGTGGTTGACGATAACTTGTGGGATAAACTGGTTTCATGGGACGGTGCCATGAAATCATGGCTTCTCTGCAGAAGACTGGGGTCCAAAGTTCAACAACAAAAGTTTATATTACACTTCATCAAAAGTTCAACAGCATATTGGGGTACAAAGTAGCAATACATTTGGTGGAATTATATTACACTTCTACAGAAAGTGATTATATAACAATAATCAAAATAGGTGTACAGATCTACAATTGGTTAGTGTCTGTCTTCAAAACAAGATGTGTCTACCAAAATTTATATACAACACACCATATACACCTGTTACTTACAAAAAAGCTATTATGTAAATCACTTCAATTTCGGAATGGAGGATTGTTGCAAGACTGACGATTATGTCCAATTTCTCTACAGTTTGAGCATGTAACTTGTCGTCGTACCCGATCCTCCGTTCTAATCCTGTTTTTCTTCGGTCGTCCAGCTTGTCGCCTCGCATGTGGAGGTAGTATTGGATGCTCCTGTCTATGCTCCCACTGATGTATGTCTGTTGTTGCATGCACTATTTGATTATAGGTTGCACGGTAAGTTTCTGCAGAAAACCATTCTTCACAAAAATCATATGGGTCCCGACTTCTGAAACTAATTGCTGACATAGCATGTGAACAGGGAATGCCCATTAAATCCCATTTTCGACAAGTGCAAGAACGTCGATCGAGATGGACAACATCCATAAAGTAGCCAGAATCAATCTGATATTCTTCAGGACCTGCTTGCCTTGCATGTAATCGACGAGAACCATCTTTTTCTTTGCCCAAATATCTTTCAAAATATGGTGTCAAATGCGATTCTATCATCTGTGAACTGTCACGGCGGAGTTGGAAGAAATCCATTAATTTTATACAAATCTCCTCTACCTGCCTTGTTATAGGAAGCTCTCGGATGTCCTTCAGTAAGCTATTTGTACATTCAGCTGAATTAGTAGTTAACATGTCATATCGACCTGGATGTACAAACGCATTCGCCCAACGTTCTTTGCCAATATTCTCAATGTATGCATATGCCTCTTCGTTCACATTCCTTAACTCATTCATGTGCCTTTCATAATCACAACTTCTAGAAGACTTCGCTGCACACCAGAACTTTGAAACAATTGCTCTGTCTTTAAAACGCTCACCTACATTTTCTGCAATATGACGACAACAATAACAATGGTTGGCATTTGGATATACATTTTTAACAGCTTCAACAAGGCCTTTTTGTCTGTCTGAAACAACGGTTAAACCTGGTAATGGACCAAGGGCGATCTTAAAGCAAGATAAGAACCACACCCATGTGTCATAACGTTCGATTTCAGCTATAGCAAATGCGATGGGGAACAGCCCATGATTGGAGTCTTGAGTCACGGCAACAAATATGACTCCTGGATATTTGCCACGGAGGTGCGCTCCATCAATGGCGATCAACGGCCTCATGGCAGTCTTGAAGGACTGGAGGCTTGACCCAAAGGCAAAGAAGAATTTCGAGAACGAAAAGTCCTGATCCGTATCAAGATGATAATGGGACCCGGGGTTCGTTCGCATCAACTCGGCACAATAATTTGGCAATATCCTAAATGATTGTTCGTATGAACCTCGAATTGCATCCAGTGCAATCTCTTTTGCCCTATGAGCCTTCCTGTAGCCAATAACAACACCGAACTCCAATCTAACATCATTTATAATTTGCTTCGGTTTATACTCTGGATGAAGACGCACTTTTTCCTTGATGAATTCGGCTATTAAATTAGCTGTTGCTTGAGGATGAGTCATTCCCATCATTGGTCTTGAACAAGTATGATTAGGATTATAGGTCCGAACTCGAAATTGAGGCCCTGATTCAACTAATGAAGCATGAATACGCCATGGGCAACTTTGAACTTCGCACTTAGCAGTAACTTGTGTCCGAGATGTCTTCAAATGCTGCAAACTAAAATTCGTATACATTGCAAACTTGCTCAAAGTTTTCCTGAATGAGCTGCGATCAATAAAAGTTCTACCATTCCACATATTATGTGCAGATTCCTCTTGAGTCACAAAATCTTCAACCTCATCTTCCATTGGCACTAGTGTGTCCTCAATATTACACTTTTGCATAATATTGGATTGATGTCTGTTGCATTCTAAGACTTCTTGTTGGTAGCTTAAACCATTGACACATCTGACAGAATCATGTGGGTTGCCTGCACTATTGCAATCATTATCACTTTCATCTTGATTCAAGACATCAGCCAAATCCTCATTGGAATCTATATCATCATTGTAGTTTTCAAGACTTGCATTCGTTTCAGACGCAACCTCATTGGTTGGGTACGAGAAATGATTATCTACATCTTCTGCGAGATTGACATCTGGATAAGTGTATTCGTGGATATTACCCATTTCAGCCCTATAAACATCTGACATAGCATCCACTTCAATATGAATAGGTGATTTGCTGGGACAATATAATCTGCAAATGAGAACCTCCATAATTATTACATTCATCTAAAAATACAACAAAAAAAAATTCTTGCATATGAAACGAAAACGAACCTGGTGGTCAGCCCTCTACACGGTGAACCCTCATGATCAATAGCCTTAGTCTTCTTATGTTTAGATAAATGAGTTCTTGGCCTACTTCCATGTGGATTTTCATTGCAACAATGTCCATCTCTAATTCCGGCATTCTCTTCAACTTGTTCATTCCTTCCATGCATGTAGATCTATTTATTAAATATGTACATGTATATAACTTGAAAAATTATTATTCTAAATTCTAAACATAACTGTCTTACCAAGAAATTGAATGGTAATGATCTGCACCATCATTGATATTTCTACTTAGATATATGTAGATAGAATTTGTCACCTCTCCACATGCTTTGATCATTACCCGAATATCATTGTCATTCTTTATACTAATCAAGGTGAATGCTTTGCCATTTTGATGTAGGTATTGAATACGAGGAGGCTCTTCAGACATTACCCAATTTGTTGCTTGTAAGACAATTTCGACCAATGAGATGTATGTTAAGTTACGATTAACATAGATAGCAGTTTGATCACCATCGATGTAGTTAGGATGAACTCTATCCCACTCAAATTGACCACCGAAGTGGACCACTATCAGTAGCTCGCCATCCAACATCTTTAAGGAATGTGACACTGTCCATGATAAAAATGAAACATAAAGGAGTAATATTCATAGTGAGCCATGCTAATTCAAAGCAACACAATCATAGCTACTAAACTGGTATACACGCTTAGAATTGACAGTAATATAATTTTCTAAGTAACATTTTATTGTACCATTCACATATATGCGCACGTTCATCTTACACATCACCAAATGTATTCGTAATTAGCATAAACCCCAAATGTTTGATGTAAATTCTAATATGAAAGTTACAAAAGCATTGGCAAAGTTACTTAGAAATAGTGTTCAAAGCAACATTATTTCCCTGTATGTTTCCTCCTGTTGATTTTTATGAATCACAAGCTAGTACTCAGTTTCATGGCATGACATTCTGCTAATTGCGAGGAAATCATGTTCAATGACAATATTATTGCTGCCATTCTCTTTCATGATTTAGTACTTGATCCATATGCTTAGCTTGTAACTAAATCATATTTACAACAAATTGAGATGTACAAATATGGAACTCTAATGTTCATTTTGCAGGTCTTGTAAGCATTGACTGTGGAGGTATGTACAAGTTCAGAGACGATGTCTTTTATTGATTGGATTCCTGATAATCAGGTCATCTATGGTGTTAAAGCCAACTTATTTGTTACAAATGAGAAGCCGAAGCAATACACTACATTGCAATACTTCCCTGCTGATAGCAGATCAAGTATTGTTATACGTTAAATGTCAACCCAAGGACTAGGTACCTTGTAAGAATAACCTTTTTACATATGTAAATCACATTTACGAGAAGATGCATAAAATACGAATGACCCCTAAAGTATTTCATAATCCTTAATAACCAAGAATTAAATTAAATAAGGCAACAATTAAAAGGTCTTCAAAGATCCTAACTGTTTCCACAAGCATCCACACAACTGATCCAGACAAACAAAAGGGCCAACAATTAACTACTACGATTTCTCCCACAGTTGGGCCCCAACACACCAACTATCAGCACAGAACATAACCCAATTGATAAAGAAATGGATCAGAAAAAGGCATATACCTTACACTACAGGAGACCAATGGGGCCAGTTGGCGAGGGATACAATGGAAGCTGCCGGTGATGTGGATTGCACTCAGGAGAGAAGCGACAAAAAGAAAATGGAACAACAGAACTGGACGGTCAATCTTTTTTTTTCTCTTCTAATCCTCTCCAAGACTGGGTTACTCCCCAATGCTAGTCTTCCTTTACACAGAAAGGGTTTGTCTGCATTGATCAAAACGAAGCAAACATTTTTCAGTTAACGAATCAAACAAAAGCAAACATCACCATCAAATAAAAAAGAACTCATGCACATTTTCATCTTCCAGAGTCAAACAAACACATTTAAAATAGCAAACCCATCTCTGACATCATCCAAGAGTTCGAACCCATCTCTCTCCCATCCAAAACACAATGAGAAAACCCTTTTTGCACACCCAACCCAGAAGAAAATGACAAGGAAAAAGAACCCAATCCCTGACATAGCTCTCATCATCAATAAACATGAAAACCCATTTCCAAAACAGAAAACCCATCTCCCAAACATCAACACAAAAGAGAAAAACTACAAGAAAAAGAATCCAATTACAGAAACATAAATTTCACATTACAAATCGTGCCTCTACAGGCCAAGGATCGCTGCCAGTCAGAGACAAGGAAGACGAATCAGATTGCTTCCGCCGTTCTCGTCGACGCCAAACCTGTTGACCGGAGAAGAAGAACCCATTTGGGTTCTGGCTGGCGTTCGTTGCAGAGGTAGGGGAAGGTGGAAAAACAAAATGGGTGAAAGGGGAAGGTCAAAAGTGATAAGGGATTTTTAAACGGATACTCTGTTTTTTACTTTTTACATTTGGATCCCATGATATCATGGGATCCTGGGGCAAAAAAGTAAAAAAAAAATGGGAGACCAGAGTGAAACGACTCTGGTGACATTAGCTAAGTAGGAGTCATGGAATTGGGACTTTAGGGTCTAGCAGGGGCCAATATGTCAAATCCCCTTATTTATATTCATCAATGATATGCTCAATCTTGCGATAAGTCTAGCAGGGGCCAATATGTCAAATCCCCTTATTTATATTCATCAATGATATGCTCAATCTTGCGATAAGACTAACTCATTTTTGGAATAAAACTTGAGGATATCTTGTAAACAAGGCAGGTGTTCATTTTAAGTCGAGACTCCTTTCGCTCATAGAAAGCATGCAAGAGCATCTTCAAGTTCCTACTGTCATCATCGTCAGGTTGAGGCCCTTTTACGGCATGACACGATCAACAAATGGAGCATGAAAAAGTAGGTAAGAGTTGTATAAGTTTATTTATTTATTTTTGGTACAAGTGTGTATTTGATGTACAGCTCTCATAGAAAATCCTTGTGATAGGGATCTCCACCCTTGACCGGCATGCCTACCAAGTTGGAAATCTTGCCAAAATGATACAAGGTTCCAATCCAACCCGTCCATTTATCTGTTGAATAGATGAAGATCTAGCCCATGGGATCGATTCCAAGATCATATCAACTCCAAACAAGCCAATCTTTTGGATCCTGGCATACTGACAGCGCAACCCCTCCTTTGATTTATTAGTCTCTAAAGCTCAAGAGTTTAACATGATGTTAGTTATCTTTCCTTGGTAGTGGAAGGAATGCTGATTATTTTGTTCAGAACTAAAACAACCAACAAATGCTTCTCATATTTATAGTTTTATACTAAAGATCAGAGAGCATTCATTAGCCTAAAGCTTCAGATCCTTATGGCCAAGGAAAACAGAATCATTAGTCTAACAAACGTGGGGCCCATCATATAACCATACTCAATTTCCAACATATAGATGGTTAACGGGGAAAAAAAAAAAAAAACAATTTAATGGATAGTTACAGTGTTACTCTCGAAAAACTTTAAGAAACCTCGAACACCATCGTTCAGATAATGCATCCCGCTTGGGCTATTGAGTGCACCAGGCTACTTTGACCTCAAACATCAACTCCTGTTTCATAAATGTAGGTGCAGAAAATTATGACCCACAATAAGAGGGTGCCTTACAGGACTTATCCGTGAAGATGATGGTGTCTGGGATGTCTGGATGCCGTCCGAGAGCCTGAAAAGGAGTAGCAAACGGTCAGAGGACCCTGGCCTGAGCGGCGCAAGGCTCTCCGATGCCAAAGTCAGTATGGGAACTGGAACGATGGAAGGAGAGTGAGAAGAGAGACAGAGTAAGGGCTCTGTGAATGGAATGTGTGTACCTTGCATGGTGTTTGAAGGTCTATTTATAGAGGAATGGATCGTATCTCTCAGAGAATATCTGGGTGTGGGTCCCATGATCTGACTGGGAAGTCATGATCAGCCCACAAAGTAATAAATGCGGTCTAATCCGGCCCACTCAGCATTTAATGCCAGTCGGGTCAGCCCACATTGCATTAAATGCATGTCTTGTTGGGCCAGATTGTGTTGGGCGCCTTTGGCGGTAGGAGTACCAGCGGATCTGCCCTCGGGCCTTGCCCTGATGTGGCCTCAGCCGTTGGATGCTGCCATGTGGCGATCTGGCGAAGATAGTGGGCGGCTGGATGTCGTGTCTGTCCCACTAGATCGTGACCCTATCCTTCCACGTGTCTGGTGACGTGGGGGATGAGGGGCCCAGGCGAAGGTTCTTTCTCGCTTCGGCTACTGTTCTGGCTTCTTCAGCCAAGGTGGCTTTAGCCGAGGTAGGATTATCTGCGGAGATAGCGTCCGGGGTGGCCTTGCCGATGTGGACTCTTTGCCGAGATGATGCCCGAGGTGGTCCAGTTCGGCGCTTGTGGCCTGGAGATGTATGATGTCGGCCAAGGCCTCTGCCCTGGTAGCCGGGATGAGATCGGTGCCACGTGGATGGCACGCGGATGGCACGCGGATGGCACGTGAGAATGTTTAGCCCCGTCTGATGGCTGTGATTAGCTTAATCCTGTAGCTCTGGAAATTTCCCCACACAATTGCCCCTAGCTTCTGAGCTCGCGTAGAACGTCAGTGCCGTGAGGTCGGGAGCTATGTGCCGGGTCTATCTGTAGGAGAGCCTCTTTCGGCCCTGACTGTCGCTTTGGATGTTCGAGGTGATAAGTGGCGTCCCCTATTCAATGCTGAAGACAGTTCGACGCTCCACGTGTCATCCCCTGGCTGGTTGTCTGTCTCTTCGAGGTCGTACGCGCCGTTTCGTCAGGGGCGCAATCAATTTTTGAAATGATTTGCGCGCCGCTTCAGGGAGGCGTAATAAATTTTCGAAATGATTCGCGCGAAATCCCAGGGGGGGCGCCCCTTGGCACGCCCGATTAGGGTTTCTGTAAAAAAGGGGGGACTCTCTGCTATTTATAGGGCAGTTGAGGTCTGCTCCATCCTTCGTTTGCGATTCTGAATCAGAGGCGAGCGTCAGAAGAGGGAAGACTACTGTGAGGGAGCTTCATCCGAGAAGTGGTGCGCTGCTGAGGTTGAGTCTCTTCGCTGTCCAGCGTCTTTGTTCTGCTTCCGTAAGTTCTTCCTGCTCTGCTTCTTCTTCTGCGGGTTTCTCTGCTTTTAGACTGGGATAGGAATGGGGATTTACAGCCACTGGTTAGAGAGCGAGGCAGCGATCGAGGGCTTTAGGTCGGCCTTTAGGATCCCTGCTGATGTCCAAGTCAGGGGTGCTGATCCCCATGGCTACAACCCCCGCGCCTTTTTGGGAGGCTGGATGCCTTTTCCGCTGGTGGCTGTGATAGAAGGCGGGGTCCGATTCCCCCTTCATCCACTTCTCAGGAGGTGCCTTAGTCAGTGGCGTCTCTGCCCTTGCCAACTGCTGCCGAATGCCTTCAAGATCGTGATGGGCACGGTCAAGTTGAATGAGGTCCTGGGCACCGACTTTGGCGTCTTCGATCTTGAGGACGTCTATGACATATGCAGGTCCGGGGAATCTTATTATCTCCGGGCTAAGTCAGGCCGGGACGGCTTCGTCCGATACTTGGAGGATTCGAGCAAGTATGCCGGGGACGATCTTCTATACGTCTCTGGGAACTGGGAGTTTGGGGAGGCCGACACCGATAGAGGCTACCAGGTCCCTCGCCACTTCGGTACCATCCCAAGTAAACATCCTCCGTTTCTTTTCTTTTTTCATAAGTTTCTTTTTATTCTGCCGTGCTTATGCTTCTGATTGCTGCAGCTTTGAAGGAGAGGAGACGGGCTGCCAGATACATCTGGAAGAGGAACGACGCCTGGCTCCGTCTGGTGAAGCGGTACAGCGGTCACGACGGCAGGGCGGCTTGGTCGCTGCTAGGATATGAGCCGAAGTACCGCGGGTATCTGAGGGGCACCGTAGAGCCGATCCAGAGTGAAGGTGCCGGATCCGGGGTTGGTCAGGAGCAGGCCGTTCCGGAGGTCGCAGAGCCCTCGCGGGCGTCGTCTGAAGCTAGGGCAGCATCTGGAATCCTAGCTTCCTTAGCGGAATCGAGACTTCCCCAGGTCTCAGGAAGGGAATCGAGTCAATCTGCCCGATCTCCCTCGCCAGGATCCGAGATGAGGCACACCAGGCGTTTGTCCTTCGAGGATCTCGAGGCCTTGGCGCTTGGAGTGGAGGACGTCCAAGCCCCCCAGGAGCCGGTAGACTCTCCGAGGCATCCGTCTCCGAGGGCTCAGGTGGCTTCCCCTGCAGAGGTGGCGGAGGTGCCCGTGCCCCCTAGCCCTGTTGATCTAGGGGTACGCTTGCCCCCAGCCGAGGTCGAGCAGGAGGAAACTCGGCCGCTGAAGATGCCGAGGACTGATGCGGGCCCTAGCTCGGCTGCTGCCTCGTTGCCGCCGGGGCCGCCGTTATGGGAGCCGAGCTTCATGCTCGGGCCGGGGAGGCCGATGACGGTGGAGGATAGCATTCTTCACAGGATCGATCTCCCGGTCCTCGAGGCCCTTGGGCGAGCCTGTGCCCTTCCCCGGGACATGGAGCGGCTGGATAAGTACAGCGATCAGAAGCTGATCCTGTCGATGCTGCAGTCCAACTTCGTGGTAAATCTTCATTTTCCTTTGCTAAACCAGCAATTTAGCGTCTGACGCTCTTTGGATCTAACACGTACGTCTTCATTTGACAGGCGGCACAGAAGTCCATGGCCGTTGCTGATAGGATCTGGAGGTACAGCGCGGACGTTGCCGAGCTGTCCGTGGAGAAGAACGGCCTGCAAGAGTCCCTGGACGCTGTGAGCCAGAAGTTGGCCAAGGTAGAAGAGGAATACGCGGCGAAGCTCGAGCAGGCGAGGGAGGAAGCCGAGGCGGAGAGGATTAGGTCGGCCGAGCTCGAGGTCTCTATTTCGAAGATGGGAGATGATTATGCGGCCCTGCTTCAAGCCGAGGCCAAGAGAGCGGACGAGGCCGAGGCGAAGCTTGAATCCGAGTCCAAGAGGGCGGATGAAGCCGAGGCTAAGCTTGAATCCGAGTGCGATGCCGCATTCGAGGATGCCAGAGCGCAGGTCACCGCCCACTACAAGGAAAGGGTTCTTGTGGTGAGGGATAAGGCTTGGGCGAAAGGGTGGCTTGCCGGCCTGAAAGAGGTCGGGGTCTCGGAGGGCCACCGCTCCTTTCGGGAGCCGCCTCCGTACCCGCTTCCGGTGCCGAACTCTGCCCGTCCATCCGGCGAGGCCTCTGACGCCGCAGCTCGTGCAACTGACCGGTCATGACCTCGGGACATCGGGACCTTGGGATTTTTGCTTTTTTGCTTTATGCTTTGTAATTTTCTTCGATTTGTATTTGCTGAACACTGTAATGATCGAAACTTTAATACAAATGAAGGTTTTCTGAAATACTCGTGCTTTTCTCTTTTAAGCTTGAGTTCTTCGATTGCTTGAGTTCGGTAGAGTGCTCCCTTAAGATCTTTTTTGGTATTTGCGCTGATACTTCGTATCTTGGGTGATCTTCATTGGTATTCGCGCTGATCCTCCGTATCTTAGGTGATCTTGAATAGCAATGAACATGGTGGCGCGGCAGACGAGGGAGTCTGACAGATGTCTCCACGTGGCGCCATAGGGTTCGCTGGTCAATAGTCGCGCCTTCCCAACAACGCGTGGGAGACTTCGCCCCATAACTCCTTTTGGAGACTGGGCCTTCTTCCATCCTATAAATAGGGGGAACAGGCTCGCCATGGGAGAAGGAAAGAACATAGGAACCATGTCTGGGAGGTGCCTGAGATTACTTGATCCGGGGGAAAACCCTGCGCCGTTGGACGGCTGCCCCCAAGGGGGGAAGGCTGTCGTGGCCTGCGCGCTCTCTGAAGGAACTCCCCGTGGGCCACGCGCTCTCTGAACGCGGGTCCATGGGCACTGGCCCTTGGCCAGACAGAGTGAGGATGCGCTGCGAGGGGACGGTGGCGCATTCTCGTCCCACGCGGCCCAGTGCGCCCGTCGTACGGCAGGCGGGATGAGGCCTCGCTGGTCCGCGAGGTTTCTTCAGGCTTGGCTGGTCCCATTGGCCGCCGAGGGTGTTGCAGAGCCCCGCGAGGTCCAGGGTTGCTCAGAACCTCCAGGCGGTGATCCGGCGTCCTCGAGCCTTCTGCCTGAAGAGTTGGTGAAGATCAGAGTCTCCTAGCCTCTCTCTATTTTCTGTTTTTAGAGGACTGTGGTCCTCCTTCCTGTACTTTGCTTTCTGTTATGTATTTCTTGTAACGAAGCAGTTTGCAATGAATGAAAAGGAATTTTTCTGATTACCCAAGCTGTGTACAGTGCTTCTGAGTTTGAGTTCTTTTTCTCATTACTTTACGCCGTTTTAGAATGCTTGGGTTTTTGTTTTAATGCTGGCACTGACCTTGGCCGAAAGGGCTGGCTTTGACCGAGACGAGCTGCACTGTGCCGAAGTGGAGCCATCATCCCACTGATCTCGGCCGCTTGGGCATGAGCTTGGCAATGATTTTTGAGGGGTGTAGAAACCCTGATCTTTGGAGTCCGGCCGAGTGTCTGAACTCGAGGCCTTCTCCATAGCCCAAGGCTAGGAGCTTTAGGAATCGACCGAGCCTGGACTCGAGGTCTCTTCCAGGGCGGCGGGCCCGATCTCGGCTGAGTGTGAACTCGAAGCCTCTCCATAGCCCAAGGCTAGGAGCTTTAGGGGGCGACCGAGTCGGGACTCGAGGTCTCTTCCAGGGCGGTGGGCCCATGTGTCCAAGACACGGGATTTTAGGAAAGGCTGAGTGTAAGAACTCTTCTATGCCGTTTCCAAGGCGTTGAGCCTGTGTGTCCAAGACACGGGATTTTAGGAAAGGCTGAGTGTAGGAACTCTTCTATGCCGTTTCCAAGGCGTTGAGCCTGTGTGTCCAAGACACGGGATTTTAGGAAAGGCTGAGTGTAGGAACTCTTCTATGCCGTTTCCAAGGCGTTGAGCCTGTGTGTCCAAGACACGGGATTTTAGGAAAGGCTGAGTGTAGGAACTCGAAGCCATTTCCAAGGCGTTGAGCCTGTGTGTCCAAGACACGGGATTTTAGGAAAGGCTGAGTGTAGGAACTCGAAGCCATTTCCAAGGCGTTGAGCCTGTGTTGCCGGAGTCGACGAGGGAGACAGATCGATGACAAGGTAAGAGCTGCTTTTATTGATTCTGAAGTTCATTACATCTTTAGAAATAAAATTTCTTTAGGTGGGATGCATTCCACGGTCTCGGCAGCGGCTTGCCATCCAAGTCTTCGAGCTTGTAGGCTGATTTTCCTGCCAGTGAGACCACTCTGAACGGGCCATGCCAGTTCGGGGCAAGCTTCCCCTCATTTGGTTCCTTGTCAGCTGGCAGGGTCTTCTTTAGAACGAGCTCTCCCGTGGTGAACCTTCTTTCCCTGACATTTTGGTTATACGCCCTGGCTAACCGCTGTTGATAGTCGGTCAGTCTCAGGGCTGCTGCTTCTCGTCGTTCGTCTGCCAGCTCCAGCTCCATTGCCAGGTTCGTCTCATTTCGGCCTTGGTCGACCAGCTCTGTCCTCAGGGTAGGAAGGCCGATTTCCAGGGGGATGACCGCCTCCATCCCGTAGGCCAGAGAGAATGGTGTCGCCGAGGTGGACCTCCTTGGAGTTGTTCTGTAAGCCCATAGCACGCTCGGAAGCTCTTCTGTCCATCTGCCCTTTGCCTTGTCCAGTCGCTTCTTCAGGCCGTCCAGGATCACTTTGTTGGAGATTTCTGCCTGGCCATTACTCTGTGGGTACGCCGGGGTGGAGTAATGGTTTCTGATGCCGTGCTCTTGGCAGAATTCTCTGAAGGATTTGGAGTCGAACTGAGTCCCGTTATCCGAGATCAGTGTCCGGGGGATGCCGAACCTCGTAAGGATGTTTTTCCAAACGAAGTTCCTGGAGTCCCGGTCCGTGATGGAGGACAACGGCTCAGCCTCTATCCACTTGGTGAAGTAGTCCGTCGCCACTATCAGCCATCTCTTGTTCCCTGGAGCTCGGTGAAGAGGCCCCACAATGTCCAGGCCCCATTGAGCGAAGGGCCATGGGCTGGAGAGGGGACTCAGATCCTGTGCTGGCTGATGGAGTGAGTGGGAGAACTTCTGGCATTTCTCGCACTTCCTGGCGTAGACCTGGGCGTCCTTCTGCATGTAGGGCCACCAGTAACCCTGACTGATTGCTCTGTAGGCCAACGACCGACCTCCAATATGGCTGCCGCAGATTCCCTCATGGATCTCGTACAGGAAGTCGTCCACCTTGGACGGGTGGACGCATTGGAGGTACGGACCCGTGAAGGACTTCCTGTAGAGTTTGCCTTCTGGAGAGAGCCAAAACCGGGCTGCCTTGAGCCTGATCTTGTGGGCTTCCGTCTTGTCTTCGGGGAGCTGGTCATCCTTCAAGTAGGCGACGATTGGATCCATCCAGCTGGGGCCGAGGTCAGCACAAAGGACAAGCCGAGATGAATGTAGCTCTAGACTTGACCTTGATACTGACCCGACCTCGACGGTCCTCTTCTTTCCTGCTTCGACAGCGGAGGCCAGGTTTGCAAGCGCATCTGCATGCGTGTTGGTATCTCGGGATATTTGCCTGACCTCGGCTTTCTGGAATTGGGAGAGTAGCTTTTTCGCCAGGGCTAAGTAGGCCGCCATCCTGTCGTCCCTGGCCTGGTAGTCTCCAGCGAGCTGGCTAGTTACCAGTTGAGAGTCGCTGAAGATTTCCAGGTGCTGGGCTCCGAGGATTCGGGCGCTGTTCAACCCTGCAATCAGTGCTTCGTACTCTGCCTCATTGTTCGTCGCTTTGAAGTCGAGGGTGAAAGCCTGCTCTATGACCAGTCCCTCTGGCGATTGGAGAACTATGCCGACGCCAGCTTTCTTGGAGGTGGACGACCCGTCGACAAAGATCCTCCATGCCGAGGTGGGAGACTGCTGGACTTCTGTTTCTACTGGCTCTTGCCCTGTGCCCCCCAGTGCCGTGCCGAGCTGGGTCGGAGCCGGGTGGGGGCAGGCGAATTCGACTATGAAGTCTGCCAGGATCTGGGCTTTGATTGCAGTTCGGGGACGGTACTGAATGTCATACTGCCCCAGTTCAACTGCCCACTTCGATATGCGTCCTGAAAAATCAGCTTTCTTGAACAATGACCGGAGTGGATGCTCCGTGATCACCACAATAGTGTGGGACTGAAAATAATGGGAGAGCTTGCGGGAGGCGGTAATGAGAGCCAACGCAAGCTTCTCCAACAGGAGGTACCTGGTCTCAGCATCGAGCAGTGTTTTGCTCGTGTAATAGATCGGCTTTTGAACTCCCTCGTCCTCCCTGATGAGGACGGAGCTCACTGCGTGATCCGAGACCGCAAGGTACAAGTACAGAATCTCCCCCCGAGTTGGGGTAGAGAGTAATGGTGGTGACATCAAATAAGTTTTGAGTGCGGCCAATGCCTGGTCGCACTCGGGGGTCCATTGGAACTTCAAGTTTTTTCTAAGAAGCTGGAAGAAAGGCTTGCACTTATCTGATGATCGGCTGATGAAGCGATTAAGTGCGGCGGCCATTCCTGTGAGCCTCTGAACGTCTTTCGTGGTGGAGGGACTCTGGATGCCCTGGATGGCAGTGATCTGGTCCGGATTGGCTTCTATCCCCCTCCGCGTCACCAAGCTGCCGAGAAACTTGCCAGAGGCTACGCCGAAGGCGCACTTGGAAGCATTGAGCTTGAGCTTGTAGGTGCGAAGGATGCCGAAGACTTGGCCGAGATCCGCCAGGTGGTCGCTGGAGCGCACATATTTGACGACCATGTCGTCGATATACACCTCTACCGTTCGGCCGAGCTGGTCCTGGAACATCTTTGTGACGAGGCGCTGATAAGTCGCCCCCGCGTTCTTCAGCCCGAAGGGCATCACTTTATAGCAATAAGTGCCGCGGGGGCTGATGAACGACGTTTTCTCCTCGTCGGGCTCATAGAGCGGGATCTGATGATAGCCTCGGTAGGCGTCAAGGAAGCTCATTCGGTCGTGACCGGAGGTGGCGTCGATCAGTTGGTCAATCTTCGGGAGGGGGAAACTGTCCTTAGGGCAAGCCCTGTTCAGGTCGGTGAAGTCTACGCACACCCTCCACTTTCCAGTTTTCTTCTTGACGACCACCGTGTTGGCCAGCCATACCGGGTACTGGACTTCCCGGATGGCCCCTGCTTTTAGCAGGTTGTCGACCTCTTCCACGACTGCATCTGTCTGCTGCAGCCCGGTTCTGCGGGCCCTCTGCACTACTGGTTTGTGGTCGGGGTCGACGTTGAGCTTGTGGCTCATGACCTCAGGGTCGACCCCGGGCATTTCACTTGGGCTCCAAGCGAAGACGTCCACATTCTGCATCAAGAACCGGGAGAGTTCGGCCCTTTCTTCGTCCGACAGCTGGGTGCCGATCAGGAAGAACCGGTCTGGGTCTGCCGGATCCAGTCTGACCTCGGCCAGGTCCTCGATGCTTTTCTTCTCAGGGTCCCGGCCGATCTCATCGAGGCCTTTCTCGAACTCGGCCAGGTTGACGCGCTCTGGCTCCTTCACGGCCGGGACTGCGGCCAGCATGCACTGCCTGGCTTGCTGCTGGTCTCCCTTTACTGTGACTACTTCCATCTTGCCTTCCTCGTTCTCATGGACGAACTTCAGCTTTTGGTGGAAGGAAGATGGAACTGCCTCTAGCTTGTGGAGCCACGTTCTACCCAGAATGACGTTGTAGGGAGAAGGGGCGTCCACAACCAGAAAGTCGGCCGACACGGAGGCTCCGCCAACTTGGGTTTCCAAGGTGATTCTACCCTTGGGATAGACTGGTGTAGCGGACAACCCTAGCAGAGGTGCACGGACCTCCGTGAGGTCTGCTTCGGAGAGCTTCATCCTCTTGAAGCAGTCGTAGTAGAGGACCTCGGAGGAGCTGCCGGAGTCGACGAGGATCCTCTTTACGGTGAAATCTCTCAGCTTCATGGTTAGGAGCAGGGGGTCGTTGTGAGGGACCTGGACTCCCTCCAGATCTCGATCCGAGAACGAGATGGCTGGTCTGTCGCGGCGGGCTTTCTTGGATGCCGGGGCGAGGTCGGCTTTCATTACTTCTTTCTCGTGCGAAGCCCGCCTGGCTTCGGCACGGGCTTGAGAGCTTCCCCGGGATGAGGAAGCGGGAGCTGAGGACGCCAGATGGATCACGTTGATGATCTTCTCTGAGTCCTCGCTCTCTGGAGCTTGGGCTGCGCTCTGGTGGATCCGGCCCTCGCTGCCGCCGGCATCTCCTTCCTTGATGAACTCTGGGATGTGGCCCTCTTTGGCCAGCTTTTCCAGATACCACTGCAAAGTCCTGCATTCTTCGGTCCTGTGCCCGTTGCCCTTATGGAAGGAGCAGTAATGCTTGCTTCGGGCTCCTTCGGTGGGTTCATTCTTCAGGGGCGGAGGATACTTGAAGAATGGCTTGGATTTGATTTTGGCCAGGATGCGGTAGATCGGCTCCTTGAAGACGACGTTGACGCTCTGGCTGGCGCTGGAGGGAGGTCTGGGCTTCCAATTGCCCCCAGACCTGGACGACGAAGGCTTCGTCGCACTAGAGGCCCAGTCCCGCTTGGGCTCCTGCTTCTGGGAGGATCTCCCGCCTCTTTGCCGAGGCTGGCTGTCTTTCTGTTCGGGCTCCGGATGCCCGTCGCGATCCTTAGCTCGGATCTCGTCTTCCTCCCGGGCGATGAAACGCTTCACCCGGGACATCAATTCTGTCATGGACTCTGGGGTGTCCCCGGCCAAGTCCTTCCGCACGTCGATGCCGGGGATCAGGGCATGCTGGAAGGCGTAGATGGCTATCGCCTCTCTCGCGTCTTCGATCTGGCTGTAGATCGCCCAGAATCGGTGGGTGAACTTGGCGAGGGTTTCGCCCTGCTTCATTCTCAGGGCGATGAGGTCCCCTTCCTTCTTGGGGACGACGGCGTAGGCCTGGAACTTCTTCAGGAAGGAGAGCTGGAGCTCCTTCCAACTGGAAACTGACTGCTCTGGAAGGGAGCAGAACCACTTCAGGGGGAGGTCACCCAAACTGGAGGAGAAGATCTTGCAGTTTAGATGACCCTCGTTTCCCCAGATGGACATCTTCTGGGAGAAGTGTCGGAGGTGCGCAGATGGATCGGACAGTCCGTCGTAGGGGACGAACCGCGGGACGGAGAACTTCTTGGGCAAGGGGGTGTGCTCGATTTCTTTTGTGAAGGGAGAGCCCCCGAGATCAGTGTGACCACAGAGCTGCTTCTGGTCCCGCATGTCCAAGTTGCGCTGGAGAGCCAATCTGACGCGCTTGTCAAATCGCTCTTGCTCGTCATCCTTCTCTGGAGTCTGAGCTCGGGTCTTCCTCTTGGGACGGCTCGGGCTACGACGGCTATGGGTTCGGCCGCCTCGGCTGTGGTGACTTCGGCTGTTGCTCGAGCCTTCGTCATGGATCTGGCTCCGTTTCTGGTGGTCCGGATGATGTCTGAGTTCCTCACGGGGAGGCTGGGCTGCCTTGCTGGGAGCATCCTTCTTTTTCCCTTGAGGCTCCGAGACCTCCCTCAAGGAGGCAGTTTGCACTGCCTTCAGCTGCTGCTGAAGCTCGCGAATCATTCGTTCTTGCTTCTGGAGTTGCTTCTGGAGAAGGGCAGCTTCAGGAACCTCCCCAGGGGGTTGAGCGTGGCGCGTTTCTCCTACGGCCACGGCTTTGTCCTTCCGGGGACGCTCGTGCTGACGATCCTTGCGTCCGGGTGGCGCGACTTCTTCCGGTGAGATCGAGGCCTCGAGTCCCTCTTGGAATGGGAACTCGATAAAGAGCTGGGAGCCTAAGCGGCCCTCGCCTGCAGTCGTGCCATGCACCGTGTGGGGGCGTCCTTGAGGAGGGACGTCCGCTGGCGGTGGTGGCAGCTTGGGCGCTGCTCTTGAGGATTCTACGCCCTTTTTAGCTTTCGGAGGCATGGCTTCTGAGAGGTTGAGGTGAAGAAGGATTGTTTGGAAAGATTAGGAGAAGGTTGGGAAGGCTGGGATATTGCTTTCCCACAGACGGCGCCAATTGTAGGTGCAGAAAATTATGACCCACAATAAGAGGGTGCCTTACAGGACTTATCCGTGAAGATGATGGTGTCTGGGATGTCTGGATGCCGTCCGAGAGCCTGAAAAGGAGTAGCAAACGGTCAGAGGACCCTGGCCTGAGCGGCGCAAGGCTCTCCGATGCCAAAGTCAGTATGGGAACTGGAACGATGGAAGGAGAGGGAGAAGAGAGACAGAGTAAGGGCTCTGTGAATGGAATGTGCGTACCTTGCATGGTGTTTGAAGGTCTATTTATAGAGGAATGGATCGTATCTCTCAGAGAATATCTGGGTGTGGGTCCCATGATCTGACTGGGAAGTCATGATCAGCCCACAAAGTAATAAATGCGGTCTAATCCGGCCCACTCAGCATTTAATGCCAGTCGGGTCAGCCCACATTGCATTAAATGCATGTCTTGTTGGGCCAGATTGTGTTGGGCGCCTTTGGCGGTAGGAGTACCAGCGGATCTGCCCTCGGGCCTTGCCCTGATGTGGCCTCAGCCGCTGGATGCTGCCATGTGGCGATCTGGCGAAGATAGTGGGCGGCTGGATGTCGTGTCTGTCCCACTAGATCGTGACCCTATCCTTCCACGTGTCTGGTGACGTGGGGGATGAGGGGCCCAGGCGAAGGTTCTTTCTCGCTTCGGCTACTGTTCTGGCTTCTTCAGCCGAGGTGGCTTTAGCCGAGGTAGGATTATCTGTGGAGATAGCGTCCGGGGTGGCCTTGCCGATGTGGACTCTTTGCCGAGATGATGCCCGAGGTGGTCCAGTTCGGCGCTTGTGGCCTGGAGATGTATGATGTCGGCCAAGGCCTCTGCCCTGGTAGCCGGGATGAGATCGGTGCCACGTGGATGGCACGCGGATGGCACGCGGATGGCACGTGAGAATGTTTAGCCCCGTCTGATGGCTGTGATTAGCTTAATCCTGTAGCTCTGGAAATTTCCCCACACAATAAAATTTAGCCCTACTATGATACACAAACTGTGAAGAACAATAAGACTAGCAAACAAGCATCAAGGAAAGTTCATATACTTCAGAAAGTAACCAAAAAGGTTTCCAGATGGACCTAAACAACCATTACATGTTCTCATAGTAGTATTTTTTCAATTTTATGATGACATCATTATATGTATGGAGGGGTAGTATTTGTAGTTGATATTGACAAATAACATGCCTAAGAAATGTGAAATTCATCTTCAATAACATTCTTTTTTTTTGGCTGAAACATCTTCCAATGACATTCCACAGTGCCAGGGCCGGCTTTACCATAAAGCAAGGAAAGACCTTGCTTTAGGCCCCCTAAGAATAAGGCCCCAAATATCACAATCTTATTAAAAGCATCTTTTCAAATCCAAAAAAAACTCCCGAAAATAAGGCCCTATAATGATGAGGGCGAGTTGGACTTATCATATCATAAATGAATGCAAGAGAATCTATACTATGGCTTCCACATTTTTCTCCTAGTTTTTCTTTCCTTCCTTGTTATCTAGTTACACCGCTCCCCCTCACGTACTCCCTTTTTCTCCTCTCTACCACTAATGTAATTTACTTCCATCCTTTTAGGGCATTGAATATTAAGAAGACTTTTAAAACTCTATGCACAGGACCCACTCATGCTACAATTTATTGATTAACTTTAGGTCATTTACTCAATGCGGGGGGCCAAATTAATGATGAAAAAGGAAATAAATAACCAACTAAACCAAATTAATGATCAATTAAATCCAAAAGCTTGGGTTACACCTATCAGCTGATGGAACCATGAATAATGGCATATTTGTTAGATTTTATATGGTCTCAATCCTGTGGATGATGTAATAAATTGATTTATTTATTTAATTATCAATATAATCATGCTTTCCTTTCATGAGATGAATGATATTTAATTACTTCTTGCACATAAACAATACGAATGACATAATGGTTCATGAGATAAACCGAAGTCCACAAGTATATTGGATGCAATACATATGTATGGATGAGATCCACATATGTCACAAATCCTATACTTAAATTGATTCACAACCAGTGATGAGATTGGGCGCCTCATCTGACAAGGTTGTAACATTATGATCACTATGAGATAGTGTGATTTGTCTCGATTATTAGAGTGTAAGACTCTGGATCATTATGCTGGTACATTGGACGTATTGAAGGACCATGAGAAGCACCTTATGCAACATTGTCTTTACTTTATGGTCTGCTCTCATAATTCTCTATCAATAGGCTCTTAATCCTGAGACATTAATGAACTCATGTTTATATCTAATCATTTACTTTGAGTCACCAATGAGTGAGGCCAATTGTAGGTCAACACCTCGGTGTCTTGGGTGCATGGTAGTAGGACTGTGAGAACATTAAATGGTCAAGATGGAATCTATCATCTTTATCCCCTTGTGCCAATTAATGGATTTATCATTGGTAAGTGCGCACCCATCTCAATTAAGAGTTAATTGGATCGTACCGACGATCACTGTGATTGATTAGGTCTCAAGGATAATAAGATATGGATCTAAATTGGTTGGACGTGTTTAATCCAATTGATTCATGGATATAGATAGAGGGGCCTACTTGTAGTGATAGGGAAGTTTAGAGTCTTCTTGTAATTAATTCCTAAGACTGGAGTACAGTTGCATTTATATAATGGAGTTATTTACAATTAACTGAGGGCCCGGATTGCACATGAAATGTGAGGTCAAGGTCTCCCAGTTGGAGCCAGGTTTCTATGGAATTCCTAGTGGTCCCCACGCTAGCCCAATAATTAGATCATTATTAATTCTTCTTGAACTCAAAAGGAAAGGAAATAGAAAGTTAATAATTGCATTGGATGTGAGAGTTCTAAGAATTAGTAAGAATAGGAGGTTGTCATAGCTATAAATAAAGGAGAGGGGTGGATGTCCCCAGCTTGCTTACACGCCCAAGGAGTCCACGCCTAAGAGCAATAGTTGCTCAAGCCCTCTATCTTCTCTCCCTCTTCAAGTTTCTCTTCCGGTTACCATTAGAGCTTTTAGGTGGTTCCTTTTGGAGAACCCACCATTCTCCTTGAGAATAGAGATCTAATATGGGTCATAACGTGGAAGACAATTAGGTCTTGGAGATCCTAATTTGCTATAAAGAAAAGTTATTCATTATGCAAGTTGTAAACTTCTCCATTAGAGCACAACTAAGCTCCCAAGGTATTATCTACTCCCTTGTATGTTGTAGAAATTCGTGGTTGCTTGTTAGGTGTTGTTTCTATCTTCTAGATAAAGTTTATTGTTGTTGATGATTAGGAGTAAGAGGTCTTGGATCCTGGATTTGGTTTGAAGCCTTATTAATACTTGATCCCTGCGTCAAGTGGGTCAAAAGTTTTTAAAAACCTATCCATGAGGCCCACCTACTTCCAACACTATTTTCATCGATCTAACCATTTAGATCATCGGGTCTTTCAAAGTGACCTCTTTTGAAAAAAATCTAGTCCATTCAAAAGTAATGGCCCTTTCAACAAAATTCAATCAAATAGGATGTGGGCCCACCATCATATATATTGAGCACCATGAACAACTTGCAATTTCCATAATATCATAGTGGGCCTAACTATTTAGTCCAATGACTTTTTTTTTAACCATCCAATGGGATTTAGAGATTACTATTAGTGATAGGTCCTCACTTTCTCTGATGAAAAAAACTTGAAAACATGATTTTAAAAAGGAAATTAAACTTGGTCTTGGAGAACTAGGCTTGACTAGAGACTAACATGTTTGAAGAAATGAGTTTTTAAAATGCAATTAAAAACACGTTTGTGCATGCCTTTAAAAAATCTTTTGATGCTAAGATTAAAAACTAATAATGCATGAAGATTCCAATATTTTAAGAAGTATGAGTGCATCAAAGTCCAAGCTAATTAAAATGAATGCATCCAATCAAATTGCAAACAAATGAAAACCCTAACAATTTTCTCTGTTGTTAATAACGATCTGTGGACCCTGTGGTGGAGCTGGTATGGGTTCTGGTCTCCTTTCTAACACTTCTAAAACTTTTCTCTGCACTTGAGTAAGTTCTTCATCCTTCTTAGCCATCTGTTCTTGCAATCTGGTATGGTTCTCATTAGTCTTTTGTTGTTGCTCAATCATAATTTACATAAGCCGTTGAAATCAGTTCGACATTGTGCTATCAACTGATGGGTCTGCACTTCAACTGTTACTGCCAGAAGGGTTTGTATTTGCTGGGTCCCTACGTGGAGGCATGGTGCTGCAAAACCACATGTTAGTACAAGATAATCAACCAAATAATTTGTACCCGAACCCCACTTGACACTACTAACAAAAGTTCTAACGAATCCTCGCCACATCCCTACATTTCTAGTTTTTTTTAATTGCCTAAAACGTATCTCGTTTTGATACCAGTCCTATCACGACCCCAGACCAGGACCGAACCAAACCAAGGTCCTAATCCGGGTTCGCGGCATGGCGGGCCAGAAAAAGTCGCTCACACATGATGTTGTTTCCCACAGGTTTCCGCGTTGAGGATTCCACCTATAGCACCTCACGAACACATTAGAATCGATTGCGGAAGCGTGAAGCAAACACACCAACAAATCAAACACATATGAGTATTACAAAGACTCATGTTAGAGAGAGAAACATAACTAACATGCCCATAAGGTTAAGGTTCAAGATAAGTTTAAAGTTTTACAATTCTCAAAAGATAAGCCAACAAAGTTTAGCAAAACAGAAACCGCAATATAACATTCCCAAAATTATTCGCATCTTAGGGCCCAATCTGATGTCTAGATGACATTGTCAGGCTACCACTCTCTAGTAACCGGTGGCTCAACTGCCTCCTCCTCACGCTTGTCCTCGGAGCCAATGTAACCTGGACTTGAGCACCAAACACGAGGGCTCAGACACAGCGGTCTGGAAGGTGATTGAAAAAGGTATCAAGCACACTAAATTATTAATTAGTTTTGCGAAAAATACAACAACACTTATGTGAGCAATGACCAATAAAACAGATGCATAATTGGAGTATTCAATTCATAAAATTGGAGAGTAAATCAATTGGACCATTCAAAACTAACACATTGGCAACCACACAAAGCTATATTCTTCGTCACCGAAGCAACGAGAGCACACACAATAATTAATCTCCATCACACGAAGTGAAGGGAGCACACAAACATATAATTATAGTAATCCAGTATAGCCGGGCATCACACGAAAGTCCCTCCGCGAAACGTGCAAATCACACATGAATTCCAAACTACAGTTGGAACAAATGGGCCCAAGTCGGATGATCAAGCTGACAAGGTCGTCCAAGCTTAGTGGCGCCGACAAGAAAATACATATGAACATTCAAACGAAAACTTAACATTTTTTTACCCGGGAACTACTCACACTATTGTCGCTAACACATATACGAGAATTCACAGAATAGTAGTCCCGGCACAATGTATACGGAAAACACAGTCCACATAATGTTTCCAAAACTGGTGCTTAAATAAAACATTGGAAACACTATTTTCAAGATGATATGATCACAGGACAAGAAGATATGGAAAACACAGTCCACCCCCCCAAGGCCCTCTGCTTCTGTCTTTATGGCTTAGATGCGGCTTTTTAGCCCGTCTACTTAGTTTTTTATTGGATATAGGATCTCCTCTTAATACTTATTCTCTAAAAACTTGAGGTTCAAGCTGAGCCGAGAGAATCAAAAGCATCATCTGTTATCATCTGAAAGATGACGACAAAGCCCAAACATGACTTGTGACCGTCAATCTGAACAAGTCCCTGCAATCTCCTGTGAAGTCAGATTCCTTTTCTTTTTACTCATTGTATTTATATGATTAAAAGAGACGAGAAAATCACAAGTCTCGTCTTTCCTTTTGATGGGAATTGTAAATTACCTGTCCTGGCAAACACAAAAATCTCCTTTCACGGCATCCAAATTTAAATTATGTCTCTTTTCTTAACACATGTGCAATGAAAGCTAGAAAAAAGTTAATTTTCTTTTCTACTTGAAAATGTGGATCTACGAACCACCGATTGTTATTTCCAAGTAGAGTAGAAAATTTGGCATTCCCGTACATAAAAAACTGATGATGTTCGCATGTCTCCGGTCACTAAAGGGTTGGACCCTACAGATTCTCACATCCGCTAACCATCAATTCTCATCAACACCATGGGATTGTAACCGTCGGATTGGTATACACTTTTAGATCCAATGGTTGCCATTCGTTTAGTTAGTGCCCGTATTTCTATGACATTGAAGACATCAAAGTGTACACATTGACTAGATGAGGTCCAAAGGTGTTCATAATTGAGATCCCTGCATTTCTCTACAATTTCCCAAAAAAATCAGGAGGGGCGGTTACTTGTCGGTTGGCTGGCGGTTAGCCGCTAAGGGATTTCGCAGTTCACCACCTGCTGACCGCGGTCCGTCTGACAAAAGTGCAGCCATTGTCTTTCTAACCGCTGATTTGCGGCGACCTGGCGGTCAGGCCACATCATAGATCGGCTAGCCAGCGCCTGCTCGCCCAGAATTCTTCACATTCTGGAATTGACAGACCAAGGGTCGGTCACCTGTGGGTCACCGGTCGGCTAGCCGACTGGTGACCGCCAACTAACCGTCCGCCTGCGAGAATCTCACTTCAGGTTCTGTTTCAGGTTATTCCTCCTCCAAAGCAATTTTCCTTCCAATCCATTCTTTGCCTGCACTCAAATAAGCCTGCAAGCTCCCCATTCCAACATGCGACGAACCATTCTCTTCAAACCATACTTTGCCACCCAAAACTCATCCATCATAAATTCCAAATCCAAACCCTACCATAGAACTTGATTCAAATGAATTGAAACAAAAATAGGACAAATTGAAGTAAATCAAAACATGTATGCACTAAAAATAGTGGTTTAGCAAGCTTGAATTCAAAGCAAGGTATTAACATTGTTCAAAATATGAAATCAAACTAGAGTTTCACAAATCATTTGCATGCACATTCATATCTCATTCAATCACTTGCCTTAGCTCAAGATGCACTAAGAAGGTCTCCAAACACTCCTGTCTAAAGCTGGAACTCCAAATCTACAAAAAGCCTCATGGAAAGAACTCAAAAATCCAAGAATTTTGAAAGAGAAAGGGTTCCTCCAAAGCAAACCTCGCATGCAAGATTAGAGGCTTCCTAAAGGTCTAGAAAAACCAAATCTGCGAGAAGAAGGCAAGATCTTACTTGGAGGTAATCAAACTAAAAAGGAAGGCTTGTGGAGGGAGGTGGCTCCAGCATAATTCTTTCAAAAATAGTATCAACGGCAAGCTAGGGATGAGGAGAAGAGATTGGTATGGCCAAATATCTCTCTTGGGCTGAAAATCTGTGACATGCAAGAAGAAATAGCTGGAAGGGAAGAAAAATGGGAGTTCTTTTTTGATTTAGTTGAAATGAAAAGGAGGGGGAAAACAGACGTGGGTGATGTTTTGACTTAAGTGGGGTGTGGGCCCCACTAAGCCTAAAATTTCAAGGGCTTAGAAACCCTATTAGTGAGCCTCGAATGAGATCGACGAAGAAGAGTAAATTGATCGTCGAAAGATCTAGTTTCCAAAAAGTATATTTTTCATATGATTTGTAAATGTTGGAGATCGTGCATAGATTTTGGTGTGAAAGTCAGTTTTGCCCTTTCTGCATGGAAAACAGAATTTTTGGGTTTCGAACACGGACGGAATGAATGCCAAAGTTATTGGGCTAATATGACCTATCAAAATAGTTCAAAATCAGAATTTTCTGAAATCACGATTAAATCCCGCCACACTTACACGAGTGACACAGGCCACCCTGGGTGTGTCAGACCACGGTCAAAGGCTCTCAAAAACTCCTTGAAGCTATGGAAAAAATCTAGTCAAACTCACAACCTAAGTCAAACGTCCCATACCCACTTAGAAAACTAACATCTGGCTTAATTGACGCTAAACACACCAAACCTTGGTCGGGGTCTGATAGGGAGGAAAGGGAATAAGGAAGGGGAAAATACAGTCTCCCGCAACCGTGCACCACCCCAATCAGGAAATCAGAGACGTCGAACGTTTGAACGTTCCCTCAGAACGTTCGAACGCTTGAGTCCCCTTTTTTCTGAGCCAAAAACTAGAGACATTGAGCATTCAAACTATTCTCTTGAACGTTCGAACGTCCCTCAAAACGTTCGAACGTACAGAGTGTTTTGAGACACAAGGCCCTTTTTAGAACTAATTTAACTCTATATACATTTTGGGGCACTGTGGCATCATGCACGGGGTTTCATTTGAATTAAGAATCTGAATTATGTACTTGGACTTCACGTAAGAACCGTCTTTGGGCATACGGTATCTTATTGACGTATGATTTAAGTACCTTGTATGACCTTCATGATCTCTAGCAAGAAAGAATTCAACACATCTCTATTTAGGGAGCCCTTCACTGGGACTATGTACCGTGAATTTAGAGGGATGTGCTAGCCCTAGCTCACTAGTGTTTCTTGTCGTGTGTCGTCGGGTACATGAATATGCGTCTAACCTTAGGTTGGTTCGTAATTATGCTTGGGCCTTCGAATTTGCATGCATGTATTTGTTTAGGTTATGTATTCGTGTAGATGCATACCCTGTTGTATCGTTTATAGACTATGATGTGGCTTGTGTCGTGAATGGATGATTACCCGAGTTCTGTTACAGAATAGGTGAATTGTTAATATGGAACAACCAGCTCTTCACTATGACTTAGGTTTCTTGGGTCGAAGCATCACTAGTCGGGTCTATTATATATATATATATATGTATATTTGGGTCATTTATGGATGATTGCAGATCGATATATGGACGGTTGATCACCGATGTAACCGGATCACTTATATCCGCTTTGCAACTATGGACATGTTATCCTGATACTTTGATCGGTTTATGACCACCGACGTTATGGACGGGCTTCCCTAATTATTTAGGGCTAACCACGCACAACGGGGGCATTTGCCACCGTGTGACTATTGTATTGCTCACATATGTTGTTTGGATTTAGGTTATACGTTCATTCTTGTTATTATTGTATCATTGTTTCCGTATAATCTCATATGTCTATACTCACATTGATATCGTATTTCAATTACAAATTATGATTATGTACTTGCTATTTACTTTGAAATATTTGGTGCATACGTACTGAGCCCTTCTTTGCCGAGGAGGTAAAAGGGGATCAAGCATTTCAAACGTTTGAGCCAATTGACGAACCCAAGTGGGGTGCCGGAGATGGCTTTGGAATCATCTGAGTCAGCACAAGAGTGACCGTCATCGTAGAAATAATTCTTTTGCCGACGAAAAAAAACGTCGGCAAAAGTAAAAAGGAAGATTTTTAAAAAAATAAAATTATTTTGCCGACGAAAAAAAACGTCTGCAAAAGTAAAAAGGAAAATTTAAAAAAAATAAAATTCTTTTGCCGATGAAAAAAAATGTCGGCAAAAGTAAAAAGGAAAAATAAAAAAGAAAATAAAATTATTTTGCCGCCGAAAAAAAAATGTCGGCAAAAGTAAAAAGGAAAAATAAAATTCTTTTGCCGACGCAAAAAAACGTCGGCAAAAGTAAAAAGGAAAATAAAAAAAATTCTTTTGCCGACGAAAAAAATTTAATTAGATGAACTTTCTTTTGATGTTGAGACTTCATTTAGAAATTATTTAATTTATTTCTCAAATCTAACCATTAATGTTTATCTGGTTATGTGCTTGGTCTCATTTATGAACCTTGAATAGCAATTGAATAAAGCTTCCACGGGTTTACATGAAATTTATTTTGACTTACCGCGGGTTCAAATCTTGTGTGGGTCCACTTTTGGAAGCTCGTGTTGTATTAAACATAGAAGATTTATAATTTATTTATTTTCTCACGTTTTCCCCAATCCCTATTTTGAGGAACGTGACAAAGCACCTCGGGCTTGGTATCATCGTCTGCGCAATTTTCTTCTTCAAATTGGCTTTGTGGGTCCATCTCTGACTTCTCCTTGTTCATTAAAAGGAATCCCCGGTACACCGTATATATATGCTTATCTATGTTGATGATATCATCATCACCGGCTCACATGGACTTGATTCAAGAAATTATTGCCCGGCTACAGTCTATGTTTACTCTCCAAGTACACAGGAAGATCAGAACTCTACATGGAATGTTAATATGGAGCACGCACATGAGAATTGGGAAGAGAAAGTTCGGAACTAAAAAAAAAAAAAAACTCACATATGATGACTGTGCAAAAAATTAGGGAAGGAAGAAGGATGATGGCCCCGAAAATAGTTAGAAACTATTCATGTTCCCTTATAAGGTAACAATTCAAGGGGCACCATTATCCATTTTGTGTGACTGCGAAACTAAACCCAATGATTACAGTGATTTTATGTTGGAAGATTCCTAAAACTTCTTTTAGGGCTACCAGAACCTGACCTGCACTATTATTCGACCATAGTGGCAATTCAAGTGATCCTGACTTACAGTAAAATGGGTAGAATACGGTTTCATCTGTCTTAATAAAGGGCATGTGGGTATTTGCACCTTTTTCATAGAAAATCCATATAAAACCACTTCCCATGCATAGTGAGTGCATGTTTAGAATCTGTAGTGTGTGAAACTATTTTCTGCGAATGTTACACAAACATATCGTAAGTTCCTTGTAATCAATTTCTCTTGAACTTCATTTGACTGTCTCTTTGTTGGGTGTGTAAGATTCATGACAGTAATATAGCAACTGTATTGATTTCGATATTTGTACAGGGCCAGAATAATTAATTGGTAAAGATGAGCCTAAGTTTAGTAGCAAAAAGAGAGGGAAGAAATAAAAAAAAAAAATATATATATATATATATATAGCTGAATAGGTTAAGAGGTTAAGTCAGTGCAGGTATGGGGGTATCTTACCTATTTAATGAACGAGCTGGATATGACAGGCCCCTCTTTTAACCCAATCTGTACAGGCAAAAATTATAGGTTGACTTCCAAGGACAACGAGTCTGGGCCTAACTCAAACCACACCCATTTTTTAAATCGGATTAAAATGTCAATCTAAACTCTGAATTCTTTGGTCTGGCTGGTAGTTCAAAGTACAATAAGTTATGTTGGGCTAAGAACGGCCACTTACGCGAGGGGTGAGAAGTGACGGTTCTCACCTGATTGCCTAGGATTCAAACCCTTGATATGTCACATCTTTCTGCATGTGCGGGCTTCCTTTCCACTTATATGGGCTTTCTTCCCGCGTGTGTGGGCTCTTTTCCCACCTGAGTGGGGCGGTTTGTCTTCCAATGGGTGCGGGCTCTCTCTTGGGTCCCAACACCCTTGACTGGGGTACCAAAAAATGAAAAAGTATTATTAGGGTAGGTTAGGCTGAGTAGCCCGAACTTAACTAATTTATTAATATGGTTGAAAATGTCAATCTGAACTTGGAATTATTAAACCACCAACCAACTTGTTTTGAAAAGTGAAAGCCATGCAAATGCTCTTCATCACATAAATCCGGAAGGGTGCTGAAATTTACATGGTCAATTGAGGAGCCAAAAAGAACTTGAATGAGCGTCAGTTTTGGGCCAGGTCAATACTGATTCCAGTTATGTGCATTTCCCAAATTATGGAGATGCCAAGCTACCGCTCCTCCCAAGTGCATTAGAGGCCACTGACCTAGGGTATGGATATGCACCTTCTTGATCACCTATTGACCCCATCTAGATAGAGAAAACATGTAAAGGGCTTAGATATCTATAGCGACACTATAGCAAGAAGAAGAACAAATAGATCACAGATCATACTGAGGAGACACATGTGAGTTGTTTCATTAACAATATTGTATATCATTATTTATTTCAATTGCGTAACATATATTAATTACATGACAAAATTGAATGCTTTGATAATGTAGCGAAAAATTGAGGCGGCACTGTCGCAGTATGAAATTAACTCTTCAGTGGCTGAGCAACAGGTGATCAAGAATGTACTAGGGAAGAGGGCCGCGAGGAGGGAAGGGTATCGCTCGAGGGGCCCGTCATCATCTTCTACTAGTATCTTGATGTCTTCTGAGATGAGCACCCTACGACAACAACTAGCTGATTCGTTGAAAGCACAAGAAGAGTTGCGGCGACAGTATGAGGACTCGCAGAAGCAAATGCAAGATCAAGCAGCTATAGATAAAGATTTGATGGTTTTATGAATTAGCATGGGTGATCCCTCTAACAAGTTCATTTCGCTCCTAACTGGTCATGTTTCATGGTGTACTTTGGATATTTGATGATGATTAGATTCTAGCTAGTTGGGATTTATTTTATTGAGATATTTGACTTCTTTTGATGTGGGATATTACATTTTATGTGGCATGGCCAAGTTTTATGGTTGGTTTTAGTTTATTGATGACTCATTCTTTTTTATTGTTTCATGATGAATGTGGGGTTATTTGTTGTTTATCAATGCTTATGGTTGTGCAATGTTGAAAATACAAATTTGAATAGGAAAATATTGTACAAGAAATCTTTTCTGATTTTTTAATTATTTTTTAATTGATAAGAAAAGATATTTCCTGACACACTCTCTACATCGCCAAAAGTAAATTTCCTTCCCTTGTTGAAGACATTTCCCGATGCTTCAATACGTCGGAATATGTATTACCGACGCCGCTTGTACGTCTTTAAATATGTTTTCTGACACTAGTATGTGCATTGGCAAATTTATAACCAACATTGTTATCGCCAGCAGTGAGGTAAAGTTATTTTCCGACGCACTCTCTGCGTCGCCAAAAGTAAATTTCCTAGTGGTAAATTTTAAGACTACTTGCCCGACGTGCGTTCTTTCATCGTTGAAAACATTTCTCGACGCGTCAACACGTCAGAATATGTATTACCGACGCCGCTTATGCGTCGTTAAATATGTTTTTCGATGCTACTATGTGCGTTGACAAATTTGTAACCAACGTTGTTATGCGTCAGCAGTGAGGTAAAGCTATTTCTCGACAACACGCCGGGATATGTATTACCGGGGCCGTGTATGCATCATTAAATATGTATTCCTACGCTAGTATGTGCGTTGGCAAATGTATAACCGACGTTATGAGTCGGGAGTGAGATGAGGTTGATGACCAGTAAGTTTGATTTTTTGCCGACGCTGTTGACAATGCTGACGTTTGGGACGACGCACCATTGCGTTGGTGAATGGCCCTTTTTAGCCTACGCTAAACATTAATATGTCGGGAATGGTTTTCCAGGCGTCGGGTAGCCGACGTGGTGCTGATGCATTATACTGCGTCGGTAAAGCCTGTCCCAACATAGTTTGCGAAATGGTCGACGCGGAGCGTGTGCCGGCAAATATGTAATTTGTTGTAGTGTCGATTGAACAGAGGAGACTAGGTGAGCCCCACCAGCTTGAACCTTCCTAAAAGTTTGTGCAAAATAATATCAACATGCACATACGTTACATATTAAAGTGATGGTGTTGTTTTTCCCTTTTTTTAATAATTTTTTCAAATTCCAAGGAGACACTTGTTTGCATATAATACATAGAAATTCAAAGTTAAATGAGCTCCACGAAAGGGTTATCAAAGAAGTGAAAGGTAGAGGACATAAGGTACTAATGTAGATTCAACATTCACTTACCTAGGATTTGAATTACTAGGACGGTGGCTGAGTATTCATTTTTCATATCCCCTTGGGAGGGAAGGGTTTTGGATAATTTGATGGCTATTTTTACAAATTGGCATTTGTTTTTTCAATTTGAGCCATTTTAAATAAAACAAACAGGCCAGAGGATTTCAAAGCTTTTGGCCAAAGCCCGGTTCCTTGTCAAAAGGTGCTAAATGAGCTTTAAAGAAGCAGACTCGGGCCTGTCCATTTCCCAATCTTGCCGGACTTCAAAATAAGCTCCTGGATCCATGTCAGAGAATCTTCAAATAGATTTCGGCCTGAACCCAGCTGACTCCAGTACACACACAACAGTTAATGCAACCCAACGTGACTCATCTTTTCCCTATTGTTAAGTTTACCATGAAATTCAGTGTCTACAAATGGAACAAAATTATTCTACTTTGATCCTATACATACATAGAATAAATGATACAGAAGAGGGAGGAATAATTCTTCCACAAATCCCAACTGCCAATATTCCAACCCAGCTAATTAAATAAACATACACAAGAAGTGGGTATGCATTCTTCTCCCTCTTTGCTGGCCATAATTTTTAATATGCTTTCTAATTTTGTTATTTTATTCTTTGATGGAATTAGGGTTACCACACTAATCATATTTTATGTCAGATTCAATGCGGTTGACCAAATGGCAGTGGCTGCCTCAGAGGGATGACAAGGATTCATGATTGGACCTTCTCCTTGACAATTGTTCTTGGCAGTTTATTTGTTGCATTAGTTAATTAATTGTTAGAACCCCACCAAATGTTGAAACTTAATTTGCCTCCCACGATGTCCTAAAATCCATAGATCGAGGTTAAGGACATGTTCGTGTAACCATTTTCCGCAGAAAAGCTCGCAGTGTACAAGTGCCCTAAGGAGAGTTTGGATCAGATTGAAAGTGAGACTATGGAACATTCATTCACCAAAACTTCATATTAAGAGGAGAGATGTGATAAACATTGAGGGGACTGATGTACAGACCAGCTCGATCCATTAGACACACTCAGGCTCACTTATGATAAACGAAGCTCTTTTCACACTCTTACTCCCCCATAACCTGACACCATGCTTAATTTTATGCGCATCAAATTTTTACTCATAGTAGGATTATATCTCAAAAAACTATCTATGGCTAAAAGACTATAAAACTTTGAGGCTGTTAAAAAATCAAGCACTATGATAATCTGATAGGGTTGGTTTTTACATCACCCTTATCCATGAAGTGACTTTTCTATCCCAGCCTAATGATAGGAATACATCTAAAAGGGCCCCATGAACTGGACTACTTAAGCTCACTATGGAGTCTACTCATAGGCGAAAATCTTCTGAGGATAAGTGGATAGGTAGAATAGCCAGGTTGACTACGAGGTAGGATGGAATAATGCATTGGTAATGATGATTATGATGATAATGATTACCAATGTTTTGGATAATTGAAGTTTCTTCGGTTGGAGTAATTGTTGAGGAGCACAAATGATCTATCATGAATGATTCCTCAGATATTTTTGGTGCTTGACCTTGTGTTAAAAGGTTCAAAAGAAGCCCTTTCATGTTTAAAAATCAGACGGTCAAAATAAAAGCCCTTGTGGAAGTAAAATTCAGTAAAGAAAACAAAGCATATTCTTGTGAAAAATGCAGCATTGAGGGCCATCTTTACAGCAAAATGTAAACTTGATTGTTAGAAAGAAAAACACAGTACAGCCCAGGAAAGGAATTTCTCTTTAACAGAAAATAAAGTGTCTCTCGTCTGCCAAAAGAACTCTTATTGTTGGAAAATATATAAGGGACACCACATCCAAAGAGCCCAATCTTGATTTCTCTTGGAGCTTTCCTGGAAAAACACTCTTTAGAAAGATACCTTCCAGGTGGGGGAGCAATTTGGGTTGGACCAAATACTCAATGAAAATGCAAGTAGAGCTGGGGCCATGCTCGGGCCTAAAGCTTATGGGCTCACCTGGAAATATGATAATTATGAGGTCCCGGTTTGAAAAGTCTATCATTACAACCAACATGTGTTTGAAAAATGGCTCTTAAGAAGAGATACCATTTTGAGGACATCAATGTTATCCAAATTGGAATGGGTGCCAAAATTTGTGGGATCGTTGTAGGGCCTTCACAATTTTAATGAGTGTTGAATTTGAGAGATGCCGTGCGAACGTACAATGAGTGTGAAGGGTTGTGATTGATCATGAGAGTGGGATAAGAGGGCCCCACATGCTGGACGGTCCTAATCTATCAGGGCATTCTTGGTGTGTGTGCATATGGATGTGCCAGGAAAGTGAAAATGTGAGATTAACTATATATATTGATAAGGTCAAGTGACTCAAGTTAAATTCGTTTAGGTGAGAAAATGTTTTAAAGATCTAAACCATTCTCCATTGGAGCAAAAGTCACCAATGGATGGACAAAAATATGATCAATTTTTTTATAAAAAATTATCAAATTAGTTTCATTAACAGACAACTCTTCACACAAAAAGACCCACTTTTCAAGCATCCAAATCTTCCAATTGATACAGTTTATATCATCCATCACCTGTAAAGTATTGCTTCGGTGAGGGTGACATCACTACAACAAAATACAGTTTTGCCAACGCAGTCACAGCGTCTAGAAAATTCAGAATTGCGTTGGCAAAGGATTTCCCAACGCATTTTAGTTCGTCGGCACCGCGTCGGCTACCTAATGCCTGGAAAACCATTCCCGGCGTAATAATGTTTAGCGTCGGCTAAAAAGGGCCATTCACCGACGCAATGGTGCGTCGTCCCAAACGTCGGCAATGTCAACAGCGTCGGCAAAAACTCGAACTTAATGGTCAACCTCACCTCACTGCCGACGCATAACAACGTCGGTTATGCATTTACCAACGCATATACTAGCGTCGGAATACATATTTGACGACACATACACAACGTCGGTAATACATATCCCGACTTGTTGAAGCGTCGGCAAATATCTTTAATGACGCAGAAAATCACTTTTGGCGATGCAGAAAGTGCGTCGGAAAATAGATTTACCTCACTGCCAACGCATAATAACGTCGGTTATACATTTGCCAACGCACATACTAGCGTCGGAACACATATTTGACGACGCATACACAACGCCGGTAATACATATTCCGACTTGTTGAAGTGTCGGCAAATATCTTCAATGACGCAGAAAATTACATTTGGCGATGCAGAAAGTGCGTCGGAAAATAGATTTACCTCACTACCAACGCATAATAACGTCAGTTATACATATGCCAACGCACATACTAGCGTCGGAATACATATTTGATGACACATACACAACGCCGGTAATACATATCCCGATGTGTTGACGTGTCGGGAAATTTCTCCAACGAGGGCAGAAATTTACTTTTAGCGACGCAGAGAGTGCGTTGGGAAATAGCTTTTCTTATCAATTAAAAAATAATTGAAAAAATAAAAAAAAATTCCTGTACAATATTTTCCTGTTCAAATCTATATTTTCAACATTGCACAAGCATAAGCATTGATAAACAACAAATAATCCCACATTCATCATGAAACAATAAAAAATAATAAGTCACCAATAAACTTAAACCAATCATAAAACTTGTCCGTGCAACATAAAATGTAATATCCCACGTCAAAAAAAGTCAAATATCTCAATAAAGTAAATACTAACTAAAATCTAATCATCCAAAGTACACCATGAAACACAACCAGTTAGGAGGGGATGACCCATGCCAATTCATAAAACCATAAAATCCTTATCTTTCGGAGGACCCCGAACCATCCATACCGACCTGGGAAAGCAACAACTGAATTTGACTCTGCATGTGAACCTGCAAAGCTGCCTGATCTTGCATTTGTTTCTGCGAGTCCTCATACTGTCGCCCCAACTCATCTTGCATTTGTTTCTGTGAGTCCTCATACTGTCGCCGCAACTCTTCTTGTGCTTTCAAAGAGTCAGCTAGTTGCTTCCATAGGGTGCACATCTCAGAAGACATCAAGATACCAGTAAAAGATGATGATGGGCCCCTTGATCAGTACCCTTGCCTCCTCGCGACCCTCTTCCCTAGCAGATTCTCGATCACCTGTTGCTCAGCCACTGGAGAGTTAATTTCAGGCTGAGACAGTGCCTCCTCCATTCTTCGCTACAATATGAAAACATTCAAATATGTCATGTAATTAATGTATGTTAGGCAACTGAAATAAACAATAATATACAATATTTTTAATGAAACAACTCACATGTGTCTCCTCAGCATGATCTGTGATCCATCTGTTCTTCTTCTTGCTATAGTGTTGCTGACGATATAAATCAGGTTGGGAGGGAGGAGCCTGCTGCTCATCTGCCTGCATGATCGAGAACTGGGCTGCAAATGATCGAGACCCAGTTGTATGAAGTGTCTTCACTTTGCTCCGGCTCTTTGAATTCCTCTTTGACTTACGCTGAAAATTAGAAGTAATAGACAATGTAGTTAGCTTATTTAAAAGAGATTTGAGGAATCATAGCCATAAAAATTTATAAGTGATTCTGCAACAATGTAATTGACCTCAGTCCACTACTTTGCTAATACGGAGGATCATCAACATTGCAACCTTAATGAGAGTTTCAAAACAACTGAGATACAGAGTTCTCATTCATTTTCGTCTTCTTACCTTTTGTCATTTCAAAAGTGATGATGAGTGGAACCCACTTATCTCATCAATTGCCTTTATCAAGTAACAAAAAACATCAAGAGAAGTGAACCCAAACGAATAAGCCTAGTAGCCAACATCAAGCATTTGAAATTAAAGTCCATAGGCTTCCCTATCACAAGTAATGACAAGTGCATGTGCATCCCAAATCATCTCATTGCCTATCACAAGTAATGACGAGAGCATCCCAAATCATCCCATCAAAGGTAAATATTAGCATGCACACACCTGTCTATATAAAGCTAATCTAAGAAAATATCCAAGCATTTAAAATCAAAGTTCTGGGTCCCACTGACAACAAGCAATGGTGTTGTGGCCTACTTAACAAGTTTTCCATGAGCAATGTTTTCAACAATAGACCAAAGAGCTATCATACATTTTGCTACCGGGTTGGTTAAAGGCCCGAGTTTCAAACAACAACAATATATAGTGTAGAGACTAATTAAAACCATGTACCGAAAGCAAATCAAGAAATATAATTTAGATACCTTCCACTCTGGTGTCTCCCATTTGTTCTCTATCAGCCAGACCCACTGGGCCGCCCTCTGCGTATCATATGGGAACTACTTCGGATCGTGGCCATTTTCCAACAACTTCTTATATTTTTTGTGTAGCTCCGCCCTAAACTCCCTATAAGTATGCATTGCTAGCTTCCTGACTGCATTTGCCATACTTGCATCGGTCTTCCAGTCGCCAAAGTCATACTTTTGCTGTCATTTCAAACCCACAAGTGTGAAAAGTAAACAGTAAAGCCTATGAATATAGATTAGGAAGTATAAGATTGTTTTATTACCGCAGCTGCAGTAAAGATTGCCTCCTTGCACCCATCATCAATTGATCTCCATGTTTCTTTGTTCAAAGGTACAAGCCTGCGAATATGACTCCCCAGCTCGATTGCAAATGTAGAGGCATTTATACCCTCAAATGCCCCCGATTGTGCACCTAGCGGAACAGAAAGCCTACTGCCCAATCTTCATCCTCTTCTCTGACTCATGGCCCACCACCCTACCCCGTACACGCCGAGAGGATGATGCTACAACCAACATAAACAAAGCTAAATTATTAATCATAAAAAAAATAAATCGGGCTAATAAGTTTGAAAAGATAATAGGGTTAAATATTTCTTACCTACGCTGCTGTCCGTAGTAGGCTGACTAGATACATCGGGCTGGGTGGCACTAATCTCACGCAGACTGGTAGTACAATATGGGACCGATACCTGAGTGCCTTGTGATTGGCATTGTCTGCGTCTCCCTGGGGCCATATGTGCGAACTGAATAACACAATAAGTTAGGATAAAATCAAGAATTACAAAAAAAAAAAAAAAAAAACACAATAAGTTAGTATACATGCAAGAAATATCACAAGTGTTTAAATTTTGATATTGGATATAACAACCACTTCTTCTAACTCATCTTCTTCCTCACTACTTCCGAATGGTCTATACTCCTTGTTGATGTTATCATGCTCGTCTTCAACAGAGAGTTGACACAAAGATGGATTTTGAATTGCTTGTACCAATTGTGGTGCACCAATTTCACTCATTCGGGCCATGTTACTTACAATATTCTTATTTCTAGCCAACTCATAAGCATTCTTCTTTTGAGACAATGCGCCAGGAGGAACATACGATTTTCTTTTTTGTCGGCATTTTTTGGGCCACTATGATAAAAAATGACAAAGAGATCATAAATATATAAAGGGATCAAACACATAAAAAATTTAAAAAAAGTCATAATAGTGGCAAACAAATAAAAGTAAAATTAATGATTTCATTGCATGTAATCCCTGTCCACACACATGAAGAAATAAACTTTACATATCATAATTCCATATCAGAATCAATATCAGGGTCGGATTGATCAGTTTCCTCTTCATTTATATACTCTGCCAATGTTTCGTCCTCGTCACCACCATCAGCAATTGGCTCATCACCATCAGCCGCAGGTTCATTATCCTCAGGGATGATATCTGGTTCAATGTCATCCCTAGTGTAACAAAAGGAAAAATCCTCGGCAACAAATACCGAGACAGTTTCAATGGCTTCTTCCTGTTGGTACGGCTCTTCATCACATTTTGCTCTTTTTTCTCATCTCGCTCTTGCACATCCCAAACACCCCGATGCTTGACCCGTTCCACGACTTTCCAATTTGGGCCTAATTTGGTGTCATTGACATAGAACACTTGATTTACCTGATTTGGCAAGACAAAAGGATCATCTTCATACCATCGATCCCTAACGTAAATGATTGTGACATGTGGGTCGATATTTATTTTAGATTTATGACCAGTATTATACCATTGGCATTTGAACAAAACAACTTCAGAACCATTGATGTATGACAATCCATAAATGTTGGTCAAGTAACCGAAAAAGTCAATGCTTTCCTCATTGTGGTCCCCCTCGACGACCACCCCGCTATTCTGGCTCTTCTAACGGTTGTCGCGGTCTATGGTGACGAACTGGACACCATTAATCCTACAACCTGAGTATTGATGCACCAAACAACTAGGACCATTTGCCAATGCCCACAATGCATCTGTTGCTTCTGGAGACCCTCGAGACCTGAGTTGGTTTATTTGCGTTAGTTTCTTAAAATTAATTCAAATTGGATTTCCATGTTTTGAGTTTGTAACATTTATTATGCATATGTTATACGTACATGATCTATGAACCATCCAGAAAACTCTTCCCATTGTAAATTGGTGATGTTGCGTCCCCCGCGCTCATTCACTTGCCTCTTGTGCTCTCTATTCAACATAATCAGTGTGACATATAGGAATATTAGAAAGTTTACAAGTAATGCATATAATTAGTTTAATTGAACCACTTACACAAGATAAGGTATGACATCAGGAGTGTTATATAATAAAAACCAATGGGCCATGTTGCGTTCCCTGTCGGACACATTAGGAGCCCTCATGATAGGTGAAAAGGGCCAGACGCATTGGGCGAAGACACCCAACTCTGGGCCTTGTTCACCCCCATCGTCATTCCGTTCTTCAGGAACTTCTCCCTTTAGGTACATCTTCATAAAATTAACACTCTCTTTGGCAATATATGCCTCGGCGATCGAACCTTCAGGCCTAGCTCGATTCGTAACATAGCCCTTCAATGTTTCCAGAAACCTTCAAACACATAAATCAATATCAAGATAAAAACATTTAAAGAATGGTAAACACAATCACCTCTCAATACCAATCAACAATTTAAAGAATAACGAAGGGAATCACCTCTCGATTGGATACATCCACCGATATTGCACCGGTCCAGCGAGCATAGCCTCACGCGGTAAATGAACTGCCAAATGGACCATCACATCAAAGAATGCCGGAGGAAAAATCCTTTCCAACTTACACAGTATGAGGACAATCTTATGTTCCAATTCTTCCATATGACTCCATTTCAAAGTCTTTGAGCAAATGTTCTCGAAGAAGCTACCCAGCTCAAATAGTGTTGTGCATATCTCTTTGTTCACGTACCCACGCATACCAATCGGAAAAAGACGCTGTAGTAGAACATGGCAGTCATGACTTTTCAGGCCCGCTAATCTCCCATTCTTTGAGGTCACATACCTCGAGAGGTTCGCAGCATAACCATCTGGGTACTTGATCGATTTTAAATATTGATAAAACCATCTTTCTCCTTCGGGCCTAATGTGTAGGACGCACGGGGCTTCTCTTGTGTTCCATTGCTTCTTTTTCGTAGATGCAATTCTGGCCTAATATTCAGATCTTCCAAATCCTGACGGGCATACTATGTGTCCTTGCTCTTCTTGTCTAAGCCCACCATTGTGCAGAGGTGACTTTCACATATATTCTTCTCCACGTGCATAATATCAATGTTGTGTCGAAGCTTTAGTTTCTTAAAGTACGGTAGCTCATAAAAAATGCTTTTCTTTGTCCAGTTTAAGTCTTCAGGGTCACGTGGTCTTTTTTTATTGTTAGAGTGCTTCCCAAACCTTGTATATGGAAGCCGATCCAATTGTGCTTGTACCTTTTCCACCAGCGGCAACTCCAATGACTTCACTCGATTCTCCACCTTCCCATTAAAGTCCTTGCTACGTCGCCAAGTGTGCCTTTTAGGCAAGAAAGATCTATGGCCTGTGTAATCAATCTTCCTTATCAACCTGGCCGATAAAGGGTCTTCATTACAAATGGGACAAGCCTTGTACCCTTTGGTGCTCCACCCAGACAAGTTACCATATGCAGGGAAGTCGTTTATGGTCCACAACAAAGCCGCACGCATTTTAAAGCTATCCTTGCTAGAGGCATCATAAGTTTCGACACCATTCTCCCATAACTCCTTCAATTCCTCAATCAAGGTCGAAAATAAACATCAATATCATTACCAGGATGATGTGGTACGGGAATAAGCAATGACATCATGAAGAATGGCGCCTTCATGCACATCCATGGTGGCAAGTTGTACGGCATTAGTATGACGGGCCACATACTGTAAGACGCGCTCATGTCCCCAAAAGGGTTGAACCCATCAGAGGCTAACCCCAGTCTTATATTACGGGTCTCCGCCGTAAAATCCGAATGTTCCTTATCAAGACCCTTCCATTCCTCACAATCTGTCGGATGCCTACCTATCCCATCATCTTTGCTTTTATCACTGTGCTATCTCATGTGTGTGGCAGTCTTTCTGGACAAATAAAGTCTCCGCAACCTTGGTATTAACGGGAAGTACCGTAAAACCTTATGCGGGATCTTCTTTCCCTTCCCATCATGTAGCTTGTATCTGGACTCCCCGCAAACCGGGCATTTTTCTAAATCTATGTTCTCCTTCCAAAACAAGGTGCAATCATTATGACAAGCATCAATGTGCTCATATCCCAGACCCAAGTCACGCAGTATCTTCTTCGCTGCATAAATTGAATCTGGAACCAAATTACCGTCTGGCAGGAGTGCCTTCTGTTTCTGCATCACATTGTTGAATGATTTGTTACTCCACTTTCCCTCCACCTTTTGCTCCATCATCTTAATGACAAAATCCAGTAGAGTGTTGTCTGGAGAGCAACCTGAGTACAGAGGGCGCTGAGAAGCATCCAACATCCTTTCAAAGTGACGCATTGTGTTATTTTGGATGGCCTCAGCGTTGGTGTAAGTTCCCATGTAATGGTCTTCCATCATTTCTTGATATTCATCCCGATCCTCATAATCACTATCACCCCCATGTTCCGATTCGACAACGTCATCCACAAGAGGTGTTATCTCTCCATGGTAAATCCAGGTCTTGTAGGATGCTTGCATACCCTAACGGTAAATATGAAAGTTCACAGTGTCGCAGTCATACCGGCGATTGTTCTTGCAAGTCCTACACGGGCACCAAATCTCAGTAGAATCCCCGGCATTCGCCTTTGCAAATTCAAAAAATGACTTCACCCCGTCACGATACTCCCGACCCATTCTCACCGTGCGATCTTGACTATCCAGTGTTGTCCAAGTCTTGTCCATATCTTAAAAATGAATAATCAATAAGCTAATCAAATTATTAAAGAGAGAACACACAAACACATGTGCATATGATTATGAATACAATCAATCACATGATGACCTTGAATGCTTTGAGTTGGAATACAATCAATCACATGATGACTATGATAATATGTTCCACTACCTATGATCTTATGTTTTGCATAGCCATCTAGTTTGTAACCTACATCCAAGTTTCATCATAAAAAGAAATAAAAAAAAAAGGAATGGGAAGCACAGTGGGAATGGGTTTTGGCAACCCATTGTCAATTAGGTTTAGGACTGTACTAATTGATGATTGGTAGTCATACACTTAAAGGAGTGATTTTTATTCATTCATCACATGATGAGTCCCATTTGAAACCATATGCTAATTTATGATGCATTTTACTGGGCTCATAATAATCTATCTGGTTGAATACAACTGTACTGAACCTCTAAGAAAAGTGTACAAGAGAAATCCTATAAAAAAGAAAGAAAGAAAGTGTACAAGAGAAATAACAAAGGAACAAAAGGAAGATGGTTTGTTTGGATCGAGTGTAGAAAGAGAGGGAAAGATATAGATTCATGCACCCAACTTGATGTTCAAAATCTTACAATGAGAATATATATAGATAATTCCATATCTTAAAGAAAAATGTATATATTAATCCACTCTTTTCATGAGAAACTCAAGGACAAACAAACCCTGTATTCTTTATGTAAGCAACTTGGGTTTCTATGGCACAATATGAACTTGAGCTTCTAATGAAGTATGACCTGTAATTATGCACTTTATGACCTGTAATTATGCACTTTCTTAGTCACCACACGAATGTAACCCAACCTTCATGGCACGAATATTTTCATGTATTTTTGGGTGGAAACAAAACAAAGTTGGAGACAAATGAAAGAGTTATAGTCATAATAAATTGCAAAGTGAATATAGTTAAAGAGAGGAGTCAAAGATACACTGGGAACAAGTATCTAATGACCAGCCACCTCCTCCCCCCTGTACAAGTCAAATAGTAAGTTAAAGTGGGCTTTCAAACACTATAACCTCAAAAGGAACTTCTACAAAAAAAAAAAAAAAAAAAAACCTCAAAAGGAATTAATAATAAGCATCTCTTTAGATCTGAGGCGCTATCAAAATATCCACATCAAATGGTCGGTACACTTTTCTTTTGCCTTGTCCTATGTAGAATAATATATTTTTTACTCCGCTCAATATAAAGATCTATTGCAAAAACCTATTTGGATGTTGAATCCATATACGATACCTTGAAAATAACAATACGATACCTTGAAAGCAACAAGGAGCACGCTGCCACTGAAGTTATAGAGGATCCAAACCCTTAAAATTTTGATGGATGCAATAGTTTATACCTTGTGAAAAAGGAATGCAACCTTTTACAGCAGCATCAAATTCAATAAATAACATCGCAAGAAAAACACCAAGGTGTTGAATAAAATTCAAAAATCCTGTACTTACAAAGTTGTACACCTATACTCCCAATCTACCCATGGTTCATTGACAGGTGTGCAATTTTCAAATGGGAAATTGGGAATTATTTTATATGTCATATGGGAATTTTTTAAATCCAGATTTTCATTATGTATAAATGGCCCATCTTATTAAAAGTACAAATTCTATGTAACAACAGATTCACAATTTCCCACACTGGCTAATGATCGAGTAAAGGAATCACCAATCTCACCACTATCTCATACTATGAGAGTTCAATATAAATTTAAAAATGCAAGGACATGTAACTCATCTCTACTGAACAAAATTCTAATGACCTCCTTATAGTCTGAAAGAGGCCTTCAGAGTAGTTATTTTCCATTAGTCTGAATTAACAAATATTTGGCAGAGAATACACCAACATGCAGTATGCATATGCACAATTAATGTTTGAGACCCACAATAATGCCTCATTTCCTTCATATTCTAAACAAGAGACACAAATTTATGTACATTTATATATTTACACCATTTGTTTTGGATACTTAAAGTCCTTTTCTCCAACAAGTTTCAAATGGAAATCTGATGACAGTGAAGAACTTGGAGAAGGAAAACTATTTAACAGAAAAGGAAAGGAAAGGAATAAAGGAACCACAAACCAATGAGGCAACATGAAAGTCACTAGAAATAACAGTTTTAATGGGTGGTACTGTAACATAGTAGCAGAACAACTAAAACAAATGGACATTTATTCAACGTAAAATCCCTCAACAAGAAAAGAGAAGAAGAAAAAAATATGTTCATGGGACAAAATTCTTCCTTCTGTTTTACTCAAGAAGGATCTGATGTGAACATAACAGTAAATTCATTATACAGAGAAGGTTCTTTTATGGGAAAGAACAAACAAGCCAAATTTGAAGAATACAAGTTATGATATTCAAAGCAACATTGTAGACACATCTCATAAATTTCAAAATTGATGCCAAAATTTATTTACAATTGTTTCCTCTTACTCCAGGATGGATGCATTTTCATATATTTTGAATTCAAATCAGAGAGTTATGTACGACAGCTTCTGAAAATAGCTATAACTCCAATCTATCATCCCCCTGACTGCTTTTGAACTGAAAACCAAACTTATCCAGATTTAAGTTTTTTTGTGAAATGGGAACAGTTAACCATTTGTTATGAGTTATGACTTATGAGTTTTGTGTAGTACAGGGTTTTCAAACTGAAATGGGCTCCCAGAGATTTCTTCAAGCCTGGCAAGCTTATAATAAATTTGACAGAGCAAGGCAATCAATCAATTACATATACCGAAATCTTATTTTGTATGACAAAAGGAGTAAATGAGAATTGATTCAATTACACAAAAACAGGCATACATAACCACCAAATTAACATATTGTAATGACTAACACATTGCAACCTACCAATTCAGATCTGAATTTCTCAAATACATAACCACACTAAACGATGAGCAAAAACACCAGAATTTCTAGCATAAAGCAGCACTAATGAGCATGCTCTGTTAGAGGGCTTATATATATATATATAAAGAAATAGAAATGAACACGTAGAACAACTATAGAACTCCCTATTAATTACCATTAATCAAAACAGGAAACATCATAAACCTTGACCTGAAACTCAATATGAGATCACATGTCATCTTTGGTTCAATTGACAAATGACAAAATCACTACAGGGCCACGATTTCTTTCTTACTTCTTCTATTCATTTCTTTCTTCTTTAGAGAAATAGCTACAGTTATCAGATCAACAAAAGAATCTAATTCCATTGGGGCCATAGGGAAACTAATAGATCCTGGTGTTCAACGTAGCCACTCCTCACTGTCGCATCGTTCCATTTATTCAACCAAAGGGCTGCTGGACGGGCAGAGGGACTGGGCGGGTGGAGGCAGGGGCAGTGGGGGAAGAGGGAGGACTGGCCGGCATAAAGAAAGATGGAGAGAGAGATCATACATTGGCTTGCTGCAATTGCAAGAAGAAGACGATTCCTAAGAATGGTTAGGCTTGCTGCAGTTGCAAGAAGAAGACGATTCGGAAGGAGGGCTTGGTGATTTGGAAGAAGGGTTTGGCACTGCAAGAAGAAGAAATTCACAAGAAGGGTTTTTTTTTTTTATGTTATTCGGAAGAAGGGTTTAGATAAGAATGAGAATACACTTTTAGCGGGAGTCTTATATCATGATGGAATTTTTAGCGGGAGTCTTAGAAAACCCTCATTTCTTCCTCCTAAGTGGTCCCAAGTCTCCTAAGCATGGATAAAAATATCAGCTCGACCCCTGCCGGGGGATACTCCCGGACCCCCTCTGCGAAGCGCGTGTTTTAGAGAAGTGACAATCAAGAAAATAAAAGGATCATACTTAACCATGATAGCTAAAACTCTTTTACTGGTTGTCTTTCCATTTTAGAAATTGACTGAAGTACACTTTCATACACTTTGAACACTCATCTTAGTTATAAATAGTGGAAATCCGGTGGGGTGTTGAGCACAAACCGGTAGTGAATGTAGGCATTGAGGCCGAACCACTATAAATCTTTGTGTTATGGCGATTGTTTTGTGTTGATTGATTTGTTTATCTTCCGCATCTATTGTCATAATCATCACTAGTTACTAGTTAGCTTAAAGAAATTTAAAATTGGTCACCTAATTAGTAGATCACCCTATTCACCCCCCTCTAGGGTTAAGATCCCGGACTTTCATCTTACAGTGGTCCCAACTCAATTATAAACAAAAAATTGGGATATCTCATAATTAAATTATTTAGATCATTTTGAACGCCTCTGATTATCCATATATGGGCACGAGTGGGACTCATCCAAAAAAGTTCCCACCATACTCCGCTAGAAGCTATTATAGTTGCCCCCAGAATAAAAAATTAAAAAACAAAAACCCATGAAAGTGGTAGAGAGTTGGGAATAAATCAAAGTGATTAAAATGGAGTGCTCATATTATTTTGGCAAAAAAGAATTTTACTAAATGGGGTTTTACGGACGCAGACCTGTGCATCGCCAGTAGGCAAAATAATTATATATTTTCCACAACTTTTGCCAACTCGGTCTTACTTGTGTCAGTAAAAGTAACAATTATCTGTGACTCTTGCCAACGCAGTCCAAATATGCATCGAAAATAAGACTTTTGCCAACGCCAATTTTCACTGTGTTGGTAAATAATGTAGGGAAAGTTTTTCCACGGCTTTTGCCAACGCGGACTTACGCGTGTCGGTAAAAGCAGCAATTCTCTATGACTTTTGCCAACGCAAATTTTCACTGCGTCGGAAAATAGTGTCGGGAAATGTTAGTTTGTCAAAGATGGGGTTTTGCGGACGCAACTCATGCGTCGACAATGGTGTGAATAAAAACTCAGACCTTTCCCAACGCACACTTGTGCGTCACCAGTAGGCAAGATAATTGCCAACACATTATTACGTCGCCATTAGATAAACATGCGTCGGCAAAACCTTCCCTCTCTTTTTGGGGAATTTTTTGTTGGCGCCAATGTGGTTTCAATAGCTTTTGCCAACACGGTCTTACTTGCATCGGTAAAAGTAGCATTTTCTGTGACTTTTGCCAACGCAGTCATGTGTTGGAAATAAGACTTTTACTAACGCAAATTTTCACCGCATCGGTAAATAGTGTCGGGAAAGGTGTATTTTGTTGTAGTGAATTATATACATCATTAATGGACTCGGCATTCACGATTTGATTGTCTTTAAAAAAAAAAGAGCTTCTAATCAAACCATAAATATGTTTCTTATGATAAATAGGAAATGTAGGCATACATAGAAATGATAATTTGAATGGACAGATTGGATGTGGATAAGGTAGCCCACTTTATACAAAAGACTTCAATTTTTCAAAAGGTAGCAATGCATTTTGTTTAAAATATAGTTTAGAATCGCGGTTGCAGTCGCCATCGCAGTCGACCCTGAAAACGTTATGACGCGGCATTACATTACAATTCGCAGTTATCAATGTCCATCGTTGTGAGAAATTCTTTTCCCCAAAAAAATTCTAGAAAAACATCCAAAAATCTTGAATGTTACAATTGCTAGAAAACTATGTATTTTTCTATCAGTAAACACTTTTAAAGTAAACTATCAGTCTCCTAAGTCATAATATCCTATATCAAATTCTTATTTGTAACTTGTAAAGTTTGTTATGAATTAAATAGATTTACACGTATATACTAACTTAAGTTGAAACATCACAAACATGCATTGCACCCATAATTTTGAACCAATTATTAGTGTTAAACATTAAGGAAAGAGAAAGCAAAATATATATATATATATATTGTTTACTAATATATTGAGTGCTATTTTTAAAATATCAACTGTTATGACCGTTATGGATCAATTTTTTTATATTTTTTTATAACGGAACTGTTATGATCGTTATATTGAAAATAACATAACGCCTTTCTTTAAAAACCATGGTTTACTACAACTTTTTTTAATTTCATTTATTTTTTATGACATGCCTAATCTAGTGGGAATTATCCAATTGAAGTTTGGACCATAAAAGTAGATACCATGACAAGATACATCTTTTGGACTCGAGCTCCCTTTCCCTGGTCATTCTCATGGGACCCGCTCGGGAATAGGACAATCATGGAAAGAGGTAGAGGTTTGAAAGATCTCCCTGTGATGAATGCAAAAGTAAAAAAGAAGGGAGAGGGTTTGAATTTGGTCACATTTAGATGTAACTGAAGGATGCACATGTCTTGGATGAGTGCCAAATTTGGGTACTGCAAATTCACAGAAAAAGATATAAAATCTGTGAATGACATAGATGGAGGGGAGGAGTCCCCCAAGGTTCGACTACTCCCTCTAGCACAGGAACAACCAAAACATTAAGTGCATGTTTAATTTGTGTAGAGGCAATGCCTTGGAAAGACGCCAGAAAGGGCACCAGTTTTCCTGCGTCTTTCACGATTTGCATTTGGTGCAGGTAACAATTCTATGTGAAAAACCGACCTTGATATAGGCTAAGGTCCCAATAAACAGATCTCTATTAGTTATCAATCCACAAGTGATTAATCTAATAATTAATCCTAGATCCAATTAAAAGCAATCAAACCACACAACGAGAAGGACGCAGGATTTATACGTGGAAATCCTACTCGGGAAAAAAACTACGGGCCATATTGTCTAGGCCAACAGACAACCAAGCACTATTGTAAAACGAAAGTTACAAGAGACACTTACAACCCTTCCCAGTTAGTAACTCAACCTAAGGACTGCTCGAATCTTGTCGACAACTCGTCCTTCACCTTCAACCGTACTTGAACAAACTCCTCTAAGTCGTGTTCAAGGATTCTCTACTTCAGGAGAGTAGAATGGAACCTGAACCAAAGCTTGATATTCAGCACAGCAACTAGAAGCTTTGGGGGGATGATGGATCTCTCAGAATCTTCTCAGATGAATTGTATTGATGAGAAGTACTTTGTAATAGAGAGATAAAGGTTTTAAATAAGCCTAGTCATGGGCCTAAGGTGTTCTGGTGTGATTAGAATAAAATAGCCCTCGTGAGAGAAAATAGAAAATAGTTTCCGTTTTTTATCTGCAACTTCGCATAGGTTCGCTCGAGCGAACAGGAGGTTCGCTCGAGCGACCTCTTCTCTGGAACAGCTGGGTTGAACGAAGGAGATTGGAAGCTCAAGCGACGAAGTCCTTGTCTTGGGTTTGCTCGAGCGAACTGAGGATCACTCGAGCGACCTCTATGAGGGACGAACTATGAGACAGAATCCTGAAATGATCTTCTTCTTGCAAAGCAAAAATGAATAGTCCATTTTAAATAAAATACAATACTAAGAAACCTGATTTTGTCCATTAACCAATGAATTAGCCAACTCTATAATCCTTACAATCTCCCCCTTTGGCAATTCATTGACAAAACTCCTAGTTACATAAAAAATCTAACCAGATAAACATAACCAGAGAACAAAAGTCTTGACTAGAGAATCCCTGCAAATCCTGGTCACTAGATCAAGTGAATTATCACAGAAGTAAAATAACTTTAATGGACTTAGATCATAGCACAAGTGAATTATTATGCAGAAGAGCAGCATTGACAGAAAATCAGCACATTTACTCCCCCTTCTTGTTCATAAATTGACAAGATGAAACATCATAGAGAGAAACACAAAGTAGAGTCAGTAGCAGTCAAAGACAGTAGCAGAAAGCAATCAAACATAAACGATAGCAGCACATAACAGTGAAGATCAAAAGAAGTCATGGTGAGTGTGGATGATAACAAGCATTCTTATCACTGATTTCCAAGTCGAGCAAGTATTGCAGCAAGTCCCTCATCAATCGTATTGAAGTGAATATCAAAGACATCCAGATGACCATCGACAGCATCAAAATGAGCATTCATGGTTGCATTCATAGCTTGCATCTGTTCCGTAAGAATTGCAATTTGATCCACATCTGCCTGGGGCTCCCCCTGAACATTTGTACTTGGAGAAATTTCTTCTACCTGAGCCTCGGCACCTTGAGCCACTGGAGGAATGTGAGCAAAAGATTGAGCTAAAGTCCTAGCATTGATAGGATTCATTATCTTCTGTGATGGCTCATTAGTCTTCTTGGGCACTTCTTTTCATAGAAGAAATTTAGTTATAAAAATCAAAAAAGGGAGGATTGAGTTGTGCTTAGCTGAGAGTATCTTGAAGAAGAAGTTCAGGATCACCTTGGAAATATCCACTCGCTTTCCAGTGCCTATGCAATAAAGAAGATAGCATTCTTATGGCTCACATCAGATGTATGTCCTCGAGGTTCTAAATTGTGACACACAAAACAATTAAGGAATCGGTATTCCTCTATCAAGCTCCCGTGCGGTAGTAGACTAGATGGCCACAAGGTGTCTACTCCACACAAAATGGTACCAATCCTATCATAGTCAATACGCACTTGACTGTCATAGGATAATCCAGTCCTTCCACAACTGGTATGTCAAGAAATTCAGCTATCTCTCCTGCATCGATAGTAATCAATTTTCCTCGGACATATGTTTTCAAGGAAGAAGAAGACTCAAACTCCAAATTACAGTAAAACTCGCGAACCCAATCAATGTAGACCACCTTTGTCTCAAGTTTCATCAGGGAGTACCAATTTCTATTCGAAAGACTCCTACAAATTTCTTTATCATGAAGTTCTTCAGCAATTTCTCTCTCGGATTCAACAGTTCTATTCGCAAACTGTTCCTGAAAAAGTGTAGCTTTGGAGAGAGATGGAAAACAATTTCTATCAAACTGAGTCTAAGAGGATGATGACTCAGCTCGAGATCTCTTTTTGGAAGACATAGTGAAGGTATGGAGAGAGCCCGAGGCATACCATATAACAAAAAAATCACTTTACAAAATCCCTGCTAAAGTTTGTTTCTCATAAGAAAAATCCTCCCAAACAAAATAGAAACATCTTTCAATCAAAGTGACAGGGACTCAGGGTCAATTAGCAGTTGAAAGCAATAATACTAGACGACCCATTTGTGAAATCAATATATCTCCAAATATCAATTCTGAAGCAAAAGAAAATCCAAGATTCACAGTCCATAGCGCATCCAGTCAAAACCGAGAAAAAAATAAACCACATGTTAACAGAGCATTCATCCTTCATGGTGCTTCAGATTAGCACATTTTGTTGAGTACATAGAGCAAACCATAAAACCAACAGAAATTCATATCATAGCACTCTTTATTTTCAATCTACTGCCAAACCAAGAACCACAATTCATTCCAAGAAGAACAAACAGATGAGAAACATCCAGCACCATATTGCATTCAGATTAAAATTTTTTGAGCAAACCAATCTTGTTGAGAAATCACTAACAACATTCCAAACCCACAATCACAACCCAAATGCAAATCACAATAGACAATAAGATTTATGAAAGAGAGGAAACGAAGCAGTGAAATAAGACTGGAGAAGCTCTAGCCAAAACCCCAAAACCGAAATCCCCAATCGATTTTCCCTCTAGAAGATGAACAATGGACTGAAGAAGAAGAATAAAAGAATGCATAAAGAGAATGAGAAAGAAGAATTGTCAGGTTTACCTTTGAGAATCGATGAAAATGATATGGCAAAGTAGGGTTACAAAAGTTAGAAAATGTGAAAATGGCAGTTAGGGTGTGGAGGAAGAAGAACCCAAGAGAAATGAAAGAAGGGAACACGCGCGGATTAAGAGTCTGCACTTTCGCTCGAGCGATCAAAAGTGGTCACTCAAGCGAAGTGTCTATTCTTTGAAAAATTTAAATGAAGCGCGGCATAAATACTCTAATGTCTATGTTTGGTCAAATCACTCCATGTATCACAGTAAAGGGAGAATTTCATAAATTTAAGCGTACAATGATATAGTGAACAGTATGGCCAAGAAAAAAAATAAGAAAAAAAAGGAAAACACAAAAAAAATGTGTGGGACCCACTCCCCCTAAATCTCCTCCAGACGAACGTATGTGTTGTATAGGGAGCAGACCCATCAACAAGAAGTTAGGCAATGCAGCTTTGAATGATATATGTTTTGATTTGCAGAAATTTCAATTTTCCCCCTTTTTTGTGACTTCCCCTTTTTATTATTATTTTTAAATAATTTCACAGGGCAGATTTAACCATCATGGGTGACTTTCACACTATCGAACATGGTAGCCTTCTCCAAATAAAAATTACCAATCAAGTGGTAGCTATCACACATATTCGTAGGTAGCCCTGATCCTTCAGTTTAATCTGATTACCACAACATCTCTCAAAGAATAAAGACGAAGATAGTCGTGAGAGAATCGAAAACGATTCGTGAGGTGCAACAAAAAAATCCAAATATTCTTGGTCATGTGAAAATGTGTATGTGCACCTAAATAAACAAAATTTATGGAGTTTAGGGAATAAGAGAAATCCCCAGTGATTTACGTAGAGATTCAAACCGCGTTCCATCCAATGGTTTTGTGAAAATGTATGCCAATTGAGTTTCAGTGGGAATGTGTTGCAAAAAAAGGATGTTCTCCTCCCTAAGATCACGAATGAAATGATGCCTAATGTCTATGTATTTGGTTCGGGAGTGTTGTACCGGGTTTTTCGAAATGTCGATAGCACTCTGATTATCACAAAACACAGTCATTCTTCCTTGTTCAAATCCATAATCTTTCATCATATGTTTCATCCATAGAAGCTAGAACAACAACTTCCAGCAGCAATATATTCAGCGTCCACAGTCGACAAAGATGTCAAAGTTTGCTTGTTAGCGTGCCAAGCCACCAAATTGTTTCCAACAAAAAAACAGCCACCAGAGGTACTTTTCTGATCGTCAACACATCCAGCCCAATCAGCATCCGAATAACCAACAATTGTGGTGTTGGTATCTTTGGACATCCAAATGCCATACTCAACAATGCCATTTATATATTTCAAAATTCTTTTTGTCGCTTGAACATGAGATATTTTTTGTTTGGACTGATATCTCGCACAAACACCAACACTGTAAGCAATATTCGGACGACTGGCAGTAAGGTAGAGAAGACTACCTATCATACTCCTGTAGAGTGTTTCATTGACGTCCGGACCATCATTATCAATACTGATTTTGACAATTGTACTCATGGGAGTCCTTGCATGTTTCGAAGATTGCATGTCAGATTTTTTCAATAATTCTCTGGCATATTTTGATTGAGAGATGAAAATACCAGAAAGAGTATGCTTGATTTGTAAGCCCAAAAAGAATGAAAGTTCACCAACCATGCTCATTTCAAACTTGCTAGCTATTTTTTGAGCAAATTTATCCGAAAGAGCTCAGAAGTCGAACAAAAAATGATGTCATCGACATAAAGCTATGCGATAACAATGTTCTTCTTGTCTTGTTTAATGAACAAGGTCTTGTCAACAGTCCCTCTTTTAAAACCATGTTCAACCAGAAACACTGTCAATCTTTCATACCAGGCTCTTGGTGCTTGTTTGAGACCGTAAAGGGCTTTTTGCAGTTTGAAAACATAATCAGGAAAATGAGGATCTTGAAATCCCTTTGGTTGTTCAACATAAACTTCCTCATTTAAAAAAACCATTCAGAAAAGCACTTTTCACATTCATTTGAAATAATTTTATGTTCAAAAAACAAGCAATAGCAAGCAATAATCTGATTGACTCAAATCTAGCGACAGGGGCAAATGTTTCATCAAAATCGATACCTTCAACTTGAGTGTACCCCTGAGCGACTAGACGAGCTTTGTTCCTTATCACTTGACCCGTCTCATCGGTTTTATTTTTGAAAATCCATTCCGTACCGATGACGTTTGTGTGAAAGGGTCGAGGAACAAGCTTCCAAACACTATTTCTTTCAAATTGAACAAGTTCTTCATGTGTAGCATTAATCCAACAATTATCAACAAGAGCATCTTTAACAGTTTTTGGTTCTAAAGAAAAATCATAACACAAGTGATTTACCTCATCACGTACCTATTGTCTTGTTTTCAAGGGGGCGGAAATCTCACCTATCACTTTATCCAGAGGATGGTCTTTCAGTACTTGTCCTTTTTGAGATCGGGGATGTACAGCAGGTGTAGTAGTTATTTTTCCAAGAGGTTGATGAGTAGAGGATACTTTTGAACTTTTTGATGCACTTTTCTCTTCAAATTGACGAATGATATCTGGCACTATTGATTTTGAAGGAGGTGTCTTTGGACTTGTAGGTTCAGCAACTGTAATTGGTTCCTTCTTCTTTTCAGATTCAGATTCAGGTTGAGATGTATTGTCCTCATTGTTATGCATGACCTGTTCAGAAAAAGGAGAAAAAGTGATACGTTCATCATCATCTGAAAAATAATCAAATGTTCCTGCATCATCTACAACAACATTTATGGACTCCATGATGACGGATTTTTTAAGATAAAAAACCCGAGAGGCTTTACTTGACAAAGAGTAGCCAAGGAAAATTCCGTCATCACTTCTGGAATCAAATTTAGTCAAGTGTTCTCTATTTCGTAAGATATAACACTTGCTGCCAAAAGTTTTAAAATATTTGATGTTTGGCTTGACTCCAGTCCATATTTCATATGGAGTGGTTTTTGTGCCAGGACGAAGATAGACACGGTTAATCACATAAACAACAGTGTTTACGGCTTCAGCCCAAAACCGTTGAGGAATGTTTTTGCTGTGCAACATAACCCGTGCCATCTCTTGAACCACTCGATTTTTTCTTTCAACCACACCATTTTGTTGCGGTGTTTTTGGCGCAGAAAATTCATGTTTGATGCCATGTTGAGAGCAAAAAGTGGAGAAATCAGAATTTTAAAATTCAGATCCATAATCGGAGCGTATTCTTGAAACTCCTCCAAATTCTTGACCTTTTGCTGCAATAAGCAAATACCACAAGTCATTAAAGACAGTAAAAGTTTTAGATTTATCATGTAAGAAACGGACCCATGTTAATCTAAAAAAATCATCAACGGTCAAAAAGATGTATTTTTTACCGCAAATACTTTCAAACTTAGTGGGTCCCATGAGATCCATGTGTAACAGCTCTAACGGTCTCTTAGTAGTAAGAGAGTCAACCTTTTTATGTGGAGCTCTTATTTGTTTCCCAACCTGGAATGGTCCACAAACTCTATTTGGGTCTTTTTGAAGTTTGGGCAGTCCACGAACTAGTTCGAGTTTGGATAATTTTCCCAGATCTTTGTGGTTCACATGACCCAACCTTTGATGCCACAAATCAATGTCACTTATCATAGCAGAATTACAAGACATGACCTTTTGAGTAGCTACCACATAGCAATTGTCAGGATTCCTTTTACCATGTAGCACGATTTTTCCCTTTTTGTCAACAATGATGCACTCATCAGCAAAAAATTATACTTCGTGTTTGTTATCACACAATTGGCTTATACTTAGTAGATTTGTCTTGAGCCCATCAACCAAGTAAGCATTTTTCAAGTTAGACATACCTGGAATGGAGACAGTTCCTTTTCCAATGACCTTTGCCTTACCTCCATCTCCGAATCGAACACTTCCACCATCAAAGTCTTCAAGGGAGGTAAACAATGCTTTGTTCCCTGACATATGCCTAGAACAGCCACTATCCAAGTACCACACATTCGATTATGTTGCATTGAGTGCAGTGAGGACCACATTACAGCGTAGGTGAGATTTACAAACCCAGATGGTTTTAGTCCTGACCTGTTGAGGAGAGACGTATTGCTTCCTCTGCTAATTTCATTAAAAATTTCTCAATTTATTATAATGTGGTCTTATGTGTCCTCTAATCCCACAGAAGTGACATATGGGAACAAATTGTGTTTTAGACACATATCTATGATAATGATTGTGTGAATGTGCAGCATTTGAATAATTCGGAGGCATAGCAGTCATAGTAGGTCCTTGAACAAAAGTTGACTTACCTTTGTCCTTTGACGAGGAAGCTCCATGAACAAAACCGAGTCCTGATTTTGAAGAAACAGATTGTTGGTATCCAAGAATTTCGTTCAGCTTTAATGATCCCATATTCATCCGATTTATTGAAGCTTTTACAGAGTCCAACTCAGAAAGTGCCATCTTTAATTTTCCAGCAAGGTTTTCTTTTTCAGATTTGCAAGTATTCAGCTCGTTGCGCAAGATGACTAACTCAGAATTAGCTTTTTGTTGCTAACGTTCATTTTCTTGTCCTGCAAGAATCAATTTGTTAGACAAGATAGTGCGTTGATCATCTAATTGTTTTACCTTAGACTGAGGCTCTATCAATGTCGCTTGTAATGATGTATTCTTTTCTTCCATTGCCTTTAATTTCAAGGCTCTTTTCTCGCTAATTTTTGACATTCGGACAAATTCTTGTAATAGCTTTTGGTAATCTTCATCACCTTCTTGTTCTTCATCAGTAACTTCATTAAGTTCTAAATCATCTTCTGACTTAGATTCCTTCACAGAAGAATAGAGATAGCCACAAAAGCAACATATTTTCCGAACTCACTTGAAGGTGAATCAGGTTCAGAAATATCTTCATCGGAATCCTCATTCCAAGCAACATTTAAAGCCTTACCTTTGTTCTTTTCTCTTCGATTTGCATAGTTGGCAACAGTGTGACCATATCCTTGGCATTCAAAATATTTGATAGGCTTATGTGTACCCTTACATTGATTATGTTCTGTTCTAGGTACAAATTTTCCTTTTGTAGTTGCCTTGGGATTTGATGAATCCTTTTTGGTAAAAAGGCTTTTTGTTTTTCCACATCTTTTTAAACTTTCTAGCATAGTAAGCCTCAAGTTTTGGATCATCAAAATCACTGTCAGATTCACAATTTTCAGGATCATCTGCGATTGTTTTTCCACATCTTTTTAAACTTTCTACCATAGTAAGCCTTTTCCTTTTTCAGTTGACAAAGATTTGATTCAAATGTTTGCAAGTTACCAACCAGCTCTTCTACTGAAAGGGAATTCAAGTCCTGATGCTCCTCAATGGCAACTACTTTTGGACGAAAGCGTTTCGGGAGTGACCTCAAGATTTTCTTGACAGTCTTGGGTTGAGGAATTGGTTCTCCCAGATTGAAACATGAATTCACAATTTTACTGAGTTTAGTGTTGAATTCATCAAAAATTTCTAAATCTTTCATTCGAATCGTCTCAAAAGCGGTTGTCAAGTTTTGGAGTTTAGTTTGCTTAACAGTGTATGTTCCCTCATGAACAGTTTGCAGAATATCCCAGGCAGCCTTAGCATTAGAGCACGCAGAAATTCTATGAAATTCAGCAGCAGTAATTCCATTGTAAATTGCATTAATAGCCTTATTGTTGCAATTGGACTTAGTCTCCCCTTCTACAACTATTGTGGGATCAGTGAATCCCTCCACAACTACGTCCCAGACTTGATCATCTATAGCCCTGAGAAAAGCAATCATCCTTACTTTCCAGTAAGCATAATTGGTTCCGTCTAAGAGAGGGGGCTTGTTTATAGACGTTCATTCTCTATTGATATCCATTAGAGATCAGTAAAAATAGATCACACAAGAGTTTAGTGCAACATGCTCTGATACCAATTGAAAAACCGACCTTGATACAGGCTAAGGTCCCAATAACCAGATCTTTATTAGTTATCAATCCACAAGTGATTAATCTAATAATTTATCCTAAATCCAATTAAAAGCAATCAAACCACACAACGAGAATGACGCAGGATTTATACATGGAAAATCCTACTCGAAAAAAAAAAACCACGGGCCTTACTGTCTAGGCCAACAGACAACCAAGTACTATTGTAAAACGAAAGTTACAAGAGACACTTACAACCCTTCCCAGTTGGTAACTCAACCTAAGGACTACTCGAATCTTGTCGACAGCTCGTCGTTCACCTTCAACCGTGCTTGAACAAACTCCTCGAAGTCGTCTTCAAGGATTCTCTACTTCAGGAGAGTAGAATGGAACCAGAACCAAAGCTTGATCTTCAGCACAGCAAGTAGAAGCTTTGTGGGGATGATGGATCTCTCAGATGAATTGTATTGATGAGAAATACTTTGTAATAGAGAGGTAAAGGCATTAAATAAGCCTAATCACGGGCCTAAGGTGTTCTGGTGTGATTGGAATAGAATAACCCTCGCGAGAGAAAATAGGAAATAGTTTCCGTTTCTGATCTACAACTTCACACAGGTTCGCTCGAGTGACCTCTTCTCTGGAACAGCTGGGTCGAGCGAAGGAGAATGGAAGCTCGAGCGAGGTAGTCTTTGTCTTGTGTTCGCTCGAGCGAATTGAGGATCGTTCGAGCGACGGAGTCTTTGTCTTGTGTTCGCTCGAGCGAATTGAGGATCGCTCGAGTGACCTCTGTGAGGGACGAACTATGAGACAGAGTCCTAAAATGATCTTCTTGCAAAGCAAAAACGAGCAGTCCATTCTAAATAAAATACAATACTAAGAAACCCGGTTTTGTCCATTTATAACCAATGAATTAGCCAACTCTATAATCCTTACACTGTGTATTTCCAGTTTTTTTTATCTTGTTTTCTACGCCAGAAGAGGATCTCAACATCTCAACTTCTAGGTCAAAAACGTGCTACTGCGGAAGCCTCTTCAAGCTTTTCTGCAGTTTATGCACAAACATCTCCTAAAATTATGTGTTATCTCTAATATATAATAAGTGTTATTTATGATTCCATTTGACAAATCAAATATCCATCATAATCATTTATAACTTAGCTTTACTCTTTTTTTAGGGGACATTGTTCTTCTATTAGCAATATATACAGTCTAGATGGTGGGGCCGCTTAGATACATCTTTGTCAGTGTGAGGAGAGTCGAAAGGTCTCCTTATGAAAAAAGGGGGGCCAAAAAAGCAGCCCCACCAAATTATCTTAATCCTTTATCTAACAACCCTAAAGTTTAATGATGTATGTATTAACTGAAGATCTTTTTAGACTCAATCCAACGGTGAATAAAGGTTCAATAGTGTAAAATTGGCCTTATGCGTGATCATGGGATGATAAGAACATAAAAGGACTGCACCAATCAAAGGCAGGCTAAAGTTGGCCCCATAGAGATGACCTGCACATGCAGTCCGCTGGTTGGCAAACCTTCTCCTTCTTTAGGGCCTTACTGGTTGTGCTCTTCCTTTCGATCATATACTTTCCTCACTACTCTGTTGTGCGCGTGTATGCGGAAACGTGAATCAGCGATCGAACGAACAATTAAACCACACAAGACAAACAATCACACACAAGAGAATTACGTGGTTCGGCAATCTTGCCTACGTCCACGGGAAAGAAAACTCGACTCTCTTTTAGGTTCACTCTTCTCTTTGTCTGTCTCTCTCTCTCATGGGTTACACATTACATCATATATATAATGTTCTCTTTCTTATTCCCTAAGAAACCCTATCTTAGTCAATAAGAAAGTCCCGGTACAATTACCATAATACCCATGTCCATGAACCCAATTGGTCTGGACCTACTAAGCCCAACATACTCATCCCAATCGTTTTCTTAATCTTCCTCTTCCCCTAATTTCTTCAACTAGTAACCTTTCAATTACACTAATAATATTCAAGCTTGGGCTCAAATTTTGAACTAGATATAGCTCATGCTCGAAATTTGATCATTCAGTTTCAACCGTGGCTCAAACTTGTCTATATGAAATTGAAGCTAGGCTTGGGTTGACCTAATGAGTTGTGAGCTTCACTATGAAAAATGTAACCCTCTCAAAATATTGACACCCTCTTATCCTAGTTTTGTGAGGCACAGGCTAACAAGATTGTGACTCGTGAGGCTCCACAATGGGATCCACTGATGAAAAACTGAAACTGCTGAAAATAAATGGCATCCTCTTGTATGAGTCTTCTTTGCTCAAATAGTAGTAGGGGTCATCATGAGATTGATCACTATAAATAAAATCTCATTACAAATTCAAGAGATTTGATGTTATCAAACTAGAGCCCTGGCTTCAACTTTTTTTGGAGTGAAAATTTTCTTCTTTTTTTTTTTTTTATAATCGAAGGGGACATTTTTTTTTTTTTTTTTTGAGCTCTCAATTCTTTTTTTCTATTCGTGGTCCTTAATGGGTGCCACAAAGAAAATAGTGTTTCAAAACTCTAACCCAATGTACCAATCAGCCAACTCAACCAGCTGAGTTGAACTCATATCTCCCGGAGAAGGGACCCAAAGGAGTAGATGATGTTCTGCCAACGTCAAAGAGAGTCCCTTCCAAACAAACGTGCACAAACAAACCTTACTTTTTAGGAGTGCTTGGGTAATGGGTATAACACAAAAACATAGTGCCAGCTGATGTTAAGCCCCACCAACTCTAACATGTATGTTTATCTTCAGAACCTAACTTTGACCAACAAGCTGATGCCACCTTCAACATTTTCTCTTTGTTTGTGTAGCAGGTGTGGGTTCCAGCGACAACATTCCCTCCAGCCTCCACTCCAAAGCCTGAATTTGAGACTCATCCGAATTTTGGAGGTAAGCCCAACTGATCCATCCTACTTTAAATGGTTGAGAATTGAAGAACTCTGGGACCCTCAAAACAATACTTCTCATCATTGTAATAAGATAGTTCCAATTTTCTTAACACGAGTAGATCTTAGAAAAGACAAAAGGAGTGAGCACTGATAGTGGAAGAAAATTCCAAGAATTTAAAATACTCTAATATTTTTCAAGACATAAATTTATCGTAACTTTGTTAGAGCAGTTAAAATATGAACATAATAGGGCTCACTATATTGATTCAAATGAGAAAGAAAAACTCGCAATATAATTAATTCAACTAAGAGAAATAGAAGTTGTGTAATTGACCAAATATAGTTAGGACAAGGCTTTGATTATGATGACAACTATAGTGAATCCAAACTGCTCCAAGTAATCCGTTTCGCCTTTGTTTAGCACTTCGAATTATTTTTTACTCTAATCGAAGTACGACCCATTCTGAATTTGTCAGATGTAAACAATTAATGAAAGTCCATTGATTGGTTATTTGTTATTTGTGATCATTTAATGGGCCATGGTGTTTGTGGTTCAGAGGGCAACATTTAAAATAATTCGTGAAGTCATGAAAAGATAAACTCGAATTTATATAGTACAAAGTTAAGAATATAAATCCTTTGAATATCTCACTCATATTTTCTGCGTGGTGTGAAATGGTATGATAAGACCCACCTATTAAATATCTGACCCGTTCAAAATAAACGATGTTATTTTTAAGTGGGGTTTGGCTAATAAGTGGATGACATATAAATAAAATAGATAGAACTGGATAGTCAATATGGAAAGGGCAACGGATAAACCCGACAAGAATTGGGCAGGTGTGGAAGTTTAAAGTGACATTCAGCATATTGCCCTCTCCACTTTTGTACCAATCTCTCTCCTTCATTAAAATATATATATCATAATCAGTGAATGCTGCAGGAATATGATGGTGTGGATCAATATACACCATGATTTACTTTCAGGAAAAACCTATGCTGGCGGGCCCACCTTTTCTATGATTTTTTTTTTCTTCTTTCTTTTTATTTTTCAGCCAAAGTAGTCAGACCCTTTGAGATACCAGTTAGACATGGGAGTGAACCACAAGATACGCCGGTGAGAAGACTACCTGCTATACAATGGAGAGAACTGCCTGCAAATGTAAGGGAGAGGGCTCAATGGTGGAACAATGGCACCCAGTGTCATGGTAAGATTTAGCATATTACATTTTTAATCATATACTCAATTTTATAGTATGACCAGAGTAACAGAGAACACGACACATTAATGCATTAGTGCTTATAAATTGTTGTAAACAAGATGCATAACTAAAACCTGCAAATGGATACCACTCCCTTACCATTTTCATGTCCTTAGTAACAACACACCACACAGGGTCCATTTCCCAAAAGGACAAAACCCAGAAAACCCATAGGTGGAGTATTCTATGGTCTCCAGTCCCCACTAATAGTGGCGTCCGGGGTCTGAGTCCTGCTCTCTAATACAGATAACTTGATTGCCCAAATATCATATACAATATTAATATATTAATATACATACTATACATAAAATATGAATTATATACATTATAAAGATAATCATGTCTCCAACATATAATTTTAATAGAAAGCAATAATCCATGTCTGGCCCCTGGTTTATTGCATATACCAACCTGGCCCTGGTGAGAATATGTTAGGCTCACGGGACAAAACAAGGATCCAAAGTTGAAAAAAAATGCAGAGGGACTGGATGTCATTGCACACTGATTATTAAGTGGTGTGCTGGAAATCTGGGACTTCTTTTGTTCTCTTATTTTGGCCTTTTAATGAAGAGGACTGCCCATACCCAACAAAAAAAATAAAATGCAGTCTATCCATCGACCTTTAATCAGTGTAACCCATATTCACACCGACTACCCTCCCATGATATCATTACACCAGGGCCAATCTGACACGGATTGAATGTTTTTAGAGAAGTGATATGTTTTTCTTCATTGACCCCGGAGTTTTATACTATTTAAACACACCCACCATCTACCCAACCAGACATATTTTCTGGTTCCACCACTGTGGACCATCATGAGACGTTTCCACCCTCATAGTACCCTCACTGACAGACATGAATTTAGGTGAGCGCCCATACTCAGGACTGCATTACAAATTGAATGCGATTAACTAATAGGTGAAAATTCTCCACTGATCTTATACACCCGGAACTGCTGCTGATGGGAACAAGCAGTAGATTTTGGACATGGAAACTACAATGATAGGAAGGATTCAAAGACCCAGAAACAAATAACCTTTCCAAGAAACTTAGAATCACAATAAAACAGCTGAAATATCTCTATGAATTTCCTGTGTTATGTATGTAGTACATGCAGCTAGCATTGCCCTGCAACACAGGCCGGGGCAAGCTCTATACAAGAATGAAATTATTTTGTAACTATATAAATAAAAGACATGTGATGTATCAACTTCCTCCAAAAGCTTTTCATGTGGTCTTGGCGAGCTTCCACCAGCTATATACTTGCCCCCATAGCACACACAATCCTCCTACTTTTGACGTCCAAATAGCTTGAGACTCGCAATGGGAAAAAAATGAAACGAAGTTCTTATCATTGGAAGAATGCCTGAAGGAGACCGAGATCAAATCTCAGAAAGCTCCAGAAGATCGAATCATCCAAGTCATGTACTCAATAGTGGTTCGTATGACAGTTGCAAACACTCTTGCGGATTGGAGTAAAAATAATCCTCTTCTTTGGGTCTATCAGGAATTACCAATCTTCTCGTCGGGTTCCCCATCCTATCCGCATGGGCTTCCTTTACAGAGAAGGAGAATTCATCCCAACTCAATGAGCCATTATTGTAGCGGTCTATCAGATCGACTAGAAGCTTCCTGTCCAATAGAACTGTCTTCCGGAACCCTAAGAATCTGGTGGGAGACACAAGAAAACATTTCCCTTTACATGGATGCCAAAGTTTGAAAAATGAACTAACCTAAATCGGGCAAAGTCTGCTTTACAGAAGAGGAAAAACAAAAGAGCAGAGTAGTGGGAATCACATATTTAACAAAAGGATTGATAGAAAAGAAGCAAGTTAGTTGAAAAGATCTAAACCTTCCCCCAATCTGGTAAAAGAAGAATGAAGGAAAGAAAGATCCTTTGCCACTTCACTAAATGACAAAAAGAACATGAGCTATGATTGGTAAACACACCCTCAAGGCATAAATGATTGGGGAAAAGCATGGTATGGTTCACCATTAAACTAGAAAAAAACCATGTGGTGATAGTTAATTCAGTCAATGCAGATATGGGTATGCATTATTAGGAGCAGCCAGCATTAAAATCAGCAATAATGTACCTGCGATGGCCTTCAACAACTTTGGCCATGTTCCCATCATACGTTGGAACAAAGATGTCACTCTCCAGTGACACCAAATAATCTAATGCTGCCATCTGAGAAGAGTGGTTTTGGAAAAGCATGAGATCCAAAGGTTCCAGCAACGTTTCCTTTCTCACCTGTTTCACAAAATAAAAACAATCACTAAAAGGGAAAGAGATGAGTGAGAGATATCCCACGACTGAAAGTGCCTACTTTAATAAGTTACTGACCAGATTTGGATATGCCGACGAAAAACTCTCCATTCTTCGTTTTCCCCCGTAGATTTCTCCAGCGGCAATGTAGATGCGGACATTACCATCCACATCCAGAGCCCTCAAGATGAGTGCAGTTTCTTCAGGTGTCAAAGGGCATAGACCGTCTTTTCTTTTCAGGTCCGAATTTATGACTTTCTCTTTCCACCAGGGGTACGCATACCTGATAATCAGAAATACAAGGGACAGTTAAAACAGTTTGTAAATACATATAACAAGTCGATTTGGGTTTGATGAAGGCATAACAAGTTTACCTCATTCTAGTTAGTTCTTCAACCTCTTCATCACTGCAACCATGAGTGCAGCCAGAGAATGCCAGCATGTCCATTTCATATCGGAGATGAAGGACCAAGAAAGGACCATTCTGCCTTAGTAAATTGATGACTCTTCTTCCCAACTCTTCTATCTGAGGTGTGAATCTCAGAGCACTGAAATTTACTCGGCAGCGTAACTTCTGAATCTCTATAGGCAATCCATTGTTGGCAAGACGGGCATCGGTCTTATTCAAATGCAAAATCTTGTATTTTCGTACTAATGGAAGAATCTACACAAATAATTAGAACCATCAGCTGTTTACCTGGACATGGAGGTAATGGAAAAAGAAGAAAGAAAAAAAAAAAATAGCACAGTGGAATAAATAGACTAGTCACCTGATTGAAGTAGTAAGAAATGTTTGACCAACTGATGGGTGGCATGGAATAGACCATTCCTAGCTCCGCTCGCTTCTTTAGCCTTGGTGGTAGCTCCTTCAAAATTCGAACCTCATCTCTCAAGGATGTAATGAAATGATCCACATCAAATATGTCTTTAAACGCACTGCAACAACAGTTGATATTTTTACACAAAATAGCTTAAGTAACAGGTGCTGTTTCATTGGAGTTGAAGGCACTGAGGTAAAACCTATAATTATTAACTTTAAAATTGAGAAGATAATAGTTTTAAGCATTTTTCAGAAGGAAATCAACCCACCTTGGGTCAGCCCAGAATGAGGCCTTGTCCAGCTCAGGAACAATAAGCGTCACATTCAGATATCTTGCAATAGCAACCATGTCACATATCTGCAGAATAAGGTGCAAAAGAGCATATAAGCAGATGATTGATATATTACCTTCAAATATCTGAAAAATAATACCTTCTGGAATAAAAGATATATAAAATGTTAAAAAAGATTAAAAAGCATGCACACAAACTTAAATGAGCCATAATTAATATGAAGTATTTAGATAAATAGCTGAACACTTACTGCTGCTCGCATCTGATTAAGTCCGCCATTGCAAGAAACCATCAAGTAACCATTGTTCCTGTAAACCCCTGAAAGGGTAGAGACGGGGAAATCTATATAAATTAACAATTCCAAAATTCACCAAGTTCATAAAAAATATCTATCAAGTAAACCAGGTAACTATATATGTTATGAGAGCCCTAAAATAAATAAACATGCCATGAAACTAAGCAGATGAATGGTAAAGTAAAATAAACATACATTTTCCAAAAGCCAAATGTGTGAAAAAAATAGAAAACATGCCATAAAGATAAGAAGATGAAGGTGCAGTAAAATTAACTGCAATATAAAGTAATAAGTAATGATGAGCAAATTACGTATGTTATGGATGTACTTGCATCCTCCTTGCAAAGCAGAATTTTGGATGGATGCTAACTTCTCTTACAAAATTAGCACCCTTTACATTTCAAATGCTAATTAGAAATGCTTTGAAACGCAGCATAAGTAAATCTGGGATGGAAGGCGATATCCCACCGAATGCGGTTGTGATTTTCCGCTCCATCCCAACATGAATAGCAGACTGCAACACCACCCTTTCTGCAACACACTTTCGCCCCCCAGAGACTAGAGATATTCCAAAATAGGACCGAACATAAGCTAGAAAGCTCATGGATGGGGGAAATTAGCAAATTCCCACAACGCATTCCTACAGCAATGGAGAACAAAGATCCCGAAAAACACACCCATAGCTGGGGTATAAATCCAACTTCAAAGTTACTCTTATCAGAGCATATGAGCACCTGAAACACCATTACCCATCAGTACACAAGTGCCAAGAGTGCAATGAATTTTCTCGATTTTTCATCATTCAACAAATCCGAAATTGCCAACATCAAAACTAAATTGGATATTTGCACCAAATGGGGTAGTAGCATTCAAAACCCAAACATAGATTTAAACCACAAACAAACAATAAAGTGGAAACAGACTTGAAATATACAGATTGTGAATGATAACACCATCAAACATTCAAACAGATTGGAATCATATATCTTCAAGAAATAGGAATAAGTTATGGGTTTACTTTCAAAAGCTGAAATATCCAAATCCCAAACCAGAAAATCAAAAAACAAGGATGGGAATTTGGATAACCTACTCTTTGGAGGAAGAGCAATTCTCTGTGCAACTGAAGAAGAAGACTTCAATTCCATCGGCGAATCGGACGGTGTAAAACACGATGGCCAGCCTTTCAGCACCCGTGGGCCCCACATCTCTCCCAATGCCGTGAGCTGCACGACACACGTCCATAGCAGCACCGTTGTGGTGGCTCGGATAATCCACAGCTTCATCCGCGGCCGAGACACCACCAAACCCTTGGATTTCTCGGCCCTCATCTCAGCCAGCGATTTCAAACCCATTTCAAGCTTCTGTCTTTCTCTCTCTGCGTACTTAGCTCCTGTCGATTTCTCAAATCTACACATCGTTGCAAGGGTATCTTGTATTCTCCTCCCCCATACATACAATACCCAACAACTCTCTTATGCCATCACGAACCATAAACTTTGGTTCGATGTCTTCAACTCTGCTGCCAAAAGCTCAAACCTTTTTAGTAAAGGAAACCTGCCGACACAAGCCCGATCAATGTAGCAAGAAAGCCCTAAAATCGCTATCTCAATCTATTCCGACAGAAATCGCAAATGTCACTTGATTTCAGCAGGAATCTGTCGATTTTGTGACCGCAACTGAACACGCAAACGAGGAATCTTCGTGTCAGATTTCGGAAGTCGGATGCTTTCCTCTGCGATTTCTACCTGGAATCTTTCCCAGACGCTAAAAACCAAAGCTTTCCTTGCGAGATTCTACTTCTCTACCTGCTTTCGGAGGCGCAAAAACCCGGAGATCGCAATTACAACCGATACTGATTGAGACTCCACTCAAGATTTCCCAAACACGGCAGAAATCTATCAGTTTCGATTCAGAATCCACGCCTCCGATATCCGTAACGGAGATTTCTGCTTGGAGTCTCATCCAAACCCTAGAAATCAAAGCTTTTGAAGAAAAGACTCGATCTTTATATCTGCATTTCAAGATGGAGAAACCCTAACTGGAAATATCCGGTTCGGAAGCTAGAAAATCCGAGAAAAAGCTCAGATCTATCGGATTTTTGTGAATTGGAGTTGAATCAGCAAGAGATCTGTAAGAAAGGTGTGGAAGATTGGAATTCCGTCCAGATTCCGGCCAAAAGGGGCTGGAAAAATGGGACTTTTGCCCGTCGCCGGAAAATGCAGAGAAAAAGGAGCCTCCTTTCTTCGCCTTTTATTGCAGAAGAAGCTGATCCACCGCGTAGTAGCTGTATGTGACACGCTATCCTGACTTGACAAGTCACCAAGCAAGTGTAACTTGCCACCATTGGAAACTTGACTTTCAGTGGGCCCCCCACTGGACCCCACACAAAATAATAAGAGAATGTGATTGGTCATCCATAGGAGTAAGATAAAATCTCACATTCTCAACATCAAGATTGATGGTTGAGAGAAGAATCAATTGATTGATAACAACAATCAATTTAATATCAGATCAGATGAAGAGAGATGTCAACCTGAAGTTTGGTTCTTGTCAATTGAATTGATAATCAACAAACGGATTGGCTGACATGAAAAATCAGGTTTAGCTTAATATAACATGGTTTTTCAAGCAAATGAATCTAATTCCATTTGGAGTGTGATTTATATCAAACCTAAAACAAGAAGATCAATTTTTGATTGGAAAATAGCAATCATCCAATCAAGGAAAGTCTACTTTAAAGTTGTCGGCTTCTATTTTTACATAGAGTGGCATTAGAGTCAAAATCTGCAAGACCAATTAATTAATAATTATAAAGGTTTTTTTTTGTTTGTTTGCAATAAATAGAATTTCTAAAAGAAAAAATTATTAAAGAGGGAGGGATATAATGGGATGTAAGGTGTAAATATAGATGAGTCACTTGCTAAATTTAATCCGTAAAGGATTTCATATAAAGTCTCAAATCAATTTAATTAAAAGATAAATATTTTCGGCCAAAAAAAAAAAAGAGTTATTTGGATGTCTCAAAAATCTTCTCCATCAGACGCATGCAACCATCACCAAAGCCTTAGCCCTCTTAATTTTAGCATATCCCCACTTAATGAGTCATATTTAAAATTCAGCACAAGATATAGGCCCATTTAATCCTTGAGATATCCAACGGATGCGGATTTAGTACCAATTCAAACACTCTTAAAATAAGAATCGAACTCTGAATAATTGGGTGAGAGCATACACATATTTTATATTAACTCAAATGGACTAATAATTGTGAAAGCTTACGTTACATTAATTATATAACCCCACAGGCCTTAATGTTTAAGCTCAAAAAATCCGGGCCAGGCCATGGATGATATGGAACTCAAGCTTCATAACTTGCCAAGTTACAGAACGATCTAGTACCGTACTACGGTTCTCTCGAAACTAACCAAGGTTAGTATCTATAGTTAGATTTGAATCCGAGGTTGGTGCATGCAGCCAATAAATGCAGGCCAGCTAGGATTCAGACTGATCTGGGCCCGCTTTACAGCTACAACAAGATCCGTCCGTAGTTAAAGGACACGTGGGATTGATATAGTCCGTTAATCATGACACGTCGGCACGTGGCGGGATTGTAAGTTGGATGCCATTAAATAGGGAGGGAACGAAGTGCGGAGATAAACCGACAATTTCTCGCGAGATGATCTTTTGATTGGCTTTTAGTCAGAAATGACCCGCTGTACGGATTCCGCAATCTACGGCTCCTTTGGTCTTTTTGATGATGGAGCTGAGGTAAAATGAGTTGTACACCGTGGGCCTACCAAATTAGTATGTGCAAAATCAAGACAATCATCACCTTTGATGCCGTCCAAAATAAGGAGCCGGCAAGCAACTCTAGGTGTAAACAGCTCAGTGATTTGGTTTTTAAGAAGCTTCAAATTAGTAGGTTTATATATTTTAGGAGATTTAAAAAAAAACTAAAAGCTTAAATTTTGATTTGATGAATAAGTATACAAAAATATTAAAACAATGAATCGGGATCACTCAAGGATTTCCCCGTGGTGACCGTGAGTGGACCAATCACGGCCACTTCACCGTAGGCAGTCCCGACCAATATGCATGTGGCAGGCTGCCCGAGTGTATGGTAGGCCGCCCGTGGCGATGTGGCAGACCTTGATTGTTCCACTCACGGTCACTGTGGGGGAAATCCTTAGGCCTGTTTGGATGTATAGTGAATTGAAGTATGATGAGATGAAGTATTAAATCAAGAGAGAATAAAATATAAGGTGTTACGATGGGGTTTTATTTTTAGTTGTTTGGTATGAAATCTTTTTGGCTTTTTGTATAGAAAGTCGAGTTTTTTTTTTGTCTTTTAGTGGAGAAAGGATGTTGTTTTTTATTTTACATTTTTTTGAAAAATTTAGAGAGAATTTTAAGATTGTGTACTTTTGATAAGATCCCTTGTCATTTTTTGTTTGGATTTACTTTATTTTATTTTAACTAGTTAATTGCCAAACATGCCCTTGTAGGATTCGGACTCTAAAACAATGGCATAGGATGTTGTATATTTTTTTGACAAAAAATGTCTCTAGTGGCAATATTGCTACTCACTAGTCATAGCGGCATTGTTTCTATATTTTTTTTTCAATTATCACTTTCTTTCCGCAATCCAAAACTCATCTCTTTGAATCTGGAGCTCTCTTCAAAGAAATTATAAAACAAAGGGAAAAATTTATGTTCATCAGCCCATAAACCTAGTAGTTTTGTAATAGAAGTTTTCTTTTTTCAGTATGTAATTTCATTAAAAAGAGCATGAGGTTAGAAGAGATAATTTTATGATTGGGAATAAAAAAAAAAAAAAGCGATGATATAGTAGCACTATCACTAGTGAGTGGTAAAATCACTGCTGTGTACATTTTCTTTATATATATTTTATACTATTCATGTAATCACGGCTTAAGCCTGATCGAATAACATAAACTTTGTTAATCACCCTTTATTTTACCCTATCCAAAAAAGAAGGTTTTCCATTTACCATCCATCAATTTTTGGCATGCACCCACATAAGCTTATAGAACTCTGCATTCACAATAATATCGAACATACATGACTAGAGTACTACACTAGCCTTGTATAATGTAACGTACACACAATGCATGAAGTAGTTTTTTCAAAGATTATTTGAATGGGTTTAAAGAGATCTTTGACTAAACCCCACCAAATATTCGATTGAAGCGTGCAGACTACTTTAAAAATGAGTGGCACAAGACTACTGAACCGACATCAATTTTCTGAGATCCTGGGGGAGAGCGTGTATGATTATTTTGCAGGTAGCGCCGTTAAATACGTTAACGGCGTGAGTGTCAGAACGGTCGGGTAGTAATTGCTAGCGTCTGCTCATCGCCGCAGCAGTCACTCACTCATTCTTCCTTTCTCTCCCAGATGCCGTTAGAAACGGCGTATTGAGACAGGGCGGCCGTTTCCAGACAAGAGATAACGGCAATATAGAAATTCAGACGACTAAATATCACCCGTCACGTGTCGAGGGAAAGCTTTTTACAGTAACTTGCACGGCTGAACGGCTCCGTTCTATTCGTTTTCATCTGCTCTTGGTGGGCCCAGTCGAGATGTGAAGATGCATGGGGCCCACTGAAGCGGGATCTGTACCATTGATCTAAGATGTAATAAGGTTGGTCAGGCCATTATATTGTGCTGATGATGGGCATGTTTGAAACTTTTTTTTATGCCTTTTTTCCTTCCATGTGGATCATCTGGGGTGTTAGGGGTGTCGGTAGTGCATTAAGATGTGAAAGTAATTGGATGTATCTTTCCTCTCCATAAATATTTAAGGTTGTACTTTTTACTTTTTACTTCTTCTATGACGGTCATTTACATCATTGACAGGTGGGACAGTTTTTACTATTTTATATGGCCTTCTTCCTATTTATATTTATATGGGCTGTCTTTATGTGCGTGAGCTTTTTATCAATCTCAGCCCCTAGTTGGATTGCCAAAAAGAAAAAAAAAAAAGGAAATAGAAAGATTGAGATTCTTTATCGTTAAATTATTGATTTGAAGTTATGCACTTTTCTCACACACGGGCATTCTTAACCAACTGAGCGTCAGGCAAGGCACCAATAAGGGCCTATTTGTTAGTTTAAAATATGTAAGATTCAAATAAATTACATGAGGATATGAGGTATCGATGTAGGATATGAGATATGGTATGAGATATCGATATAGATGCTGTAAGTGCACAAAAATTCACGGACCCAGGAGGGTGGTGTTCTTGCGACTCACTGAGGAGGACGAAGGCTGAGGCTCCCCGTCTCCTCGTTGCTGATGGAAGAACCGATGCCTGAGAACCTGGAAGAGGGAGAAGAAACAGGTCAGAGGACCCTGGCTGTGGGCAGCGCAGGGCTCTCCGATGCCTAAGTCAATATGAGTACTGGACAGTAGGAGGAGATTTTGGGGGAGAAGGTGATACCAGTGTGGTTCTCTCGGACGGGAGAGAGAGAGAGTCCGTTTATTGTTCTGGTTTGGCCCCTTTTATAGAGGAGGAGAGGGAGATAGTTGACTTTGGAGAGAGATGAGGCAGGAGACAATGAGGTGGTTAGCCGTCCCATCACAGCCCACTCTGGCGTCTGTGGACGCCGATCTGTCAGGAAGCATGGGCGGCATGGGAGGCTCTGTCTGTCAGAGAGTATAGGCGTGCCCTTGTCTTGTCGCGCGTGCTCTAGCGTGCTTAAGTGTCCAAGGGTGGACAGCTGTCAGACCCTGCCTTGGCTAGAGACCTTGCAGAGACCCCGAAGTGGAGGAACGGGATGAAGACCCTAGCCGAGCTGGGGACGACCTGGCCGAGGTGGAGCTCTACTGAGGTGGAGTTGTGCAAGGAGCCGAGCTGAGTCTCTGGCCGAAGTGGGAGCACTTGGCCGAGCTGGTGGATGTTGATGCGAGCCTTGCCGAGATGGCCTAGCGGGCGCCGGAGCGCGAGATGGAGTATCAGGCCAGTCTTCCGGTGAGTTCGGAAATATCCCCACACAATAGCCCCCTCAGCTTCTGAGCTCGATAGACTGCTCTTTTGAGGTCAGAAGGTAAGTATCATGGAGGATGACTGGCTGGCAATGAACCAGAGCTTAGAGGTTGGCATCACTGCTAAGCTGCAACAGGGTGCTTCTGCCGAGCTGGAGATTCACACTACTGCCGAGCTGGAGAGTGAGTATCGAGAGGCGCTTATGGAGATCCCACTGGCTCGCCACCAGGGGCCTGTGCCGGGCATCTGGCGCGTGGCCGAGATGCGCCTGCCGCACGCAATGGAGATCCCACTGGCTCGTCACCAGGGGCCCTGTGCCGGGTATCTGGCGCGTGGCCGAGATGCGCCTGCCGCACGCAATGGAGATCCCACTGGCTCGTCACCAGGGGCCTGTGCCGGGCATCTGGCGCGAGGGCCGAGATGCGCCTGCCGCACGCAATGGAGATCCCACTGGCTCGTCACCAGGGGCCTGTGCCGGGCATCTGGCGCGAGGGCCGAGATGCACCTGCCGCACGCAATGGAGATCCCACTGGCTCGTCACCAGGGGCCTGTGCCGGGCATCTGGCGCGAGGGCCGAGATGCGCCTGCCGCACGCAATGGAGATCCCACTGGCTCGTCACCAGGGGTACGAAGCTCTAGACGACTAGCGGCGGCAGAGGACCGTGCGATCAAGGCTGACAGCAGAGGACCGTGCAGTCGAAATGACAGTAGAGGGTCGTACGATCAAAGCCGACAGTAGAGGGTCGTACCGATGTCGTCGCAGCTGACGGCGCCATCGAAGCTGACAGTAGAGGACCGTGCCGCCAGAAATGACGGTAGAGGGTCGTGCGATCAAAGCTGACGGGCGGTCGAAGCTGAAAGATGATAGGAGGCTTCAGCAGCCCCCCGAGCTGGAGGAGACTTCTGTCATGGAGGCGTCCGCCGAGATGGACGGAGCTGCGGAGCTGGAGGCATTCGCCGAGATGGAGGCGTCCGCCGAGATGGACGGTGCTGCGGAGCTGGAGGCATCCGCCGAGATGGAGGCGTCCGCCGAGATGGACGCTGCCTGTTGATTGTTGTTGAAATGCTTCTGGGCTCGGGCTTCGTCCGCTTCTTGCCTGACGAACTGGTTTACCCTGGTCATCAGTGCTGCCATAGTGACCACGGGATGCATGACCAAGTCCCTTCGAAGCTCGTTGCCTGGTAGGAGGGCTTGTTGGAAAGACAGGATCGCTATTGCATCTGAAGTATCCTCGGTCTGGCTGTAGACAGTCCAGAACCTTTTGGCGAACTGCGTGACGTTCTCGGTCTGCTTCATTCTGAGGGCCATCAGGTCGGCGGCCGACCTGGGGACGACCCTGTGGGCTTGGAACTTCGTCATGAAGGAACTTCGGAGCTGCTGCCAACTTTTGATCGATCCTTGGGGGAGTGCGCAGAACCACTTCAGGGGGAGGTCCCCGAGGCTGGAGGAGAAGACTCTGCAGTTCAGGTGGCCTGCATCGCCCCACACCGACATTCTCTGAGTGAAGTGCCGGAGGTGTGCTGCTGGATCCGAGGTTCCGTCGTAAACGACGAACCTCGGGATTTTGAAGTCTTCGGGAAGGGGGAAGCTCCTGATCTCTGGAGAGAGGGGAGATGTGCCGAGACCGTCAGAGTTCAGCCGAACTCGAGCGAAACCGACAGCCTCCAAGTTTTGTCGTACTGCTTGCTCGATGCGTCGATCAAGCCACTTTCTGATGTCGTGGTTGTTACCCGGGCTTTCGCCATGAGCTTGGTTGCTTCTGTTGTCCTTCAGGGTGCGCTTTTTGGAAGGTGGGGTCGAGGTCGAACCCTTAGAGGATGAACCCGACTGAGTACCCTGCTGTTGGACACTCGCTGGATTAGATCTTGCTCTTGACCTTTCCCGGTGGGGGACCGTCGGCAGCTGTGTCGACAGTGTCAGCGGTTCCTTTCCCTTTCTTGTTCTCCGAGGCATGGTGTTTGGGAAGATGGCTTTTTGTAGCGTTCCCCACAGACGGCGCCAATTGTAAGTGCACAAAAATTCACGGACCCGGGAGGGTGGTGTTCTTGCGACTCACTGAGGAGGACGAAGGCTGAGGCTCCCCGTCTCCTCGTTGCTGATGGAAGAACCGATGCCTGAGAACCTGGAAGAGGGAGAAGAAACAGGTCAGAGGACCCTGGCTGTGGGCAGCGCAGGGCTCTCCGATGCCTAAGTCAATATGAGTACTGGACAGTAGGAGGAGATTTTGGGGGAGAAGGTGATACCAGTGTGGTTCTCTCGGACGGGAGAGAGAGAGAGAGTCCGTTTATTGTTCTGGTTTGGCCCCTTTTATAGAGGAGGAGAGGGAGATAGTTGACTTTGGAGAGAGAGGAGGCAGGAGACAATGAGGTGGTTAGCCGTCCCATCACAGCCCACTCTGGCGTCTGTGGACGCCGATCTGTCAGGAAGCATGGGCGGCATGGGAGGCTCTGTCTGTCAGAGAGTATAGGCGTGCCCTTGTCTTGTCGCGCGTGCTCTAGCGTGCTTAAGTGTCCAAGGGTGGACAGCTGTCAGACCCTGCCTTGGCTAGAGACCTTGCAGAGACCCCGAAGTGGAGGAACGGGATGAAGACCCTAGCCGAGCTGGGGACGACCTGGCCGAGGTAGAGCTCTACTGAGGTGGAGTTGTGCAAGGAGCCGAGCTGAGTCTCTGGCCGAAGTGGGAGCACTTGGCCGAGCTGGTGGATGTTGATGCGAGCCTTGCCGAGATGGCCTAGCGGGCGCCGGAGCGCGAGATGGAGTATCAGGCCAGTCTTCCGGTGAGTTCGGAAATATCCCCACACAGATGCAATCCTTAAGAAACAAAAAGTCTTATGAGTGATGAGCGCTATGTATTGAACTGCGTAAAAGAAATAGGCTCGTATTTTTTAGTGATGAATCTAACCCATATAAAGAGTTGTCTTCAGAGTTCAGATATAAACTTCTAGATGAGTGACCATAAAGTACGTCAGATGTCAATCCAACCCAAAATTAGAAAGAATAAACCCAAATCTTGAATTACCAACCGGGTTCAAATTAAATCAAGAATTGCAACTCTACTTTTGGTTCTCTCTCTCCCAAATCAGCTCCCTAAACTCATCAAATCCCACTCAAGAATTAACTGCCTATTTATTTCAATAAATGGGAATTCATGCTCAAATGGGCTCCAAAAGTAATTTTTAAAGAGGTAATGGGGAAAGATCTAGGGCCCGTTTGGATGTTTACAGACTAAAATATTTACAGATTTAAATATTACAAAAATAAAATAGTATAGAATAGAATAATGCAATATTATAATATTATAATATTATTAATGTTTGGCAATTCTTGAAGAATATTACAGATTTTAATTTGAGTTGGTACTATGATTAAAGTAAATTATATTATTAGAATATTTTTTATTAAATATTTTAAGTTATATGTGATTTACCACGTTTGGATAAAAAACTAGTGTGGTAAAGTAAAGTTTAAGTGTCATGTTTTTACCATAAGTTACTTTCCTTTTATCACATAAAATCATGGTAAAGTATATAAAAAATAATTACTTTATAACTCTATCTCTCACTTTACTTTACCACATACTTCATCTCACCTTACTTTACCTCAATTTTTACCATGATATGACATCGATCTTTATTTTAATTTACCACACCTGTAAACAAGTCACTTTTTATTTACCATATAAGACTACGATAAAATGTGATAAAGTAAATTAAAAAAATAAACTACTTTTTCATTCCTTCCCACTTTACTTCACCATATACTTTATCCCACCTTTACTTTACCCCACATTTACCATGCTGTGGCATTTACTTTACCCCACCTTTACTTTACTTTTACTTTTATTTTACTCTACCACTTTGTAATCGTCATTTTAAAAGATTCTTATCTTGTAGAAAGTTTTCTACAGGGGAGAGTTGTAGGAGAAAATATTGAGTTTTTTTGAAAGAAAAAAAATATTTTCTTCAAAATTTTATTGTGTTACCAAATGCACAAGATTTCATTCTTTAAAAAATGAAAGATTATATTCTATAAAATAATATTTTCTTGTGTTTTCATATGCATCCAAACAGGCCCCTAAGGTGAAGATGTGGATACATTTTACAACTCCCCTCGACTCATTTTCCAAAGGGGAGAGAATTTGAGGGTCATCTTTGAAAATCTGCATTTATTTCTTCAATATTTTTATCTATTTTTAGATATAGAATTCATAGAGTTGATATGCATTCATATGAAGCAAACATGCTCTTTGCGCTTAAAAATTCTACCCGTTATCACCCATGAAAGAAAAAAGGAGAGGAAGGAAATGAAGATCTATAATCATTTGTCTAAAGCCCACTTTTGTCACCTTTGGACTTCAACCTATAGATACCCCTTGCCATTCTACCCATTCTCTTAATTGGTCCCATCCATTTGCCGCCCCAATTCGTTTGAAGTCTTATATTGAAAAAGGCTTGGAATGAATATCCAAGTATATTTTGATGGCAATTCCTGATCGGACCCAACAAGAAGGCTTGGACATGTTTGGATGTACGGTGAATTAAAGTAAAGTGAGGTGAAGCATCAAATTAAGAGAGAATAAAATATAGAAAGTTATGATAGTCTTTTTGTTTTTAGTTGTTTAATTAATAGAGATTTTTTTGACTTTTTGTATAAAATGAGGATTTTTTTTTTGTCATTTAGTGGAGAAAATAGGTTGCATTTTTACTTTTTTTTTTCAATTAAAGAGGAAATTTTGAATTTGTGTACTTTTGATATTACCACTTGTCTTTTCTTGTCTTGATAATGAAGGCTTTATTTCACTTTAATTTTACTAGTAAAGTGCCAAACCAATTTGAGTTGATCCCTTTTGATTCTTTTTCTGAGCATATGTAAAACATTTTTAACCCCATCCACCAGCCAATATTTTTCTTGTTCGACTTACCAAGCCAATTTCTTATACTTTTGATTTGTTAACCTGACTCAGGTTTTAAGTTCACCTTCTTACTTCCTGATTGAGTTCATGGTCACAGTCTCAGTCCTATTAATTAATGGATTTAGTTTGGAAATATACATCCTACCCACAAACCATCAATCAATTTCATGACTCATTGTCAATCATAAACAATATAATCGGGCAGTCACAAGGAGTGTCTTTTATTTTATTAACCTTTTCCTTTCTGGTGAGAAGTCACAAGGAGTTAAGAGTACATTTCTCAACTGAACACAGATAGTATGATATTGACTAATTTTGTTTGCTTAAGTCAACCAGGTAACCAACATTAGGGGGTGTTTGCTTTCTAAATCGTTTCTTTGTTTGTCGTAGGAGGCCTGCCTATGCATGTCCATCACAGAGTAGAGGATGAAAAAGACATGGACCGGCAAAATGTCCCTTCAATAAGATCATCCTAACTCTTCATTCTAGGTTTAGAATGTCCCTTAACAAGTTTCTAATTACCATCAGCGTCATAATTAGATATGGGAAATTTTTAAATAAGGTCTTAAGTTTTTGCCTTATTTCAAAAAATGACATAAGTCTTAAAACTTTTCAAATTAGTCCTTAAGTCTTTTAGTAGGTTTTCAATTAAGTACATCCAACAATTTAAAGATATTTTTTTGCTGACTTTTTGTGTCAGTTTCTTTTGAAAATACCCAAATTATCCAGCATTTAAAGAAATGACATAGTTCTAACAGCCACTGCATGCAATCGATCGCTATGGAGATGCTGGTTGTCGTTGATCACCATGAGGATACCGATGAAGAAAGGGATAAGAATATAGATAACCTAAAGGAGGGTTTTATTTCAATGAAGGGTGATATGAGTAGTTTTACAAAATTGAGAAAGAATCCGTCAGGAAATAACTTTAAATGGACGGATGTCCTTAATTGAAAATTTATTTCCTTAAATGGATGGATGTCCTTAATTGAAATCTTCTTGGAATGTGTAATTTTCTATTGTCTTCAATCCAAGAGTAAATAAAGGAAGGTCAGTTTGAATCTGCAATGAATAGCTGCCAATGGCAGGCGTTTCGACTTATTTTAGATGGGTTGCACTGTAAATATAGCAATGATTGGACAAGCATTTCACAAATTCCAACCATCATCTAACAACCTCCCATAAGATTTGCACAAATTCTAACCATCATCTAACAACCTCCCATAAGATTCCCCCCCCCCCCCCCCCCCCCCCCCCCCCCCCCACACACACACACACACCATTCTGGATATGATACGGCCCACCACCACAACAGCTTGGATCCAGAAAGATACACCCAACTAGTAATGGCAGGTGCCAATGTCAAGCTCAAATAAAAAGGTCTTATTGTTGCAACCTTGATTTTTTAATAAGGTTTTTTAAATCTGTTGCAACCACATTGCATGCTATTAGTAGCACTTTAAAATCTAACAATCCCAAAAATGGTACATATTCTTTTGTGCTATATAAGCCCACGTTAGTTTTGGTAACAAACCAATGATAGAAGTTCACTTGTTTTGCCGGAAGTTACATGTTAATTTAGAAACCGTTTTGCTTATATATGCCGAGAAAGAATATAGTGTAGAATTGTCCATGAGCAGAAGCCACATATATACGTAAGAAATCACATACCAATCCAAAAGTTTAAGCTGATAAGTGAAAGGCCGAATATTAAGAAATGTCACAAGCCTATTACTTAGGTGACGTGGGTGGGATCTGGGACTTCCCAACAACATAAATGTCATAATTATTATCATGTTTAAGCCGCACACCCTATTATCTAACATCTCAAATCCTACTTTGCCAATATGCAGTTCAGCTCATGGGGCCCATTTAAATATATGTCTATCAATGGGAGGAGGAAAGATGGAAAATTCTTTTCGTAGAGCCAAAAATCAACCCCACCAAATTTCCCTAGCCCTTGATTTAACGGCACTCAAGTTTAATGGCATCTTAGCCGTGGATTCTATTGAGATTCAATTCAACGGTGAGTGAAAGTTCAATGAGTGTAAAATCGGTATTGATGTTAGATCATGGGACGACAAGAGCATGAAAGGAGTTGGACCCCATAGAACTAGCCTCCACATGGATTATAGTTTATAAAATGTCTTGGATCATCTGTGAGCGAGGCCCTACAACGTTGGCCTATAAAAACCTTGCAAACGGTTCTCATCCGAATATTTTTCATATTTCTGGTAAGATGTTCATTGTCGCAACTATCAAAATTACATAACAGGGATTACAAGCTCTGATGCGTTTGGAGCATATCATTGTGGGGATTCTTTTTGAACTGAAGAACAAACATGCTGTTTTCTCTATAAGTAGTGCTTCTAGTTGTAGGATATATGGTAACCTTCTATGGGAGTCTTTTTATGAGTTAAGATTACTTTGGAACTGAATAAGAAACATGCAGTAATCTCTATAAGTATCAAGAAGTGCTTCTTGTTATATCCTTCTTCTAAACTTAACATTACGGAAATGCCATGTTAGTTTGTTTTGGATACATATGTATAGGCTACGGGGGCGGCCCTGAGTTTTCGGGGGCCTTAGGCGAGTTCGTAAAGTGTGGCCCTACCCGTATACCCACCAATAAATGATAAAAAAATAAAAGATAAAATCTAATGCAAATTGACTATTTAATTAAAGTTATTATTTTAATTATCAATTGATATAAAAAATGTGACTAAACATTCAATTAATAGATAATGTTATTATATTATTGGTGTTGATAGTTGTCTCATTACAGATCTTGTTTTAAGACTAAAATATTTGGACTTCATAAAATATTTGATTTTTTCTAGATCTCTATGTTCAAAATCAACTACATGTAAATATAGAGGTTATGATTGTAAGGCTGGCTGCAAGGTAGAAGTCACATTATATATTTATATAATATTTAACTGTTCAAGCATACCATGGGTGTCGGCCATTAAAAGTAATTACATGTGCAACCCAGTTTACATATAAATCCACGGACACTACCATTTATCAAAAAAATCTCAACCGTCCATGAAACAAAAGGTCTAAGAAAAGCAGAGACTTTAGGAAGCATAAGACATACATTGATAGGCAAAGGCAATAGATACAACATAAGTTCAAACTTAAAGGGCCGAGAAAGAATCTGAGAATGGCAAGTGTTAGAGGAAGATGAAGAAGCGTTTAAAGATGAGATTTGGGTCATGACTCTTGAGGAGGCATTTAGCTTTGAAACGCGAAGAGCCTCATAACTCATTGCTGGAATCAAGGAGATAAAAATCCATTACTGTTGTCATGGCATTGGAAATTAAGAACGCAGAAGTGGGGCAACAAAATATCAGATCTGAGGTTTTTTTTTTCTTAATTACTAAGATTTCTTTCCTAACTGTTAGACTTGGGGCCCCCATTTTGAGCCAAAATTTGGGGCCCCAGCCCACCGCCTGTGTGGGCTGTCCCCAGGGCCACCCCTGATAGGCTATAGAGAGCTCATGTGTTGGTTAGGTTTTTCTTCTTTGTTTTTTTTTTTGGGAAAAGAAGGATCATATTGAGGCCGAAACAAAATGGAAGTAGCCCAACAAAGTGGGGCCACTTCCTACTAGAACAGGAAAGAAAACATAAAATAGCAACAAAATGACATAACCAGCAGCAAAAGGAACATCAGCAACAAACATTAAAACATCTTCCAAGCAAACACCAACCAGCTAGGATATATCTTGATCATTAGCCAGGTTAGTTATTTTTATTTATGGGTGTTTAAGATACGGTTAAGGGACCACATCATGTAACAAAGACACCACACTTAACATAGGAAATTTGATGGCTTAATTAGTATTAATATTGAAATTATAGACCTTTATTTTCTTTCTTTCTCCATTTGGGCGGGTGGGGTTGATTATCAACATCATGTTTCTGTTGATCACTCATATTAAACATTAACACGAAACATAAAATGCGGAGTGTCTTGCTCGTGCATAGATTGACAGCTGATACATACTCCTCTTGAAGGAGAGGCCCGAGTTTAATTAAGGTTGGAAAACACTCCGAGTTGACTCTTTAGTCTGGACTCTCTCGAATCACCTTGTTTTGACAAAGAACCAAGTCAAATGCAGGTGAGACTTGGCTGACTCACCTCATTTCAATAAGTTGTTTACATTATGAACCATTTGATTACTATATTTGATTTTAAACAATTAATATATATTTTTAAGTAATTATGTACAAGGGTTTGAAGTCAGCAATTTAAAAATGATGACTATAATGTAATTTGAAACTTGTATTTGATCTTTTATATTCGGTATCTAAACTAAAAAATTATGTAATATCCAATATTCCTCATTTATTTTCCTCTCATAGTATTCTTCTTGCATATATAAATTTATTAATTTGAACTGATTATCATGAATGCATTTAAACAAATATATATTTATACTTTATAAGTATTTGACTCATTTCTAGATTTAATTCTAAAATCGTCTTAATAAAATATGACTCTCTCGAGTCTCTGCGTTGAATGTATGAGTATCTTTTCGCATTGGACGAGTCAAGTCGAAGTCACGAGTTTCCCAACCATGAACTTTAAAACTCCCTAAAAGTAATAAAAGAGGACATAATTGATTACTTGATAACAACAAATAGCCTTTGGGAGCTAGGTGTGCTCTCTAAGAGCTCAATATTATCCCTAGATGGATGGATGCATCTTTTTACATTTTGAAGCTCCAATGTTTGTACGTATCAGCCGATATCATCACAGCTGTGGCCTTGACAAATACAGTATCTAGCAATTTAAAGCTCCCATATTGGTATATGGCTGAGCATGTTGATACATGTATCTCACCTATTCCCATATTGGCCAATATTTAAGAAATTAATATGCAGTGGCTAATTAAGTATTGGTTGATGAGATTCGTACCTGTCAATCCACCACTTTTTTTTTTTTCTAATAGTAATTCTCCTTTGTTTTCAGTTCGAATGGAGGAACTATATATGCTTAACGTTATCTAAATAATATAATTATTAAATAATTATTTATTTCTTTTTTATAATAAAAAATCGGTTTCACTACAGAAAATGGTATTTTCTACCTTGAGGAGAAATCTATTTCTCCTACATTTTTTTTTTTTTTTGCAAAAGTTAGTTATGAAGAAAATTAAATTTACCCAATAAAAGATATCTAAACAGGAGGAAAAAAACTCTCTAGAGAAGATTTTCCATTCACTCCTTTCTTCTTTATCAAACAGGGCCTTAATGATAATTAGGTCTTGATCTATTTAACATTAGAAGAAAGGTATTAAGACTTGTCCAAGGGTGTGTTCCTATGAAGTTCTGGTCAGGAAGTACTCATGAACTTAAAACAGGATTATCAACTTTTGATAAGAACAAGAAGAGAACAGGGCTACTAAGGAACTTTAGGATTCTATGGAGTCCCCACATGTCTCATCACTCAGTGGAAGAGGTGTCTCATCCTCACATAGTCGCCAAGGCTTACTCTCCACATTTTGTCATTTATTAGTGCCATTTAAGAGGTTTTTTTTATATATATATATATCATTTAGTGCTTTTAAGACTAGTTTATGTTATTTAGCGTCTTTACTCTTGACCCCATCATCTCTCTCTATTTTTTTTTTTTTTGATAATTAGCCAAAAGTCTTGCAATACGATCTTATAAGGCCTCCACCCCAATAATTTTTTTGCTAAGGCCTATAGTTCATACAACTAGACATATTTTGGCAAAATGTCTCTAGACACGCCACATTAAATATTTTCATGACTGATTTGTCCTTTCAATTATTTAGGCATAAAATTTTAAAATTTCAAATTTCAAATATTTCATTCTTCCTCATTCATAGGGCAAGGTTATCTCTCATTCTCTATTGTCCCAGAGAACCCCATTCGATAATATTCTCTCTCGGTCTCTCTCGACAAGTTGTGGTACCCGATCAAAGGCAAGATCGATGAGATCTTCGGTGGGCCATCACTGTGCACAGAGGATTGGAGTGTTAGTTTTATGGACTCAATCTAGTAGATGATATAATAAATTGATTAATTTCTTTATTTATCAGTATAGTCATGCTTTCCTTTCATAAGATGAATGGTGATTTATTATATACTTGCACATAACCAATACGAATGACATGATGGTTCATAAGATGAACCGGAGTCCACAAATATATTAGATATAACACATGTGTATGGATGAGATCCACATACGGGAGACATGTGTAACAAATCTTATACTTAAAATATCTTCACAACCAGTAATGAGACTGGACATCTCATACTGACAAGGTTGCATCACTTTGATCACTATGAGATAGTGTGATTTGTCTCGATCATCAGAATGGAAGATTCTTGATCGTAGTGCTAGTACATTGGATGTATTAAAGGACCACGAGAAGCACCTTATAAACACTGTCTTTACTTTAAGGTCTGCTCTCATAATTCCCTAGCAGTAAGCTCTCAATCCTGAGACATTAATGAACTCAAGTTTCTATCTATTCATTTGCTTTGAGTCACTAATGAGTGAGGCCAATTGTAGGTCAACACCTCGGTGATTTGGGTACGTGGTAGTAGAGCTGTGGGAACATTCAATGGTCAAGATGGAATCTATCTCTAATATCCCCTTGTGCCAATTAATGGATTTATCATTGGTAAGTGCGCACCCATTTCAATTAAGAGTTAATTAGAAAGGTACATATGATCATTATAATTAATTGGGGCTCAAGGATAATAAGATATGGATCTAGTTTGGAAGACAAGTCCAATTGATCCATGTATATTGATAGAGGGGCTTACTTGTGGTAATGTGGAAGTTTAGGGTCTTCTATGTAATATTCCTAAGACTGGAGATCAATTGCATTTATATAGTGGAGTTATTTGCAATTAACTGTGGGACCGGATTACACATGAGATGTGGGGTCGCGAGTCCCAATTGGAGCCAGCTTTCTAAGGACTCCCAGTGGTCCCCACGCTAGCCCAATTATTAGAAAATATATAATTATAGTTGAACTCTAAAAGGAAAGTTACTATTTCTATTTGAAGTGAAACTTCTAATAGTGGTAATAATAAACTTACTAATTTTAGTAGAAGTGAGACTTCTATTTTAATTAGAAAGGAATTAGAAAGTTACTAATCATATTTGAAGTAAGACTTCTAAATGTGATATAAGTAATGTTACTAATTTTAATGGAAGTGAGACTTCTATTCTAATTAGTAAAGAAGAGGTTACTAAAAGTTATAAATATAGAAGAGAAAAAGGAGCTTGGACGTCCCATGAATATCCCCACCCTAGGGATTCACGCCCAATGCCCCCTTGTGCAAGAGTTGCACATGCTCCTTCTTCTCTCCCTCTTCTAATTCTCTTTCTAGTTCCCTCCTTTGAGTTCCTAGTAGTTTTCTCTTGGAGATCCCACCATCTACTTGAGAAAAGGAGAATCTGATACGGGTCATAGCGTGGAAGTTCAAGAGGACTTGGAGATCCCTATTTGATTAGTGAAAGCATTTCATCATCAAAGAAAGACGTAACTTCTCCATTAGAGCACAACCGAGCTCCAAAGGTATAATCAACTTCCTTACACATTGTAGATTATTATGGATGCTTGTTAGTTGCTATTTCTATCTTCTAGATAGATTGTATTTACTGATCATGATGACTGAGATTGAGGGTTTGCTTCTTGGATTGGGTTTTGTTGCCTTCTGGATAGTTGATCCCTGCATCAAGTGGGTCAAAAGTTTTTGAAACATATCCTAGAGGCCCACCTATTTCCAACAAATCATCATATCGGTTTGGAACTCCCGCCGAGATAAGAGGATCATGACTCTGAGTTGTTGCAGATAGCAACCAGATGGAGAAGAGCAACGTTGTCGCTGTTGTACATCTCAGTTGATCAGGACTCTTTTGATCGAGAAACAGAGAAGTTCCTGTGCAAAATCGTCTCTGCTGCAATAGTCTCTCCCTTGAATTTTTCTTATAACGATTTCCTCTCCCTTGTTATAAACCCACTTGTCATTTCTCTTTCTTTCGTTGGAAGCTTGTGTTTGAGAGAACGAGAGCTAGATAGAGAAATCGAAGAACTCCGAAATGAAGCTCGGCGCTGCGATTTCCATGGCGCTGCTGGTGGTGGCTCTGATCATGTTGTAGCCGCTGGTAGTGGAGGATTATGCCGCCGAAATGGGAAAGTGCACGGACGTGATGTTGGCGCTTTCTCCCTTCCTTTCCTACATGGATTTCGCGCCTAGCAACTGCTCCTCCTCGCCTTCTCCTATCTGTTGCTAGTAGTTTCGAGCTTTGGCTTCCAGCCACACGTCTTCGGCAACCGAGGCGAGACTTGCCTCTATTATCTGCTAGCTCTGGAATCCCTCTCACTTCGGAGTCCATCTTGACGCCGAGCGGATCACGTCTCTCATCGCCATCTATAATATGAAGAACATGAGGATGAATAACAGGAAAACGACGCCTAGTGCTTATTTGTGTTCCCTCTGCAAAGGTATAATTCTAACCCATTTTCTATTCTTCACTTCATTCCTACTTTGTATAATCCTACCATTCTCTTCTTCGAACCCAGGCGAGAAGGAAGAACCCATACCCTGTCTCGGAACACAGGCAAGGAAGAAGAATAAACGACTGGTTTATGCCATGCCAATTTTGGTTTCGGGTAGGTTCCGGGTCAGGTCTGACCCACTCAGCCTAGAAGCCCACTAGCATTCGGCCAGCAGGACCACCGGAATCCACCATCGTCATTGGCCTTACCGCAGAAGAAAGGCAGCGGGGCTCGGGGATTTATCTGAGTTTTTATGAAGTTTCGTAAAATTTATCTGAATTTTTGTCAAATTTATCCGAGTTTTTTTTTCAAGTTTATATGAATTTTCTTAAAATTCTATTTAAGTTTTGGCAAATTTATCTGAGTTTTTAATAAATTTAACTGAGTTTTTAAAAAGTTTCTTTGATTTTTTGAGAAATATATTTGAGTTTTTGTGAAATTTATCTGAGTTTTTGTCAAATTTATCTAAGTCTTTAGAAAATCTATATGAATATTTTGGCAAATTCATTTGCATTTTTTGAAATCTATTTGTGTTTTTGAATTTTTATTGGTGTCTTTTGAAATTTATTTGCGTCTTTTCAAATTTATTTACATTTTTTGAAATAAATTTAACTAAGCTTTGGCAAAAATACTTAAGTTTTTGGCAAATTTTTCTGAAATTTAGAAAATCATTTTATCTTAGTTTTGGCAAATGTATTTGCATTTTTTTAAATTTATTTGTATTTTTTTAATTTTATTTACGTCTTTTGAAATTTATTTACATTTTTAAAATTTATTTGAATCTTTTGAAATTTCTTTGCGTCTTTTTAAATTTATTGAGTTCTTTTGAAATTTACTTGAGTTTTTCTTTAAATTTATTTGCTTTCTTTTGAAATTTATTTGTGTTTTCTTTATTTGAAGATCTCATTAACGAGATTTTCATTAATCGTGACCAATTAAATGGTAGTTGACCTTTATTAATGGCATATCCAACTAATCATGGTATATGATTTATCTTTAAATAAAAAAGAACTTTTAAAGGAATGGTAACTTTGACATTTTAGGTCTTCAAATTTAGAAAAAAAAAAGGACCTACCCACTATGAAAAAAGATTCTCGTCTAAAGTCAAAAGGTGAAATGTTGAGGGACTTGTCACCGAATGTCCCTTTTTCTATTTGTATTGGACTCTTAATTTTATTTCACTCCACCCCTCATGCAAACAAACATGCCATCGAAAAATAGGTTAACAGCCGAGTAGTTTAGCCAGTTTATCATTGCTCTAAACATGATCGTATGTAGTCTATTTCAATACTGTTTGGTAAAAAATAAAATAAAATGAATAGATGTGTCAAAATCCATGCTTTTTATGAATTCCAAAAGTAGAATGCCGCACATCCAATATAGCCAACCACCATCCATTCAATGGTTCAACCTCTCTACATTTATTTGGTGGATTCAGTTGGCTATTGATCAAGTGTTCTTGAGGAAGGAATATTAAGAGCTAAGGTAGTGTTTGGTTCGCTGTAATGAAGGTCGGAATGGAATGGTCATTCCAACAGAATAGTCATTACAGCGTTTGGTTCGCAAAAAAGTGGCGTAATGACCATTACCTCTGGAATCCCATTCCCTCATGTAGAGGAATGGTCATTCCATCCGGGATGGGAAGGAATGACCATTCCATTCATTTCTACTTTTTTTAGACCAAAATACCCTTCTTCACATCTATATATTATTATTATAATAAAAATATTATAAAATAGAAGAACTTGTGTGGGCCCCACCTATATAATAATAATATAATATATACATTATTATTATTATAAGATTATAAAATAGAAGAACTTGTGTGGGCCCCACCTATATAATAATAATTTAATATATACATTATTATTATTTTAAGATTATAAAAGAGAAGAACATGTATGGGCCTACCTATATAATAATAAAATCTATATATTATTATTATTATTAAAAAAAAATATAAAATAGAAGAACTTGTGTGGGCCCCACTTATTTAATAATATTATAATCTATACATTGACTGAGCCAAAGATAAAAATCTAACAATGGTATTTTGGTCAGTCTTATGTAAATTTTATTCCATTCCAGGACTCATTCCAACGTTCCAAACGCAGGAATAGAAATGCCTATTCCCGCCTTATTCCATTCCAAACTCATTTCGGTCTCCATTCCATTCCCGCCTACAACCATTCCAGCGAACCAAACGCTACCTAAGTGACTAAATGGTCTAAGGTGGAGATGTACTTGCTAATTTTAAGCTTAGATAACATTGGCATCTATAAATTTATATCCATCTTAAATTGGAAAAAAACCACTATCAAAACCTACCCCTTAATAGGGTCAGGTTGGGGGTGAGTCACCCATTTAACCTGATCCATTACCATCCCAAAAGAAAAGTCAACCTTGTGAATTTTTTCTGTAAATTCATGTGCACTTTCTCTCTCTTCTCTCTCTCTCTCTCTCTCAACTAATACTCAAAAATTTTACTGAAATGAGAATTACAATCAAAGATGACCATAAAGAATTGGAGGGATAAAATTTTAAGCCCCTGCTATCCACAGCTGTTTTCAAAAGTGCCCTTAAATCCATGGGTCCATTTAAGAACACATTTACTTGGTGGACCATGATATAGTAATATGGTGACCCATATAGGTGATGCCTGCATAAAAAAAATGCAGGTCCACACATAAAATCATTGTCAGCTATTTATAGTGGCAGAGTTCCCTTATTCAATGAGAAAGAGCTTGCCATTAAAAAGATGATGGGCTCTCCAACACACTGATTGTTGATTGGTTTGGTACTACCTTAGCATTACACACATGTCTAAGAATTGATCTTTGGATCTTTGAATTGAAGTATCACTCTTTGGACCATTAGACCATTAGCCTAACATAGCAAGCCAAAAACAAAACGAAAAAGAAAGAAAGAAAGAAAGGTGATGGGCACTGATGGCGACACTCAATGGTTCCTACTTCATGCATGTATAGGCACACAACTGTTTGTAAAATGACAGCAGATGATGCTTTGGGACCCTCTTTTTAACTTGTATGTTACTTTGGCACATTGAATTTTGTTGGGATCCAAGTTTGCGAAATAGAAACGTGATTCTGGGTTGGCCAAAATACCTCAAAACAGCTAATCTAGACAACCCATCCAGGACCAATTAGGAATAGTACTCCATCTCATCATAGGGACCAATTAGGAATACTTCATCTCATCATAAGGCGACCAGCTTTGGGCTGCAGGAGAAAAGTGAACGTTCATGACAAAACAAAACCACATCAAAATCACTGGCAAATAGACCAATGTATAAAATCATAGATTCAACAGTCCAAATAGTGTCTATTGAGGAGTGGACTCCACTCGATGGAAAATATTAAAAAGTATTTTCGCTGCCTCTACTAACGCCTTGAGGCTTTGGTAGAAGAAATTCAAGAATGTCGACACTAATCGTAGATTCAGCATGGGAGAATACAATGATCTTGGAGGCTCCTTTTCCATGGAGAAACTCAGCACTCATTTCCCTTGCAGGGTTGGATCTAAAAAAAATCATTACAAAATATTATGCTTTTAACCAGTGGCGGATCCAGGATTTTCCTTTGAGGGGTGCAAACCCTAATAGGTAGTTTGGTTTTGGAGGCAAATCGAGGGTTTTCATTTGGATTTTGAAGGTGGACCCACGATATTTATTGGGTTTTTGAAAATGGATCACCACGGTTTGATAGGTGCGATTGCACCCATGTGCCTCTACCTGTGTCCGCCCCTACTTTGAATGTTCTAATGTTAGATGTCATAAAAGCTGCATATGAGTAAACCTGATTAAATATACTATTAGCCCATATAATGGTCTTACCGGGATTTAAACTAGGGGTTTTGACATATTGGTTCACCTTAAATTTTATTTTTTTAATTTCATGACCCAAATTTAAATAATGTCACCAGAGTCGTTTGACTCTAGTCAACATTATTTTTTTAATTCTTTTGCACCATATCCCATTATGTCATGGGATCTATCAGTTTTTGTATCATATTTTTTTGCAACTAGTAAATAAATTAAATTTTTATACAATACGAAAACTGACATTTTGTGAAAAGTAAATACACATTTTATCACTATCTCTCAAGTCTTATCATTTGAAAAAAAAAAATCCTAAGATGCTACATAAAAGCCATGATATCATGGGATTTATCAATTTTTGTGGCATGCACTGTCCCATGATATCAATGGGATTTATAAATTTTTGTGACATACACAGTCCCATGATATCATGGGATCGAGAGCAAAAATGTTTGAAAAAAAAATGTTGAACAGAGTCTAACGACTCTAGTGACATTACCTGAATTTTGGTAATTAAATTGGAATATCTGAAAAAGGGAGACTAATATGTCAAAACCCATTTAAACTAATAACCGTCAACATGAAGTCATTTCTACTCATCTACATAGTCCACCAAGATCCAAGCCTGGGTTTGAGGATCCTTAATCAGGATGAGAGTGATTGATAACCAACCCAATTGAGTTTCCATTCTCAAACGGATCCCCAATCAAGTTTTTGCATCCACATACATCCCAAATGACGAGCCAAACCAAGCTGCTTTTGCAAAATCACATTGGGAAAGGGCATACTCAACCATCTCCACCTTGCTACTACTTAAAGGGCATAAAGTACTAATACTAGGTATTGAGAATTGATGATAGATCTTACCAGAATCATTTTCTGAAGCATGTTTAGGTGGAAATAAGAATTCTTTGCAAGAGTGGAAGTTTCCTAAGAAACCTCTGTATTATGGACTTTCTATTATCAATGGGTCCAACCAAAAAATCATAAATGGGGATTTTTTAATAATCAAGTTATATGCCAATTTGTTGGTTACTTGTCCCTTCTTTGTGAACTTCCATACCCTTTTATCCTCATGAATATTCTGAGAAAGGTAGATTTTAAGAACATCCTTATGATTACTAATAGGGTTCAGAATTTTAATTCGTTCCATTTCCTACTTGAGTCGAGCAAATCATTGACTACCTCATTTGGATCAGATATTGTAGAAATTGATTTTCTAAGACCTCCTATGCAAGGAATCCACTTCATTTCTAAAATGAAAAGCCATTCCCAATAACCCACGCCACATTAGTAGTAATGAAGTTTAACTGTTTAAGGCTTCCATAAATCCTTTTCAGAACACTTCCCAAAGGGCCGGCTTATTCAGTTTGGACAGTATTTATCTTTGAGAACCCTAGAACAAAAAAATAAAATAAAATAAACTAATTATATTTTCAACACGTTTTAACTAATAGGGTTAAGTTATTTTTCATAGTATCCTTGATCCTTAGACCCTACATGTGGGATATGGTGGACCCCTGTCAAGGTGGTAGATCCAGTTAAAATCCAGTGAACCCATCACCCACAAAAGAAAAGAGGGATGCCTTGGAGGCTGGAGCGCACAAGTCCAACATAAAAAACATTTAAGTCCAGAGCATGGGCTTAAGTACCCATGGCTTACGATCTACTATCAAAATGTTCGTTTGGTAGGATCGGCCCTCTGGTGTTACAGAAGGTATCTCGACCTTGTTTCCGAGGGAAGAGTGTGAGATTCAGTGAGCCCCTATCAAGGTGGTAGACTTGGATATGGAATTCACCACAATCAATAGGACATTTTTTCCAATTGCTATTAGGCACAATTTCTTTTTTTTTTTTTTGTAACGCAACCAAGGGGGCTGGGACCCAAGTGAGAGGGCATACACATGAGAAGACAGCCCACACAAGTGGGAAGGGAAGCCCGCACACGTGGGAAGAAGTGGCATACCCAATGTTCGAGCCCTGGGCATCCGGGTGAGATTTGCCATGTTGGGATTGGTGTATGCCCTAAAGCCCATTAGCTGCACTCTCATCTTTTGTTACTGGATATTTACTGGTTATTTAATGGAATGACTCTTTTCTGCTTAAACATGTATATATGTATGGGTGTGTAAGGCTCATTGTTTCTAGTAAATGAATTAGGTGTGTAGTGTCTACACACAGATAGGTCTAATTCATGGACACTGGAAACAACATATTTGTTCATAACTGAGAGATGGAGTTGGGCACTTCATCTTGGTATAAGTTATAATGAGAGACTCTCCTGTATTCAGGGTGACTTACCTAAGTCATGGGAGGTCTTTCCCGGATTTTTCTCATTAGTGCATATGCAATGCATTGAACAGGACTATGGTAGGTGTGATCTCTAAAATAGTACTATTACTGAGAGAGATCAAGTCACCTCATGCTACTGAGTGACCAGTGCTCTTAATCTTGAGCATTTGTGGATAAACTGACGAAGTCAAGTTCTTGTGCTTTAATTCACTATGGGTGAGATTCTTTTCATGGGTCAACAGCTCTTTATTTTGGGTACTCGGACTTGATCAGTTGAGACGTGCAGATGCAATAAAGAATCTATGCCATCTAATGATGGAATGATCGTCCCCTTAGAATTATCCGATTAATCATCAAAATCTAAGATCTTAGTATATGGATGTTCCATATGGATATTGAACTTGTGAGTCGCTCCCTGGACCAAGAGAATGATATCCGGATGATGATTATGTTAAGGATATGAAGTCCCAAGGTTTAGATGTAATCGAGAAGGTTGATAGTACATGTGATAACCTGACTCGATTATGGATGTTACATAGAGGGGCATTCAGGTCATTACACTTAGTAGGTCGAAGACAACTGTCATTTTATGACGAGCTTATTATATTATATATTTGTCCCTGGAGTTCAACCATAACTCTTTAGCGGAATGAGTTAGGGTTAAAATGGTCTTTATGTTGCTATGGGTTTAGCATGGAAATTTTGGTCATTTTGGGAGCCAATGGCAAATATGTCTTTTGGTCCCTTCTCTAGTCACTTTCCAAGATTGACATGGTTTCCTAAAATGTTTAGATGACATTTGGATGAATTATTTTAGTGAAAAAATAATTTTGAGTTTAAATTCAAATAGGCATTTGATGGCATACATGAATTTAATTCTAGATAAATTATTAGTAGGCCATGGTGTGCATTATCATGTGGGACGTCCATAATGGGATTTCCATGGGTAAGGTTTCCAATTTTGAGTAGGTCTCTCTACTTGGAAGGTTGGACTCCTCTTTGGATTAATATTCCCATAAGAAAGTTTCATTTTTGAATTAGAAACTTAAATTAGTAAGTGTTGTACAACTAGGAGTACTAATTGCCAAAGTTTGTGGGAAGTTTCTTTAGTTTACTTTTCTAATTGGAGTGTTTCTAAAAGGAAATAAATTTTTAGATTATACTTTCCTTTTAGGACATCTATGAAAATTAGAAGAGATAGCTTTTTAGGAAAGCAATCCAAGAAGTTTCTATAAAAGAGGAAAACCACCCCCTTGGACGTCCATCCCTATGAAAGCCATAACCTCACACGTCCAGCCCTTCTTCTTCTTCCTTGAAGAGAGCATAAGGTCTGAGATAATTCTCAAAGTCCATCTAGAAACGTAGATTAAGATCCCACCATCTTAGCCAATCAGATTTGGAAGTGAGATAGAGAAGAAGATCAAAGGCAATACTACTGCAGAAAATTTCAGCAATTTGTTTGCTAATCGCAAGTCTGAGTTCGGCCCTTTGGATCTATTATTTCAGAGATTTGAAGTCTATAAATCTTCAAGGTAATAGTCTTCTTGATTCTCCTTTAATTATACACTTGTTGGTCATGAATTCATGGAGTTCTTTTGCGATCACTATGGCTGATTTATGCTGCCCAAATCAGATTTTTTAAAATCTGTCATGTTACAAATTAGCCATGAACGTCTTCCACTAGTGATGTTCAGATCTGAATCGCAGTTTCTTTCATGCCACTCCTTAAATACCACTCGGGTATGGAGCCGTTCTCTATTAGGCACAAATTGATGTATTATTTTGTGCTTAAACTTTTGAAGTCTTGGATCTATCTGTAAAACTAGTGTAATTTAATACCGAATTAGATTTAACATTTTTTTTTCTAATCTTTAAATGTTAATTTACATTAGCCTATTTAATAGGCTCTTATTTCATAAGCAACTGTTACTGCAGAACTAGAATTCTCTTGTAGAGGGCATGGAATGTTCTACACATAATTTCATTAACTCTTTCAAATTAGTGGTGTATATCTATTTGTGAACATTTATCCAAACATACAAGTTGTTTGGTGCACTATTTGGAAAACTAGAAACGATTTCATTCATAGAAGTCAACCCTTACATCCCCATAAGATTACGGGATTAGTACGTAAAATAGTAGAAGGCCCCACAAGCCATATTGGAGACCGTCACAACAGAAAAAAGCGGAAACCTTGCTGAGGTCCCTAGAGTGATCTCTATCAAAAAAGAACTTGTGATCTTCTCAGATGCAGCCTGCAAGGCTGAGGGAAATGCCTCTTTCGGATTTATTATGAAGTTTAATAATATCATTGTGGACGCAGTTGCCATCCAAGGACCCAAAGTCTCCTCTTAGTAGCTTTGGAAAAGGCAAGGAAAAAAGGTTTTGACACCGCCCGGGTTTTGACGGATCCTTAGGAAGTGGTGCAAGCTTTAAAGGAAGATATCGACTAGTCTATAAACTCCATTATTCTAGATTATAAAGCTTGGTTGCTTCTTTCTCTTTTATAGACTTTGATTATATTCCCAGGACTCTAAATGAGCAAGAACATATGCTTGCTAAGTTTTGCTACATTACTAGACATAATATAGGTTGGGAAAGGGCTTCTATTCTCTTGATGGCTATGGGCTGAGTTTCTTTCTTTACTATTCTTTTTGGGTTAAAATGTTATTTTGATCAAAGAGGCTTGGAATGAATATCCAAGTATATTTTGATGGCAATTCCTGATCCAACCCGGCATGCTGAATGAATCGAGACAATTACTCTTGTTTTATTCCTTGGCCAAAAGTTGGCTTAAATATACAAAGATTGATCCTAAAAATGGCAGGAAATATTCTACATATTCTACGGACCTTAATTACAACATTTGTCAATCCCTTAACTACAGTAAGATCGCCTAAGTTCCAGCACACTAAATATACACATGCCTAAAATACAATATACAGAGAGACATTAATCCCCAATCCCCCCCCCCCCCCCCCCCCCCCACACACACACACACACACACACACACACACACAAAATATACACATGCCTAAAATACAATATACAGAGAGACATGAAATCCCCATCCCCCCCCCCCCCCCCCAAGTTGGAGCATGCGGATGGCAAATGCCCAACTTGCAAAGTAGGAACTCGAACTGGTGCTTCCCTAGAGCTTTGGTAAAGATATCAGCAAGTTGCATAGAAGTCCGCACATATGCAGGTTTGATAGTGCCGCGTTGAATCTCATCTCGTACAAAATGACAATCGACCTCAATATGTTTGGTGCGTTCGTGAAAGACCGGGTTAGCAGCGATGTGCAAGACAGCCTGACTGTCACAATACAAATGCATAGGAGCAGGATGGGGAATGCCAAGAGCAAGAAGTAAATATTTCAGCCACTTCAGTTCACAAGTGGTGGTTACAAGAGAACGATACTCAACCTTCGCAGATGATCACGAAACGGTTTTGAAGTGTAGCACCAGTATCAATTATCCAATGTAAAATGTTCTTCTTACCAGTCAAGTGTTCAGTGGTACTGGGTTTTGAAGAGTTCAACAGATTCAAGAGTGTTGCCCATTGTTCACTGCTGAATCCGCTCCCTCTTTGATCATCTTCTGTGACTGGAGCCGCTGCTACTGTGGGCTGAGCACTCAATCCTTGTGCAACGTTGGCTCTAGGCACGCCTCTATGCCCTCGTCCACCGGTAGAACCGCCTCGGCCAGATCGTCCTTCTCCTCTACTTACAGTTCGGGGCCTATCACCCCACCAGTCAGGATACCCAACTGACTGAAAATAGTTTTCAGCCTCATGTCCACGTCGCTTGCAGATGGAACAAGCCGTGATATGCTTTTCCTTCCCATCGCTTCTTGCCGTTTGGTTTCCACCACCACCTTGCACCACGAAGACCATTACCTCCCTTCCTTCTTCTTTGTTGCGTGTTATATTCTTCACACGCTCTTCTTGGATCACCATTGCATATGCTTTGTTGAGATTGGGAAGAGGTTCAGTACTGAGTATGTTAGACCGAACCGTCCCAAAAACTTCAGCATCTAACCCCATCAAGAACTGATGAACCTTTCCTTCTTCACGCTTCTTCTCAAATGCAGCATTGAGATTGCACTTGCACACACCACATTGACATGTGGAGTTTTGATCATAATTGGCAAGTTCCTCCCACACTTACTTCAATTTCCCATAGTAGGTCACAATGGGAAGACCAACTTGTCAACAGTTCGCAAGTTCGGATCTCAGTCGTTGAATACGTGGGCCATTCCCCACCGAGAATCTCTCCTTGATGTCATCCCAGAGGTCTTTTGCTATCTCCATATGCGTGATAGTTGATCGCAATGTCGGCTCAATGGTGTTGAAAATCCAAGAAACCAACATTGAGTTCACAGTCCACCAATCTTCAAGATCAGCCAATTCCTCGTCAGGTTGAGGGATGGTTCCCGCAATGAACCCGTACTTCTTTTTCGCTCGCAACGAAGTTCGCATCGCTCGAGCCCATTCATCATAATTATCACCCTTCAATTGTACTTGGGTGATAATATTGCCGGGGTTATCATTAGAATTCAAGTGATAAGGTGACACAGTTGACACTGTTTTCTTGTCACCATGTTTCTCGCCATCATCACGTTCGGCCATGAAGACCAACTCGCAAGTTACAAGCTTTTCTAGCTTTCTCTCTTCTTTGTCGCTCTGATACCATGAATGAATCGAGACAATTACTCTTGTTTTATTCCTTGGCCAAAAGTTGGCTTAAATATACAAAGATTGATCCTAAAAATGGCAGGAAATATTTTACATGTTCTACGGACCTTAATTACAGCATTTGTCAATCCCTTAACAACAGTAAGATCGCCTAAGTTCCAGCACACTAAATATACACATGCCTAAAATACAATATATAGAGAGACATGAAATCCCCAATACATGCCTAACTCCATTCTAAGCAGTTTTGAGTTGAATCCATTTGTTTCTTGTTTGAGCATACTTTTTTACATTTTTTACTGCATTATGGAGACTAAGGGTGGTCTTCCTCTTTTTGGATCTGATACAGGATGTTAACTACCGAGTCAGTGATGTGGCAGTTTTGGTTTGCTCTGTTTTTGAAAGGGTAGTTACCTTTTGTTTTTTTTCATGCTCAATCAACTTGTAACAGCATCACATAAATAAAATACATCATCTGACAAAAAAAAAAAATTTACATTTTTTACTCCATTACCCAACCATTGTTATTCTTGTTTGACTTATCAATCTAATTTCTTGCACTTTGATTTGTTAACCCGACTCGATAATTTAAGGTTTAAGTTGACATTATTACTTCTTTTTTTTCTTGCTTTCATACAAACTCACGTACCCACACACTTATGCTGCACAAGTCCCTATTCATTAGACTCGAGGATCGATCTCGATCATATCTGCGGATGGAAAGATGCCTCATCGATCACTTTGCTACAATTAGATGGCTTATTGCTTTTTAGTTGAGATCAGAGTAGCAACTTCAGTCCTATTAATAAAAGGATTGAGTTTAGATATATACATTGTACGCACAACCATCAATTTCATTAATCATTAAGTCAATCGCAACCAATATAATCAGGCATTAATTTATTTTCCTATGTTTCGGTAAGAAATCACTAGGACCTTTTTTTTTTTTTGGTAAAAAAGTCACTAGAAGTTGAGGAGTACAATTCTCAACTGAACAAAGATTGTATGATATTGGGTAATTGTTTGCGCAAGTCAACCAAGTAACCACATATTAGGGGGATGCCAAAAAAATAGGGTTTGCTTTTTTTTTTTTTTCTAAATCGTTTATCCGATTGCTTATATGAGGCCTGCCTGTGTATATGTCAGTCACAGGGTAGAGGATGAAATAGACATGGTCCTGGAGAATGTCCCTTTGATAAGATCATATTACCTCATCATTCATGAGTGTTTGCGGGTTTTTCTCCTTGTATGTGAGTATGTAGGGATCCAGCCCCCCTTAGCTGGGATGCCGAAAAAAAAAAAAAAAGAATAAAAAAGAGTAAGATTTCCACGTCTTCCATAAGCAGCGGAATAAAAAAAAAAATCCTTGGAAGGACTACTGTGTAAAAATCCAGAATTCTTGAGAGTGCGAATGTAAAAAAGAACATAAAATCATCCCTAATATTTTTTTCCAAAATTTCTGAGAGGGTCATGACTCCCTCTTGCCCACTAGTCCTAACACTGTCCCTAGGGATGTGTTTTGACATTATCATAACGTTGCTTCTCATCATTTTTCCTTTCAAAGGCGGTGGAACATTAACACACAAAAACTAATGTCATGTGCTTTTTTTTTTTCCTCTAGATTTTTCCGACTCTAGATACTTTTGACATTTAGAAATTGAGGCTTTACATTTTTTAAGAGGATTTGCCTCTATTTCTCTAATTCAAATAGAGAACAAAATTATATACCATAAGCTCTAAGTTTTCAAATCTCTATCCGATTTAAATATTAAGATACGCAATATGGGAAATAGAGATGCCAAATAGCCGTGGACAAGGAGACACTCACTCCTCATAACCCCCTGTCTTTATCATACAAACCCTAAATTATCTACTGGTTCAAACTCTACCTGATTTTTCTTTGCATGGTCAGGGATATTTACTAGGGTGAGATTGGGCCATCTGAACTGGTTGGCTAGCCTTCTTAAGTGGGCCATACGTGACTCACTCATTTTAGTAATCCACATACTACCAATCGTTTATTGTTCTAGTCCATCTATTTAATGGCTATATGTCAATCAACTATTCGAAACATTGGTTGTTCCATAATCAACTGGAGTCCTTCCTATTGAACAACTCAATGGATGCCAGTGATCCATCCATGTGGACCCCACAATGTGGGTTGGATTGAATTTAGATGTAAATGGGTTCTAGTTGATTAAAAAAATTAAAATATATCCAGCCCACCCAGTTGCACTACCATAGTAATTCAACCTAGAATATGGGTCCAACTTCAGCAACTTGCTAGTCTGGTGGAATTTTTTTTTTTTTTTTTTTTTGACATGAAGATCATGACAACCATTGAATCAGAAGTAAAAATGGGCCGTCGGTCCAAATTGTTCCAGCCATTTACTTGGATAGGAAACAAATGAGATGTCAACCATGCCCTTGTTATCGAGCCATCCATCACTGCTGAAAATTTGCCCCATAAGAAATAAGAGATTCTCACTGTATAGATGAGTCTTATTCTGGTAAGAATTGTCCGCACATGTAGTACCTTACAAATTAACTTACTTTTGGGGCTCATTTAGGTATACGCCAATCATGTGAGATGGAAAGAACTCAGTAAGATTTAGGGAAAGTATAAAATATTAACAGTATTAGATCATTCAAATATTTTGATCTATGATCCTCAACTTCAATAATTTTTAAAGTTTTTTTTTATCTTTTTTAAAAAAAATTAATTCGATAGTGGCTAACGGTTGGGTCAACATCAAATTTGGGCTTGTCACAATTTATAGGGGTTAGTGCGTTTCTGACTATATATAGATCCACAATCTTTTTTCATAGTGTGGTAGATCCATTTTCTAAATTTAAATACCTAAAATGTCCAAGTTACCCTTTCTTTAAATCATATCCAAGATTAGTGGGATACGCCATAAATAATGGTCAACTGCCATTTGATTGTCCACGATAAATGAAATCCCATTAATGATATTTTCAAATAAATTTTAAAAAAAATACAAAAAAAATTTCAAAAGAACACAAATAAATTTTAAAAAACACAAATAAATTTAAAAAGACGCAAATAAATTTCAGAAAAAGTAAATAAATTTCAAAAGACGCAAGTAAATTTCAAAAGATCCAAATAAAATTCAAAAAATGCAAATACATCTCAAAAGACACAAATAAATTTCAAAAGACGTAAATAAAATTCAAAAACGCAGATAAATTTCAAAAAACGTAAATACATTTTTCAAAACTAAGATAAACCAATTTTCGAATTTCAGAAAAATTTGCCAAAAAATCAAGTATTTTTTTCCAAAAATCCTTTAAATTTATTTCAACAAAAGCAAATAAATTTCAAAAGACACAAATAAAATTAACAAACACAAATAGATTTCAAAAAACGCAAATAAGTTTTTTTTCCAAAAAAATTCAGATAGATTTTCCAAAAACTCAGATAAATTCTTAAACAAACTTAGTTAAATTTTCCAAAAACACAGAAAAATTTGTTCAAAAACTCAATTAAAATTTCCAAAATGGAGATAAATTTGTCAGAAACTCAGATAAATTTGTAAAAAACTCAAATGCATTTGCCAAAAACTCAGATAAATTTTTCAAAAACTCAGTTAAAATTTTCAAAATGGAGATAAATTTGTTAGAAACTTAGTTACATTTTCCAAAATCTTAGATATATTTGTCAAAAACTAAGATAGATTTGCTTCTAGGCTTCTGAAACCAGGTCACACTTGACTCGACCTGACTCGGACTAGAACGGACCCTATCTGGGTCATCTTCTTCCTCCTCTCGTTCTCATGTTCCTGAATAGGAACTAGAAACGTACGCAACGGACCCTATCTGGGTCATCTTCTTCCTCCTCTCATTCTCATGTTCCTGAATAGGAACCAGAAACGTACGCAACGGCAGGTCAGTTTGGGGCTTGGGTGAGGAGGTAGCGGTGGGAACCCTCGTTCTCCGGCGATGTCAACTGAAAATAAAAAACACAAACCGATTCTTCTCTGGAACTGGAGTTTCTGAGTTGCAAAACTGTTCTGGCAGTATGTACATCGGCCGGGGATGGCTGAGTCTTCTTCTTCGATAGGTTCCTCAAGCTTCTTCAAATAGCAACAAGCAACACTTTTTGTACTAGTGATATCTCCGGCGGCGAATGCAGTCTTGGCCTGGACTGTCTTCTCCAGTTTAAGCAAAGTCGGTGACGTGCAGGTAGCCTTCTCCGACGATCCACTTTTCTGAAATAGGGTTGTAAAATCAATGCCACCTCCAGAACCCCCTGTGACTGCGCACTCTTCCGTTCTGCGATGAATCGATGCTTCTGGAATCTCTTGCACACAACAACTACTTCACAGTTCAGATTTGGGCTTCTTCTTCTGACTGGATCGCAGCACGGAATTCTGCCCCTCTGGTTTTCTCGTTTGCAACTCCGGTGGGGCACAATTGGCAGACCCCGAACCTTTCCGATCTTCGGATCTTCTCCGGCGAGCCAGAGAACGATCTATCCCTTTGTTTCGAAACATGGATCGACTTCTCCGATCTTGTGTGGAGCAACCAGAACTCTGGCCCCAGTCATGACCGAATCTTGACTAGATCTGAGATCTTTAATCTCTGTTATGGGTTGGTTATCCGAGACGTACAATAGAGAATGAGAGGAACCTTGCCCTAAGGATGATGGAGAATGGAAGATCTGAAATTTTAAAATTCAAAATTTTATGCCTAAACAGTTAAAAGGGCAAATTAGTCATGAAAATGTATGATGTGGCGTATCTAGGGACCTCTCGCCAAAATATGTTCAGCTACGTGGCCCATTTCAGGGATCTATCTCTAATTTACTCTATTATATATATATATATATGTGTGTGTGGGGTAACATGTTAATGACCTCGAAGGATTGCTAAATAAAGCTATAAAATTACATAACCGAGCTGAGATGCTTTTGTAATGTTATTCTGAAGATTAAGAGGAAGCTATAAATAAAAAACATGTTGTTTTGCTTCTAGTTGTATGCTTGTATCGTTTTTATAAGCTGCATTTCTTTTGAAAGTGATAATTAACACGAATATGCAGGTAATTTCTGTAAGTATCAAGAAGTGCTTGTAGTCGTATGATTGTATCCTTCTTCTGAAACTAAACCATACAGAAATACCATCGTAAGTTATTTTGGTTGTATATGTATGGAGAGCATTTTTTATTAGTTATTTTATTTATGGGTTGTTTAATTAAGATACGGTTAAAGGACCACATGATCATGTCACACCTAACATAGGAAGTTTAATAGCTTAATCAGTATAGATATTGAAACTATAGACCTTTGATCTCTTTCTTTCTCCATTTGGGCGGACAATTGCAAAGTCGATTATCATCATCATGTTTCTGTTGATCACTCGTATTAAACATCAACATCAACACGAAACATAAAACCCGGATCGAGAGTGTCTACTCATGCATAGAGTGACAGCTGATACATGCATACTCCTCTTGAAGGAGAGGCCCAAGTTCAAGTACGATGAATTCCCTTGGGGCCTGTTTGGATAAATGAGGAGTGGAGTGGAATGAAGTGGATTTCACATGTGGAGTGGAGTGAAGAGAAGTAGGTTGAAGTTAAAGTAGAGTACTTCACTTCACTCCATTTGGATGCTTATTTTGAAGTTAAGGTTTGAAATAGAATCCACTTTTATTTAAAGAAATGGAAGTATTTAAAGTTGAAGTGAAATGGAGTACATATGGCTCACAACATTACTTCATCTATTGAGCCAGACTCATCCAAACGGAGTAGAGTTGAAATTTTAGACTGTTATGGCCCATTTAACTTCACTCTACTCTATTTTTTGCCTATCCAAACAGGCCCTTGAGGACATGAAGAGTGGGAGACATGGTTTTAAATATTGCTACCAGATTATATGATCATTTTTATATGTATTCGTTGTACAGTCAAAATCCCTATATATATATTAAATCTATAGTTAGATGCATGACTTTGTAAATTAAGTGTATTAGGAATGAGTATGTTTACACTGTTATGGATAACAACATTGTTTTATTTTTTTATTCTTTTGAGGTTGTAGATTAAATAAACTTAAAACAATAGTCTTTAACGTGATGAATGAAAGAAGGTAGATCTCACATGTACGATTCCAAACATTGGGGTACATCATGTATTGTCAGTTCTTGTGAAGCCCACAAAGATGAATGACAATCAAGGAAAAGAGGGAGATGAATGGATCAGCATGTGAGTTAGGGTTGACCTCTCTATCAATCCATTTAAATGCTTCTGGCCCTTGATTTTAGCTCCTGAAATTTCATTGGCTACATATTGTGCAAATTTAGTTTTTTTATATAATCTAACAATTTTTTTTGTACTCCTGGTTATGTTAATGTAAAACCAGAGTTATTAGCGGTTGAAAGGAGGTAGTCCTTTGTAAAGTTAACGGGTAGGTGGAATATATGTGTCAACAACGAAGGGACTCAATAGAAAAGAGGATTTATAAATTAAGTTTCCTCAACTAATTATTTCTTAGCAAAACCTCAAGGCGTTAGTATAGCTAATATAAGTACTTTTCAATACTCTCACTTGGCTGAAATCCACTTCTCAACACTCTCCCTCATGTGCATCCCCAATACTTTTCGTGGCATAGATTTTCCATCGTCAAGACATTCCTCTTGCGATTCAAACTTGCGATCGGTTGACTCTGATACCATATTAAGTTTCCTTAGCTAATCATTTCTATCAAAATCTCTAGACATTAGTAGAGGCAACCTAAATACTCTTCAATATTGTAGGCACTAGTATTTTTAGTTGTGACCGCATAAATAATTAATAACTTGAGAACAACAAATAGCTTTTGTCCTTAGTGGGTAATTAATTGCCTGGATGAATGAGTCTTTTTTATATAAATTTTGAAGCACAAATGTTGGCATCGGCCCATATCTATCCCATGTATGCGTCACAGGCTCAGAGCGTTAGCCTTGACAAATGCAATATTTAGCATTTTAAAGCTCGATCACATGTTGGTATCTGCCAAACATGTTGATGTATGTATCACACTTTTTTATTTGGTAAAAGAATGTATGTATCACTATCACACTTGTTCTACATATTGGACAATTGATAAATTAATACTCAAAAGTGGCTCAATATCAGTCAACACGGGTCGTATCAATTCAATTTTTAAAACCATGAGTGGAACTCAAGTCTCAGCACTGGTGCTGCACTTACAAGTTACAACACCTAACTTAGCCACTGCTGCCACTAGGGCAGCATGCCAAATCTGGAGATAGAGATAAAATTTCAAACCAGCTATATATATGATCTCATTTCCACTGATGCTATTTTGGACAAGGATCTCAGAAAGTGGGAAAGTCCTACTAATTGGAAAAATAAGGAGAATTCTAAAGGTGGAGCAACCTCTTTTGTGGATCCCCACTGAAGGTTTTTTAGGACCCACTAGAATGAATTACTAGTTCTAATTTAACCAATCAATGCAGCGGAAATAAACCAATCAGATAGAACTAGCAAATAAATCTACCAATCACACACCACAAGAAGGCAGACACAAATTTTACCGTGGAAACCCTTTCCGGGAGTAAAACCACGAACCAGAAATCAAGAGTTCACGAACAGTTTACAAGATATACTCACAAGCTCCTGTACCTCAGTCTGTACCTCGACCTCAGGACTGTAGTTGTTCTTGCACAGAATCCACTAACACGGCTTCCACCGTGCACCGTTCTCCTTACTTGATCTCCTCGCACCTTGTCCACCAAGATGATCAATCTTCTAAAGAGAGTAGAAGCAACAAAACATTCTAGAGCAGTCCTTCAGAACAATCTCTCAATGGCTCTAGAGAATAAACTCTCCCTTATGATCTCTCTAACTCAGATTAATGAGAGTGGTGGTGATCTCTATAGGGTTGAGAGTAACACCCAATTTATAGGCCCAAATTCATGCATAAGTATTCTAATCATAATCCACTCAGAATAGCACTCATCTTCAAACACTATTATAGAGTCCGGATCAAACTCTTCTATCCCGTCCCAGCTCGCTATAGCGAGACCTGCTACTGTCTCAAGTTCTGTCAACAACGTTTGTACATTGTTTGCACTGTTTACTGTTTCCATCCGGTTTTCATGAGCTTTTGTCAACAGCAACAGCTGGTCCTGACAAGGACTTTGATGGATGACTTTTATTCTAACAATCTCCCCCTTTTGGCAATTCTTGGACAAAATCCCCTAGAAAAAAAAAATACAATTCGATCTACCTAAAAGTAAAACCCAAAATACATTGAATTTTAAAAAAAAATTCAGCACTGTAGATCTTGTATTGCCTTTGCTTGCTTGAACGTTCAGATCTTGAATTGCCTTGGCTTGTAAAGCTCCCCCTAGCTCCATTCTTCTCCCCCTATTTTTGTCCATAATTGACAAACAAATATTATCATGCAGCTTCTGTCAACCTGGATGCAGTAGCTCCCCCTCAATATTGACTCCCCCTCAAAAAGATCTTCGAATCAGCACTGGGGTGGGGGCTTGATCTTGCAGATCAGGGGTGATGAAGCTTAGGCACACACACTTGTAAATTTAAATATTTCAGCAAAGTGTGTACCAATATAGAAGAGACGTCTTCTTTCTTGACCCAGACAGCTTTGGTATTCTTCTTTGTCAGCTCAGCCTTCTGCGTTTTCCATTGCTTCTTATTCGGTAAACTTCGCAGCTTGTTGCAATGGGGTCGAATGTGTCCTTTAATTCCACAGTGATGACAAGTGGGAGTTCGTTCAGGGCGTAACACATTCTGCTTCTTTGGAGCTTTCTTTGCAACACTAACAACCGGATTAGTAAAAACTGAATTTTTAACAAAATAATTTTTACCTTTGGCATTTGAAGTGGATGCTCCATCAGGGTAGCCAATACCATGTTTATCAGTGTTTGCCTTTTGACTGCACAGGATGTCATCTAATTTTCTCGATCCAGTGTTCATCCTATTCAATGAAGCTTTAGAAGTGTCTAACTCAGATAGAACCATCTTGAGTCTTCCATTCAGATCAGAATTCTCTGCTTTCAAAGTCTTCATATCAGAATCAAGTAAGTCACACTTTTGTGATTCTCCAGTCAATCTGTCAGCCAACTTGTTATTTTCATCCTCCAATTTTTGTACTTTTGCAAGTGAATCTGCAAGTTCAGCTTTCAAGGAGGAATTCTGCTCTTCAGACATTTGCCAATTAATAGCAACTTTTTCATTCACTTTAACCATCTTCATGGTTTTCTTGAAAAGTGTTTCATATTCAGCTTTCCAATCTGGTTCTTCCTCTGACTCAGTATCTTGATCAGTCTCAGCTTCAGAAGAAACATGGGAAGCAACAGAACTACAAGTTGCCATAAAAGCAATAAACTTCCCCTTGCCAGTGTCAGACTCGGAATTTTCATTATTCTCATCAGAAGTGTCATCTTCCCAAGTAGTATTCAAGGCCTTCTTTTGAGATTTTTTGTTTCCGCAATCATTAGCAATGTGTCCATAGCCTTGACACTCATAACATTGAATCCCTTTAAAAGATTTCTTCTTTCCAGAATTTTTAGGGATCTTCACATTGGTTTTCTGTCCCTTCATAAAAAGCTTAAATTGCTTCATGAACTGTACAGCAACTTGGGGATCAATTTCCTCGGAATCTGAATCTGAATATGAATCACTTGCAGCTTTCTTATATGATTCATTGGACGCTTTCTTGAATGATTCTTTCAACGCTTTCAATGCAATACCTTAAGATTTTGTCGTCCCATTAGACCTAAGGTTTGCTTCAAAAGTTTGTAGGTTGCCAACCAACTCATCAACTTTGAGTGTATTCAAATTTTTATTTTCCTCTATGGCCACAACCTTTCCATCAAACCTTTCTGGGAGAGACCTCAAAATCTTTTTAACAATTTTGTTTTCAGGAATTGGTTCTCCCAAAGTAAAGGTATCATTCACAATTGCATTCAGCTTCGAATTAAAATCATCAAAGGTTTCATCATCTTCCATCTTTATGGTTTCGAAAGCTGTATACAATTTCTGAAGTTTCGACTGTTTGACAGTGTCAGTCCCTTCATGTACAGTCTGTAGAATATCCCAAGCTTCTTTTGCAGTAGTACATGTAGAAATTCTACGAAACTCAGACATATTAACTCCATTATAAATAGCATTCAAAGCCCTAGAGTTACAAGTGGCAGCCAACTCTTCTTCCTTATTCCACTGATCTTCAGGTTTGGGACCAGTTACCCCATTAGCAGTAATAGTGGGCAAGGAATAGCCATTCTCAACAGATTTCCAAACTTTCAGATCTATGGCTCTCAAAAAGGCAATCATCCTGGCTTTCCAATAAGCATAATTGCTACCATCCAACAAAGGAGGCTTATTGGTTGAAGTGCCTTCGCGGTAGATATCCATTCTAGCAATTATGGATCAACACAATAAAATAGTGTAACCCGCTCTGATACCACGTGAAGGTTTTTTAGGACCCACTAGAATGAATTACTAGTTCTAATTTAACCAATCAATGCAGCGAAAATAAACCAATCAGATAGAACTAGCAAATAAATCTACCAATCACACACCACAAGAAGGCAGACACAAATTTTACCGTGGAAACCCTTTCCGGGAGTAAAACCACGAACCAGAAATCAAGAGTTCACGAACAGTTTACAAGATATACTCACAAGCTCCTGTACCTCAGTCTGTACCTCGACCTCAGGACTGTAGTTGTTCTTGCACAGAATCCACTAACACGGCTTCCACCGTGCACCGTTCTCCTTACTTGATCTCCTCGCACCTTGTCTACCAAGATGATCAATCTTCTACAAGAGAGTAGAAGCAACAAAACATTCTAGAGCAGTCCTTCAGAACAATCTCTCAATGGCTCTAGAGAATAAACTCTCCCTTATGATCTCTCTAACTCAGATTAATGAGAGTGGTGGTGATCTCTATAGGGTTGAGAGTAACACCCAATTTATAGGCCCAAATTCGTGCATAAGTATTCTAATCATAATCCACTCAGAATAGCACTCATCTTCAAACACTATCATAGAGTCCGGATCAAACTCTTCTATCCCGTCCCAGCTCGCTATAGCGAGCATTAGTCTCGCTATAGCGAGACCTGCTACTGTCTCAAGTTCTGTCAACAACGTTTGTACATTGTTTGCACTGTTTACTGTTTCCATCCGATTTTCATGAGCTTTTGTCAATAGCAACAGCTGGTCCTGACAAGGACTTTGATGGATGACTTTTATTCTAACACCCACCACTTTTTTCTAGTTGTAATTCTCCATTGTTTCGAATTTGAATGGAGGAACCATGCAAGAAAAAATAGCTTCTATAATTATTTAAATAAAATAGTAAAATAATAAAATATTACTTTTTGATAATAGAAAAATCAGTTTCATTAGAGAAAATGGTATTTTCTACCTTGAGTAAAAGTCATTTCTCCTGCTCTTTTGTGAAAGTTAGTTACAAGAAAATTAACTTTCCCTATGAAAGATATCTAGACAGGAGAAAAAGAATTTTTCTAGAGAAAATTTCTCACTCTAGACTTTTCTCAATTTCCAAACAGTGATGAAATTAGATCTTGATCTATTAAAAAAGGCATAAGAATAGTCTTGGGTTTGTTCCTATGACTCAAGTACTACTGGTCAGAAGCACTACTCAGGAGACCTTATTCTAGAGTCCAGACATGCCTCTTAGATATAGGTAGTTAGCCATTAGTGGAAGAGGCATCTCATCCTCCCATGGCCCGTCCAGGTGGGTCTAGGAAGAATAAGTTCCAGTACTCTGCTATATTGTACTGTACCACTGCTCTAAACAAGCAAACGAGAAAAGGAGGATTGTACAGTGCCCATTTCAGAACTTTTTGGTACAACCAAATGAATAGAAATGTCCGAAATCCATGCTTTGATGCATTCCAAAAGTAGGACACCACATACATCCATGAACAGGGCACATTTGAAAAGCATTGGAGATCCTGCGGCGGATAAATTTTCACAATTGGTGCAGCCACACAACAATGAGGCATTAGCTAACAGCTGGTTTGTATAAGCATGCCGCAAAATGGTTTCCTCGAATTTTTCCTCTTCCTCAAACCACCCCTAAACAAGAAAGGATATTGGAAAGAATCACAAAATACTTAGTTTATTTTTGCGATTTTCCTCGTGAAAAAGCGGCTGTGCTAAATATAGAATTTATTATAGTATAAAGACGTTTTTCTACTTTTTCTTGTTTTTTCTATAGAAAAGTATGTACACCCAACGTGCAAAATTTCGTCAAGTTCATGGAACTTGTATGCACGCAAACGCCTCCAAGTTTATATACCCTATCCACCTTACAATCAACCTTTCGACACCGTTGGTGGATTCAGTTGGCTAATTGAGTGTTCTTGAGGAAGGAATATTAAGAGCTAAGCTAATAAAGAGTCTATGGTGGAGATATAGATAAGTAGATTTATGTGCTAGTTTCCAACTTAGATAAGAAAGGCATCTATAAATTCATATCCCTCTCAACACCCCAAGAGAAAAGCAATCTTGTAACATTTTCTGTCAAAAAATGTGCACTTCAAGTCTTCAAACTTACATTGAAAATTTATTGGAATAAAAATGACAATCAAAGATGACCATGAAAAAATTGAAGGGTAATGATTTCCACTCCCTGAAATCCACGGCTGTTTTCAAAAGTGCCCTTAAATTCATGGTTCCTTTTAAGAACACTACTTGGTGGACCTGATATGATGACCCAATAGAAGGCGGTGCCTCCAATAAAAATGTAAATGCAGGTCCACACACATAATCATTGTCACTTGTTTATTATAGTGGTAAGAGTTCCATTATTCAATGTGAAAGGGTTTAAGATGATGGGCTCAGACGGCGACATGGGGTCCTACACTCCTACTTCATACATTCATACGCATTACAACTGTTTGGAAAATGACAGCAGCAGATGCTTTTGAACACGTTTAAGTGTCTAGGAACATTACAAAACTCAACCCTATTTAAATCACTAGCAACTACACCAATGTCTAAAATTATGGATTCAATGGTACTCCAATCCCTTTGGCCATTAATAGGCTTCCGAGGATTTAGTGCAAAAATTAGCGCATAGAGGATCGAAAAATGTGCACCAAGAACACCATTTTGAAATATAATGCATCCAAAGGCCGTCCTACTATTTGATGTGATAAAAGCTGCATCCCAGAAAACCTGAGTAACATCTGAATTCCCCCTTGGCCCTGCATTTGGGTGGGGATGGCTTATTTGGAGATTTTCATTCTTTGATAATCTTGGATTAATCAGCATATTATTGACCCACCTAATGGCATTATCAGGGTTTAGACTAACAATACTCAAAAGGACTCCACTTAGACCACCAAAATGAAAGATCCAAGCCTGGGATTAATGATCCTTAAGCGGGGTTAGATGAGTTATAACCAACAAAATCTAGCAACCATTCACAAATGGATCATCCCTTTTCAAGTTTATAACCAAGCATTCACATCCCAAACCAAATTGCTTGTGCAAAATCACTTTGGAAGAAGGCGGGCTTATCCATGTCCAACTTCCTACTACATAAAGGGCATTAACCACTAATGCTAGGTATCTTAGAATTGAGGATTTTCTTTAATAGTTAAGTTATACGCTAATGGTGGTTACTTGACCATTGTTTGTGAACATCCATATACCCTTTTATCCTCATGAATATTATGAGAAATGTAGATGTTAAGAATAACATCAACATCCTTATTATACTTGAATCTAGCAAATCATTAACTACCACATTTGGGTTAGATATATATAGGAGATATGCAAGGTTACCATAAATCCTTTGCAGAACCCAGCACCCCCCCACCCCAGATAGCCTAAATCCTTTGCAGAACCACAGCCCCCACCCCCCTTCCTGTGGCCTGCTTCCCAAACATTTGAGAATATTCGAAAAAAATTAGTTATGAGAATCCCAAAAAATAACAAATTACTGTTAACTAAATATTTCCAGCAGAAACAACTAGGGTTCAATCTCTGGCCATAGCACTGATGCTGAGGAAATTGCATGAGTGTCTGTGAGTGGGTTTTGAGTACTTACCTTACCAAAAAATAAATAAAAAAACTCTCCTCATGTTTTAAATAATAGGTTTAAGTTATCATTCCTAGTGTCTTTAATCCCTAGACCCTTAGTCAATTGGACATTTTGTTGTTAGCCACAACCTGATTGTTATATTATATGTAAATTTTGAAGTCTTGGACCCGTTTGTAAATTCTAGTCTAATCTAATAATAAATTAGGTTCAAAACAAATGTTTCTGATTTTTAAATGTGGATTTACATTTAATCTCTTTGATAAAAATATAAAATACTCTATTTTATAATCAACTGTGAGTGGCAGAGTGAGATTTTCTTGACCCACTTTTCATAAAAAAAAAATATTTTTGGTAGCATCATGAAAAATTAATTGCCTTCTACAACTATTTTTTTTAAGGACGTCGCCGCAAATCATGAAAAAAATAAAAACTATGGAAAAATATTTTTTCTCCGTAGCACTTTCATAGAAGCAATGCTACACAAATGTGCCCTTAAGTTCAAATAATGTTTTTTTCTTTTTCCAGAAATAGGTACAGGATTAGGTTTAACGGACGTTCTAAACCTAAAATTTTATGTGCTTTTCTTGAAGCCCCCACTCTATGCCAAGAAAAGACGAGCATGAGGCAGTCAACAACTAGATTTGGACTAGACTCACCTGTGTCCAGGTCCAAATCCATTTACAATTGAACAGTCCCAAGATTCCAAGCCTGGTCAAGGTGTGAAATGGACCCTAGCCCTCGTACATAAATTTGCCCATTTAGAAAATGTGCATTCTTAGTTCCACTCATCTAAAGCCTATTAGTTCATTAATACCCTCATCCAGGCTTTAGCACTAAGCACAGATGTTTTAAAAAAAAAAATTCAGAGAAATTCATAGAAAACCTTATTTATATAACATGTATATGTTGTACATTATTATCAATTTGCTTAGCAGGTATATTGTATATGTCTGTATACATGTATTTAAAATTTAAATGGGCTGAGCCCAAATCTGGCCAGTATGGGTTTAACCCTAAACATCGATTTGGATCTGGCGCATTGAACCAATTCCTGTTTCAGGCCTGCCTAAATGGTCGTGAACTCAAGCCGAATCTGGACAGGACTAAGGCCGGCCTAATGGTCTGCCTAAATCCTGTGACAGGCCTGCCTATTTGAGTTGAGTCAATTTTCCAATGCAAGAAGATCCAAGAACACTGGTTGCACTACAATACAGTGGTTACCGTCGTGGGCCCAATCCAGATTGTCTATGTCCCAAATTCATCATAACTAGAGGATCTCAGCCATTCACTGGGAGCAGGGCTTCCATAGAGCTGAGAAAAAAAAAATCAGGCTTGGGCCGGACTAATGTGTGATTGACTATGAGCCCAATAAGTATTTCAAGGCACAAATCTTAGTCCAGGTTTGAGACTTGGAACTTGGATCCGGCCTCCCTAGTAGAGGAAGTAAAAGGCCTAAGCCAACCCAATACAGGCTATAGTCCAATAAAGGACCAAGTCCAACAAAGTCTTGAGACCACTAAGGTTTGGACCATAAGCTATTAGCCCCGCCCAACAATAGTTTCCGGCCATAGATTCGGGTCAGGATTAAGCCCTTTGGGCTTGATGGACAGTGCCAACCACTCATATATGGGCCTTGCTATAGGGGACCTTCATAGAAATGGAGGGCGCATTATATAATGATTAATAAAAGTTTAGAGTAAAACAAGGGCATATACTTTTGCCAGTAATGTTTAAGACTTAATCAAGAGTTTAAGGTAGTTCTATTTTTTAATCTTAGTTTAACATAAAATAAAAAAGTGTAGTGAGGTGTATATAAAACAGAATGCACGGTGAAAGAGACATTGAAACATAAAAGAGACAGACAATTGGAAAGTGATAAGGACAAAGTGATGTGATGAGCTATTAATTGAGAGACTTCCTGTCAATGCCTTTGTAGATTTATTAAAGGCACGACCATGGGTCCCTTCTTATCATATACTAAGTGCATCTACTAAGTGCATGTTGGCGCTCCATTTCTCTATTTCTTTAAAATTAGTAGAGGTTAAAAAAAATAAAGTGTTTGGCATCAGCTTTCGGCCTCTACCAATTTTAGAGAAGTAGATAATGCCTCTACTTTCCACAGCCCCCTTGATGAGGTAGTTGAGAAATAGAGGGAAAAAATAAGATGCGGAGCTACAGTGTTTTGTGCTTAATCACGCTTAGTTCGTTCTTTTAATTTTTCTCTAAATCTGAGAGAGATAATCAAGATCCAAACCGTTGAAAATGTTCACAAGGTCAAATATGGCCATGCATCTAAATTCCAACCGTTGAATCATCACCAATCTCGATATATGTGTCAAAAACCGTGAACCATTAGATATAATTTGTTATGATCTGTGGGCCCCAAATACAAGATCAAAACCGTTGGATATGTTTGAAAGACTAAAAATGGCTATGTGGTCAAATATGATCACATAATACCTCGTGAATCTCAAGATATGTGCAAAACAAAAATAACCATTGATGTATTATGCACAATATTGTATTTGTCCATGAACAATAAACTGTTTCAATTATTTTTATTATTTAGAGGCGTGTAAAATAAGATCTAAGCCGTTAGTAATGTTCACAATATCAAACATAACCTTGAGACCATATTTCACCTGTTCGATCATCACCAATCACTAGATATGTGCAAAAAAAGTGAGCCATTAGGTATAATTTTGTAGACTATGTGGGCCCCAAACACAAGATTCAAACCTTGAGATCTCTTTGAAAGGCTGAGCACATTCACGTGGTCAATTTTCATGGCCTAATACCTTGTGGATCTCAAGAAATATGTGAAAAACTCTCAACCAATGATATAAAAATGTCTATTTAGCATAGACCATTGCATTACCAAACACCTCCTTTTATTTTAGCCTCTTTTTTCTACGGCTCTTTTTTGTATGGATCTATTTTGAATGATCTTTAAAAATAGACTAGAAAGCCTGAAAAGTTAGGTGTGATGAAGCATCCATACATGGTATATGATCAGTGTATAAATGTTTTAAGTGCGTTAATTTGATTCCTGGCATTATCTTGATTGGCAGGGCATAATTTGTTATCATATCAGCATTGGATCTGATCATAGTTTCGGTGTAATCCCCTCCCCACAATCCATGATGGACGATTGTGAATTGTGATCCAACTGATTATTAAGGCTAATGGGCCACATTGTATGTAATGAATTATGCAAACACATGTAGCTGCAGAGATTTCTCTCACCAAAAGTGGTAAAAAAAACCAAAAAGATGAACAATTCAACAAGAGCCTCAGGTAAATCATTTACTTGATGGGATTATAGAAGTAGGCCTGTGTGTGAGAGAGAGATAGAGAGGATAGAAAGATGTTAGCTTTCAGAATGTGATTTAACAGAAAAGAAGAAGAAGAAGAAGAATAATAAGATTGAGAATGTGATGTTAGCTTGTAACTGATTACTGTAGTTGAAAATTTATACAATGTTTGGGGTGTGTGTGGAGGAGAATCCATGAAAAGCACACTAGTCAAAGAGGGACCCATGACTTTGACGGTTCGAATCCTATGACGCGTTTTGATTTGAGTGGGACTCACATACATCAAGCCAAAATAACATATGGAAAGAAGAGAACAAAAAGAGTCGGTGCATAGGAAATATATATGTCCACGTCGAGTTTAAGAAAAAAGGAGTGGTTTTTTTGGGTACCCAGCCAAGGTGGCTGCGATCCAAGAGAGCCCACATGCTCGCAAAAAGAAATCCACACAAAGCCACATAAGTGGAAAGAGAGCCCACACATACGGAAAGAGGGTAATTCCACACATGCGGAAAGAGTTATCATATCTGATTCAAACCCTGAACACTCAAGTGAGAATTGTACTAAGAAAAAGTCTACATGAATAAATTTTTAGCCTGAATTTATGACAACCCCCATGTCATCCCTTGAATATTCAAGGGATGACATGGGGGTTGTCAAAAATTCAGGTTAAAAAGTTTGTCCATGTAGCACAGTTGTTGTACTAAAGAGCCGTTCTTTAAAAAGGAAATACTGCTTCTATTTTTCTTCAGAGTCCTTGAGCTTTCTCCTCTCTCTCTCTACTTCATACACATGAATGGGCCAGAAGATGGTCTCATCATGGGCTGATTTGATGTCCAAGTCTCCAAGATATTCTTACTTCGTCGGCAACAACACAATCAAATCACTAATATTTATGATATTAGACACAGATCTAATTGATAATAAATGGCATAATATGAACTGTTCACATTCTCTCAACCACAAAAACTTTGATCCTGTCTGTCGGCAGATGCTGCTAACATATCATGCTACCCCTAAAAATTGGACTTGGACCAGTCGTCTGATGGGGCCAACTAATGTGGCCCTTGCACCATTATATCAATCTCACCGACCTAATAATCGTCCTGCAAATGATAATAGAACAATAACAGTCAATGACCCAGATCCAACGTGGGGAATCTTGTGGGTATATAGTTGCTGATTGAGGGGAATTAGATCATGCATCACTATCAAAACCATGAACTTATATCGTAGGTTCATATAGCTGGCCAAAATACAACTATACAAGAGTGCTTTCTCAATATCTTTTTGTCATTGTGTTCATATAATAACTGAATGGGTCGGTTTGATAGAAGAATGTTAAAAATATAATTAAAATAAAACTTACTATGTGATATCAGTACTTTCTTGACATTCCAATTGCATGCAAAATTCAAGCACAATTTGGTATTGTTAGTGGAATGGTTGAAATATCAGAAGTTCTATCTAACTATCAAAAAAAAAAAAAAAAATTACCCATTTGAGAATTGGTGGAGCGGCATAAAGTGTGGGTTTGCTCCCTATATTTTGTATTCAAAACCGCCGCAGACTTGGCCAGTGTGTGTTTTGTATGGGTTTAGCATGCACCACTCTAAATATTAATCTTATTGGGGGCAAAGACCTACTTCATTCAAAATAAAAAAAATAAATTAATAAACTATAAAAAATTTAGCGAAGTCTTAAATTTTCTTAAGAATCTAAAATCCGGCTACATTGGTCTTTTCAAATTCTCCCACTAAAACCTACTTTGATGAAAGTACAAGTTTATTTCAGCTTTACAACTAACAAAACATGCTACCTAACTCCAATACCTTCCAATTGCTTTTCTGTACAGCAAAGGCACATACATAAATTAATAGCCAAAGATACCCAAATCAAATCACATGTGTAATTAATTCTCAATTCAAAGCACCCAAAAGCCACAAATCACATGTATGGTGAGATTTACAAGGGCCTTTGAGTTGGATTGCTCTGCAATCTGACTGACTAACAAGGTTGTATCTTTCACTTTAAATAGTTGGTTTATCAGTTCAATTGTAATTTGAATGACATAAGAAGTCATTAATTAGAAACATGTCCTTAAGACAAAATGATAGTTTTATTATATGCCTTGACTATCAATCTCTCCATTTTTATTTAGTATTTTTTGCCTCTGTTTTGAGAAGTTTTGACCTTTTATTTCCAATATTATGTCCAACAGTTTAAATTCCAAATCTATGCTAGCTGTTGATGCTAATGAAAACTTGAAGAGGAAAAGCAGATGAACAGAGCCATAAACCATCATAATTGAACAGTGAAAGGGATAAACCATCTTTTCAGCCCAAATATACAATTATATAAAGTAAAAAAAAAAAGACAAGCACACAGAGCAGAGATGATTAAAGAAAGTGCAGTATTTTATACATTTAAAAACTAAAACATGAGGGTGACCTCGCCAAGAAATTAAGATAACAATGAATCAGAAGGTGGGAAATGGCTCTTATATTAGGGATAGGGATGTAAATGGGTCTCCGATTCTCTAATTATCTGCAGGTTCCGACCCGTTAAAAACCGGGTTTGGATTCTTATTTAGGCCCCGATAAGTAAATGGGTCCGAGTCCAGTTCCACCTAGGTTCGGACCCGTAGACCCAAAACCTGATATATTACCTCAATTTTCTAAAATCTCTCCTAAAAACCATATTTTTTAAATGTTATTTTCCACCTAGACCCAGACTCGTCCGATATATGGTTCTGGTTCCAGAGCCAAGAACTGGTTCCGAAACGGTTCCGGATCCGGATCCGGTACCACCTTCTCCTTAACGGATGGACCTGGAACCGAAACTGACCTGTTTACAACCCTAATTAGGGATGGCAGACAGGTCGAGTTGGGTAAAATTGGGTTGGGTTGGCCCAAGATGTCTACAGTTTGAACCCAAACTCAAATCCAACCCATTTTAAAAGAAGTCACATAACACCAGTACGCACCTGATGTGGTCAATCCAACCTGCTCGAATAACCTGCATCCAATGGGGGTCAGCCTGTTTAACAGGACCCAATCTTTAAGATTGAGCCAAGCCCAATCCATTCCAAACAGTAAGCATGTATTTGAGTTTGGTTGCAGGCACAAGTAAAAAGTCCAATAAAAGCAAGCTATTCCATTCAAATGAACTATTCTGAGTACTACGCTATTAAACCACCAAACCGTTTAAATGGGTTTCAATATGCAAGTCGACCCATTTAAATGGGTTATACATAACAATCCAAACTCGACTCATCTAAATGTGGGCCAGGGTTTCCTAATTTATTGCAGGTTGGGTTATGCAGGGAAATTAGTCCGGATATGATTCTGGTTAGTGGGCAAGGCCAGATTTTGCCACCCCTAATCTTAAAAACCTAAATAATGATTGCATCACAGGTTGTACATCATCTCATAGATTGAAACTTTTGAAATGCAACCATCAAGCACTGGTTTGTCTGATCACAAGAAAAGGATGTGATCCAGCCCCATAAGCGATGGACCCACCAATCCAGTAGAACACCTCGATTCACTGGTCAAGGCTTTGTTTGTTGGATGTGTTTGGGCTTGTTAGTTATTTTCCTTTCTGCTTTCCTTCTATTGGTGGACAAGTTTTTTTCACTTGTTTTCTCAACACCCTCAAAGAGATTCTATTTAGTCCTTGAGTTAATTTAAAAAGCAAAAATTCCAAGTCAAACTAAGCTGGAGTTGGGATGAATGAAGTTCATAATGTAATTGAATGTTGGACATAAGTGTGGCTCACCTGTTTAAGTGTCCCACTCATAATGGGCCCTTAAGGTTGATCCATGCATACTAGGGGGACTCCATCTGTTTTTTTTTTTTTTTTAAATCAACTAAAGAGGCAAAGGAGAGTTTCCAATAATTTAAGTTTTCTATTTGACAATGAAAGAAGGTTCACTATATAAACCTACTAAAAGTAGGACTTCATAATGGGAATTGACTCACATAGGTAAAAGCTATAACTGAGGGGTTTAAGTTCTACTCTCCCCGTGTAGCTTGGATGTTTGTCTTTCTTTTTGGCCTTGTTGATCGGTTGTTCCTGTTTTTCCTCTAATGAATTTCTCCCTCTACCAAAAAAAAAAAAAAAGTTCTACTCTCCTCACTTCAGTTAACACTGCTGGAATCATCTATCATATCATGCATAGGAAGATGAGAGGAGTGTAATAATTCCCTCCTAGAAGGAAGGATTTGATAGCAGGCATCTATGAGAAAATCATCTGATCATGGAGATGGGTTCGCATTTAGATTGCACCTTGCATGTACGGATCTATCCTCATTACACTAGATCTTATTATAGTAACTGATCATGAAAGCAAACAATGACAATACTGTTTTTTTTTTTTTTTTTTTTTGATAAGAAGGTGCCAACACCACTCAACCATGAATGTTTTGGCGGCGGACAGTATTGCAGTTTGAGGAAGATAAAGGGGGATTTTTATTTCCAATCTCCCTATTTAATTTAGGGGGCAGGTAAAAAAATACAGTCCTTATTTTATGCTGGATATAAGGTAATAAAAAGAAAAGAAAAGAGGGAAATATTTGCAGTTTCTATTTTTATTTTTTATTCGACCCGCGAAAAGATATACTCTGGAATACTAGATTCATTCAAAGGAAATATAACAAAGAAGACAAGAACAAATAAAAAGTAATAAAAAAAAAGGAAGGAGTAAGAAATTTAATATGCACATAAATTATGGGAATCCATAAAGGTATTTATTGATCTTTTCTCAATAAGATTCAAGAATAATATTACATTATAATAAGCACTTAAACTGATTCACCATGAGGAGAACATGTTTTCAACTCATTGTTGGACACAGAAGAAGTTATCTGCATTGCTTAGATGTAATACAGAACCTGTATCGAAATTAATTCATGCAATAATAATAAAAAATTAATGTACATATTTAAGGTTAACCTGTTTACAGCATAGTTTCCAGTTAAAGTTGTAAGAAAAATAAAATGCAAGAAGACAGACAGAAAGTCTCCACTGTCTTCAAACAATGTTAGATCAATCGAACCCTGCATAGCAGAGTTGTTGTGATCCTAAAAGAAATGCCAATGCTATTCTCTTCGATTGTTTTTAGTGCGCATCTTGGAAAGGAGGTGCTCCTGCTTCTGGCTATACATGTGCTTTATATGCTTATCTTCTTTTTCTTCGTTAAGTTTTTGCAGCCCCTTTACAGTAGGTCTTTCCATCCTATGCATGCGACTCTCATATTTCCCATCCATGGGACTGTCACTATGCTCATGCTTGTGCCTATCCATATGAGACCGGTGATGGTGGTGGTGGTGGTGATGCTTATGGTGATGCCGATCACTCGCTAATTCAGGATGGTTAGCACGGTAGCGGCTGCTCCTTTGCCGATTGCGTGCATCATATCGATGGTGCCTAGCTTTCTGGTTATGATGGTGAGAACGGTGTGGATGATGGTCATCTTCTTCATGGTGATGACTAATAGGAGGCTGCCCATACTCCCTGTTGACACTGTTCTTTTGTTTCCCTGCTCCAAAACGATCCTCCCACCAGTCATATAATGGATCAAACAGTCCCTTCTGATGTAGCAGCCACAGGAGCACCACCACTGCAAATAGAAAAGATCATCATTTGGACTTCTGCATTTCAATCTGGTGGGCAACATGAATATTCCACCAGACCAACAGCACATTGAAAGGCAGAGGAAACAATCGTAGAGATATATCTCACCAAGGATAGACGGTGAAAAAATCTCTCCAATTACAAATGAATCTAACAACTGATAAACAGGCAGCAGAAAGTATGGTGGCCAAAGGTTTTAATTCATTTCTCAAATATATTTTTTTCTAGCGAGAGGCCTTCTTCAATCTACCTCTTGAATCATTCCGACTATCCGCACATGTCCCAAACTGCTGGAGCATGAATCACATTCAAGTCTGGAAGACTACCATGTGTTCCCTTTCTTTAAAGAGGAAGCACAAAATGTTTCTTTACCATTAGACTGCCCTAAACCCAGTAAATAGGCCCACTTTAGTTGATACAAACTGTTCGGCTCTCATCCCCCACTACAGACATGGACAATAAGCAGTTGCAAATCACCAATGGAAAAGATATTAGTGTGCAAAGAAAGACGGCGGTACATGACATTTGACACCGAATTGGCTGTTAAGACTCTTAATTTATGCACACTATATGTGTATTATGGTAAGATGGCTTATAACATCCCCTTACAATCATTGTAAGCTACAATTAGGATGGTATTAGGAGAAATTTAAGATGATAATCCCTATCTTAGAATATCAGCATGAGACTTGTATTTAATGAGGTCTAGTCTCCATTATCTGGCAGCAAGACTCCGTTCTCCCTGTTCTTCTTTCATATAATGGAGTTTATTGATTTCTTTATTTTGGAAGGATTGAAGGTAAGATGTGTAGTTCCTTAAATAAAGGTTCCATGCTTATATTGTAAGATAACATTTATCATCGCATTACACCGAAATACCATCCTACTTGCAAATTATTGTTATTTCAAGGAATGCAAAAAAGATAATACAAACTTAAAATGATGTCATAATAAAATGATGCTATACATATATTGGCCAATCTTGGATTTACATATTAAGATAGTTCTAACATGCAAGAGTCAGTATAGTATGGTAAAAGTGTACCAAAATTTGTCATGCTCCACCATCATTCTTTCTCAAATTTAGGTCATATCTCATCCTGTGTGGAGTTAGCCAAATGAATGGCTGAGATTATTAAAAGGTGGCCCTTCGCAATTTCATTGCTCGTCTAACAGAGAAACCAAATTTCTCTAGTTCAAGTATATAGGACAGCAACATAAATACCAGTTTCTCTAGTTCAAAGCATATGAGGGAGCAACATGATCGTGTAAAAGCTTAAGAATCACAGTGGTGACCAGCTTTCATTGTAGGAAACCATTGGATCTTCAGCCTCCCTGATGGTTCCAAACATCACTCTGCTCATAATGATATTCACGTTTCAATTGAATTAATAATGCCAAGAGGTGTGGCTTATCTTCAATGGAAGTTAATCAAGTGTCCTGGAAAATGGCCATCATTTATCAAGCGAGGAGATTGAGAATTGAGATCCAACAGCTTTTCACAATGGAAGGTGGGCCGGACACTCAGAATTTCAAAGGTAAACAACTGGGTACGAGGTGCAGCTGTGTAAACTTGATAATTCCTCCATAAAATAAAACCTCAATTAACTATGGTTTGTCCTCATTGGTAACTAGAGAAGAAAATCACCTGTTGGAAACATCGCCAAAAATAAAGCAAACATTGCAATCCAACTTAGACATATATACTGTATGTGGCAACTGAAGTCAAAGAAACCTGAACACTTGCTTCTGAGCATAAGAAAGAACTACAATTAGCACGAACACCATAAAAAAGTATTAATTTATCATACTAACAATATAGAAAAGAATTAACATTTTTTTTAAAAAAAAGTATCATGACTAGAACATGCAACCTCGTGGTTGGCAACAACAAGCCCTTTCCAACTGTGCTAGAAAATTATTACTAAGGGCTTCAGTGTGCTAGAATGATTGAGTTTAATGTTTTTGTTTTGTGGACATGTGAACAGCTATCAGCATATCATCACCACCACCACCACCACCACTATCACCTGATGTGAATAACTTTTTTTGGGAAAAGAATCACTGTCCTAACGATGTGAAAAAAACTGGAGGAAATCTTAAAAAAACTATAAAAAAAAGGAGGAAACATGATAACGTGAGATAAATGATTTTTGCCAAGCCACTGTTAGTGGTAAGTCATGCCCCCCTCTCCCAAATAATAATAACAATAACAATAATAATAATAATAATAATATCATGGGAAAAACTGGGACAAAATCCTAGCGTTTATGTCAAAATGAGGTAAAAGCTTACCACCGAGGCAAGTGTTGCTTAATCTAAATAGAGGAGTACTGATTTGGAAGAAATGGAAGGAAATCTAGTGCCAAAAATGCGAAAACCATTGATAACAAAAAGGAAAACAAAAACTGCAGATTTTTTTTTTTCATTTTTCCCAGAAAAATCATCTGTGGGTTTGCCAGACGAGAGATATACAAAATATCACTAATTTGGTACCTGGGACCAACTTCTTGATAGATCACTAATAGAATCAGCCTAGAGGAGAATGGAGAATTGTGGAGGCAAATGAAGTGGAGCAAATGAGGGTGTGTAAGGAAAAGTAAAATCATAAGTTCTTACCAGCAGGGATGAAAATACCATTAATGGTTGCTGCAGCACTTGGCAGGTAAAACCCTACATAGTGGGCGTTACGTAACGGAATAGCGATCAAATTAAAAAAGTAGTAAAAAAATTTGGAAAAATCTAGAATATTGAAAAATGTTAGAATTTAATATTTACTTTTTAATAGTAACTAAGACAAGGGGTGTAGTGGTCCCCTCATTGAATGGAGGTCCTATGTCGGTATTGATTCATTTCTCCACTTATATTCATTTTGGTTAGTTATACATAATGAATTATATTATATTTCTACATGGCTGAGATTTAAATTTTTATTACTTTCTCAATTTTTTTTCAAACATTAATAATTATATTTGATCAATCGAATTCATTTCCTATTAGAGTGAAATTTGACTCCCTCCCTCCCTCCCTCCCTCCTCTTGCCAAGATGACATGTTGGTATGCTAGAATAGACTAAGAAGCAGCTATCATCAGATTAGAGTCCGGCAGGGAGATGAATGGAAAAATGTTTAGAATGAGCAACGTACTGTGTTAATGGGTGGTTATGCCAATTGAATTTTCTAATGTACCAAGTACATTTGTAAGGGGCATGAATGCTTAGACCTTTCATGGGCAACTATGTGGTGATATCCTTAGATGAAAGATCAAAATATAGCCCTGACATGAAGGCCCATGTGGATCACTTGAAACTTGTGTTTGACACTTTGAGAAATGAGAAGCTTATGCAAACTCAAAGAAAAGAAATATGGGAATGCATCATGTGACCATTGTTCAAAATAGCGTCTCCTACGTAGCATAGCGGCCGCATTATCGGACATAGCAGTTGAGGACATTGTGCTATTTTGAAAATAGTAGCGCTACAATCTAAAACCCAGTAGAGCCAAGTAGCTTTAATTTAAAACATTGCTTTTCCTATTTCTTCTCCTCAATAACGTTTTATAAAGTTGTCTCTATTCTTATATGGTTCCAAATCACAATACACAAGATTGGCTGCTACACAATATTTGAATTCTTTTGACCACTTAGAAAATTCACACCATTACGCCACTACGTATTGCCGCAACCACTATGTATCAGCTAGACAGCCACTACGTAGCATATTAGCCACTGCCTGCTACACCCACGACAACTGCTATTTTGATCCTTGTATGTGATGTCTCTTGTTTATGTGGGTTATTGATAATTATATAATGACGCAGACCAAGAGGAAGCCCCATGAAGACCTAGGCCAAGCACCAAGTCCAACTGTCCAATTCATCAATGCCCGTTAAGCCCATGACTATTTGTAACTATCTGATTAGTGTTTTTATTTTTTATTTTTTTTAAATAAAGTAACTATCTGAATTGGTTTTTTTTTTTTAAATTATATCAAGTAGATTTTTTATTCTAATCTTTTTAGTATTTTTTTTAAATTAGTTTGTAATTGTGAACTATCCACCTTTAGGAAATGTGGTAATTGGGGCCCCATATTAGCAATTACATATTTTAAGGGTTCCTTTTTACTTTTTAAAGCTGGGTTCCTATTACCACAATCCTAAAGCTGGGTCCCATCTTCATAATCACGAAAGGATGGTCTAGCATTATGATTACGATAAAGGTGGCCCCACATCGTAATTCCTACAAAGATGGGCCCCATGTTCTATTTCCTAAAGGTAGGTCCCGTGTTGTGCCATGTACAAGAGCTCCTATCATCATCATCAAAGCCTTGTCTCGGCTACAAGAATTCTGTTTCTCCATTCCGATCTATCTTGAGTCAAATCCCCGATAAGTTACACTTCTTCATATCTATGTTTACTACCTCCATCCTATGTGGGTCCTTATTGTAATTCCTAAAGGTGGTCCCACATTGTAATTCCGAAAGGTGTGTCCCATGTTCACAATCATAAAAGGGTGGGTCCATGTTTCAATTACTATAGAAGTGGGCCCATGTTCTAATTCCTAAAGTGGATCTCATGTTGTAATTTCTACTGGTAGGCCCCATGTACAACAATTCCTAAAGGTGGGCCCACATTGTAATTCTTAAAGTGGGTCTCATGTTCACAATCACAAAAGGCAGGCCCATGTTTCACTCCTTATAAATGTGGGGCCATATTCTAATTCCTAAAGGTGAGTCCAACACTGTATTTCTAAAGATGGGCCCCATGTTGGAAACAAGTGGCTAAGACTACTCAAAAGTGAGAAAGAAGCAAGGATTTACCAACATGTTGGAAACAAGTGGTTGAGACAACTCAAAAGAGAATAAAGCAAGGTTTAAAAGTCAGTTCAGCTTTCCAATAATATAAGGGGTACAATGATAAAACAGAAAAAGAAAAGGAGAGTGGGAATGGGATTTGCTTTCCCTGAGGCTTGACCATCAACAAATGGATCTTTAAGAAAAAATGCAAAGCATAGGGGTGTTTTTGACGTTTCGTGAAAATATAGGGACCTTTTTGTAAAAAAAAAAAAACTATTAGGAAACTAGTTAGGAACTTGATCTATGGTTTGGATTTGCTTTAGGGGTTTTTAGTTCTTTACTCCACCCATTCAAGGGTCGTCAACACTGTAGCATGAACAGTAATGGTTACAGTTTCTAATTTTGGGATTTCTTCTCTTACAAGTAATTTTAGATTCCATTTAATAGCAAAACATATTATAGAGAAGTAGACATCTAGCACCTAGGGGGAACATGAGGTGTTTCCAGAATTCTAGACAATTCAGTAGCATGATAAATAGGGACTGGGCAACTGTTTCTTATAACACAGTAATTTATAGAAATTCAATAGAAATTTCAGTTTTGATTAGTTTCTCTCCATTGGATGGAGGATTATCCTTGGATTGAGGATTCTTTTCAGCAATTAATCCTGTTATAAGGTTAGTTTGTTGACTATTTCAGTTCATTTTTTTCTAATTATTTCAGAAATTTCTGAATATTGGGTTTTGGGCACTATACTACAATTCCACTGAGAATCCAGACTCTGTCAAAATTGCTTTGTAAGAATGTTGTTCGCGCTGGGCACATCTACACATCTAATTGGACACATGGGGGCAGACTTTCATTCTTTCTATTATCATATCATATTTAACTTATTAAGTTGATTTATGAAACACCAAAAATTTCAACCTCATATGTGTTGATACCTGTATGGGCCTTCCACCTATTAGCTTAACCTTTTGGGTTGGTAAATGGTTTATTACATGGTATCAGAGCGAATTTCGATCCCATCGTTCTTGTGTAGCCCATGTGTCAGGCCCGTCCATGAAATCTGTTGGGCCTGCACGTGAGTGTTGATACCAGTATGGGCCTTCCACCTATTAGCTTAAGCTTTTAAGTTGGTATATGGTTTATTACAATATGCGCACATGTAAGGCATTGCAAATTTGCCCACTTAACCAGGTCCATATAAATTTAGTAATAAAGAAAAATGATGGAAGAAACTTCAGTTAAAGAAAAAAGGCAACAATAACAAAAATGAAATTGCTTTTGCGCAGTGGATTGCAGCAATAGCCATACACAAAATCATGCATCTCTGAACTCCTTCACATAACATGTACCTGCATGTTTTACCAGTAAAGAAATCTTTGAAACCCTTCCACATTGAATTCCAAAATCCTTCAATAGAGTCGAAGAAACTATTTATGCCACTCTTTGTCGATCCAAAATTGGGAGTGATCTGTTACATATACAAAAGAGTCAATTCAAACAAATTAATAATAGTGCACTAAAACTTCACAAGATTATATTGTGTTGTGAGCAAACAAATAAAACAATACTCATGTTTTACTCAATGCATTAGATGCATGTCAACTTTCTATAGTTAATTTTATACTATAATACCTGGATACTTCGATAGGTCTGAGTACAAGTAAGAGGATATGGTATGGTTATAGCTACTGGATGTATATGACAGAAGCTGAACAGCATCCTCATATTTTCAAAGATATTTAACATATTTTATTAATACAAAATTTTGAAATATTTATATATTTTATTCATGAATTGTACCATAATTATACTGCAAGAAAATCTAAGAATACCAAAATTGAATAGCCATGGAAATAGAACTTACTCAATCCAACCTATTATTGCATCATTGGTTTAAACATAAGAAGCACCAAAAGTAACAATAAATGCAGATTTTTCTGACAGTTGCCTGTGTTTCACATTTATTCATCTAAATATCACTTTATTTATTACATGATCTCATTATTTTATTTTTAAATAATCCATGATGTAATCCAAGGCAAGAACTGAAATATTGCTTTTGGATTATGTACCAAGTGGGGACCTTAAAACAGCATGTATTGAATGTATAGGTCAGATTTTATATTCACCCTTGAAAATGTTCTGGGAATTTTAGTGTTTAAGAGAGAGAGAGAAATGTGAAAAAACATATGGAGTATTGGTAAACTAATGATATTTTGGTTTTTTTTATCAACTGGAAATCACTTTTTACCTATGTATTGGACCCTGCCCTACCATAAGATGCCCTTTCATTCTGTGATTCCTAACCCTTCAAAGCAAATGTAATCTGTGGATTCCCACCACCAGTGAATGGGATGTGGCCCAAATCACTTAACTAGGTAGATGAACTAGCCATCCAGTTGGTGATAAGTAATTAGGTATCCAATTCAATGGGCTAATGTCATGGTTTGGACACTGGGGATTGTCAACTTGTTTCTGTTTTGATCTACACATACCACAGGTAAAGTCTGTGCATAAATATATACCTATTTAATACAAAGAAAAAATAAGTAAATGTTTGTATTACACATCCAACTCATTTTATCATCATCGTCATCAATGCTTTGTCCCAACCAACTCATTTTATTAGATATGGCTCACCCGTTGCACAAAGTGCTCGCCCGGCTAAGCGGGGGGAGGGGGAGGGTGGGCGCATGTTTATTATGATAAATACAAAATAAATATTAGACAAGAAAAGAATTTGGAATTCAGCAAAAACTATGTTCATCTAGTCAAGGAGAGATTGATATTTGATAGAATAGGTCTAGTAAAAGAAGACTCTCTCAATGTCTCGAGTCCTATTTGAATTTCTAAATTTAGCAATTTCTTTTGTTGTACACTTTCTTCTACGATCGGCACATTTCTTTCACTTGATGCAGTATTTATCACTTCTAAAGAATTACATTAACTTACTGGAACATGAAATATGTCATGGTTTTGTACGGCCAAATTTGTTTCTCCGAAGATGTGCTCATGATCATATAAGCAAAGTGCCTTTATTGGATTCATACAAGTTGAATAATATATCAAGAAAAAAAAAATCCAAAAAAACTTCAGAACTAGTATATTAGGCAAACAAACCTGAGTGCCATTGTCAAGAACAGTAGCTTTAGTAGTGAATTGACATTCTGCTCTATCAATTTCACTGAAATCAGAGTCCTTTAGTATTGCTGCAACCAAGCACAATAAAGTCGCAAACAATAATATATCAACACATCAAGCTAATTATCATAAACTTAATTGCCTTTTCTTGTCCTTTTTCTTAATGATTGAGTTAGTCTTACCTGCACATACATATTTTGCAGCTTGATCTGTTGTTGGATAAACTTTAAATGAGCAAGTTGCAACTTCACCTGGTTTCAGTATGAAAAATTGTTCCTGAAATCATATGGAATCATTTAGACAGTGTCCTTCCCAAACTTCTATCATAGATAAATGGTATGATCTGATGCAAAGGATTTGTGCCAAATTATTGTGTGAAACCCTTTGCACTGGAGTTGATCAGTGAAAACCACCATTTAATGTCACCATAAGTGGTAAAAGGTCTTCCACTTATGGAAATTTGCTAGAGAATGGAAAAGAGAGAGATTAATGGAAAGCCATATCAAGCGGGTGGTCAGAGTACTTGAGTTGAAAGACGAAGCGTGATAGATGCGAAGTCAATTGCAAGAGTAGGACTGGGAGCTGTTGCGGACAAAGGGGTAGGAGCAACTGTTCAATGTCATTGTTGGTACACAAGGCTCTGTGGGCACTTATTAGGTAAAAAAAGATAAGAGAGAGGAGGAAAAATATGTGAATATTAAAATGGAGTCGAGGAAGGTGTGAATGTACAAACGTAAGGAAGATGTTAAACAAAGAAAACATTGAGTAAGATATAAGAATTGTGGTTAACAGGATCATAGCATACAATCCCTTTTTGAGTATCCCCACAATCCAAAAATGCACATTTGGTCGTTTGTGAAGTCAGTTTGGTGCGTGTGTGAGGAGGTAAGAATGTTAAGTAGATTGGCTTTCCTCTTCCTAACAACTTAAGCTTTTGGGATGTCTTGGCTAATTAGACTTGACATGGTATCAGTCATGCTAGGTCGCGAGTTCAGGCCCCAAGGAGGCGTTATACCCGCAAGTCAAGTGAGTAGGCACGTGTTGGTTGCGAATTCGAATGGTGTCTTCTTTTTTTTTTTTTTTTTTTTTTTTGAGGGGGGGTTTAAGTAGATTGGTTTTCTGCTACCAAACATCTTAAGATTTAGGGGCGTTTTGGCTGGTCAGACTTGACAAAGAGAGCATAAAACATGAATCCAAATTTATATAGCATGTTATAATTAGGATGACAGTTGAATATGACATTCAGAGGCATATTCAAAAGAATTAGAGAAAGAGTTCTGTGAAAATACTCCCATTCAACTTCGTGTCTTCTTGGATTTCTCTTCTTTATATAGACTTTACATTGCCTAAGTTTAGGCTACAAATCATGGAATCAAAACCTAATTAGATCTCTAAAAAGGGAAAGACATCCTAGCATACACGTATTTATCTTGCTATACACATTATGACTAGATCTCATATTTACAAGTGGGCTGGGCCTATTATCATACAAGTGGGCTGGGCGCCTGGGCCTATTATCATACAAGTTTACACTTTAACAACCCCCCTCAAATTGATGTTGAGAATCAACCAGCAACAATTTGCGAACTAGGAATTCATGCCGTGGCCGTGGAAGCCCCTTAGTGAAGATATCAGCAAGCTGGAACTCAGTGGAAATATGGGAAAGAGTAATGACTTTGTGATCATACTCGTCCCAAATGAAGTGACAGTCCACTTCAATATGCTTGGTCTGCTCATGAAACACAGGATTTTCAGTGATTCGAATGGCACTTGTGTTGTCAGCATGAAGAGGAGTCGGTTGAGTCTGTGAGAATCCAAGTTCTGAGAGCAACCCGCGCAGTCATAGGATCTCAAAACAAGCGGAAGACATGACTCGGCATTCGGATTCCGTGGAAGATTTGGAGACTTTATCTTGCTTTTTACATTTCCAGGATATCAAGGCGTCTCCCAAGTAAACACACCATCCTGTGGTAGAGCGGTGTGTGTCCAGACAGCCGGCCCAATCCGCGTCAGAATAAGCAGTGAGTGTAAGTGGTGTGCCAACTGGAAAAAATAAGCCATGGGTAGAGGTACCAAGGATATATCGAATAATCCGTTTGACTGCCACCAAATGATGATGCCGTGGGGCCGTCATAAACTGACTGACTAGATTAACAGCATAAGAGAGATTTGGTCGAGTAATGGTTAGGTAGACAAGGCTACCAACCAAACGACGATAGAATGTAGGATCAGGAAGGAGATCGCCGTCTTGTTGACGAAGCTTGGCATTTACTTCCAACGGATTGTCGACTGGGCTAGAATCACCGAGATCGGCGAGATCCACTAGGTCAGTAGCATATTTGTGCTGATGAAGAAACAAGCCTTTCTTTGATTGATGAATTTCTAAACCCAAGAAATAATTCAAAGGTCCCAAATCCTTCATATAAAACTTATCTTGCAGAGAGGCCTATATATGTCGAATCATATCACTGTGAGGGCCAGTAATAATGATATCATCGACATGCACAAGGAGAATTGTGGATCCTCTGAATGAATGAAGTGTGAACAACGAAGGATCATACGGGCTCTGTATAAAAGAAAGCTGAAGGAGAGTGGTTCGGAACTTGTCGAACCAGGCTCGGGGTGCCTGTTTAAGGCCATATAAGGAGCGTCGTAAACGAGCGACATTGGACTTGGAAGAAGGAATTCCATGAGGGAGACGCATGTAGACTTCCTCTTTAAGATCCCCATGAAGAAATGCATTCTTCATATCCATCTGATATAGGGGCCATGACTGAGAGGCAGCTATTGCAAGAACTGTACGTACAGTTGTCATTTTGGCCACCGGAGCAAAAGTCTCCTCATAGTCGATACCATACTCTTGCCTGTTTCCAAGTGCAACTAGACAGGCTTTGTAGCAATCCAACGATCCATCAGACTTCAATTTCACCGAGTATACCCACTTACATCCAATGGGTTTGACAGATGAAGGACAGGTAACAATGTCCCATGTATGATTTATTTGAAGAGCATTAAGTTCTTCCTGCATAGCCTGTATCCAACAATCATGTTGTACTGCCTGAGAGTACGAGTTAGGGATAAAAATAGAAGACAAAGTGGTTAATAATAAAGCATGAGTAAAGCCATAACGATCAGGTGGCTTTATGTGGCGAATGGATTGGCGAAGAGCAAGAGGCTCCGGAGGTGGATCAGGTGCAGGATCAAGTGCAAGAGGCTCCGGAGGTGGATCAGGTGCTGGACCAGGTGCAGTAAGGGTAGGCGTAGCGAGAGACCCAGAGGCATGATCATCTGTAACATCCCGTCGTTTATACACAAAATTCGGCTTAAAACGAGTAACAGGTGGAGGCATTGCATCTGAAAAGGATGGTAAAAAAGATAACGAGATAGAGTCATTCGAATCACCATGCCTTGGAAAGAAATATTGATTTTCAAAAAACACGACATTGCGAGACACCCGTATTCTTTTGGCTGTAGAATCATAACATAGATAGCCTTTTTGATTAAGAGCATAACCAAGAAAGGCACATAGGGAGGATTGTGCCATTAACTTAGTGCGCTCAGTGGGAGGAAGAAGAACAAAACACACACACCCAAAAGGACGAAGATGATCATAAAGAGGATTCTTTTGAAAAAGTCTAAAAAACGGTGTCTGGTTGTCTAATCTAGAGGAAGGTAAGCGATTTATGACATGCACAGCGGTTGAGAGGGCTTCGGGCCAAAACCTAGTGGGAACAGAAGATGCTAACAAAAGGGAACGAGCAATATCCAAGAGATGTCGGTTTTTCGTTCATACACACCATTTTGTTGGGGGGTGTAAAGAAAAGATCCCTGGGAGATAATGCCTTTGGATTGCAAGAATGTTTGAAAGTTCTTAGAAACATACCCCCCCCCCGCGAATCAGACCTAAGAATTTTAATGGTAGTGGAAAATTGATTCTCAACATAAGACAAGAAAACTTTAAAACCGACAAAACATCAGACTTGGAATGCAAAAAATAAATCCGAGTAAAATGACTATAATCATCAATGAATGTAACAAAGTATTTATAATGAGAATGAGAGATAACAGGTGCAATACCCCAGACATCACTATGAACAATATCAAAACATTTCATTGCTAAAGAATCATGAAGAGGAAAAGGAAGGGTTTTCCCTTTCCCCATCTTGCAGCTATCACAATTAAAAGAAACATCCTTAAAAGAAACTTTATTATTATTAATTAAACCAAAATTTAATAAAAACATCAAAGTTTTGGAATAGGATGTCCTAAACGATTATGCCACAACTGGCATTTATTATTGTTAATGTGTTAATGATGCTGCTGCTCCAAGCCCAGATTCGCAGGCCCATTTAGGCCCAGGCCCATACTTTGTTCTTATCATTAGTCACAGTCATAGCCACATGTACATACTAATTTAGTTAGCTAATTATTAGGATCTAGATTTGCTTAATGGATTGTAATCAGGGCTTCCAGCCCCTATATATATGAGATACAAACGACCCTCAAAGGGATCGAAGGCTATTCATTCTCTCACATTCACATGGTATCAGAGCCCCTGTACAGTGAATGTTTTAATCATCTTCCATGTCTTGGAAGCCAATCTGTGATCATATGGGATCATCTTCTTCAGTCAAAGCCAATCTGTGATCATCTGTGATCATCATCTTCAATCAGATCTACTCCGATCATCCCTGATCATCTCAGATCAGGCGTGGCCCACCTGTGATCAGGCGTGGCCCATTTCAGCAGACTTCTCCAAAGTGGTCGACCAGATATTCTCTTATTTGTGAACATTTTTTCAAGATTTATTGCTCATCCGAAGTGGGCCATCTACCTGTTTTTGTATCAACTCAATTTGTTGGGTTTATTTTCATCTCGGCCGTTCAAAATCCTGGATCTGGATTTGTTTTGGTCGAAACCACTTCCATTAGCTGCGTCATTATCCTGCTCCATCATCCCTTCTCCCTGATCTATCAAAAGATCAAGCGGTGGGGCCCAGACTCCCTATTTGCTCCCAGACGACCTGGACGTGTTACTGTTGGAGGGTGTGTTTTTCCGGAATCTGACATTTAAGCTCACAGACAAGGTCATCTTTCTCCTTGCTTCTTGTTTAGGCTTATTTTCTGTGGAACTTCTCTGTTATTGAGGTAATCTGCCAGTTTTATTCTGTGGTTCTCAATTGTACTTTGGGTTATCTGTATTTCTGCTGGCTCACCTCTATCATTATACATGGAAAAATCTGAAATCACATTAATCAAGTTTAATGGCAAGAATTATCCCTCATGGGCTTTTCAATTTGAACTTTATCTAGAGGGTAAAGAATTATGGGGCCATATCTCTGGCACTGATCCAAAGCCCACAGAGGATGAAAAAAAAATTCTGTCATGGAACACAAAAGATGCTAAGGTCAAGACCTGGATTCTCGGTTCCATGGAACCACAATTCTTCATGAATTTGAAACCTTACAAATCTGCCAAAGATATGTGGGAATATCTGAAAACAGTATATCATCAGGGGAATTCTGCTCGACAGTATCAGTTAGAATTCGAAATTGCGAATTATATGCAAGGGACTTCTTCCATTCAGGAGTATTATTCGGGTTTTCAGAATTTGTGGACAGAGCTGAATGAAATTAAATATGCCAATATTTCTGCTCAGGCCCTTCCCGAATTACAAGTCATACTAGAAACTAGTCATCGGGATCAATTTCTTATGAAATTAAGGCCTCAGTATGAATCAGTCAGATCAAATCTCATGAGTAGGGTCCCTTCTCCTTCTCTGGATGCCTGTCTTAATGAATTATTGCGAGAGGAACAGAGACAATTGACGCAATCTGAGGTGCTTCAACAAAACAGTACGGGTATTATGGAGGTTGCCTATAGTGTACCCACCTGTCAAACACCAACCTCCTCTGTCAATGTTGGTTATTCTTCCAAGGGGAAACAGCCGAACAGAGATCTGAGTAAAGTACAGTGCTTCAAGTGTCAAACTTTCGGCCATTTTGCAAATCAGTGCAAGCAGCGGATCTGCAATTATTGCAAGGCATCTGGACATTCGATCAATGAATGCCGTAAACGTCCTCAAAACAGAAATCCGAAAGCTTACCAGGCGATGACTGCTACTGGCACTATTGATTCATCTTCTGCACCTTCTTCGGCACCTCCTGCTGCTGCTCCAATCTCTCCTGAAATGATCCAACAGATGATTCTCCAGGCCTTGTCCACTCTTGGTATATCTGGTAAAAATCAATCTCCCTCTCACTGGTATTTTGATTCTGGTGCCTCCAATCATATGACATCATCTTCCAAAAATTTCTCCAAAATTAAACCATATGATGGCAAGATTCAAGTCCATGCTGCTAATGGAACCACTATACCTATTACATCTGTTGGTGATATCTCTCATTCTCTACCTTTACATGATGTCTTTTGTTCCAAACATCTTTCTACCAACTTAATTTCAGTTGGTCAATTGGTTGATAATAACTGCAATGTTTGTTTTTCCTCCTCTGGTTGTGTGGTGCAGGATCAGGAGACGGGGAAGGTAATAGTGAAGGGGCCTAAGTGGGGGCGTTTGTTTCCTCTTCACATAGTAACACCGACTCCAGATATGTCCATGTTTGCTTTATCAGTTGTTTCTAGGAATAATGTGCAGTTGTGGCACAATAGATTAGGACATCCGAATTCAACCATTTTGTTATCTTTGTTAAATTCTGGTCATATTAATAAAATGAAGTTTTTATCATCAGATGTTGCTATTGATTGCACCACTTGTAAGCTGGGTAAAAGTAAAACTTTGCCTTTTCCTTTACATGTCTCTTCTGCTACCCAAAGTTTTGATTTAATCCATAGTGATGTTTGGGGTGTTGCACCAATTATTTCTCATTCACAGTATAAGTATTTCGTAACTTTCATTGATGATTATAGCCGGTTTACATGGATTTATTTTCTACATGCCAAATCTGAAGTATTTGATGTATTTAAAAATTCTTGAATTATGTTCAAAATCAATTTTCAAAATGTATTAAGGTTCTTCGAACCGACTCAGGGGGGGAATATGTGTCCAAACATTTTCAGGAATTTTTACAAGATAGAGGGATTATCTCCCAACGGACTTGTCCCTATACTCCTCAACAGAATGGTGTGGCAGAACGGAAAAATCGTCATCTTCTAGACATGGTCAGATGCTTATTATTAGAATCCTCCGTTCCACCCAGATTTTGGTCAGAAGCTTTAACCACTGCTACTCATATCATCAACCGACTTCCTTCTCCAAAACTTCAAAACACCTCTCCATATTTTCGTCTTTTCAAAACTGAACCAAAATACACTTCTTTCCATACTTTTGGTTGTGTTTGTTTTGTTCATCTTCCCACACACGAACGATCCAAGTTATCGGCTCAATCGGTAAAATGTGCATTCCTTGGTTATGCTTCCCACCAAAAAGGTTTTGTTTGTTATGATCCCACCTCCAAGCGTATTCGCATTTCTAGGAATGTTGTTTTTTTTGAACATCAGTATTTTTTCCAGGCTTATCCTGATTCATCTCCAAAAATTTCATTTTCTAAAGTACCATCCTTTGATGATGATTTTCTTCCTTCACCTTTGCGTTTTCATCCGGACAAGGTGTATACTCGTCGACAAAGAACAAATGCCACTACTTTGCCTCCTTTGCAAGAACCAGTCCCGATTCCTGATCCGGCATCATCCTCACATCAACTTGCTATTCGTCGTTCTGCTCGTATCTCTCGTCCACCAGATCGATATGGCTTCTCTCATTCTTCATACTTTGCTACGTTATCTTCTGTATCCATTCCTAATTCGTATTCACAAGCAGCAAAACAGGAGTGCTGGAGACAGGCTATGGAAGAAGAACTTAGTGCTCTACAGCAGAACCAAACCTGGGTGACTGTTCCCTGTCCAGCTTCGGTTAAACCTATTGGGAGTAAATGGGTTTACTCTATTAAATTAAAGGCAGATGGAACTTTGGACAGATATAAAGCTAGGCTTGTGGCCCTTGGCAACCGACAGGAATATGGCATTGACTACGAAGAGACTTTTGCTCCTGTTGCAAAAATGACTACTGTTCGCACAATCCTTGCTATAGCTGCATCTCAATCCTGGCCTCTTTTTCAATTTGATGTGAAAAACGCATTCCTTCATGGTGATCTTAAGGAAGAAGTTTACATGCGTTTGCCTCAAGGTTTCACAAAAACATCTGAAAATCATGTCGCTCTTCTGAAACGATCCTTGTATGGGCTAAAACAAGCACTACGAGCATGGTTTGACAAATTCAAAGATGCTTTACTCAAACTACAGTTTCAGCAGAGTCCTTATGATCCATCGTTGTTTTTACATCACGCATCCACCGGAATCACCATCCTTCTGGTCTATGTAGACGATATCATCATCACTGGAACAGATACAGCCACGATTCAAGATCTCCAATTCTCTCTGCATCAATCTTTTCATATGAAGGATCTAGGCCCTCTGCAATATTTTTTGGGATTGGAAGTTCATCACTCCGAGAAAGGGTTGATTTTACATCAACATAAGTATACCATGGATTTGATTGAATCCGCAGGCCTGTCAAACTCCACCCCTGTGGATACTCCTCTGGAACTGAATCTCAAACTCCATAGTGACAGTGGTGATCCACTGTCTGATCCGACATATTTTCGTCAGCTTGTAGGTAGTCTTATATATTTGACTACTACTCGTCCTGACATCAGTTATGCAGTCAACTTAATGAGTCAGTATATGACGAAGCCTCATCATCTACATTTAGCGGCAGTTCGGCGGATTATTCGCTATCTTCTTGGCACTTCTCATAGAGGCTTGTTCTTTCCGGTTGGCTCTAAGATGACATTGACTGCCTATTCTGATGCTGATTGGGCAGGTTGTCCTGATACTCGTCGGTCCACCACGGGCTGGTGCATGTTCTTAGGTGATGCTCTTATTTCCTGAAAAGTGAAGAAACAGGACAGAGTTTCAAAATCATCAACTGAGGCAGAATATCGTGCCATGTCTGCCGCATGCTCAGAGATTATATGGCTTCGAGGTCTCCTTGAGGAACTTGGCTTCTCACAGAAATCTCCCACACCGTTACATGCAGATAACTCCAGTGCAATCCGGATTACTGAGAATCCAGTTTTTCATGAACGCACTAAACACATTGAGGTTGCCTGCCACTTTATCAGAGATGAATATCTTCGCAATGTTATTTCCCTTCCGTTCATCTCCTCCAGCCTCCAGACTGCTGATATATTTACAAAAGCACTTCCTCGACCACGTCATCAATTCTTAACAGACAAATTAATGCTGGTTGACTCATCGGCATCAATTTGAGGGGGGGTGTTAATGTGTTAATGATGCTGCTGCTCCAAGCCCAGATTCGCAGGCCCATTTAGGCCCAGGCCCATACTTTGTTCTTATCATTAGTCACAGTCATAGCCACATGTACATACTAATTTAGTTAGCTAATTATTAGGATCTAGATTTGCTTAATGGATTGTAATCAGGGCTTCCAGCCCCTATATATATGAGATACAAACGACCCTCAAAGGGATCGAAGGCTATTCATTCTCTCACATTCACAATTATGACTAAAATGAGAGAACAAAGCAGACTCCGAAGGGGGTTTTTCTTGTAATGAAATCTGGAGAGGAAACAGTCGTCCCTACTTAGGGCCCTTCGCTAGCACCTTCCCCGATACTTGATCCTGCACAACACAACCAGAGCGAGAAAAAAGGATGGAGAATTTACTATCAACAAGTTGACCAACGGATAACAAATTTGTGGTTAAGCGAGGGGAAAGAAAAACATTATGCAAGGGCAAGGAGTGAGGAACCTGGCCAACAGCAGAAATGGGAACAATGCCACCATCAGCAGTATTGATGCAGAGGTCTCCATCATACTCCCTAATATGAGTCATATTGGCAGGAGAGTGTGGCATGTGATTGGAGGCCCCTGAATCAATATACCAAGTGGATACTGAAGATGTTGGTTTACCTGACAGGCCAAGTGCAGAAAAAGCATTTATGATCATTTGCTGGACCATTTCAGGAGTAAGGGTAGAAGAAGAAGTGGCAGCAGGTAGTGCAGGCATGACTGGTGAAGAAGCTTCAGGAAGATGTGCAGAGTAGGCTCTCTGTTGCTGTGCCCTATTCTGAGGTCGCGTCCGGCATTCCGGAAGAACATGACCTTTGGTTTTGCAGTAGGAACAAAAACTTCTGGTCGCACTTAGTGGAAACATGTTCGAGTTGGTGGCAGCAAAAACATTTGACCTTGCTCATATCCCGGGCTTGAGGCTTACTACGGGCTATATAAGCAACATCGATAGGAGCAGCCTGAGGAGCATTATGTGTAAGTGTTGTCTGAGTCACCAAGCACTGTTCCTCTCTAAAGAGTTCTCCCAAACATGATTCGAGTGAAGGGGATGGCACCCTGCTCATTAAGTCGGAGTGGACAGTTTCAAATTGTGGCCATAACTTCATCAAAAACTGATCCCGCTGACTTGTTTGGTGGATCTCTTGAATAGAGGATAAGGAGGCAGTGGGAAGGTCAGCATAAATAATCTCAGTGAAATCAGTCCACAGACTTGTAAACTGAGAGTAGTAATCCTGTATCGACAAGGTCCCTTGAACAAACTGCGAGATTTCATGTTCTAAATGAAACCTTCGAGCAGAATTTTCTTGCAAATATATCTTCTTTAAATAGAGCCACATTTCTTTAGCAGTCTTGCATGGGCAAAGGTTCAGGATAAACTGTGCATCGACGGACCCCAATATCCAGGTCATGATCTGCCAATCTTTAACCTCCCATTTAGCTAAGAGCTTATCACAGTAGGTTTGGGATCTGAATCATCAAGATGTCCCCAGAGTTCTTTACCCTTAAGGTAAATTTGAAATTGAAAAGCCCAAGTGGTATAGTTTGTAGCATTAAACTTGATCAAAGTGATATCACCTTTCTCCATAATATCAATGCAGAGATATGCTTAGCAAAAAAACAGCAACAAGCAACAATCCTACTACCAGCAGAATAAATTGCAACTCGAAGACACACTAACAGCCCCAGAGATTGCAATAAAATAACCAAAGTATTCAAAAAAAGCAGTGTAGAGCCAAAAATTCACAGAAGATCAGAATCTGTGATGTAATATGAGATGATTTTACTAACCCAGCATGAAGAAGGCAGTTGTAGTGGCTGAGATATGCATTTAGCAAATTTTGCCCCAGAACAGAAAAAATGAACTGCCAGACGACCTTGAGTTTCTGTGCAGGAGAGATGCGTGGGCCCCACAACGTGGTCCAATCACAGATCAGAGGACATCATCCTGGAGGAGATCAAAAGTGTGTCCGCTAGTCCAAGTTTGATGGGATTTGTATAAATATCCACAAAATTGTACGGCTGAGATGAAATCCTTTTGAGAAAAAAACGCCAAAATCGCCAGATGAAGAAGAGGGTGAACAGCACCTTATCCGATGAGAAAAAAAATCCAGAAAAATCTTCAAAAGAACTTTGAAGAGTAGTCGATCATCACCATGTAGGTTGCTGGCTACAAGTGATTGATCAGAGGTGGGCCACCTTGATCAGAGATACTCCAGGCAGAGAAAAGAGAAGAAACGAAGAGATAATTCTTTAGACTAAAAAAGGAAGTCTCTCAGAATGAAGAAGATCTCTTAGAACCAAAGCTCTGATACCATGACATTCAGAGGCATATTCAAAAGAATGCTAGAATGATAGAGAAAGAGTTCTGTGAAAATACTCCCATTCAACTTCGTGTCTTCTTGGATTTCTCTTCTTTATATAGACTTTACATTGCCTAAGTTTAGGCTACAAATCATGGAATCAAAACCTAATTAGATCTCTAAAAAGGGAAAGACATCCTAGCATACACGTATTTATCATGCTGTACACATTATGACTAGATCTCATATTTACAAGTAGGCTGGGCCTATTATCATACAAGTGGGCTGGGCGCCTGGGCCTATTATCATGCAAGTTTACACTTTAACAGAATAGACGATCATTTGACAAATAAGTGAATTGAAGATTGATCAGGTATATTGTAGTATGAACGACCACTATCCAAAATGAGGATGGAATTTAAGAATCAATAAGGATAGCTTGGACAATGGCAAGAATATGTTGACTCCTTCTTTCCACAATCTCATTTTGTTGTGGTGTATCATGGTTTAAAAAAATGTTACCATTTCATAACGGCCATTATGAAATGGTAATGGCCTTTGTCGTTATGTTATTTTCAATATAATGGTCATAATGGTTACGGTATAAAAAAAAGTAAAAAGAAATGGTCAATAACAGTCCACAACGGCCGTTATTTTGAATATAACGGTCATAACGGCCAATATTTTGAAAATAACGTTCAAAATATCGGCCTACAATGATTTTTTAAAACTTTCTTTCCCCTTTTTTTCTTTCCCTAACCTTCCGTGGAGCTTTCTGAGACCGCGCTAGATCTTACTAAGCCTCTTTTTTCACCAAAACTAAGTGATTTGCAAGATTTAGGTGGATTCTAATATGAAGGCTTCCTCCCTCCTTAACCACAATACCCCCATGTCCATACTCCAATGTTTTCATTAATTAATTCATCTTGATGTAGTAGTAAATGTTACTTGAAAGTTAAAATTCACTCTCAAATTAGTTGGTAATTGAGTAATTGAGTACTGCACTACTACTACTATTTTCTTGACTTTAAGTGTTTAGCATTAATGGAAAAATTATGGTTGCAATGCATATTATAAAGTTTTTGATATTTTAATATATACATGTAAATCTATTTAATTTAGAACAGACTTACAAATTTTAAATAAGAAAGCGATACAGGATGTTATGACTTAGAGGGACTGATATTTTGTTTTTAAGTGTTTACTAATGGTAAAAAAAATAAAAAATAAAAAAATTCTAGCATGTTATAATATTCTAGATCATTTGGATTTTTTTAGGGTAAAATAAAAATTCGCATCACGATGGACCTCGAACTACGACGCTATGCTGCATCATAATGATTTTTAAGATCGACCGCGACCGCAACTGCGACCACGATTTTGAACCATGCGTATAGGGATGAGCATTATGATTCACTTTCCTTACTTTATACATAAAGGACGGAAACTAGTTTGACATGTAGTCTCCTACAAATCTAACCTCAAAATTTCAATTGCCGTAGAGAATTTAATTTCAACAAGCATGACAAATTCATGAAGAATTAGGAAGACATCAACACGAGTAATGAAAAAATAAAATAAACCTGAGTGTAAGACTAACATTTATTGTCAAATCTAAAATGCCCTTTGGTATCACAATAATGACATTTGATTATGGGCAAGGAAGAGTGAGACTAGAGAAGGACTACTCACCTTTCACAAATATTGTGGAGATGCTAAGGCCACAAGAAGTTTACCTATCAAAACCAAGGCCAATTCTATCTCTTTGAGATTTACCCAATCTTAATAATTTTTCAAATTTCTCCACCTTGGGTAAACTTTTACTCAAACTTTTGTTTATATCTTTCAAGTTGACTAACTTAGTTTTTAAGGGATGAATTTTCAGTTTTTACTTTAATAAATTAATTTTCAATTCCCTTTAAGTTATTTAAGCTTTCATTAACTTCTTTTAATTTGAAATTTTCCTTTAAGAGCTCATCACGACCTATCTTTAATTCTTTGATTTCAATTTGAGCATTAGATAGGTTATTTCCAGAATTAGTCAACTTAGATTCTAAATATTTTATTACTTCTTCTTGATTTCTAAGTTGATCTATTGAAGAGGTTAATTCTTTAGCTAGTTTTTTAGATTCTATTTTTAAGCTTTTATTTTTCTTAACAAGCTTTTCACACAAAGTATACATTTCTTCATATGCTTGTTGAATATCTTATTCGTTTCCTTCATCTTCTTCTTATTTCAATTTAAATTGAGATTCATTAGTTTCAATGTTTGAATCCCCATATGTTTGAAGGAGTGGGCTAGAGAGGAAATCTACATTTTCAAATAGAGTGGAATCCATCTTTTTGAGAAACTCAACACTTGACTCTAGGTTTCTTTTTACACCTAATCAAGAGCACCAAAGCTCTGATACCAATTGAAAGTCCGTGATCCAAACCGGGGGGTGGGGGTGCCAGTTAATCCAAATTTTAACCTTCTTTAAACAATATTGACACAAGTCATGATTATACAGTAAAATGCGGAAGCTATAAATAAACAGTCACCCCAACCATTCACCACAATACATTGATATATAGTGGTTCACCCTCAATGCCTACATCCCCTACCGGCTTGTGTTCCTACACTCCACCTGATTTTTCACTATCTCAAACTTATGCTTTTCAATAGGCTAAGCAATAACCTTTACAATATGCTTTTCTAGGCTAAGCAATAGCCTTTACAATTTGCTTTTCTAGCCAAGCAATAACCTCTACAATATGCTTTTCTAGGCTAGGCTAAGCAATAACCTTTACCAGGCTAAAGTTTTTCCCTCTTAATTGTGTCTAAACTACACTCAAAGAGATACAATTTAAGCTCAGTAAAATGCCTCTAAATAGGAGGATATGAAAATGATAGTACAACTCAACACATACACTTAATGATGCAAAGATGAAAGCTTAATGTGTATGTATGATGACTTCAATCAAGTTTTAAAATTGTAGCTCAAAAAATGTAAGCCTAATAAAGCTTTTGAAGGTTTAAATCATGAAAAGATTTGATTGAAGTGAAAATGCTAATCACATTTTTTTTCAAAATTAACTTATTAATGATATGACTACACAAAAGCTCACAAGTTGTATGAAATTTCAAAGCTAAAACATGTGATGTATAACCATAGTTGTTCTCAAAACAAATTAGTCTAACTATGTGTTCAAGGTATAAAAATAACTTAGCTAAAGATTCAACCAAGTGAGAGAATCATGCTACAAGTAATGTCAAAGATGTTTGCAAAGCATGAATCAAAGATATGAAGGTTATAGTACAACTTGGTATGAATCCAAATGAAGAATCCAAACAATAAGTCAATTCAAAATAAATTTCATGTCGTGAATTCAATAAATCATAGTTCTCATGCTAAAATGAATTTACCAAAGATCTAAACAAAGCATGTAACATATGATGAGGAAAACAAAGCTTACTAAAAAAGGATTTAACTAATGAATCCAAGCTTTAGCTTTCCAACAATCCTTTTAGCCTTTCTAAGTTCATTCCCCTTTCTTTGGCCTCAATAGGCTTCAAAAAGTCCCTGAAAGTCTCTTGTTTCTGGCCTTGGAATGAGCTGGTTTATACAAAAAAAGTTGTCCAATGGCTAGTTGTTGGGTAAACCCCTTCCATATTTGTTTAACCAAAATTCGAACGGATACATCCAATGGTCAAAATTTAAATTCGGTTGACTTGTTGGTTCACCAAATTCCAGTTCGGTTAGCCGAACTTGAACCGAAGTGTTCAGCGAACTCAGTTTCGCAGGAAAATGAGATCCAGTAACTTGAACCAAATTGGGTTCGGTGAAGGTTAGTTAGCCGACATGAGCCAGTTCGGTTAACCGAATATGGACTGAATGGTTCACCGAAAATAGAGTGTCCAAATTAAATCCTATAAAATTTGCCAATAAAACTAAGGATTCAAAGGTCCATGGAAACCAAGCTTAGATTCATGTTTAAATCAATTCAAAAGTGCTTTTCAAAATATGAACCTATCAATGCCTAAGATGATTTTGAAATTCTAAGACCATAGGCATGCATGATCAAAATTAATTACCAAATCATGCATGAAAAACAAATTTGAAAGTTATAAAACCATGCATGTGAAAATACAAGATTTCAAGTTTTTCAAAAACACTGCATTTGAAAAAATTCAAATGATGCTAAAATGAACATGCATTCATCATTTGTCCTTGACACACTTTCCATCTCTCAATCAAATGGTAAAACTCTTATTAAATCTCCAAAGATTAAAGCTTATGTTCGACAAGAAAGAAGGCACAACCTGAAGTTGATAGTAATTGATCATCCAACAAGAGATCAACCGAAAGCAGGTAATTGTTCCTAATTTGAACCTTACCTAATGATACTCATAATACCAACAAAGACAAACATTCTTGGATTAAAAGAAGCTTTGTTATACAATGCTATCTCTTCCACTCTAAATCATTATTCGACTGCTATGCCTACTATGTCTACTACTACTAACAAAGAAGCACTATTAACTCCTGATTGGAAAAATGCAATGAATGAAAAGATGAAAGATTTTGAGAAAAAATGAACATGGGTACTTGCACAATTACCAAAAGGAAAAAAGATAGTAAGATGCAAATGGGTATTCACCATCAAACATAAGGCCGATGGGTCTATTGAATGATATAAGGCGAGGCTTGTGGCCAAGGGATTCACTCAAATGCCCGGTTTGGATGTTTACGAAACCTTCACTCTAACAACAAAGTTGAATTCTATTAAGTTCTTCTCTCACTAGTTGCTAACAATTGGTTGTTATTCTAGCTTGATGTCAAGAATGCTTTCCTACATAATGATCTTCATGAAGAATTATATGTAACGACCTAACCGACCCTGAAAATCCTATTTTCATAATATTTAAATTATCTTTTATTGTTTTAATAATAATTAAATATTAAAAACACGATGATGGAATTTGACCAAGGTAATGAGGGCTTAGTCATGATCATCAGCCACCAATTAACATTAAATAAATATTAATGGGATGGGCGGCCATACATATTTTAGTCTAAAATCTGATTTAAAACAATGTGGGGCCCACTAGTGTTGCACAGGCAAGTGTTGGATGTGTTAAGCCTTGGGATAACCTATCTGGCATCCTAAATACAAAAAAAAAAATAAAAAAAAAAGACACTACTAAGAGAAAAATAGGAGAGTAGGAAATTAGTTGAGACATGTTAGTAGGGAGTGCAGAATTTGTCAAATTAAAAGATCAACTGGCAAAAGTGTTTCCTAAATAATTATTTAATTGAAAAAAATATATTTAACATTTTGTGCAAGTTAGGAATGATTAATAATTTTACTCCAGGTTGAGGGGGGAGTATTGGGAAATATAATGGTCCAATTTTGGCTTTTCTATTATTATAAGGGACCATAGGGGTATTATTGTAATTTTGTACATTCAAAGCTTTATAATAATCAGAGGGGCTACGTGCGCATAAAAACATACGATTCCCCTCTTTCTTTCCCACAAGGCCTCTCTCACTTTCTTCATCTTCTCTCCTAAAACCCTATTTCTTCTTTCTATTCTCTTTCTTCTTTTTTCTCTCAATTCCAATTAGCCATAGCTTTAGGCCATACTAACTTTTATATAATGATTCCTAGGGTTTTTCTCCCTAAAGGGATCAAAAAGCCGACCTAGAAAAAGGACAAGAAAATAGAGAGATGGAGGTAGAATTGAGAGAAATATCTTATATGGTTGTGGTGCCGGCAAGCACACCTATATAAACTTTATTATATTTTTGAGAAATACAAAAAAAAACTCATTTTTCCGATATTTCCAACACATTCCATATTTTTTTACAATTACAGATAGATCCAACTGTTAACATGCCATGCTTCTAAAGCAACAACTATATATTCTCAATATTCTTCCATGAATGAAAAGTGAAATTCATTCTACTTTGGATTCTCCATTTCTATCTTAGATGAGGTGCGGAATGGAGCATCTTTTGCAAAAGAAGACAAGTGTGATTCTGAGGGCTCTTCCTACTCATACAAGCTGAAATAGGTTTTAGCTGTTGCTCCAACATACTGATGGAAGTATAAAATAATTTCTCCAACATACCAGGTGTGTTGGGGGGTAGGGAATGTCGGGAAAAAATGCTTCATTTAAGAAAGGTAATCGCAATATAAATCTCACAATTGTCTCATTTTAAAACAAGACGAATGAAGACAATAAAAACAGGTCATTAAAAACTCCAACTTCAACTCTGACATTTCAAAAGGCTTGCATTTAGCATAGATAAAAAAAGGAGTAGTAACATAAGATAAAAAACTAAGAAGAATGAAGAATCATGTTGATGGTAGACATACCTCCATGTGGTTGACACCTCTTGAGCAGTGAAACTACAAGATAAAACAGAAATACTACAAAATCATAATTAAATAAAAGGTGAACCATAAAACATGCATTTACCAAGTTAACTGTATAACATGCATGGGAATTACATTTTGTCATCTAGAATTACCAGAGATTAGGAGAAGGAAAAAGGAAAGGGGAACAAGAAGAATAAGAGGGAGAAAAGAAGAGAGAACATGTGTTTTTGAGAGAGAGAGAGAGAGGAATTATTTGAATCAATCAAATATGTGGCTCTGGCTAAACAAGTAGACATCCATATATGAGAATTGAGAACTCTGTCAATAGACAATTGCAATCAATTTAATGGTTTTAGTCATATCACTAACATATTGCAAGACCCCGACCCTTAATTATAAGTGATTAGTGTAATTAATTGTGCTTAGCTGTTAATTAAGTGTGTTAGAGGTGTTAACTAATTGAGCTTCATGTTAGATTAATGTTTGGGAAGTTTTGAGAGCTTGTGGACCCAGTTTGGTACCAAAGTGGACCTAGTTGGAATTTCGTGATAAATTGAGTGGTAATTTGGGAATTACATAAAATTATCTTTTGAATTCATTAGATAGAGAGGATCATTTGAGGGAACTTTTCGCTGACATTGCAAATCATTTTGATGTCTAGATTGGATAGAAATTCCATTTTTAAGCCTCCATGTACATTAAGTGAGAAAAGCCCCATTTTTTGTAATTTTGTAAAACCCCATCTCCTTTTTAATCAGCCAATCCCTTCTCCCAACCCATTTTCTTCTCATCTTTATCCCTCTCAGCTGGCTTCTCTTGTTTCTTCATTTCTCTTCCTCCTTGCTCCAAACGACCAAGCACCCTTCAGATTTGAGCCCAACCACAGATAAGCTCATCACCCCCATTATCTTATCCACAAATTCATCTCTCCCTTCGCTCCATTCCACTCGGCCAGCTCTCTATCTCTTCATCAGTCCATCTCATTTCAGTTGGTAAGCGCCTATCTCTTGTCTTCCATCATTTTTAAATACACTAGGACCTAGGAAACTTGCATGCATGAGGGCTTGACCTTACATTTTGGGGATTTTGCTTTGCATGTAGGTTTGTGGGTTTAATAAGTGTGGAATCAGCTGTAGGAGTGTTGTGTAGCTGAGATTCAGCTGGATTTGGAGTGAGTAGTTGGTTCTACAACCCAAGGCAAGTACTCATGTTTAAATTTTTCTTTAGATGTATGATATTGATGATGATTGCTTGTAATTAAGAGTCCTAATGTTTGTATTTGAGTGTGATTCTTAGTTATATGATCTCATGTAAGTTATCATGCCCAATTTCTATTCATACATGCTTAGTTTAGTTAGCTTTGATAAGATTGTGTGTTAGTCCCCTTTTTCCTAGCCTATTTTGCACTGTTTTGGTTCAATATATGCTAGGAAAATATGTGATTCTAATGCTTTAGAATGTAGTAGTTTAATGGTTGGAATAGGGCATTGCATGCCCAATTCCTTGTGGTGAAGACCGTTTTTTATTCTATGGAAAATCGCCCTAAAAAATTGTGCAGGATTTTTGTGCCAGGGTGAGCTCAGGGCTAGCCGTAAGCTAACCGTGGAGCGCAGTTGAGCTTTAAAGCTAGTTGTAAGCTAACCGTAGAACAAATTCAGGGCTAGCCGTAAGCTAACCGTAGAACAAGTTCAGGGCTAACCTTGCGGGAAATTTTGTTGTGGAACTCATGGATAACCTTAGACCACATGTCCTCTTTTGTTTATAGCTTTTGACTTTTGATTAGTTGGGACCCTTGCCTTCGGCCCCTTTGGTCCTAGAGTTTGGGGTAGCCTTGGACCGCTACTCTGGACACTTTGACATAGGATATTAGTGTAACCTTGACCCTTGCCTTTGACCTTTTAACCTTGACCCTTGCCTTTGACCTTTGGCCAAGGACTTCTGGGAAGCCTTAAACCTTTTCCTTGCCTTTGACCTTTGGCCAAGGACTTCTGGGAAGCCTTAAACCTTTTCCTTGCCCTTGACCCTGGATTTTGGAAAGTCTTGGACCCTTTTCATTGATCCTTAATGTTTAAGCAAAAGACCTTTAGTTAGTAATGTGCATTGTTTGTTATGACTCCGAGTGGTCCGGAATGTATGCAAGGGTGATACTAAGTACAAGGGTATGGCGACGCAGAACCCTTTTTTTTTTTTTTTTTTTTTTTGAAATGGTAATTTGTATTCAAAAAGGCTTTAGAGTATACAAGAACTATACTCAGAAGCAGCTGGGAAAAATCCCAAAAAAAACAGCCACCACCCAAAAGGAAGGGGAGCTTTACAAGGAGGCCAAAGGCCTCAAAGCAAAAGAGAGAAGAAAAGAACAAGATCAACCAGCAATGACTTCCCTCTAATTAAACATAATAGCATCGGTGGCTAAGCCCTAGAAATCTGGAAGAAAGGAGACCCAAGGGGCAACACAAAACTTCATTTTGAGGATTAACTCTTCTTGGGACGAAGTGGACACTTCGAAGCATCTCCTGATTCTCTATTTCCAAATGGTCCAGATACAAGCCAAAAAGAATAGGCGCCACATGGTCTTCCCTTTGGAGGTATTGATCGGACTTATCCACTCTTGGAACAAATCAGGTAAGGATTCCAGAAGAACCCAACAGCAATTAAAATCCTCAAGGATTGAAGACCAAAGAGCTTTAGTCATCTTGCAATGAAGAAGATGGTCGACCGTTTCCTCGTCAGCTAAGCAAAGGGGACAAGCATTGACCACAACCATGTTCCGGCGACGAAGATTATCCATAGTTAGAATTTTCTTCCGAAGAGCTAGCCATGCAAAAGCAATGACTCTTGGTGGGGCCTTGATCTTCCAGAGGGAGTGCCAAAATCTAGAAGGGGCAGAGTCAACTGATAAGGTGGAGAAGAGGGAGGAAACCGAGAAGATGCCATCACAAGAAGGGGCCCAAAACCTAATGTCTTGCCCTTCGCCGGAGATGTTTGTCCCATTAAGCACCTCGAAGAGGCTGAACAGATGAGCTTCTTCTACCTCATTTAGGTTCCTTCTAAAGATCGGCCACCACTGACTGCTGTTAGGATTATTATGAAGGTAATCCTTAACCTTTGCATTGCAGTTTCCTGCGCATCTGTAGAGGCCGGGGAACAGGAGCGCTAGACGGGAGTCCCCGATCCAAACATCGTACCAAAAGGAGATTATCTCCCCATTGCCAACACGGAAGCAAATGGTTGGATCGAAGTTAACTTTAGCGGCGCATATCCCTTTCCAAAAGGTAGAGCATCCTTGGGAAGGAGGGGAGGTGTCCCAACCGTTTCTCCTCACTCTGTATTTGGCTATCAAGATGCTTCTCCACAAGCCATCCGAGTCTTCCCCTAGTCTCCAAAGCCATTTTCCCAGCAAAGCTTGATTCATGTTCCGTAAGGATCTTAAACCTAGGCCCCTAGAATCTTTGGGAGAGCAGACTGATTTCCAATTGACCAAGTGAATTTTCTTCGAATCCTCACAGCCATGCCAAAGGAAGTCACGTTGAAGCTTCCGATGCGATTAATGATAGCAGTGGGGCATTTGATGGACATGTAGTAGATTGGAAGGTTGGCAAGGGCAAATTGGATCAAGGTGATCCTGCCACCCAAGGCTAGGTACCTAGCTTTCCATGACAATTACTTTTTCTCAATTCTTTTGAGGACAGGATTCCAAACAGAGATTGGCACCCTTCCTAGGCACAGCAGAAGACCAAGATAGTTGGATGGAAATGAGTCTACTTTACACCCCAAAATGCCGGCCAAATGAAGAAGTGAGGAGGCATCGACAGAAACCCCTAGAATTGCACTCTAGGAAGATAGATGTTGAGACAAAAGAGAGCTTTAAAGCATCTGAGGATGGCGACCATATTTTTGACTTGGTCATGTATGGCATCACAGAAGAGCACGGTATCGTCTGCATATTGAAGGTATGAAACTGAAGGAGCATTTGGAGAGGGCTTAAAGACTCTGATTAGATTGCATTCTTCTGCTTTAGAGAGCATTTGACTGAGAGCTTCTCCAACGATGACAAAAAGGAACGGAGATAAAAGGTCCCCTTGACGCAAGCCCCTTTCAGCCCTAAAGAATCGTTTTGGAGCGCCATTGATAATTATAGAGTAGGTTGCAAATGAGACGCATTCTTTGATCCAATCTCTCCATTTAGGTCCAAACCCCATCTTACGCATCAGATAAATTAAGAACTCCCGGTCCACCATGTCAAAAGCTTTTTCCAGATTAAGTTTACAGACAATGCCTGGATTCCTCTTTGTGCCTAGTGTGATGCATTCATTGGCTACTAGGACCCCATCTAAGATCTGCCTTCCATGGACAAAAGCACCTTAAGAGGGTGAAATGATGGATGGCGGAATCTTTTGAAGTCTGGATGCTAGCACTTTGACAAAGATTTTGTAAATGCTCCCCAGAAGACTGATGGGCCTGAAGTCTTTTATACAATTAGCCCCAGCCTTTTTTGGAATGAGTGCGATGAAAGAAGCGCCTATGGATCGTGATAGTTCGCCTCTTAAGTGAAATTCTATCATGAAAGCCATAATATCAGCTCTTAGAAGATCCCAATGCTTTTGAAAAAAGGAGATTGGAAAGCCATCTGGACCTGGGGCTTTATCACTGGTAAGGTTAAAGACTGCGGATCTAACTTCTTCCTCTTGAAAATCACCTTCCAGCCAAATAGCAACCTCCCCGGTAATGGTGGAAAATTGAAGGTTATCAACATAAGGTTTAAGCCTTTTGTTTTTGCTGTAAATGTTTTGGAAGTAGTCAATTATGCTGGTGATCCCCACTCGGTCCTCTAATATGTTGCCATTGACTGTCAAAAAAATTGATTTTTTTTCCCCTCATTCTAACTGTAGCCATGCTGTGGAAGAACTTAGGGGACATTTGGTAAGCATCCATGGTAAGGAGGGGATTCTACGATCCAGATGATTCCTTTGTTCCAGTGGAATCAAGCCACCCTCACATAGGATTTGTATAGAGAGTTCTAGGTTTGGCATTGAAAGAGGATTCCCACCATTAGTAGAATATGTGATACAATAGTTGTAAGTTTTTTGGAAATAACTCAAGATCTATGACGAATCAGGACCTCAAGTTTTAATTCAAAGACAATTTGGGCCATCTAGAGTATTTGAACGGTTCAGATCGTGCGAAGGGGCACCACTGTTAACGCACAGCAGGCCCGGCCCAAGGCCCAGCAGGCCCAACAGGTCCAAGGCCCAGCACGGGGGTCCAGTCTCCAACTTCTAGATTAAGTAGTTGGATTTAGTCAATATACCATTCAGCTGTAATTACTCTATTAATATATTTGGTTTCCTAACTTAGAATAGAAATTGATTGTAATTAGATAGATTGATTGTAATTAGTTATCTTTCTGTTTTTGGAGCCTTAATTAAGGCATTGTAAATTCTATATATTGTGATACAATGTACAAAGGAGGACAAGGAAAAACAATACAATTCACTTCATTGTTCCGTCGTCAGTTTGCCAAAGTTGTCATGGTATCAGAGCATGGTCTGTATTCTTGGTCTTAGATTTCTTCCAGAAGTTTTGAGGGAATAGGGATAGAAAGAATAAGTCTCTCTCTTGCAAATAAATAGATCCAGGATCTATTTCAAGACGTGCCAGCGACTCCAGCAATCAACATCAGTGAAATCCACGTGGTGGCCCACCCTTGATCACTCTGATCAAGTTCCAAAAACTCCATAGCCTTGGTCGACTGATGTTTCTAGGATTATTGGGGATTTTTTCAGGATTTTACAGCACCTCCAGATTCTTGCTGTTTTTTTTTGTGTTCTCTCTCTCTGCTGGTTGGATTTTGGTTTCTGAACACAGGGAAGATATTCTACATAGTTCTCTTGTCTGTGGGTAGTTTCTTTTCTATTCAGTACCAATTTCAGTTGCAATGGAAAAATCTGAGGTCACATTGATTAAATTTACGGGAAAGAATTACCCTGCCTAGTCCTTCCAATTCCAAACCTACCTAGAAGCTAAGGAATTGTGGGGATTTGTTTCTGGCACGGATCCTAAACCCACTGAGGATGAAAAGAAGATCTCCTCCTGGCATACTAAAGATGCCAAAATCAAATCCTGGATTCTGGGATCCGTGGAGCCTCATCTCATTATGAATCTCAAGCCTTACTCCACTTCTAAAGCAATGTGGGAGTATTTGAAGAAGATTTACCATCAAGAGAACTCGGCACGACAATTTCATCTTGAATGTGCAATTGCCGAATATACACAAGGGATCTTGTCTATACAAGACTACTATTCGGGATTTCGTACCCTGTGGTCAGAATACGATAGTATTAAATATGCAAATGTGCCTGACAATGTGTTGACAGTCATCCAAGATCTGCAAGCCTCTAGTCAGCGAGATCAATTTTTGATGAAACTGCGGAATGAATATGAAAGTGTCCGATCTGCCCTAATGAATCGGTCACCCTTACCTTCCATGGATGTCTGCTTGAATGAACTTCTACGCGAAGAACAGCGCATTGCGACCTCAGCTCATATAGCCCAACAAAAGACGGAAACCTATTCAGTTGCATTCTCGGCAAATAAGTCTTCTCAACCTCCGCCTCGAGACTTGAGCAAAACACAGTGTTTCAGCTGTCAGAAATTTGGACATCTTGCATCTCAATGCAACCAGAAGGTCTGTCGTTACTGTAAGAAATCGGGACATATCATCTCTGAATGTCGCCGCCGCCCACAGCGTCCATCACCGCAGTCTCAGACTCCGCATGCATATGTTGCTTCTTCGGCTATACCTGCTGCTTCATCTACGTCCTCACAGCCTGGTCCTTCATCCTCTCTCACTCCGGATATGGTTCAACAGATGATTGTTAACGCCCTATCTGCTTTTAGTCTCTCAGGTACATCCTCTCCATCTTCTTGGTTTCTTGATTCTGGGGCATCTAATCATATGACGTCTTCCCGTGCTACACTCTCCAATGTGCAAAGTTACAAAGGTCCTTTTCAAATCCAAACTGCTAATGGGGACCATGTTCCCATTACTGCTGTCGGTGACATCTCTGGTCCTTTTCCATTGCAAAATGTTTATTTATGTCCAAATTTAACTTCCAACCTTTTGTCAGTGGGGCAACTTGTTGAAAATAATTGTAATATCACTTTTTCTTCTTCTGGTTGTGTTGTGCAGGACCAGATGTCCGGGAAGGAGATCGCGAGGGGACCTAAGTGTGGGCGCTTGTTTCCGCTGGACTTTTCAAAATATTTTAGGAATAAATTGACCAATGATGTGTTTTGTTTTTCCATTAGAGATAACTGTCAATTGTGGCATAAAAGACTTGGCCACCCTAATTCGAAAACTTTGTCCAAGATGTTCAATTCTGGTTTAATCAATAAAACTGCTGGTTTATCTTCTTGCGTGTCTTTTGATTGTGCTACTTGCAAATTGGGAAAAAGCAAAACCCTTCCTTTTCCTATTTCCACTTCCCATAGCACTCAGTTTTTTATTTGGTTCACAGCGATGTATGGGGCATTGCTCCAACTCTCTCTCATGCTCACTATAAATACTTTGTGACTTTTATTGATGATTTCAGTCGGTTCACATGGGTTTACTTCCTGCATTCCAAATCTGATGTTTTTCATGTTTTTAAGATTTTTTTAGCTTATGTTGAAAACCAATTCTCTACTTGCATTAAAATCTTGCGCTCTGACTCAGGGGGGGAATATCTGTCCTCTGATTTTCAACAATATTTGCAAACAAAAGGAATTATCTCTCAAAGAACGTGTCCTTATACTCCACAACAGAATGGAATCGCTGAAAGGAAAAATCGACATCTCCTTGATGTCACTCGATCCCTTCTACTTGAATCATCTGTTCCTTCCCGTTTTTGGGCTGAGGCTTTGGCTACTGCAGTTCACCTCATTAACCGCATGCGTTTATCTTCTATTGACAATCACAGCCCATATTATCGTCTCTACAAGATCTCTCCATCTTATGATGATCTTCATGTTTTTGGTTCTGTTTGTTTTGTGCATTTGCCACCATCTGAACGGACCAAACTTACTGCTCAATCTGCTCGGTGTGTTTTTTTAGGATATGCACCTTTCCAAAAAGGGTTTCTTTGCTATGATCCACACATTCGTCGCATTCGTACATCTCGGAATGTCGTGTTTTTCGAAAACGAGTATTTCTTTCAAAAACATCTTGATGCTCCTGACAACTCTTTGGTTTCCTTACCTGGTTTTTCTGATGACACATCTATTGTTCGGTTTAATCCTAATTTTGTGTATCGCAGGCGGACTACAGATGTGCCTCCAGAGGGTTCCCCTCCCGATCTTCCTCTCACATTCGGTCCACCTGAGGTTCCTGGTCCCTCTGCAATTCCTCCATTGCGTCGTTCCACTCGCATTTCGGTACCCCCTGATCGCTATGGGTTCTCCCATCCTTCCTTAATGGCAACTTTGTCCTCCTCTCCTATTCCTCAATCCTATTCTCAGGCTGTGCAGGACAAATGTTGGAACCAGGCTATGCAAGATGAACTTGATGCGTTGGAGAAAAATCATACATGGGATGTTGTGTCAGCTCCTATAGGTGTCAAACCTATTGGCTGTAAATGGGTTTTTTTCTCTCAAGCTAAAATCTGATGGTACCTTGGATCGCTATAAGGCGCGCCTAGTCGCTCTTGGAAATAGGCAGGAATATGGCGTGGATTATGACGAAACCTTTGCCCCTGTTGCAAAAATGACCACTGTCCGCACAATTCTTGCTGTTGCTGCATCCCAGTCTTGGCCCCTCTATCAAACGGATGTCAAGAACGCGTTTCTCCATGGTGACCTAAAAGAAGATGTTTATATGTGTCTGCCTCAGGGATGCTCATCCAGACCGGGTATGGTTGCAAAACTTCGTCGCTCTCTCTATGGGCTGAAACAAGCTCCTCGTGCCTGGTTTGAGAAATTTCAAGCTGCTCTTCTGCGTTTAGATTTTCATCCCAGCCCCTATGATCCTTCTATGTTTCTTCATCATGCTCCATCCGGGATCACCATACTGCTTGTCTATGTTGATGACATAGTTATTACTGGTCCTAATGCTCAAATGATTCAGGAGCTGCAAGCTTCTCTTAGTGCGACATTTCACATGAAGATCTCGGACCCTTGCACTATTTCCTTGGTCTTGAAGTACATCAAACATCTACAGGACTCTTTCTCAATCAGCACAAATACACTGTTGATCTCATTGACTTGGCTGGCCTTACTGCTTCTGCTCCAGTAGATACACCGGTCGAACTGAATGTCAAACTCAGTCGCGACGAGGGCGATCTTCTTTCCGATCCTACTACTTATCGCCAGTTGGTCGGAAGTTTGATTATCTCACGATTACTCGCCCTGATATCTCTTATGCGGTGAATCTAATGAGCCAGTTCATGACTGCTCCTCGTCATCTTCATATGGCTGCTGTTCGACGCATCATTCGATACCTTATTCGTAACCCGACTCGTGGGTTGTTTTTTCCATCCAACAACCCTCTCTGTCTCAAAGCTTATTCAGATGCTGATTGGGCTGGTTGTCCTGATACTCGCCGATCAACAACAGGATGGTGCATGTTTTTGGGTGATTGTCTTATTTCCTGGAAATGCAAGAAACAGGGCACAGTCTCTAAATCCTCTACTGAAGCTGAATACCGAGCCATGTCTGCTGCCTGCTCTGAAATTCTTTGGCTCCGTGGTCTACTCTCTGACATTGGTTTTCCGGCAGATGGTGCTACTCCCCTCTATGCAGATAATACCAGTGCAATACGGATTACTGAGAATCCGATTTTTCATGAACGCACTAAACACATCGAGGTTGATTGTCACTTCATCCGTGATGAATTTAAACGCGGTGTCATCAGCCTTCCGCATGTCTCCACTGAACTTCAACTGGCTGACATTTTCACTAAAAGTCTTCCCCGACCTCGCCATCAATTCTTGGTTGGCAAATTGATGCTCGTTGATTCTCCCGCATCAATTTGAGGGGGGGTGTTAACGCACAGCAGGCCCGGCCCAAGGCCCAGCAGGCCCAACAGGTCCAAGGCCCAGCACGGGGGAACAGTCTCCAACTTCTAGATTAAGTAGTTGGATTTAGTCAATATACCATTCAGCTGTAATTACTCTATTAATATATTTGGTTTCCTAACTTAGAATAGAAATTGATTGTAATTAGATAGATTGATTGTAATTAGTTATCTTTCTGTTTTTGGAGCCTTAATTAAGGCATTGTAAATTCTATATATTGTGATACAATGTACAAAGGAGGACAAGGAAAAACAATACAATTCACTTCATTGTTCTGTCGTCAGTTTGCCAAAGTTGTCAACCACAAAAATAAAAAATTAATATTTTAGAATCTGGACATTTTTGCAAATATCTCGATATTTAGACATAATCGACAGCTGAAATTTTATCAACTAGCCGATTTTGACCTTCCAGAGATAACTCACGGTTTAGATCATGATTATGGGCCCCACAGGAACCAAAAAATTGAAAAAAAAAACACTATTTTTTATCCCCTTTTTTGGCCTTAAGTGAAATCAACGGTCAATAGTTTTTGGCCAATTTCTCATGATCCATATTGAATTAGGCTGCCAAATTTGGGCCTAGAGCCGTTTTAGGCATTTTGAAGAGATTGGACGGTTTGGATTTCGCAAATGGACCCCACAAAATTTCAGAAATTGCCATCCAACGGTCTGGACGTTTTTGTAAATATCTAAAACTCCATGAACAATCAAAGGTTGATATTTGATGTCCCAGCCGTTTTGAACCTTTTAAACAATACTACCGGTTCAGATCTTAATTGTGGGGCCAAGAAAATGTCAGATTTTGAAAAAAAGGGTGAACCCTATAATACCGCTCATGGCACTGTAGCAGCGCCTTTCTGCCCATTCACTGATTCTGTCTTTCAGAGGGGGGAGGGTCTGACATGGGAAATACACGGGAATGGTGATGCAGAGATTCCTTGATGAAGGTTTCCTTGCATTACCAAATGTGGGCTTTCCACGGGAGCACAGAAAACCTGCAAGGAATCCTCACTGAGGATGCTTACCAAACGTCCCCTTAGTGTTTCTGTCCCTTCTTTGAGCCACCTACACCTCGATCTCTGTTTCCATTTGATTTCTTCTTCCCGGACTCTACATTCAAAGAGATCTTTAAGGTTAAATCTCTTGGCGATATCCGTGTCAGACAAAATCTGATTTTCTTCCTTTATGTCAAGAGCATGCATTTCTTCAAGGATAGTTTCCTTATAAGATTCCACAGGTCTGGTTAATCTTGATCCAGTCTTTGATGCTGAGTTTCAATCTTTTCAACTTCGAAGATAACCGATAACTAGCCCGACCGCTAACATCATAGTGGTTCCACCAAATCTTAATTGATTCTCTAAAATGCTTGTCCTCCAGCCACATAAGTTCAAAGCGGAAGGGAGAGGGTCCCCACTTCACATTTTTTAGAGTCAAGAAGGATGGGGTAGTAGTCTGACGTGGGCTTGGGGAGAGCAATTTGGCTAACTTCTGTATACAGATCAATCCAATCACTGGTGACCAAAAATCTATCAAGACGTGACAAAGAAGGTGGAATCTGATGGTTGCCCCACGTGAAGTTTGTTAGTACCACTTGGTCCAAGGCCCATATACAATGGCCCATGTACAATAAGCCCATGCCATAAATCATGTGGGACTTGATTGCCTATAATCACTGTGTATATCCTTTCATTCTATAAGTAGGAAATGTAATTATATTCTTTCCTAGTAATTAGATTGTAATTGCATAGTGATTGCCTTGATTAAGGCTACAATGTAATATAAATAGAAGCAATGAACGATCAAAGAGATCATTCAATCCCAAAGAATTCTCTATCTCTATTCTTTCTCTTGTTCGACATGGTATCAGAGCCTCATCTTCTACCTCTTATTCTTCTAGTTTTCCTCTTCGATCTAGTGGTCGAATCTTGGTAACAGTCACAGGCTGACTGTTCGTGCATGTTATTATAACATTCCTTCAACATCTTGAAGTCTGATCACCAGTGGCCCACCTCAGATAAGCTCAAGTTCATCAAGGAAATCATTCCATCTTGCTCGACAGTCAATCAGAGAACTGAGGACCAAGATTTTGAATCAAAAGCAAAATCTGAACAGTGATTGCGTTCTAGGAACAGATCTCGTCAGAGCTTTGAAGCATCTCAACTGGGCCCCACCTGCGATCATCACCATCTCATCTCAGTACCTTCAGCCTTGGTCGACCATATATCCTGGTATTTGTGAAGATTTTTTCAGCATTTTTCAGGAATCAGAGGTAGGATTTTGGATCCATTTTGTGATTTTCTAGTTTTCACAGATCTGTTTCATCTCAGCCGTTCAACTTCTTGAATTATGGATGGATCTTTGTGAAACTTGATTTGTTGGAAAGATATTTTGATACTGCTCACATCATAGTAATCTGATGATCCATTAGATCAATCAGTGGGGCCCACGCATAGAAGAAACAGCCATTTTTTTGGTCGTCTGGACCAATTTTTGGGTCCTTTTTGTCGCCATTTCTGAACTTCAGCTCCCTGTGTGTGCATTTGTCATTTCTTTCTCTTTGGCTGCCTGGTATCTATTCTTAGAGTGTTTTTACTCATGGACAAAACAGAAATTGCACTGGTTAAGTTCAATGGAACCAACTATACATCCTGGGGATTCCAATTTCAGATTTATCTCAAAGGGAAAGAATTGTGAGGCCATATAGATGGGACTGACCCAAAACCTAAAGATGATGTCAAGGCCATCTCCACATGGGAAACCAAAGACGCAAAGATCATGACTTGGCTTCTGGGATCAGTCGATCCCCAGTACATCCTGAACCTTAGGCCATACAAATCAGCCAAAGGTATGTGGGATTACTTGAAACAAGTATATCAACAGGATAACTCTGCTCGGAGATTTCACTTAGAGCATGAACTTTCTCAGCTTACCCAGGGAAATATGTCCATTCAGGATTATTACTCTCATTTTATTCGTTTATGGACGGATTATACTGAGATTATCTACTCCAGTCTTCCTGATGCCTCCATTGCAATAGTTCAGGGCATACACTCTACCAGTCAAAGGGATCAATTTCTGATGAAGCTTCGACCTGATTTTGAACAAGTTCGTTCGAGTCTGATGAGCAGAGTGCCTTCCCCATCTATAGATGCCTGTTTAGGGGAACTCCTTCGGGAGGAACAACGTCTTAACACTCAGGTTGTTCTTCAACAAGCACTGTCACCAGCTCCAGTAACTGCAGCCTATGTTGCACGTTCCGCCCAGCTGCCCAGATATGACAAAAGTGCAGTGCTATTGTTGTCAGAAATATGGACATGTGGCCACTCAGTGCAATACCAAATATTGCTCATACTGCAAACGCAAGGGTCACGTTCTTCCTGAATGTCGGCGTCGAGCTCACAATTCCTCACAGAAAGCCAATCTTGCCACCTTGGATGCGTCTTCCTCTGCCTTTGTACGTCCAGATGCTAATACTATGTTGCCTGCTTCACCTGCTCCACCTGCTTCACCTGTTTCTTCTTCACCAGCTTCTCCTTCTGTTACCCCTGACATGGTCCAACAGATGATTGTCAATGCTTTTTCCGCTCTCGGTCTCTCAGGTAAAACCAAACAGTCACACTCCACCTGGTATATGGATTCGGGGGCTTCTAATCATATGACTTATTCCTCAGATACCTTATCTAAAATAAAATCTTATGATGGAAATCTCCGAATCAATACCGCAGATGGTGGTAGTATACCCATTACTGCCATTGGTGAGGTCTCACATTCATTACCATTGAGTCATGTTTTTCTTTCTCCTCAGTTATCTACAAATTTACTATCTGTTGGACAACTCATTGATAATGATTGTTCGGTTTCTTTTTCTCGTTCTGGTTGTGTTATACAGGATCAAGCATCGGGGAAGGTGATAGCGAAGGAGCCTAAGTGTGGTCGTCTGTTTCCATTACAACTTTCTACACAAGATCGTAGTTTGAATTCCTCTGCATTGTTTTCAGCTTCTAGTTCACATAACAGCCAATTATGGCACAATCGTTTAGGCCATCCTAATTCTCGCACTTTATTGTCTTTGTTTAAATCCGGTTTGCTATCTGATAATAAAATTTCTTTTAAAGATGTGTTCTTAAATTGTTCAAGTTGTAAAATGGGCAAGAGCAAGACTCTTCCTTTTCCCATCAGCAATACTTCATCATTCCACTGTTTTGATCTTGTTCATAGTGATGTATGGGGTATCGCACCTATTCCATCACATTCTCATGTTAAATATTTTGTTACATTCATTGATGACTACAGTCGGTTTACATGGATTTATTTTCTGCATGCAAATCTGAGGTGTTTGCTACATTTAAAATTTTCTTAGCCTATGTGGAAAATCACTTCTCTACCTCAATTAAGACACTTCGTACAGATTCAGGCGGTGAATATGTTTCTAATGAGTTTCAGACTTTTTTACAAACTAAAGGAATCATCTCTCAAAAATCATGCCCTTATACACCTCAACAAAATGGTGTATCTGAGAGGAAAAATAGACATCTCCTGGACATTGTTCGGTCTCTACTCTTAGAATCCTCTGTTCCTCCAAGATTTTGGCCAGAAGCGTTATCCACAGCTGTTCATGTTATCAATAGGCTACCCTCACCTCGTATAAATCATGAAACACCTCACTTTCGTTTATTTCATAAGCATCCTGTTTATTCTCATCTCCATGTTTTGGATGTGTGTGTTTTGTTCTTCTTCCCCCAATAGAACGGACAAAACTCTCTGCACAATCTTCTAAGTGTGTTTTTTTAGGTTATGCGAATGATCAGAAAGGATTTGTCTGTTATGATCCGAAGGTCAAACGTATCAGGATTTCTCGTAATGTAGTGTTTTTTGAACATCAATATTTTTTTCCGCATTCTCTTGATCATGACTCACCTCCTACTTTTTCACTTGTTCCTGGTTTTACTGATTCTCCGGTTGTACCTGTAACCCCTATCAAACCTCTTCTTGTGTATGAAAGGCGTAGACGGGAACCTATTACTGCACCTGAGCCTCCAGATATATCTTCTTCCACGGCGCCTGATCTTGCACAAACATCAGATATCTCTCAGTTAGTTCCCCGTCGATCATCCAGGATTTCACGTCCCCCTGATCGATTTGGCTTCACCCATACATCCTTAATTGCCACCCTGTCCTCGGTTCAGATACCTAATAGTTTTTCACAAGCAGTGCAACATCAGTGTTGGCGTCAGGCTATGCAGGAAGAACTGGACGCTCTGGATATTAATCATACCTGGGATGTTGTTCCATGTCCTCCTACCATAAAACCTATTGGCTGTAAGTGGGTTTATTCTATCAAGTTACATCCTGATGGCTCTTTGGCTCGTTATAAAGCTCGCTTAGTCGCTCTTGGCAATCGCCAGGAGTATGGTATTGACTATGATGAGACATTTGCTCCGGTCGCCAAGATGACCACTGTGCGCACAATTCTGGCTATCTCTGCATCCCGCTCTTGGCCTCTTTATCAGATGGATGTCAAGAATGCTTTTCTCCATGGAGATCTCAAAGAGGATGTCTACATGCGTCTTCCACAAGGCTATGACTCTACTTCTAAAAATGAGGTGGCAAAGCTTCGTCGATCCTTGTATGGTCTTAAACAAGCACCCAGGGCTTGGTTTGAGAAATTTCGGGCTACTATACTTCAACTTGGATTTGTTCAAAGTCCTTATGATCCGTCACTCCTCATCAGTAAAAACACTCAAGCTATTACCATTCTTCTGGTTTATGTGGATGACATTATCATTACCGGCACTCACAGTGATATAATCAAGAATCTTCAATCATCTCTTCAAACTGCATTTCATATGAAAGATCTGGGTCCCTTAACATATTTCTTAGGTCTTGAGGTTCACCAATCTAAGAAAGGACTGTTTCTTCATCAGCATAAGTATGCTACTGACCTAGTTGATCTGGCTGGGCTCAAAGAGGCCACACCCGTGGACACTCCATTGGAAGTAAATGTGAAACTTAGGAAAGATGATGGTGATCTTCTATCTGATCCCACACTATACAGACGCTTAGTCGGAAGTTTGATTTACTTGACCATCACTCGCCCAGACATCTCCTATGCTGTAAATGTTGTTAGTCAATTCATGACAACACCTCAGCATCGCCATTTGGTTGCTGTCAAACGAATCATTCGGTACATTCTTGGTTCCCTGACACGCGGATTATTTTTTCCGGTTGGCACACCATTAACACTTACAGCTTACTCTGATGCGGACTGGGCCGAATGCCTGGATACTCGGAGATCTACCACGGGTTGGTGTATGTACTTGGGTGAATCCCTCATTTCATGGAAATGTAAAAAGCAAGAACGCGTGTCCCGATCTTCCACTGAATCGGAATATCGTGCTATGTCAGCTGCCTGTTCTGAAATTCTTTGGCTACGTGGCTTCCTTAAAGATCTTGGTTTTCCTCAAACCTCGGCTACCCCACTTCATGCGGACAATACTAGCTCCATTCGTATAACCGAAAATCCAGTTTTTCATGAACGTACGAAGCATATTGAGGTGGATTGTCATTTTATTCGGGATGAATATGATCGTAAGGTCATTAGTCTTCCACATGTATCCAGTGAACTACAGCTTGCAGACATCTTCACCAAAGGGTTGCCTAGGCCACGTCATGAGTTTCTGGTTCGCAAATTGCTACTCGTTGACCAGCATCAATTTGAGGGGGGATGTTAGTACCACTTGGTCCAAGGCCCATATACAATGGCCCATGTACAATAAGCCCATGCCATAAATCACGTGGGACTTGATTGCCTATAATCACTGTGTATATCCTTTCATTCTATAAGTAGGAAATGTAATTATATTCTTTCCTAGTAATTAGATTGTAATTGCATAGTGATTGGCTTGATTAAGGCTACAATGTAATATAAATAGAAGCAATGAACGATCAAAGAGATCATTCAATCCCAAAGAATTCTCTATCTCTATTCTTTCTCTTGTTCTGACAAAGTTGGCCCCTCCTAGATGGAGGTCCGTGAGAGAGTGGGTATTAATCCAATTAGAAAGGGCTGCCATGTGAGTTGTAGTGTTGCCACCTCCAGTTCTATCAGAAGGGAATCTGGTAATGTTCCAGTCGCCACCTATACACCAAGGACCCGCCCATTTACTACAAATGGAATCAAGCTCACACCAAAAGCTACTTTGGAAACTGCGATCTGTAGGGCCATAGATGGAAGAGATGATGCAAGCGAAGCCATTATCCTTGTCCTCAAGCAAGGCCGACAGAGAAAAAACACCTTTAAAATTATCTTTTATGCTGTAGAGTCAGTTGTTCCAACAGAGAAGAATGTCCCAGAAGATCCTTCAATGTCCAAAGAGATCCAGCTACACTCACTGTTGCCCCAAATATCTGTGATAGTAGCTTGATTCATTGAACTAAGCTTTGTTTCTTGTGGGAGGAGAATGTCAACTTTATATCTACTAACTACCTCCTTGATGATAACCCACTTCACAGTACTCCCTAACCCGCGAACAATGTTGTAAAAATCGCTAGGCGGATGCTAGGCGGTGGGCATGGACTAGGGATTAATTCCTAGATTAATCCCCGCCTAGCCCGATTAATCCCCTCCTAGTCCGATTAATCCCCGCCTAGCGCCTAGGCGCCGCCTAGGCGGTGACCGCTGACTAGCGCCTAGGGGCCGCCTAGGCCGATTTTTGCAACAGTGCCCGCAAACATTCCATGAGAGGGCTATCATTGATGACTATTGACGAAATCTTTGACTCAATTTGCAACATTGAGAGAGGAGGAATTATGGGAAGGCCAATTGTCGTAGTTGATGGAGCACGTTAGACTTTGAAGGTCTCTGCCTCCCTTCCTCTTTAACCCTTTTTTCCGACTGACATATTTGTTAGACATATCTCTTTCATTGGCAAAAGCAATAAGACCATCCCAACCTTTTTTGACATTGTCCACTGATACACCTATAGCCCGTCCACACATCCTGACTTTCCGAGATAGCCAAGAATTCGAAGAAGACTGATTGGAGTGAGAAAATGCTGCGCTAGGTCCTGTCTTGTGGGAGGGCATGTTGACTCTGTCCTCAGAAGGAGAGGAATGCCACGGGGAGAAAATCTCAGCCCTGCAATTAGCCTCTGTAGGAGTCGAGATGCCATGGCTAGGAATCTGCCGAGGAGAAGGAATCGTTGCTCAAACCTTTAGGACTGATTGAGGAGTGGCTGGCACACAACAAAAAGTGGACAGTAAGGAGCAGTCGCTGCTAGATCGGGCAGAATCTGTGTCTGAGGCGTAACAGTCGGCAAGGAGATGAAGGGTGCCTGTCTCCGAATGTCGTTTGAGATGGGTGGCACTATCGGAGTGGCCGGAGCAGGTCGTTGGTGCCCTGGGATAGAGATTCTTGCTCGCCGTGGTCGTAAAGGAGCTGTCCAAAGTGGGTGCGCTGAAGGAAGGTGAGTGGGTGCGCAAAAGGAAGGTTAAGTGTCTTGATCTCCCAGGAGTGACGAGCTCCCCTTCTTTTCGATAAGACGAGATTCTGAAGATTGGGGCCAATGGTTTGGGCAGACCCAAATGGCTTATGAAGGAGTAGAGGTTGTCTCCATTAAGAATCCCGTGGCCCACAGGGAATCTTTTGGCCATGGGCCAGGTCCAGGCTTCTTGTTTGGATGAGGCCGAGGAGGTGGGCCTCTGACTCGTGGCCTGTCTGCGATTCTTTGCCCATCTACGGACCTTGGCTCGTCTGCGTGCCGTAGATCGATTCAATCTAAGACTTTGGTCTGAGGAAGGTGACCGATCTGAGGGATAAAACTCTCCTGCAGACCCTAGATTTCCTTCAGCGACCGGAGTAAGGTTTGAAGTCGTCTGCAAGGTGGCGACGCCGAAGGTGGGAGAGATAGCGCATTCCTCTTCTGCCTGTACAAAGATGACCAGGTCCCCCACAAAAAGAGGGATTTCGATGGGGAGCTTGCAGATCCTGCTGATTAAAACCTTGACGCAGCCATAGGCGATGGTCTCCTTCTCTGACGTGCGACGATCTACTTCAATAGTTGAGCCAATGAAGTCCCCAAGCAGACGGAAGACACCATCGTTCCAGGCGTGCAAAGGTACACCATGGAAACGAATCCATTTAAGGGTTGGGGGAGAACCGATGGAGGCGTCAAAGGGCGACGAACGGAGAGGAAGGTGATTTGATGGCGCATCTCAGCACTTGGCTAAGATCATGCTCCGAGAGAAGCTGGATGTGAATGATGTCTTCTTCTAGTAATTTTAGGTTTAGTGCCGATTTGCCCCAAAATTTCTTGAGACAGCTATCTGCGTCAGCTACTGGCCTGAGGAAACCGATCAGGCTACATGAAAGGGTCTCTTTTTTCTGAATCTACAACCCAGGGGGCCACTCGGATAAAGTTAGCGCGGCCATCTCTGACTATCCACCCTGCACTACGGTTGGGGATGCAAGCAGGAGGACGACTCCAGGTTGTGGCTGATGGTTGGCATGAGAGTGAGATCGGTTTTTGGGCAAAGGCAGTGGGAGTAGGGTTAGATGGGCGAGGATGAGCAAAATCAGCATGCATTTTCCTGCCGCCCCAAGATTTGTCGTTCGCAATCTCAATCCCCAGCTTAGCCTCCCTTTCCAATTTGAATCTGACGAAGGCGAAGCCTCTCTGCTTGCCTGAAGATCGTTCAGCCGGAACGGAATGAATGAGTCTATTACTTTACCGGTTCGAGCTCTGTCTTGGAGATGCCTGTAGGCAGATTGGAGACGAATAGGGAGAAGACGGTAGAAGAGGCGTCTTCGCCAGGTGCTCATATCGTCGCCCGGCTGTAATTGTTGAGTTGGAATAGAAATTGTTCTTCAAGATATTAGCCAGTAGGCAAACAACTATCTTCTTGAATTGTTGAATGTTGAGTGAATATAGAAATAGCATTAATCTAATTAATTATGTAATAAAATGCACTATTAACTGCTTAAGTAATAAGAAGATGTTCCTAGTGATGCTCCAACTCACATGAGCAGTTTGAGCTCAGCAGTAAGATGCAGACGAAGCATGATAAAGACTCCATGTGCACTACCCAAATAGACCTCAAGCTTTAGAAAAGGAAAACTCACTCAGTAATTAATGAACAAGGAAAGTGGGATCAGTGTTACTTCCCAAAGGGCATTCCAATTTCAAAGCATGGTTTAAAATTGGTAGGTATCAATGATGTGCTGATACCAAGATGTAGGTATCACGAGTTCCAATACCAAGATGTAGGCGTATCTGTGCCGAGCTTAGCCCGTCTGTTCTGCCCGCTTGCCGGTTTGGTCGTCTTGTTTACTTTGTTGGATTTTATGGTAGCTCTGCCCGTTCCGCCATTCTTTATGCCCTTTAGCTCTTTGGATTATCCCTACTTGTCATTCAGGCAGGCTTCACCTTTGCTTACGTTTGTTTATTATCATTTCTTGCTTCCTATTTATTATGATGTTTAGTTATGTCTTTTAATCTATACATCATGCTTCGATATGCCACCCCATCATTACTTATGCTTTGATATATTATTCTATCATTTCTTACATATTGCAAACCTATGCTAATTATTATTGATGTATATATTGATTCATCCATGCATTGTGGTTTATTCATGTGTATTTGCTAGGCCTAGAAGGTCTAATGTTGCACTTGTTGAAGGTAGCAGGCTTCTTTTCCACTAGCGTGAAGCGTAGGGTGGTCTCTGTGAGACTAGGGATAACTAGAGTGATGTACATAGAGCTTCTGGTATGGTAGTATCTTGCAGCTGTACTGAGAGACAATGAACATCTTTAGATTAGTTTTATCTTTTGTATTTTGTTATAGGCCCTTGTTCGGCCAAGGCTGTATTAGTTAATGTTTCTAAAACGTAGTAATTGTACGTTTTTTTACAATTGTAATATATTTATGCTTCACTCTACTGTCTTTAACGGAAGATTTTATTAACCAGTTCATTTAACCTATGATTAGTGAGATGCATCATACTCACGTCCCAGGATCCAACAGGCCCCGGGGCACGGGGCATGATTATGTTTCACACCGATATCATTCAGCATAGCCCTCTAATGAGGATCAGACGGCATCCATTGATTAAGACCGGGAAAATCGCATAGGTACTCCAAAACATGCGCCAGGCCCTGACGGCTGCATAGCAGGTTCAACCAGTTCAGTCAACCTGGCCCAACAGCTCAATAGGGCTGCCAAACTACTCGGCAACCCTTGCGCTGGGTTTCCAAAATATGCAGGTGTCGCAAGTCTTGGCTTTCTTTCTTTACTTTAGAAGCCCTGTAATGGCTAGTATTTATTATTATGTTATTTTTACAGATCAGGAGTATGGACAAGAACAAAGCCAGCGCTTTTAACTTTTGTTATTGCATTAATGCATAAATAAAACAGCCCACAGTCATCTTTAAGCTGGTCAACCCACTCACTTCAAGAAAGAAGCTTGGAAGCTTTGCAAAAAGAGTGGAGAATCCAACAGTTCACTTCCAAACGCAGCCCTCACTCCTCTTTGATATGCTGTTGCTTGTCCCTTCTTTTTCTTGTGATTTTAGTGGTATTCAAGAAAAACCAAACTGCTGAATTCTGCAGGAACTGCAGAACAGTCCTTGATTGGAGTTGCTTGCGGCCTTGACTCACATATAGCATGCGTTTGTTGTTCAACTTACCTTCAAGCTGGTGTATAGAAGCCAGTAAGACCAACTTGGAGATAGTTTCTTGCGAACAAACTCGCTTGAGATTCTTTTGTGAATAGATCTCCAGTTGATTTCCAGTAGTCAAAATGGTGTGGAACAATGGAAAACATTCCTCCTAGCACCTTGTTTTTGAGAAAATGACGCCATTTGATTTAAAATAGGAGTCAGTATAGGCACATAAATCCCTGGCTGTGGAAGGGTGTTCAACTACAAGGACGTTACTTTCAATCGCAAGATCAAGTTGTATGAGATTGAAAGAAGGGCTCCCACATGGTGGGAATAGTGCTGCTGTTGGTGCTCCTGCTCTCCAGGTATGCCTCCTTCTTGCAGCTGCTACTCTTTTTTTTTTCTAAGGTTGGACGACTGCAGGGGTAGGGTTTTTTTTTTTTTTTTTAATCTTTATAGTTGCGTCCGTTAAGCGCTACGTTAATGTAGCGGCCGATACGCTACGTATCGGTCACTATTTTCATCCATGATCTACGCTAACAATGGTAGATCTCAATGTACTACACCACACACACCAAGAAGAGAATAGAAATAGGGAATGCAAGCACAGAGATGTAATAAAGCAAATAATACACTGTTATTCAGCTAGAAAAGTGTTGACTGTGCAATGAGATTTCACAGTTAAATGCCACGCACCAACCCACCCCACCCGTTTATAATTAATTTAGATATTCATTATTAAGCTATTATACACAATGCTTGTAGCTCAGCTGGTATTGGGCGATTGACCAAAGGGGTCAAGGGCCATGATATCCAGATACTTCGAAATACACAACATATCGTGTTGTATTATATCCAATGCTTCACTTTTTACATGTAAAATCCTGTATCCCTAAGATATCCTGCGTGTCCTGCCTTGTCTAGGAATCATAGGTCAAGGGTTCAGTTCCTCCTTGGCTTTTTTTTTTTTTTTTGGCATGAGAGGGTACTCGAACTTGCAGACTCTCACCCCAAGGGGGTGCTTGTATTGGGGCCAGTCATGATGTGGACTGCAGCTGGTATGATGTGAACCCCACAAAAGATCCTCACAGAGTTATATTAACATCATCTTCTAGAATATAATATGCAGAAATTCGTTGACTTACATAATTGTTTGTAAGCTACTATAATAGGAAAAAATAACTGTAATCACCCCCGATCGATGCATCAGCTGTAAAATCTGCTATGTATAGAACTATAAAGAGGGGATCTTCCTAATGGAATGACACAGTTTTTCAGTAAAAACAATTCGTTTGCTTTTTTGGTTTGTCATGATATCAGAGCTTTCTTCGATGAATACATCACGGTAGCAACTGTGATGATGGATTCCGGTGGTTTTCAATATCTCTGAGAAACTGTGTCAGTCAGAACCATCAGTCGACAGTGTCATTTGAGATTCATCTGGTCATCTGTGGTTCTACATGCTTCTATGAAAGATCTTTATGGCATCTTCTTAAAAGAATACCATCTGGTACACAAAGGAAACCAGATCTGAAGAATTCAGCTCATCTAGACATACAGTCGGTTGACTGTATCAAGACAAATTTCAGACAATCTGCTGTGGAGCGCAAGTTATCAGTCCCTGTTTCTCTAGAGATTAATAATGTCAAAAAATTCAGAAATCTTTCCCATTAAATTGAATGCAAAATATTATTTTTCCTGAGAAACTTCAATTTTGTATGTTTGTCAAAGGGAAGGAACTATGGGGACACATAGATGGGTTAATTCCCAAACCAAAGGAGGGGATATTTCCTATGCAGTGCCACTCACAAGAAATAAAGATCCTCACAAATTTCTATTAATGCCATCTTCTAGAAGAAAATCTGCGAAAATTCATCAACTTATTGTAGAAGATAACTAAGGCCCATCTAGGCCCAAGAAGGATATCCCACGTGTGGGACTGTATTGAGTCTTGTACAGCTTGTCATACATCTTATCTCATAGATTTTCTTCCATGTATAGAGATTTACATTCTTTATTCTTTATATTCTGATTGTAATCCTGCTGATTGATAGCATGTAATTACGGTTAATATGATTATAAAATGGTGAGTCGATCCTCAATTGAGGAATTCAACTTTTCCTCCAAACTTCTTCCTCTCATTTTGCTCTTTACATTTTATCATGGTATCAGAGCTATGGCTATGATCAATCCCTCTTCTATTGTCTTCTATCATTGATCATTCTTCTTCCTGAAGTGAAAACTTCTCTCCGATAGTGTCTGATCATCCCTGATCAGAGGTGGCCCACCTTTGATCATCATCATCATCGCAGCGGAAGCAGCCTATATTGTTCGTCTGGTTATTCTCTTATTTATGGAGATTTTTTCAAGATTTTTGGATCATCAGAAGTAGGATATCCACCTCATTTTGTGATATTTCAGTTTTGTCCGGCAGTTTCCATCACAGCCGTTCAAATTTGTGGATTTTGATCCGATTTGAGTGAAACTTTGGCCTGGTGTTGCGAAAATATCTTGTCCTTCCATCCCCTACCTTTGATCTTGCTGTTGGTCCGCTCATAGAGTTCATGTTCAAATCGACACACTGACGAGCTTCACGGTTTTTACCGTTTGTGCTTCACTGCTTCACTGCTGCCCACAGACGATGATCTAGACAACACCAACAGTCCACCTAGTGTTGGTCGACTCATTTTTCTGGGAATTATGGTGATTTTTCAGGAATTTTTCCATCACCTTTGAGATAGTTTCCAACATCTTCTTCATCTGACGGTTTTCTAAGACAGATTTCATCATCACCGTCCAGATTTGTGGATCTTTTTCCAAATCTCATCAGATTTGGACCTAAAGGAAGTACATTTGATCCACTTTACAGCGATCAAACCTGATCTGTGATTCGATCATTCTGTGGGGCCCACATGTGGATTCACCCACTGAAGATAGGGACGACAGGGCTTCCCTGTACTCTGTTGCTGCTACTGTGCACTACTGTTTGCACCTTCCTCACCCTCTGGCTACCAGCATCCACCTAACAAATATTACTACTGAGTTTTGGACCATATCACTGTCGTGCTACAACAGAGACCATAATCTCTGTTTCCTTTCCTCCATTGGTTCAAGGCATCAGATCTCATCTCAACATCAGATTGGACCTCATCTCAGGCATTAGATTCAAGGATCTGAACAAAGAAAACATTTCTGATCTCTCTCCATGCAGCTATCTATTGATCTGACCGTCTGATCAAGAACTGGGGCCCACCTCGGATTGTGCAACTGTCACAAGTTCTGCACCAAGCTGGTCGCCTCAAAAGTACTGTTGCTGCTGCCACTGTTAGCCCTCTTTGCTGCCGCCACATATTTGCTGCTGCTGTTGCTGTCTTTGCTGCTATTAGTATTGTTCCTGCCTCTTTTCTACTATGGACAATTATGATGCTAATGGTGATCGGTATCAATCTCACTCTCCTCTAGCATTTCCAGCTTTTCATTCTTCAATATCTCTGTCTACATCCATCACCCCATCCACATGGTTTCTAGATTCAGGAGCATCGAACCACATGACTTCTGTTGAAAGTAGCTTTACAGCCTCTCACCCTTACCTTGGAAAAGAAAAAATCACCACTGCTAATGGAGACCAATTAATCATCTCTGGAATTGGTACCATTATTTTATCTGGTGTCTCTGGCCAGTCTCTCCACCTTCCCAATGTCTACTTTGTTCCCAAATTATCAGCCAATTTACTTTCTGTAGGACAACTTATTGATGATGGGTACCATATTATCTTTTCTTCCACTGGTTGTGTCATACAGGGGCGGCAAACTGGGAAGGTGATCGCAACAGGAAGTAAACACGGTCGACTATTTCTGCTGGACATTGGACATCATTCTCTCTTTTCTTCTTCTTCTCCTCAGTTAGATAAATTGTGGACTGTGTGGCATAGTCGTCTTGGTCATGTGAACAATGCGTATTTACTTTCCCTATTTAAAATGGTTTTTTAGAACCCACTTTTAATAATAAAGTGATGTCCTCTTTCCTTCAATCTAAGTGTGAAACGTGTTGTTTGAGTAAGAGTCATATCTTGCCTTTTCCTATTCATAGTTCTCGTGCGTTATCATCTTTTGATGTTATTCACACTGATGTTTGGGGAATTGCACCCACCTTGAGTCGGACAGGCTTTAAGTATTATGTGACATTCATTGATGATCATTCTCGTTTCACTTGGATTTATTTCATGCGCTTCAAATCTGAAGTTTTTTCTTTCTTCCAAAAGTTTTACAAAATGGTTCAAACTCAATTTCAGAAAGAAATAAAAACTCTTAGGTCTGACTCTGGTGGAGAATACATATCCCGTGAATTTTCTGCCTTCCTTTCTGATAAAGGAATTCTTCACCAAAAATCTTGCCCACATACTCCACAGCAAAATGGTGTTGCGGAGAGGAAGAACAGACATATTCTTGAAACTGTTCGTTCTCTCCTCCTTGCATCTTTAGTTCCTCCCACCTTTTGGTGTGATGCTGCACAGACTGCTGTGTATCTCCTCAATCGTCATCCTAGCTCCGTTCTAGGAAAGACTACTCCATATGAAGCTCTCTTTGGTAATACTCCTTCATATTCTCACTTGCGTGTTTTTGGTTGTTTATGCTTTGTCCATCTTCCACCTACAGAACGCACTAAGCTGTCACCTCAAGCTGCCAAATGTCTCTTTCTAGGGTACAGTACTGAACACAAGGGATTTCTATGCTATGACCAATCTGAGAAACGCATGCGAATATCTCGTAATGTAATCTTCTTAGAACACATTCCTTTCTTCTCTTTGCGTTTGGATACACATCCTGTTGCTGTCTCTTATCTGCCACAATTTCCTGCACCTACTTCTCCACCACCACCTATTACCAAGGTCTATGTCCGGCGTAACAAGGTTCCTCCTGTGGGGCCTCCTTCTCCTGATCATCTCCCAATACTGCCTCCTACACCCTCAGGTATTAATACTTCCTCCACCGATAGTGTTATACCCTTGCGACGCTCTAGTCGTCCTTCTGTTGCTCCTGACAGATATGGCTTCCCTGCTCTTTTCACTTCTTTGGATAGTGCTCCTATTCCCACCTCTTATTTCACAGGCTTCGAAGATTGCATATTGGCAGGATGCTATGACTGAGGAGTTGCTTGCTCTTGAAGCAAACAACACATGGGACTTGGTACCGACTCCTGAAGGCACCTCTGTGATTGGCAGTAAATGGATCTACTCTATAAAGGTTAACTCTGATGGGAGTCTTGACCGCTACAAAGCCAGATTGGTGGCACAGGGTTACAAGCAGGAGTAATGGCATTGACTATGAGGAGACATTTGCACCAGTGGCTAAAATGACCACTGTTCGCACCCTCCTTCGTGTAGCTGCAGCCCGTAACTGGCCCCTATGGCAAATGGATGTCAAAAACGCCTTTCTTCATGGCGACTTACATGAAACTGTTTATTTAAAACCACCTCCGGGTTATGCTTGTCCTCCACACCATGTTTGTAAATTGAGGAAAGCTCTTTATGGACTTAAGCAGGCTCCCAGGGCTTGGTTTGATAAATTTTGGGCCGCTATCCTTCAAGCTGGATTTCGCCAGAGTCACTCTGATAGTTCCCTCTTCCTCCGATGGACATCAAAGGCTACACATTTCTCTTAGTCTATGTTGATGATATGATTATCAGTGGCAATGATAGTGCCGGTATTACGGATCTCAAACGTCATCTCACTCGCCACTTCAGAATGAAGGATCTTGGTCCTCTCACCTACTTTCTAGGGCTGGAGTTCATACGTAGCAAATCTGGCATTCGGATTCATCAGCGGAAATATGCTAAGATTTAATCACTTCGGCACAACTTGATGATGCTCACACTTTTGATACTCCTATGGAATTGAACAGCAAGATCCGTAGGGATGATGGCCAGCCCCTAGATGATCCTTCTGTTTTTCGGCGAATAGTAGGTAGTTTACTCTACTTAACTATGACCCGACCAGATATTTCTCATGCCGTTCATACGATTAGCCAGTTTGTGAGCAATCCTCACAAACCTCACCTTGCTGCTGCCTTGCGCATACTCCGCTATGTCAAAGGCACCCTTAACCATGGTCTCTTCTACTCTTCGGGCGCTTCTCTGCACTTATCAGCTTATTCGGATGCTGACTGGGCTGGTTGCCCAGATTCTCGGCGCTCTACCACTGGCTGGTGTATGTTCTTGGGGACTCCTTGATTTCGTGGAAATGTAAGAAGCAAACCACTGTCTCTAAATCTTCTGCTGAGGCTGAATATCGGGCCATGTCATCTGCAAGTGCTGAAATCATCTGGCTACGCCGTCTTCTCTGTGAATTCGGTGTCATCATTGGTAGATCTACACCTCTTCATGGGGACAACACCAGTGCTACGAGAATTGCAAACAATCCGGTCTTTCATGAAAGAACGAAGCACATTGAGATTGATTGCCACTTCATCCGTCAGCATGTTGTTACAGAGAAGATCACTTTGCCTCATGTTTCTACTATTAACCAGTTGGCGGATATCTTCACAAAAGCTCTTCCCAAAACGCGTCATCATGATCTCACTAGCAAATTGATGTTTTCTGCCTTACCACAATCAATTTGAGGGGGAGTGTAGAAGATAACTAAGGCCCATCTAGGCCCAAGAAGGATATCCCACGTGTGGGACTGTATTGAGTCTTGTACAGCTTGTCATACATCTTATCTCATAGATTTTCTTCCATGTATAGAGATTTACATTCTTTATTCTTTATATTCTGATTGTAATCCTGCTGATTGATAGCATGTAATTAGGGTTAATATGATTATAAAATGGTGAGTCGATCCTCAATTGAGGAATCAACTTTTCCTCCAAACTTCTTCCTCTCATTTTGCTCTTTACATTTTATTGTTTGTAAACTACTATTAAAAAGAAGAATTAGCTGCAACTACCCCAATATAAGGTGATACATTAGCTGTTAAATATGCCGTGTATAGAATACTGAGTACTATAAAAAAGGGTGTCTTCCTAATGGAACGAGAGACAGCTTTTCAGGCAAAAAAAAAAAAAAAACCTTTTAGTTTGTCCGTTTAGTGCCCCTTACCAACTAAGTTACATCCAGGACCTCCTTGGCAAAATTCATATCATAAATTTAACATTTTACAGCCAAAAAAAAAAAAGTAAAAGTAAAAACCATTAAACATTTGTGCATGTTAAGGGGAATATTTGGCTTGTTACACTGCACATTGGGTTCGGATGAAGTAGTTGTAAATAAGGGCAGATACATGTTTACCCCGACCCAAACCAAACCCACACCGTTGTCATCACTCATCTGAACTCACGCACCCTCACCCACTACATCAGGCGCATGGAGTCTCTAACCAGCCGAGCAACAGCCCAGGACAGCCTTCATTTTGTTTATATTTACATAAATCAAAATTTTCATGTTCAATCAGCTTCCGAAATCATGATGTAAATTTGTAAAAAAAGCGCCATTCAAATTACAGTTGTCAGTGCAAATATATATTTCATTAGTATCGTTGCTTCATTTTCTTAGTCACTCACGTTTATTTTACTGTTATGTCTACTTTCAGAATGTCGCTTCAAAGCCCTAAAAGCTATTACAGTATTGCCATGATCAATTAAACTTTTTGTTAGATCCAGTTTACATTAACACTAGGATTTGCCAAAAGCATAGCTCAAGCCACAGCTAAAACAATAGGAAATACAAAAATATGTACATATAAAACCTTCCTTTCTCAAGAAGAAAAACAATAGTTGCAAGCGTGTAACCATCCATGCATTTCTATAAATGTAACATCTAAGTTATTAAGATAATATATGCATCAAAGTCGGTCAAAAAAGCTTTTGTACTTATTCAAGTGGAAAATATCATAATCAAAAGACGCTCTTTAAAATAAAAGACTGCACTAGGAATGAATAATTGTGGATATAGGCTTACTGTTAAGCTATATGAAGCTTCCAATTTACCGATGTTTTTAATAGTGATTGTAGCAGTCCCAAATTGTGTAAGTGCTTCAAATGTAGGGATAGTGACATTCAAGATTTGACCAGGACTCCTGAAGAGAAAAGAAAAGATAAAGATATAGCTATCACAGTTCTGAGCAAACCAGTTATGCTTCTCTTAAATGAACATAAGAAACTTCTCCATTTTGCAAAGCACAAAACCAATAAAAATATATTACGTCCATATCGCTTTGTAAGTATACCATATGATATAAATCTAGCTTTGTTCAAAAGCGACTTACTAGCCTCAAACATAAATTAGCAATTCCCCTTAGCAGTAACATATAAGTTCAAATTCCCCTAATAGTAACACAAAATACCCTAATGGTAATACAAAATATTAATCACCACTGTTTGATAGTAAAATCTCCACCTTAGCATCAAAATTTGTTTTAATCATCATATGAAAAGCATCAAAGATTGAAGTCCATCTCGAGATTTCATAAGATAGATCCAAGTATGTTTAAGCACGGTCATCAAATAAACGAAACAAAATAAATGGCTTGCACAAAAGCTACGTGAGCATAACCCAAACATCAATGTGAATTAAACGCCTAGTCAAAACTGTGCAATATCCTTAAGAAGCTAGCAAATACTAACATTATTCTTTTTATTTGCACATTAAGTGGTTATAAATCCCCACAACTCTTTTGCATTTTCATAATAGCGAAAACAGGTACCCTTGGGTTGTGAATTCAATACATCACCAGCATATACTGAACCTCTGAGACCCCTTATTTAAGATCATTCAAAGGTGTTTCTTTTACTCCATCATCTATGTATCCAAGCCTTTTCCAAAACCCCAATACCCACTTTTGCTAAATATGACAACTCAATGTAGTTACGACTACCAAATAAGTAGATAGCAATTCAATCATTGGGATTAACCACATCAATTCCAGATCTGAGATGTCCCAAAAAGAAAAAGAAAAACCCTACTCCCCCCTGAGTTCAACTTCAAATAGATCTGATTTTACTTACAACCTTCAACTACACTCAAAACTCAAAAACCCACTGAACTAGGATTCCATTACACCTCCCGAAAAAAGAAGGAAAAAGAAAAAAGAAAAAAAAAATCCTGCCACCAAACACCTTAGAAAAAACTTGAGACACATCGACAAATTAGTCAAGCAATTAAAAAATTATATATACCTGTGATCTACAGGGTAAGAAAAAAGCTGGTCCAGACCTAGGGATGTAAATGGGTCGGTTCCAGGCCAGAACCAAACTGAACTTGGACCCAGAACTAAAACTGATTATAACCGAATCCACTCCAAACCTATTTCGTTGGTTACAGACCCGATTTCGATAAGAGAGTCCAGATTTGGCTCCAACTAGACTGGGATCTTGTTTCAAAAATGGTTTTGCCTTGTTTTTCTTTTTTTTTTCTTAAAATAAGGATATTATTCAACTTGTAATAGTGCATCAAGTCTACTACCTCCAAGATTAAACATAAAAATGATCGACTAAAGTTGATTTTGAGCTACAATTTACAACATCAAAGACTCTACAGGTCGGAACCTGTATGGATCCAGAACCAAACCCATTTATCAATCAGAACCTAAATTTGGTTCCGGACCGAGGCCCATTTATGAATCGGAACCTAAAATAAATTCTAAAGCCGTTTTTTTATGAATCGGAACCTAAAATAGGTTCCAAAACCCTTTTTTTTTTATGGGTCGGAACCTCCGGATAATCAGAGATTAGGATACCCATTTACATCCCTATCCAGACCTCTATAAGGTGCTGAAGTCAACATACACTCAGCTGAAGTCAGCCTTAGAATCCACAAAACTATTGCCTTCCTCTCATCTTTGTTTGCCTTTTACACATTGGATAAAAAATGGGTTCTACATATGTACCCATGCAAATGTTACATATGCAAGTGTTACACTTGTGAAACACACATTACCATTTTTGTCAAAGTCATCATTTTCACGAGTAAATGAGTATATCAAACAGTTTTAGATTTATTTAGATATTTTGGAGTTTTCAAAATTTTCTCAAAATCCATGAAGAATTAAGATAGGAAACTTTACATCCTAATGTTTACCATTAATACAAGAATATTGAACGGTTTGGATCATGAATTGGTGGGGGCCCACAGAAGTCTAGAAAATTAGATCTACACATTGAAACTTATTTCACAAATTACTCAAAATCTATTCAGATTTCGGGTAATCAGCTTCAAGATCTTGGGGTTTATTAGTTCAATAAACAAATCAAACAGTTTGGATTACAAATATTGGGCCCATAGGAATTAAAAAATAAAGGTCTTTGATGGGCCCCATAGGTTAAAAAATTACCGTGCAACTCACTGTACTGGAGCCTTGTTGGTTGAGGGGGTGTGAATCACTTTCACACCTGCAATTTGGTGTGTAAATTGCCATATTTACACTGTTTAAAAAACTCATTCATGCATCACATGCGTAAATGAGTTGTGATGATGCGTGACCAATCCTTAAACTTGCTCTGATACCAACTTGCTTGTTGTTTTAATTCAAAGAAGTACAGATGAATGTAAAAAAGAGAGAAAGAAAGAAAGAAAAGGAGGGAACACAGTAAGAGAGGGAAAAGAGAGCAAAAAAGCAGCTCCCCTGGAGTACAGAATAATCTCTAATATTCCTAAGAACTAAGGTTTACCATAAAATAAAATAGAAACTTTGTTTTCTTATTTTCAAAATGTCTTTCTATTGATAATTTGTATGTTGTGCACATTTTTAATCCTAGTAACTCTTACAGCTAACCAGCTAATGATCTCCGTGCTTATTATATTATAAGAAATCATAGATGTTTAAGCATTGTGATGAAATGGTTAATAGCTTTGATTGGTGCAACCATGAAGAATTAAAAATACAAGTTGATAAATCATATTTCATATATCGATATCTTTCAAAACGTATAAAATGCAAATTAAAAAAAAAAAAAAAGCACAATTGGTCAGGCAACTTCCACTAACAGTCAGTCCAAAAAACAATATAGGAGTATGAAATTCACTTGGTCTTCCATGATCAACTATTTGATGACCAAGAAAAAGCTATGAAGAAATAACATGCATGCTGGTGCCATCCATGAATAAATCACATCTGACTAAAACAAGTTCCAAAGATGCACGTTTTTCAGATGATAATAAGCCATTTGAACATACATGGTTTTAAAAAGAGAAAGTAAGCAGGAAACTGACCACCTTCTACAGACAAATACTAAGTCATCAGTACATATTTCTATCGAGAGATTTGTATTAAAAACCTTCAATGATTCGTTTTAAGAACAAATGTGTTAAAATTAGCAGAAACTGATCACCTTTGATAGACATATTCTATGTCATCAGCACTTAATTCTAACAAGAGATTAGTATTAAGAACTTCAGTGATTCCTATAGAGAATGAATGGGTTCCAGCATCCTGCAGACAATTGCAGGAAAAAGTTCGAGTAAAAGGATGTTTCAATTTTGAATAATGTGAAGTCATTAGAAAAATATAAACGTAATCATAGGACATTACTGGATGCTGGTTAATTCTTTCAAACCTTCTCTCCACAGTGTACTGGGGCAGCTGATTCTTGCTGATGCGGTTCTGGTCAGCCTGTCCGGAAAAAAAGAAGGATAATAACCATATTGCTTTTTAAATATATAAAAACATTACGTACATTGAAGTTACTGAGTTATGTGTACAAGGAGTTTAATCTGAGATCATTGATCAACATGTAATATATTTTAATCAGGAAACCAACCAATGTTTTATGTACTATTACTCAAAGAATTGATTATGAAGTAAACAAACAGAAAACATCGGGTAGCTTTGTCCATGACTAACCATAGTTTTCTTGAAAAATAATAGACTCGGTAAAGGAAAATGAAGTGGGCAACCTAATGTGGCAAGCTGAACACAGCTAGACCCCAAGACGAGGCCATGCGACCATCAGAAGTGTTAAAGGATCTAGGTGGGTAATCCATTTTTACCTTTCTAAATGAAAAAAAAAAAAAAAAAAATGGACAGTTCATTTTTTTCTAAAAAATGAAAGACATGGATGCCCCATACTCACTTTGTTTCTTTATCAGTTACAAGTTTCTATTGGAAAGAAAGCAAAACAAGGCAACAGCCGACAACCAAGGACACCAACAACAAAGGTATAAAAGGATTATACCAAAGGGAGACACCATACAATGCCACACAGCACAAAAACACGCTACCCAACTTCTGCACATAGATTTGAAAACAATCCACCCCTTGCTTGGCTAAAATGTCAACCATACCATTGGCTGCCCTACCCACATGCTGAAAACTATTATAGAGAGAGATAGAAAGCATTTTAATCTATTGAAAGCAGTGGAAGAATTTCCAAGGACGGTCAACGGATTACTTCATCAAAGAAAAAGCGTTGGATTGTATTCTTTACCATCTCTACGATCTTAATGAATTATGTGTGCTTCGCTAGTTTTCATTTCCTTGATTCCTTATGCTTTAGCTGTGTAGATCGATTTATTTGCCGAGCGTAAGCTTCCCCCTCCTTTTTAGTTTGTGCAGGTTAGGTGCCGAGCTTTGGACTATTGGGATTGTGATGAAAGTACCAGATGATTCTAACAGGATTAGAGATTTTTCTAAAGCCTTTTGAATTGGATTTGTTGATTAGTTTATTTCAGTAAAATTTCTGATTCTAATATTGTATTTAAGATTTCAGAATTCAGCTTGTCTAGTTTCGCAAGACTTGTTTCAGTCATGTAATAAAATTGGAAAGTAAGATATGCTCTGATGTTTCGCATTATATGTAAAATTAATTTCTAGATTTGACCCATGCTTATATTTTGAAGAAAAATCACGGCTCAAAACGTGGGCCATGGGTTTTGGGTTCATGACAAGGACAAAGGTGATTGTTTTGACATATTAGTAGACATTGAATTCGTAGGAATATAAACACAAAAGTTGATGAGAAAAATGAAAAATAATGAGAAAAAAAGTACAGGTACACAATATTATTGCAAGTAAACAAGCCCACAAAAGTTAATGAAAGACAAAGGTGACAAAGAACAGATGAGTAAATATAAAACAAAATGATTACAAGCAACTTCTAGTGCACAACAATTCATAAAAGTAAAGCTCCAGCTTTAAGAAAGTATAAATCGATCACACCTCAAGGACAATCATATCAAAACAACCAAAACAAAGATGGAAAGAAAACAATTCATTTATTTAATGTAGATAAAACCAATGAAACTTCCTAAGATTAAAAATTCATGTCAATATCATATAGAAACAACTAACAAAAAAAGAAAATAAAGACATCCAAAATAATAAGAAACTAATTACTAATGGGTTCAAACTACTAACATCCCAAAACTTCCATAGCTGATTTTGCAAGCAACTCTCAAATGGTGAAGAGCAAAAGTTGGGCTGTCCACTAAAAGCTTCATAACTGACACCAATTTTGTTGCATTCAACGCCATCTAAGGTAAATCGTACTCTTTCTAAGAGCATCCACATAGAAAAATTCCTTCCAAGATTCTCTGGTTGACCGGGCACACCCTTCAACAAAACATAGCCCCCTTAGTAACAACAATTAAGTAATATAAGTAAGACCACAAAAAAATTTTAAAATACCAAATACGCACATGCATTTTATAGATATACAGTCATGAAAATAGCCTAGCCAAAATAGGACAGTGGCTTCACCACTACAAATAGCATGCATAAAATGCATAGTAACATATGCATAGAAATTATGGGGTGCCGAGCTTCAAGAAATTATACTTTTCTAATCCCAAATATTTGTAATACAGTACAAACGAGTATAGTATGCCTCAACCTTCAAATGCAAGCACAAAACACATACATCCCCAGCAATGTTAAGGATTTCAAACAAAAATTAAAACTTGGAAGAGCAAAATCATTTAGTTATTGATGTACCAATTCTACAAGATGCTCATTGTCACAGCCTCGGATCCGCAAGTGATAATGGCGTGGTGATGGAATGGGTGTAGAAAAACCCTACAAGAGAGTTCGCCGAAACCTGGATGGATTCCAGTGAGAACCAACTCTGCAGATGAATATTGGCCGAATTCCTCTCAGAACTCAATAGCACTCTTCCATTGAAGAGAAAACCAAACGAACCAATCTTTATTATTGAATAATCATGAACTACTCTCCTAATGGAGGGATCACATATTTATAGGAAGGGTTGGACATCCCCTTTCCTAGTAGGATTATGCTTTCCTAAACAATAAAGGAAATTAAATCATTAACTTGCTCAACAATCCAAATAAAATAAAACTCCTAATTTTAATTACTTCTAAATAAATCAAAACTCTATAAGACTCTTAAGTAATTAAAACTCTAACTAAATGGATATTTCGTTGGGCCTGTGGACTGGAACCAATTAGGTGGCCGACCATTTGTCTAGCCAGCATCAGTCCTCCCCGCCTTAGAGAGAACTCGACCTCGAGTTCTGTAGAAGTCCACCTGGGTCAAAAATCCAACGTACAAACTTCCGATGTTCATGATCTTCATATTCCTTGTGTAGTATGGAAGCTTGACTTGATGTCGTCCTCCATGTAGAAATAGATTAGAGGCGCTGTTTCTTCTTACGTTTGCATTTAGCTCAGATATGCGATCGAACCATTAGATGCATGTGTAGTGTGTACTAACAGATCATGATATTTGAATATCCATTGTTGATCCCCGGAGTAAAGTCAATGTGGGGGACTTCAACAACTTGTTCTTCTATTGATGTCTCCTGAACTACCATGAGATTCACTGAATGTTTAGACTTGTTGCTCATTAGAACTATGTCTTCAATGTGCTCGTGTCCTACTTCACCTCTTGACTCTTTTGATCAAAACCGTCCACAGAAATAATTTTAGTCCCTATGTTTACTGGCTCTACTGAAATATCCTCCCTAGTAGAAGTCTTGCATGATATTTCATCTGACAGTGTCGTGACATCATCAGTTTCTTGATCTTGTTGTTCAATGTCATCCTTGATGTCTTTTATCATGGCTTGTAACTCTTGTGACACAATCAGAAATTATGTTTCTTCCTTTTGCTCTCTTTTTGATTCTTTAATTGGAAGTAAAGATATAGATCGAGAAGGTGTTGGCGATGGCAATGGAATGAGCTTAATTTGCTGTCCCTTCCAAAGAAAAGAACGTATATTCTTCTCCTTTTCAGTATGCGCCTTCAGATCAAAAGGCCATGGTCTTCCAAGTAGAATATGAGTGGCATTCATACGGGTCACATCACACCAAATCTTATCTTCATAATTGCCAATCTTGAAAGATACTAGACATCGATGAGTAACTGGAATAATTACATTATTGGCCCATGTAACTCTATAGGGCTTTAGGAGCTTCTCGGTTGACCAATGAAGCTTGTCAATTACTTCTAGCACAACAAAATTTATCGCACTGCCACAATCAATAACCAGATTAGCTAACTTGCCTTCGCACCTTACTCGTGTTTGGAATTTTGTATGTTGTCTCCATTCTTCTTCCTCCTTCTCATTTGTGGTGAGAAGTCGAAGTATGACAATCTTGGGATTATCCTCTCTTGAAAAATGTGTTTCAACAATATAAGCTCTTCTTCTTTGTTGGGACCTTCTTTCTTGAGGTTTACATTGTTGTATGTAAGATTGTCGAAGTATGTGTTCAACACGGATAGCTTCTTTGTATGCTTCTTGAGCAATTTGGCAAAACTTCATTTTCCCCTCTACATTCGGGTTTAGCCCTCTCATAAAATGAGCTACATAATGTGACTGACTTTCCTTCAATTTACATAGATATTGTAGTTCTTGAAATTGGCGTGTATATTCAGCAATGGACAACTCCCTTTGCTCCAAATTGAGGAATTCATGAAAGTAGACCACATTCTCAAAATAAAATTTTCCATATTTGTATTGATATATAAATAGCTTTGAACTTCATCAGAGGATCCAATGTTTCTCATATTGATTTTGATGCAAGGACATATAAATATAATGCTCTCATAAAATTCAGTGCTTTGCAAAACAACTGACCTGTTATGTAGATCTTGTTGACAGAAACATGCTCATGAAGACAGATTGTCAATCGGATGTTAGATGGCCAAAATATCTCTTTTGAGAATCAAGGGATGAGAATGATCAACTAGAAAAATACTGGATTGAACTTTGGATACACTGGGCTTGACCCACTTGTGACTTGGCTCGGCTCACTCAGTTGTAGTATTTTTTTATTTTTTTTAAGTAGAGTTTGGGTCGGACCCAACTCGGGTCCAAAAGGATCTAGAACCAATATTTGTCACACAAACACGTGAGTTTTTTTCCCCTTCTCTATCTCTGCCTCGTGTGAATTTAAGAGGGGCTGCGCTTACCTTCAATTGAGAACAGGGCTTCAAACCTCGAAGCTTCAACGAACGATAGAGTGCAGGGAGATGGCAAAGGCGATGTGGTCTTGACGACTGCAATGGAGATGATGAGTGATGGGGCTCCATCAACAACGGAGATGGCCGATGATTGTTTTGTAGTTCGATGGGAGCCACGTGCTGCTATTCAATGATGACAGTCGAAGTGGAGCTTGATCTCTCTTTCCTTCCCTTTTTTCGCTGGGAATGGATTTTGGCGTTGGGACAGTGGAGTGTTTTGGGGAATCGAGATGTAGAGGATTTCTTAAGGGTTAGGATTGGAGTTTTGGGTCTTTGATGGGGATTATGGGTTGTTTAAAAATGGTTTCTGGGAGTAGATTAGGGACTTTAAGGTGTCGATGGTGTCAACTAGTGGGTTTTCCGGTAGCTGTGATCAAGGGTGGGGTTTGGGGATTGGAAGGGCTCGGATGGCTTGGATGTTTGGAGTGTTTCAGCTTTGTGTGTCGATAATGGATAGCGTTCTGGATGGCAAGGTTTTTGGTTGCGTCCTTTTTTTTCACTCGGGAATGGGATGGGTGCTGCCGAGAGGGTTTGAGAGTTATAAGTATGGTGGAGTAGGGCTTGGAGATGGGTTTAGTGAAACGGCTGGGCTAGGGTTTTGGGTGAAGTGTATTGCGAATGGGTTTTGGGGTGTCGGAGATTCGGAAAGGAAGTGGTAGGGGATTGGGGTTCCGGTTAGGGCCGTATGTTAAGGGTTTTCAATTGTGGGCCGAGTAAGTTCAATTGGGTTCTCGTGAGGTTCTGATTCGGGGATTTTGAGGATTGAGGGAAATTTTGGGAATTTAGGGTTTGGATTTTGTGGAAATTAGGTGATGCAGCAGTGACTGAGGGTTTGGGAGGGCATTAATTCAGTTCAAGTTTTGGGAATTTGACGTGGAGATGTGGATTTGGGTTCGGCAGGGGTTTGTGGGATTGAGGATTAGGGTTTGGAAGGCTTGGGCAGGCTGGGTTTGATGTTTGGTTGGTTGTATGGATTTGGGTTTCGTGTAGGGGAGGAGAGTGGGTCGGCTGAGGTGAGATGATTGGATGATGAGGAAGAATTGAATGGAAGATCTGGGTTCATGAATTACCTTGAATCGGCGATCCGAGAATGGATGTTCGCTCTAATACCAATTGACGCAGCCTCGGATCCACAAGTGATGATGGGGTGGTGATGGAATGGGTGTAGAAAAACCCTACAAGAGAGTTCGCCGAATCCTGGACGGATTCCAGTGAGGACCAACTCTGCAAATGGGAATTGGCCGAATTCCTCTAGGAACTCAATAGCACTCTTCCATTGAAGAGAAAACCAAACGAACCAATCTTTATTATTCGATAATCGTGAACTACTCTCCTAATGGAGGATCACATATTTATAGGAAGGGTTGGACATCCCCTTTCCTAGTACGACTCCGCTTTCCTAAACAATAAAGGAAATTAAATCATTAACTTGCTTAACAATCTAAATAAAATAAAACTCCTAATTTTAATGACTTCTAATTAAATCACAACTCTAGAAGACTCTTAAGTAATTAAAACTTTAACTAAATGGATATTATGTTGCCGACCATGGGTACGGCCTGCATCACTCATCCTAGTAAATAAAGTATAGATTCCTTTTGAGAGGCTTCAATAGAAGGGTTTGGATTTGTCTGAGACCTGGAGTAAGGTCACGAGATCCTCCAAGGGGAGGGTCTTGTGGAGTTTTCATTTTTGGCCAACATATGGGTCCCATGGAGGGAAAGGAATTCTCAATGTGTTGAGGGCACCTCCACTTTTGTGGCTTCATTATTAGATAAGGTGCGGTATCTAGTCACTTCATGGGCCTCTTCCCTCTTTTTTCAAGACACACCTGCTGCTACCGTTCTAAGAAGTTGGCAACAGGTTGCTTTCTCTTTGATTTTTAAGCCTCAGTGGCACATAAGATGGTGCCCACCTCCATCGAGCATAAGAACGCTCAAGTTTGATGGGAGGATAATTGGTAATATGGGCATTGCTGAAATGTTGGGATTATTCACAACAGTCCAGGTGAGGTTATCCTTTCCTTTATCTGAACAGTTAACAAAGCAGAAATGGAAGCCATGCAAGCTGGCTTTCTTGAACTCGCCGTCTTAATCTCATCCGCATTCTTGACTAAGTCCCGATTGACACAATCAGACTAACAAAACCAGAAATAATTTCTAGTAACTAGTGTTGTCGCAGACAACTAAAAGAAAACTTAAAGAATCAAATAAGCAACAAACAAAGAATAAATCAACCCAAACTGACCTTTATAGCCTTCCTCGATCCCTATAGCATCAAGCAACTATGAGAAAGGAGAGAAAAGAAAAGCTTTTATTAATGAATGCAAACTGTTGAACATAGAACTGCTTGTGTAATACCCCAGACCCTGATATAGGGGCTAGAATAATAAGGTATATTTATGTTATTAATGATTTATAATTAGTATGAGGTAGGCCCTTTAGTTTTATGACTTCTTATAGACATAGAGGAGGGGACCCAACTTCTTGTTCATGTAGGAGGTCGACACATGCTTGTTGGAGTCTTGGTAGGAGTAGAACTCCAAATTCTGGTATAACCCTACATGATAGAGCTCTGAGGAAAGTTAACTTAGATAACTATTTATAAGATCTCTCTCTTTTATCTATATATATATATATATATATATATAGAGCCAGTTCCCTCCCAAGAAACCCAATTGTAGGAATAGAGACCAGGAAAATTAGAGACTAGCTGAGGAAGGAGTAGAGACCAGTAAATTGGAAGCCCTCGTGGATGGCTTACTTTTCCCAGGCCAATAGAGCCAGCAGAGTCTATACCAGGGGAGTAGGATTTCCTCATATAGAAGTTATGATGTTGTGCGTATGTGAGAATTGTGAATTGAATGTTGTAAAAATTGATGTGGTTCTATGACTCTGCACTGTCTGATGATTTTAGCATGATATGATGCATTAAAACATTGATGAGTAAAACTTTGTCTGATGAATTACCTGTCCCAGAGTCTTGTATATGATACTGTCAACAAACCCAGGCCTTGATTGATGTTAAAGAATAATCAGATCTGTTAGATATACATGATAATTGATAATTGGGTTCTTATAACTAATATTGTCCCTAGATAGTACTTCATGCAGAAAGAATTGGATTCCATGAAGATTCAAAGCAGATTCTGAAATTCTGCACTTTCTTCCCCGACACCAACAGTTTTTGTCAAAAGGGGTTGTGAGACCCCATGGCCCACTTGATGAAGGATCGAGACCATGGATTTGAAAGGGGACCCATGGGCACCCCTAGGGTGGTTGACCCATATGGAGTGGGTCCCATCTGGGTCTCCATCCAATTGCTTTGTTAGAAGGGAGGCGGCAGTTTGCAGGTTTTTGGCTGAACGTCGACAAACCTTAGTGGGACCCCCTGGACCACCTGATCAGAGATCAGGTCCGATCATATGTTAGGGGACTACTGGGTGACCTTGGTGATCAGGTCCATCTTAGTTTTGACCAGTGGGGGCCACTATCCAAAAAAACCCAAAACTACCAGGCGTGAATATGCAGGGGTTCTGTTGCTATCGGTCTTGCCATGAGTTGCCAATTTACAAATAGGCCCTGCTGGTTTGAGATATTTACTCAGACCTTTTAGGACTGAATCCCTTGGATAAACAATAGAGCGGGGGCCCACCAGCCAGCTGCTTCAGTTCCGGGAAACGAGAGACCAAAACCGGAGGTGTGGCGAGCCCTGTTTTGACTAGTGACTTTTCTGAAACTACCAATAGACCCTACTGTTTTATATAAATTGATGATGCCAAAAACAAGAATTCGGACACCACCGGTCAGATAATTAATGCTATGCAATAAATGAAGAGAGATGAGGGATTTATAGTGGTTCGGTCAAGCGTGACCTACGTCCACTTCAAGAAGGTGATCTTCGATTAATGTCGAGGGTTACAGATATGAGAAAGTAGAGAAAAAGCCATCCCCTCTCAAGTGATGAGAGGGCTCTATTTATAACTCTTTCCCACCAGGTGGGGATGCAATCGGTTCAACGTCTCTTTGGAGCGTCAGACGTGTCCTTGAGGATCGAGCCAGGTGGAAGGCAGGTGAGATCCTCTCCGCGAGACTTGGTAAATGCAGGTTAGGGGAGGACTCCGTCGCGATGACTTGGAGTCTGCGATGACGAGGCTTCGTTTAACGAAATCCGGATCTCAACGGGGCTACTGGCCTGACCCACGATCCTAGACGGACCGGGTTACTTGGACCTGACTCATTATCGCGATCCGGATTGGGCTTGACTCATCATTTGCCCCCTCAATGCTCCGTTCCCAAATAATAATATATATTTTTATTTTTGAAAGGGGGCATTGATAAATTCCAATCTCGTCTCTTGACAAATTTTCTTCTTCCCGATCTTAACCGCTTGTCCCTGTAGATGTGTATTTCGGAGAGTCCTCCCGGCTTGGGTTACTCTTCTTTGAAAACTCTGGCTATAAATAAGCCCTAGAGTCTGATTTCTTCAAAAGAAAGAAACTTGGTTCTGCAGAAAAACCATTGGGAGAGAAGAAGATGGTGGCAAGCAGAAGGGTAGGCACTGGCGTTGGCGTTTCCCGGCGATCCCTCAATAGGTGAGGAGGAGGTGATGGGCACCGCGGGCGTTGCGCTGGCTGCCTCGGGCGAGGGAGGCGCAGGCAGCGTTGTGGGCCCCCCTTGGGCGAGCATCCACGGCGAGGAAGAGCTGGGCAGCGCCCCCCCCCCCCCCCCTTGGGCGAGCAGCCACGGCGAGGGAAGCTCGGTCACCGCGGGCGAGGGGGGAGAGGTTCCTATGGGCGGCGAGCCTCTGGCTGCGCTGGGCGAGGGTGGCACAGCAGGCGCGGGCGAGGGCGGCGAGCCCCTGGCTGCGCTGGGCGAGGGCAGCACAGCAGGCACGGGCGAGGGCGCCCCTGCTCAGTGCGTCGCGGTGCTGGCTGTGGGCGAGGGCGCCCCTGCGCTGGGCGTCGGGGTGCATGCAGCGGGCGAGGGCGCCCCTGCTCCGGGCGTCGCGGTGCTAGCTGCGGTTGAGGGCGCCCCTGCGCTGGGCGTCGGGGTGCATGCAGCGGGCGAGGGCGCTGCCGCGGTGGGCGCCCGCCTGGCCGCACGTGCCCCTGCGATGGGCGACGTCGCGGTGCACCCCTTGGCGAGCGGACGCGATGGAGGTGATGGTGGCGAGGCCGTGGGGCCCTCCTGGGCGAGCAGGCAGGGCAAGGGAGGCTCGGCGATGCCCCTTGGGCGAGCAGCCGAGGTGAGGGAGGCTCGGCAATGCCCCCTTGGGCGAGCAGCCGAGGTGAGGGAGGCTCGGCGATGCCCCCTTGGGCGAGCAGGCAGGGCAAGGGAGGCTCGGCGATGCCCCCTTGGGCGAGCAGCCGAGGTAAGGGAGGCTCGGCAATGCCCCCTTGGGCGAGCAGCCGAGGTGAGGGAGGCTCGGCGATGCCCCCTTGGGCGAGCAGCCCCCGCGATGAGCCCAGGCAGGGGGGTGGCTTGCTAGGTGGAGGACGGACGGGCGACCCCAACTTGGTGGGCGAGCCTGAGCTGGGCGTGCATGCTCACAGCACCTCTCGCTCAGGTGTCGCATCCGGCCAGGGGTCACGAGACCTTGCATCGGTCTCCGCGGCGAGAGAAAAATTACGTCCTCGTCCCAAGAAATACCAAGGGAAGGTCATCGTTGAGGACGACGGGTCCAAAGTAAGTACAATCTTCAGCACCTTTCAGACAGATGGTGACATCTCCCGAATCATTACTTCGTATCGTATTCCGCCCATGGTGATGTGTCGTCTTGCTGAAAAAGATGAGCCAGCTTGCGACAGCTCCTCAGGTGAGATCCTCATTTATGAGGAGATGCTCGAGGCCGGGCTGAGATTCCCAATGTCTTCTTCCATCTGCCGGATTCTCCACTATTTTTCCCTAACCCCGGGGCGTCTCGTGCCTAACGGCTGGAGGGCCTTGCTGGGTTTTCTTGCGTTGTGGAGGAAGGTGAATGGCGAGGATGCCTCTCCAGTTGAGTTTCACGCCGCTTACAACTTGATGGAGTCTCCTGCCCCAAATAGGGGATGGTATTATCTCACCTCCAGGGGATGTAAGCTTCTTACAGGGATGCGTTCCAACTGTCACCGCTGGAAATCTCGCTTCTTCTTCATAGGTGGCGAGTGGGCTTCACAAGCAGATCAGGCTTTGGTGCCCACACGATGGATTGGCGCCAAAAGACTGGGTACGTCTCCCTGTTCACTTCTCCATACTTATATAAATGTATATACATTGTTCCTCTATGCACACCGTTTCTCCGCAGATCCTCCCATACTCTCCAAGGACCAAGAGGTGAAGCTGCAAGCGGTGAGGGATCATCCAGAGAAAGACTTGGGAGCTCTTATTCCCAAAGAAAGTAGTAAGGCCAGTGGACCTTCTCCGGGCTCTTCTTCAGGACCGTCATCAAAGAGAAAGAGTAAGTTAAATCTGCTCTGACCATAATCTTAACATTACCTGAGGTGTTGTTCCCATGTTTCACTTGTCAATACTTCTCTTAATAGGCACGGAGGTGAGCAGAGAAATGATTGGAGCCCGCTTTTCGACCCGCTTCTCGGATAGGGGAACCCCTCCTTCAAAGGTGGCGAGAACAGGCGATGTCTCACCAGGAACCTCTCTATTGGCTTCTCGCACTGAGCCCCGAGTGTCTCCTACTCGGGTGGTTTTACCTGAGATATCTCTTCAGGCAGGGATCTCCTCCGCTAAGACTGTTGTCTTGCAGCCTTCCTCTTCAGCCACACTTCCTGTCCCTCGGCTATGTCCTCCACAGCCGGGTACTTCTACAGGGGCACCCACCGGGACTGGTCCCCGGCGGGGTCGTTCGTGGGAAATGCGGGACAGGCTAGGGAGATATGTGCTGGCGCATGAGGTCTCTCGGGTTAACGCCTTGTGCACCGAGGGAGTCATTGACTCATTTGTAGAGGGTCTGACTCAGGTGAAGTTCATTATTTATTTTTCTCCTGATTGTTACCCCTTCATTTCTTTATAACTGTCTCACTTCTCGTCTCTTATCTTTTCAGCTTTCCACAGCATCCGTTTGCTTGTTGTCGCGTGCCCAGTCTTGTGGTCAGATGAGTCGGGAGAAGGAGGCTATGCGGCTGGAGCTCTCCACTGCTCGAGAGAAGATTATTGCTCTGGAAGCCGCTGGTAGGATTTCCGCAACCGATCTTGCTGCGTCCCGAGAGAGGGTAAGCAAGCTTGAGACCGGGCTCACAGCAGCCAATGAGAGGGCAGCCGAAGTAGAAGATGAGCTTTCGAAGACCTGCGAGAAGGCTTCGCTCACCGAGGCTGAGCTTACGAAGTCCCGTGAGAGGGCTTCGCTCAGTGAGGCTGAGCTGATGAAGGCCCGTGAGAGGGCTTCGCTCAGTGAGGCTGAGCTTGCTCGAACCCTTGAGAAGGTGAGGCTCAGGGAAGTTGCTGTAGAGGCAGAGATGAGGACAGCGTCCGAGAGAGCTTCTCAAGCTGAGAGGGACCTGCAGATTGGCATCGCGGATGCCTTCATTGATGGCTACGAGGAGCTTCGAGAGAAGATTTCGGCCGCCTTTCCAGACATTGACATATCAGGCTTTGTGCCGATGGAGGCGCCTGATGATGGTGGTAGCAGCTCTGGTGATTATGAGGACGATGAGGAGGAGGATTATGAGGAAGGGGATGAAAGTGATTAGTGTATAGGGATTTCATGGGTAGGTAGCTTGACTTTTGTAAAGGCAGCATCAGCCTGATTTATGCAACTTTTGGTAATAAAAGTAATTTTATTTATCCATCCTTTGTTTTGCAACATTAAATCAAATAAAAAGTGCAAACCTAAGTCCTTTAACAAAAACCCCAATTTACCCCCCTGGACCTCCTCACTGGTAGTACTTCTTCAAGTGTTCTGCATTCCACGGATGGGGTAAGACCTTTCCTTCAGAGTTCTGGATTCTGTAGGTGCCTGGTCTCACCACTTCTATTATGAGATACGGACCTTCCCAATTTGGTCCGAGTTTTCCTTCCCGAGAGTCCTTCGTAGCGAGAATCACCTTCTTGAGGACTAGGTCTCCTGGTTGGAAGGAACGAGGCTTCACCGTCGAATTGTAGTACTTGGCCATGCGTCGTTTGTACTCCGCATTACGGACCACAACCATTTCTTTTGCCTCCTCTATCAAATCGAGGTTGAGGCGGAGTCCTTCTTCGTTGGTGGCAGGGTCGTATTGGTGGACCCTTAGGGAATGTACCCCTATCTCGACAGGGATTACCGCCTCAGTCCCAAAAGCAAGAGAGAAAGGGGTTTCTCCTGTAGGAGTCCGCGGAGTTGTCCTGTAGGCCCATAATACTCCTGGAAGCTCATCAACCCACAGACCTTTTGCTCTTTCGAGCCTTGTCTTAAGGTTGCGCAGGACTGTCCTCACCATCACTTCTGCTTGTCCATTTGCTTGGGGGTGTGCCGGGCTGGAGTGAGGTTGTTTTATGTGAAGGTCTGCGCAGAAGGAGTTGAAGAGCCTGTTGTCGAATTGTTTGCCATTGTCGCTGACAATGGCCTCAGGTATCCCGAAGCGACAGACCAGGTTTTTCCAGACGAAATCTTTCACCTTGTGGTCTGTTATCTTCGCTAGGGGTTCCGCCTCCGCCCATTTTGTAAAGTAGTCGATGGCGACCACTATGAATTTGCACTGGCCTCTACTCAAAGGCAGGGGGCCCAAAATGTCGATGCCCCATTTGGAGAAAGGCCACGGGCTGAGGATGGTGGTCAGCTCTTCTGGTGGCTGCCGCGTCACAGTGGCGAAGCGCTGGCATTTGTCACACTGCTTGGCGAGGTCCTTGGCATCTTTCAACATGCTTGGCCAAAAGTACCCCTGCCTAAGCGCTTTATGGGCGAGGCAGCGTCCTCCCGAGTGATTTCCACAAATCCCCTCATGAATTTCTCTGAGGGCGTAGTCAGCCTCTTCTGGGGAAAGGCAGCGCAGCAACGGTAGGTTGTAACCCCTCTTGTAGAGAACATCCTGTAGGATTGTGAACTTAGAAGCTCTCATCCTCAGTCTCCTAGCTTCCAGATGGTCACCTGGCTCGGTGCCCTCTTGGAGGAAGGCTTTTATGGGGGTCATCCAATTTGGCTCATCGCCTTCTGATGCGCAGTAGATGTTTCCGATTACCACATCTAACTTACTTTTCTTCAACTGGTGCCCGATGAGCGTCGGTTCTGCAGATGAGGCCTCCAATGATGAGGCGAGCCTGGCGAGTGCGTCGGCGGCAACATTTTCTCCCCTAGGAATATGAGAGAGCTGAAAATATTGGAAACTTTTGATTATTTCCTTCACCATGATGAGGTAATCTTGCATTCTTTCCTCCTTTGCTTCGAATTCGCCGTTTACTTGATTCACCACCAGTTGTGAATCGCTGTAAGCGAGAACAGATTTGGCATCCATCTCAATCGCCAATTTGAGACCAGAGAGGAGGGCCTCGTATTCGGCTTCATTGTTTGAGGCAATGAAGTGGAGCTTCACTGCATACTTGATGGGTGTACCATCAGGACTCATTAGGACTAAGCCAGCTCCGCTTCCTTCTGTGGTTGCTGAACCATCAACGTAGAGTTTCCAGGCTGGTAGTGGCGATACATTGGACTTCTCAGGAGTTACTTGGAGAGGCTCCTCGTTCACAGATGGAGAGGCCTGCGAGTCCTGTGAGGGAGAAGCTTGGGCGCCCGGAGATGAGGTGGAGAACTGGGCGCCCGTTGAAGGAGAGGAGAGCTGGGCGCCCGTTAAAGGGACCTGGGCGCCCGTTGGTGGAGAGGTGAGCTGGGCGCCCGTTGAGGGGAGCTGGGCGCCCGTTGGTGGAGAGGATTGCTGGGCGTCCGTTGAGGGGGAGTGCTGGGCGCCCAGTGTAAGTAGAGGAGGATCCTCAGTTTGTTCTTCAGCATATGTAAGTTCAGCTACAAAGTCTGCCAAAGCCTGTGCTTTGATGGCAGGCCTTGGTTGATAGTGAATGTCGAACTCACCAAGCTCCACCGACCACTTAGCCAATCTTCCAGCAACATCAGGTTTTGCCAAAACTCTTTTCAGAGGTTGATCCGTGATGACAGTGATTGTGTGGCTCTGGAAGTAATGACGTAGACGCCTCGCAGTCGAAACGAGGGCGAGCGCCAGTTTTTCCAATTCTGAGTATCTGATCTCTGCCCCTCTGTATGCTCTGCTCACATAGTAGATTGGTTTTTGTACCCCACCATGGTCTGTAATGAGGACAAAGCTTACTGCTGAGGGAGAAGCAGAGAGGTACAAATACAGCACTTCCCCAGGTGAAGCATGTGAGAGGAGAGGAGGTGTGGCAAGGTATGCCTTAAGCTTTTGGAAGGCCTCCTCAGCCTCAGATCCCCATTCAAAAGTTTTCCTAAGAATTTTGAAGAAGGGCAAACACTTATCTGCAGATTTGGAGACGAACCTGTTGAGCGCTGCAATTCTCCCATTGAGGCGCTGCAGCTCCTTAGTTGATGATGGCGACCTCATATCCAGTATGGCCTTGATTTTGTCAGGGTTCGCCTCAATCCCCCTCTGATTGACCATGAATCCCAAGAACTTTCCTGATCCAACGCCAAAAGCACATTTCTCGGGATTCAGCTTCATGTTGTAGGTCCTGAGAACACTGAAGGTCTCTTGAAGATGACCGATGTGATCTGCTGCAGCCAAGCTCTTTACTAGCATGTCGTCGACATATACTTCCATCGTTCGCCCCGATCTGGGAATGGAACATCTTGTTCACCAGGCGCTGGTAAGTGGCCCCAGCATTCTTTAGTCCGAAGGGCATAACCCTGTAGCAGTAGGTGCCCTTCGGAGTGATGAAGGATGTTTTTTCCTGGTCTGGAGGGTGCATGTTAATCTGGTTGTATCCAGAATAAGCGTCCAGGAAGGAAAGAAGCTCGTGTCCCGCCGTGGCGTCGATGAGGAGGTCGATCCTGGGCAACGGGTAGCTATCCTTCGGGCATGCCTTGTTAAGTTCACTGAAGTCTACGCAGAGGCGCCACTTCCCATTCGCTTTGGCCACCATCACCACATTGGAGAGCCATTCAGGGTACGCGACTTCTCTGACTGCCCCGGTATCAATCAGCTTTCCTACTTCCTTTTCTATTGCTTGGGCCCTTTCAGTGGAGGCGCCCCTTAACCTTTGCCGAACAGGTTTGTGGAGAGGGCTGACATTGAGGCGATGGGTGGTGACGGCTGGGTCTATCCCTTCCAGATCAGCATGTGACCACGCGAATATGCCCATATTCTCCCTCAAAAAATCTGTCAATCGGCCAACCAGAGCTTTCGGGAGTGAAGAGCCAATATACACCTTCTTTTCCGGATGCTCCTCATGCAAGATTATAGGGGTGAGTTTTTCAACTGGCTCCCCTCTTTCCGTGGTAGCCTCATCTCTTGGGTCCAAGACTTCCACTTGCAGCGCCTCCTGCGTCATCTTGGCCTTCATCGAGGTGACGTAGCATTCTCTTGCTGCTACTTGATCTCCTCTTACCTCCCCTACTCCATTCGGGGTTAGGAAGCGGAGGATGAGATGATATGTAGAAGGGACGGCTCTCAAGGAGTTAAGCGTGGGCCGCCCCAGGATGATGTTGTACGCTGATGAGCAATCTATCACCAGGAAATTGACCATTGTGGTGGAGGTTCGGGGGGCTGTTCCGGCCGTGACTGGTAACGTAATGGCCCCCAAAGGATACACCTTTTCCCCTGAGAAACCGATTAGGGGAAACTTGACTGGTTGCAATCTCTCTCGACCTAACTTCAGCTTATCATAGGCTTCCACAAATAAAATATCTGCGGAACTTCCACTGTCAACCAAGATCCTATGCACCTGGAAATTGGCGACGGTCATAGAGAGCACCAGAGGGTCGTCATGAGGGTGCTGGATGTTCTCTAGATCTTTATCCGAGAAGGATATGATCTCATCAGTGCTGTGCCTCGACGCCTTTGACGGTCGTGGCTCATCTGGATGCCTCGCCTTTCTGGCGTAGGCTTTCATGGCGGAGAATGATTCCGCTGACCCTCCAGAGATAGTACGAATTTCTCCAATAGGGTGTTGATTTTCGACATTGTGAGGCTGTGGCGGCGCCTGCCCCCTACCAGCAACATACTGGCGCAGGTGTCCCCGCTGGATAAGATCTTCAATCTGCCTCTTGAGGTCGAAGCAATCGTCAGTGTCATGACCGTGATCGCGATGGAAGCGACAGTATTTGGTCATATTCCTGCGATTTGCTGGAGCTTTCATCTTTCCCGGCCATTTTACTGCGGGATCATCTTGAATTTCCAGTAGAATGTGCCCTACTGCAGCATTGAGAGCTGTGAAAGCTTGTTGATTTCTCTGCGGAGCAGGGAAGGGTCGATCTCTCGGGGGGGCAGGACCGAGTCGGTCCCTGGCAGGTACCCTCTCGGTTCTGCTCCGCTTACTGCTGGGCTCCTTCTTGTCGTCTCTATCATGTTTTCCTTTATCTGCTACTCTGGAGGACTCGCCCCGCCTGGCCCTAGTAGCGTCCTCCGCATTCATATACTTCTGGGCTTTCGCCAATAGCTCCGTCATGTTCTTCGGTGGGCGCTTCATTACCGAGAAGTAGAAACCCGATGAGCGGAGGCCTCCCAAGAAAGCAGTCATGGTTACCTTGTCATCGGGTTCTTCCACCTGAAGTACCTCCTCGTTGAAACGAGTGAGGTATGCCCTGAGGCTCTCATTATTGTCCTGCTTTACACTCAGCAGGTGTGTGGGTGGCTTTTGATGGCGGCGTCCTCCAATGAAGTGTGACACGAAGGACCTGCTTAGTTCTTCGAAGGTGGCGATGGAAGCTGGGGCGAGATTGGAAAACCACTGCCGGGCGGAGCCCTTCAGTGTAGTCGGGAATGCTCTGCACATGATCTCATCAGCGATATTGTGCAACTGCATCACAGTCTTGTAGGTTTCCAGGTGATCCAATGGATCCTTCCTTCCATCGAAGGTCTCCATAGACGGCATTTTGAACCTAGGAGGAAGGGGGTAGTTTACTACATCAGACTTGAACGGGGTGTTCGTTCGTCTGACGAGATAATCTACCGTCTCTGGGGCCTGCGCCCTCACTGCATCGAAGACGTCCCCGATTTGATTCTGCATTTCCTTAAATTTCTCCTCCCATTGATTATAGGGTTCTCTGGAAGGACCAGGGAGACAGCTTTCCTCCTCCACTGTATTATTTTCACTTTCCCCTTCTTGGAAGTGGGGATCATCAGCCGGAGGTTCTGCAAACTGGGCTCCACCTGGAGGTGGAGGCACCGCATAATAAGCATGACCTTGTGGACCAGCCAGGCTCGGGCCAGGTGGGGGGTCCAAAGGAGCTCCGGCAGAGGCATCCTGGGCGTGATGGAACTGAGTCATCAGGGGAACTCCTCGACCCTGGGCGCCATAGGGATGGGCGCCCAAGTGATGGAGATTGGGCTGGGCGCCCACAGGAAGCCCTCTTGCCTGGGCGCCCAGGGGATGGGCGCCCGGGCGAGGGAGATTGGGCTGGGCGCCCATAGGAAGACCTCTTGCCTGGGCGCCCAGGGGATGGGCGCCCGGGTGAGGCGCTCCGTTTCGCGGAGCGGTCGGGCCCCGTGAGCGCGTCGCCTCCTGCTGCTGTATCCCACCGAATGGTGCTCCACCTTGCCCTGCGAGCATAAGCTGGAGGATTTGCTGGTTTTGAGTCACCAGCTGCTGCATGGTCTCCATCATCTGCTGTGGAGAGGGAGTAGGAGCGGGGGTAATCGGGACAGGATTACCCGGTGGAGGACCGTTCTCTCCCTATCTGGGAGAGTTAGGCTGAGCGTTAGGGCCCGGACCCGTAGTTAGGCCAGGGTTATCCTCTCGTCTTCCCGACCTCGTGCTGATCACCATGATTCTAACAAAGGGGTTTGAATCTTTTTCGTTTCCCACAGACGGCGCCAAACTGATGATGCCAAAAACAAGAATTCGGACACCACCGGTCAGATAATTAATGCTATGCAATAAATGAAGAGAGATGAGGGATTTATAGTGGTTCGGTCAAGCGTGACCTACGTCCACTTCAAGAAGGTGATCTTCGATTAATGTCGAGGGTTACAGATATGAGAAAGTAGAGAAAAAGCCATCCCCTCTCAAGTGATGAGAGGGCTCTATTTATAACTCTTTCCCACCAGGTGGGGATGCAATCGGTTCAACGTCTCTTTGGAGCGTCAGACGTGTCCTTGAGGATCGAGCCAGGTGGAAGGCAGGTGAGATCCTCTCCGCGAGACTTGGTAAATGCAGGTTAGGGGAGGACTCCGTCGCGATGACTTGGAGTCTGCGATGACGAGGCTTCGTTTAACGAAATCCGGATCTCAACGGGGCTACTGGCCTGACCCACGATCCTAGACGGACCGGGTTACTTGGACCTGACTCATTATCGCGATCCGGATTGGGCTTGACTCATCATAAATTATAATGGGACCTTAATGTTTTAATCATGAGTCTTCTTTGAGATTATGTACCAATATATTGGAAGGTTGTTTAATGAGGTGAATTAGACATAATGTCAAGACAGTTTGTTTGGAATGAGTTCTGTTGTTTTTTATGGATCCTGCCTATTATAAGTCCAGTCCTGATATTTATAGCATTTACAATGCACTCCCTTATCGTTTACTTATTGCACCCACCTTAAGTGTATTGAATACTCATGTTTTCTTATTTCTGCTTAGTTATTTCAAAAAGACTGAATTGAACATATGTTGCTTGAGTTAGTTATGACATAAATTGAATGGTTATGTGGATTATGAAATTATCATTCTTTAATATGATGTAATGTTGATATTTTCTTATTATTATTGTAAGATGATGTTATGATACTTCTGCACTTATTTAAACCTTTGATGAAGTGACTAACCTTATTGAGATAATTCAGGATATTGTCCCTACAAGTACCAATATGGACAGGGAATGGGGCTGATGAAACGCGGAGAACACCGTAAGGATAAAATCTCAAATTATCATGGCATCTATATTGGAAAATATTAATGAAAACTGTTTTCGAAATATGATTGGACCTACCCATTGGACACCCCTAGATGCACCAGCACAAGTCTAAGAGATGGATCATTTTGACGTGGCTTCTAGGCCATTTGCGTAATTGTTCTGGCTATAGGCCAGTTGCACTTGGTAGCTATAGGTCAGTCGTTCGACTGACTATTAGCACGCTCTTGTATTCTGAAGCACCCTTGTGTTTATATTGGAGCCAGTGCACTCAGTGGTTAGGCAGTGATCCCATGGTTAGAATTAGAGACCCTAACTGAACTAATGCCAGCGCATGTTTCCTTTTTATCCGATTAATATATTTTGAATGGAATGGTTAAAGAAATCGGATATGATAATGTACTCTGAACTACTAGCACAGTATAAGTTGATGATCTCATACTCAGGGTCTTTGTGGTTATGGAAATTCTGGACCTTTGGGTTCAGGTTGTATTATAGATGAGGGCCATGGAGTCCGTTGTGTTTGTTGTGTTGGCTGGTTCTTGGTGGACGTTGTGTTGGCTGGTCCTTGGTGGACTTGGTGGACGTTGTGTTGGCCAGTCCTTGGTGGACGTTGTGTTGACTAGTCCTTGGTGGACGTTGATAGAGAAATGATGCTTGAGTGGCATCTTGGTTTATGTGCAGCCTTGGTGGCAGTGTGTTGTGGACCGGGTGCGAGGATGTAGTTCAGAGATACGATTTGAGATGGAGATTGGGTTCAATTTTTGATTTATTGTAATTGAATATTGTATGCTATCAGAACACTTTTGGAATTTTATTTATTTGATATGTTCAGCATCATGTTGCTAGTATAGGAAATTCTATTCACTCAGTATGACTGATTGTTGTTTTCACCCCAATCCCAGGTATGACAAGCATAGAAAGGCAAGAGGTACCAACGACGAAGAGATTAGTTTTGGCGTATGCGGTTGAGAGTTTCGTGACTCACAAATACCCAGACACATACTTGCAAAGACTGTTTTGGAAATTGTGTAGTTATTTCTTTATTCGAACATTTTTGGATTTTGAATATTGTTTTAATTAAAATTTCAGATTTTTGGAAAAACCCTAGTTACTATGCATCGAATGATTTGATTGATGATATGAATGTGATACTTTTATAAGTCTCGACGCGGAATTTGAAGGGCCCCGAATTCCGGGTTGTGACAGCTTGTGACTGGCGAGTGTGCTATGTATATATAACACTCAAAAAACCACAAAAATTCCTAGGAATCCTACTATACTTGTATACTAATACAAATAGAAGTCTTGATATCTTTTCCTACTCAAAACAACATCATCATCAAAGCCTTGCCCCAACCATGATGGCGTAGCTACATGAATTATGTTTCTCCATTCCGATCTATCCTAAACCGAATCCTTAGATAGGTTGCACTTTTCCAAAATAACTATCAATTTCTAAAAAAGAAAACAAGTAAAATTGAAGGACTTCAAAAAACACTATTGGTGGTCTAAGGATTTGGGTGGTCTAAAAAGAAAACGAGTAAAATTGAAGGCTAATAATAGCCTTCCATATATGCTCTAAGCATTGGGTCAACTATTCAACTTGCAATTTTAATTCCTAAATTTCTAGGTCCCTTGGATTTGGTTCATGACCCGCATTGCTCTCAACCTCTTGCCTATGACCTCGTCCACATAGTGGTGGCATGATTAGGGAGACAGCAATCGACAACAAATTGTATGATCACTTTGCTCTAACACCAAGTAACAGAGTCCCAATTTGAAAAACAAAAAATCAAACTATCTTCCAATTAACAAAACCAGAAATAATTTCCAGCAATTAGTGTTGTCGCAAACAATTCAGAAAATTTCCAAAATCAAATAAGCATGAATCCACCCAAACTGACCTCTATAACCTTCCTGATGTTGATATAAATTCTTGTGCCGTTCACTAAGAGCTCGAGCTTTTAGTGTGTTTTGGTCATTAACATGGTACCAGGGCCAGAGTTCGAAACCACTGGGAGGCATGTTACCTCCATCTCTTTGCCTGGTCTCTTTCCCGTTCAAGGGGGGTGTTGATATAAATTGTTATGCCGTTCATTAACACCTCGAGCTTTTGGTGTTTCTGGTGATCGACACCTCAACCCCTATTGCATCACATGATAATGAGAGGGGAGAAACAAAGCAAATTAAGCTTTTATTAGTGAATGCAAACTATCGAACATAGAACTGCTTATGACCGCTGACTGTACTACGTATATCTAGCACTCAAAAACCACAGAAAGCCCTAGGGGCCCTACAATACTTGTATCCTAGTACAAATAGATGTCTTACTATTTTTTTCCAACTCCAAACAACTATCAATTTCTTGATAAAAATCATTAAAATTAAAGAATTTCCAAAATATGGTGGACTTTGATATTTCTGTCGAGAATCCCTATGGGCCCACATGGCCCACCCTTTGATCAGTACATGTGCAGCAAGCTCCCAGGCAACTCTAGCTCTCCAAGTTTCAATTGAATTCAGTCAGTTTTGACTCTTTACACAAATGCTCCAAATTAACTGCATGTGAGCCTTGTTGCCCTAGAACTTTTCTGAAAATTGCTCAAAACCCCTATGGTCTCTGTCTTCTCCCAAAACAGTATCATAATTTAAACTTAAGCATAATTATGACTGTGTGGCTCCCAATTTTCAATCAATCCTTGTTAGGATTCTCAATCCACTCCATGTGAGCTTCAACCACTTTAAAATCGTGATAAAAAATCCATTCCACATTTTACTATATTAAGCTAAAGGTTTTCAAGCTAATTTTGATTATAACCTCTAATTTTGACCATTAGTTATATATAACTACTGAATAACTTACCCACATTTTCTTCCCACTACCAACATGAAACCACTCAAGTCTTTTTCCCAGTTTTCACTCTTTTCAACGACATTTCCATCCCTAATCTCTTGTACCCTTTCTCAACATATTCTCCTTTCCTTCTCACCTCAATTCTCTTACTTAATTTCTACTCTGTACTCTTGGATTCATAAAAGATGTACAATAATCTTTTATGCTCTATCTGTACTAAATCGTTGTCAGTAAGTATTTGAAAATGATTTACGTAGTTTGAATTTCTTTTTATTGATCTTTACACATATTGCTACAAATTTAATTGTAAGCCCATGCTTATCACTGGTTATTGTGCTAGTCAATTCTTACTGAAGAAGAATCCCTTTGCTCCATTAGATGGTCAACAGGTTCATGTAGCGAGCCTTGGATGATGCAGGATGTGGAGGTGATGGACATAGGCAAAGCATTGGAAGCATGTTTCTCTCATATTAAAAGGAGCACGAATTCAATGGCAGCTAGCTTGGCAAAAGATGGAATTTGCTCCCATAGATTGTCGATCATCCATCAGAAGATCCTAACTCCTCTAGCCTAGGCTTTATTTAGTTATGTGATTGGTGTTTTCTGTACTTGGTCTTTTCTGTGTTAGCTTTGACAATAGAAAGAATGAACTGATTTCAATGAATGAAGTATTGCCAAAGCATCAACACCTTTAGGAAATTACAAATTTACAATCAATCAAAATTAATTGAATCTCTTAAGACATAATAGTATAGTGCAACTAAAGTGTACACTATTTTACGATATGGTACTCATGGAGGACATTCTGTTTCATTTCTCTTAGTAAAATTCCATTGTCATTCAAAAAGAATTATTAAGGTATCATAGGATCATAAACCCAGGAATGGGAGTAATTTCCATCGAAAACTTCTTCCTCTATCACCCGCAAGGGTAATTGATACCCATTAATTAAAGCTATAACGAAAAAATGATAATTAAATTAATCTATCAAACGTCTAAAGAATTTTCAACAGAAGATAAAAGACTATCAATATGTAATCTGGTAACATTGCCAACATACCTGTCTTGGAATTACAAGATAAAAGTCCTCAAATGATGGAAGACTTGTATAGCCAACAAAATCACCAATAAGGTTAACTCTTAAAAAATTGTCGTTGGATAACACTGTTCTATTTTCAGGGCCGACCGACACTTCCTGCAGCCAAAAACATGCCCACAAGAATAATGTAACAGAAATGCTGATACAGTTGTGGAAAAACCAGATAACAAATATTTATTAAAAATGAAGAATATCTTTCCCTAGTATCAATCAGCTAGTAGTTAGCCACAAGAGGAAGAAAAATGTTGATAGTTCAAACAGAACTTGCATGAATATGCTACAAAATCTCCTCTTTTTTTAATGGTAAAATAAAATTCATTAAAAAAGCCATCAGTACAAGAGAAATATTTGCTACAAAATCTCCACTAGCTAAAAGTATCAAATTAAGTGCCATAATTGCTAGTGAACCAATTTGTTGAAACCACAAAAGGCGCACTTAACAAAAGAAAAGCACATTCCAAAAACAATGTCTACTGCTTCCGACACTCACTTTACAGTTTTAAAGAAGCACCCAGGGCATGGTTCCAAAAATTTCGTCGAACCATCATGTTGGCTGACTTCACCAAAATAAAATATGATCCATGATCATTTCTTCAAGGAACCGCTGCCAGTATCACACTTCTTCTCATCTATGTAGATGACACCATTATTACAAGCAGTGACAGCAGGTATTCATTGACCAAAACAGTTTCTCCATTCCTCATTTTACATGAAGGATCTCACTAAGTCTGAATCGGCACAAATACACCAACAATCTCACTACAACGCTCGCCTCCACAATTCCAATATCGTGGAGACTCCTCTTCAGGTTAATGTCAAGTATAGAAAAGATGATGTGATCTCCCAGATCCAATGATTTATTGGAAGTCAGTTGGTAGTCTTGTTTACTAAACCATGACCCGATAGATATTTTTCTTCTTGCTGATAAGGTCAGTCAATTAATGACGTCTACACAATTTACATATGGGACACCCGATCAAGGATTATTCTTTCCCACATGTTCCGATCTACATCTCTTTGCATATAGTGATGTTGATTGGGCTGGGTGCAGACACATGAAGGCCTAAATACTTAGCTCATTTAATGTAGGCACCAGGCTTGGGTTTGAACATTGAAGCTTGCCATCTTTCCCACAGGTTCTGATCTACATTTCTTTGAATATAGTGATGTTGACTGGGCTGGGTGCAGAGACACATGCAGGCCTAAATACTTATCTCATTTAATGTAGGCACCAGGCTTGGGTTTGAACATTGAAGCTTGCCAACCTAGCCTAGCAGTGCCCATTTATAGACTACTATATTACACACATTCTATTTACAATATGAATATATAATCATATTCAATATCACATAATTCATGCATATATTAAACATAGTTACTTTCTATACTAAACAAATTACTTTTAGGCTTATCACATTTCCTATTTATTGAAAATGATCTCACCTACCAAATAGGAAAATAAAACCTATTTTTTTGCAAGAAGCTGATGAGCAAACTATTTGATTAGCATCTGAATAGAAATAGGTAAAACAAAATCGATGAAGCTACATAATAAATATTTTTTTTTACCTTTAATAGAAGTACAATAATAAAATAAATCTATTCTTTACATTTAAAGAGAACTACAGAAGTAGTCTACATTAGTCGGCCTGTGCACCGGGCCTGAGCCTAGGCCTTGCACTTGACATTTTCATGAGGATTTGATGCAGGCCCTTTAGGGTAGGGCTTGCATGGAAGTGCTGGAGCACATGTACACAAACACTATCCTAGATTTCCGCAGAGATTTCAACACGAGGACAAACCTCAATGTATAAAACCAATTCAAATTCTATTAATCAAGTCTGAGAAATAAATCTCTACAATGCAATATAAATAGGTAAAGCAAACTTAGGGGCTAAGAAAATCTAATCCCGCAATAGAAAATATCCTAGTTATAATTCTTTCAATAAAATTAGAAACCTACTAAAAAATAATTAGGGAATTAAAGGAAATAAAAAAATATTCCTAAACTATCTTCGGTGATCCCACTTGTGGGCCTATTCATTCCGCGTCATGATTGGGCTCGGGCGCGACTTAAAAAGCCCACTGGCCAAACCGGGCCTGATTTTGAGGATAATTGACATTTATCAGCTGGCCCGTTGAAAATCAAAGACACATTTAAATATACAAGTAGTTATATACTGATTTCCATCTCTAAATGTATATTATTTACTTATTTCTGAGACTAATGAATTTCTGAGACTACTTATGAAATTCTTCCTCCGAATTAGTTTTGGAACTGTACAGTTTGAAAGTTACAAGTTCGACAAACCTGAAAATGTGCTATAAGCTAAAGCCCCTGCCTATAGTAGAAATAGATGCAGGCATGCAGCTAAAGCCAGGCTGCAAGAGGCTTCTTCAGAGATGTGGCAACAGGAAGCAGCTTCAAGAGATGCAACTGAGAATGGAACAGAGGAAGGGCATGGAGAGTTGTAAGAATTACCACCAGCACCACTTGCCGACCCCCAAGAATTAAAAATTGAAATGGATCATTATCCAATTCAAATTGATACTAATAGATCTGAGGCTAGACGGCAATGAGGATCAAACAGTACCTAGCATGACCACTGCTTTGATTCAAGTTTAAGAAGATGAAAAAGAACGTTTCGCTAATGTCAGCCTCCGCAGATGTTAGTAGAACTGAAGGGCCATCAAACATAAATATTACTCTGGATCCTCATTCCTCAGACAGAAGTTATAAATCTAAGAGGCCCATGGATAGTTAGGAATGACCCCCTGCAGTGTAGTGTTATTGCTGGACTGCAAAATGCTGCCTCCACAGCTGAGCCATTGAGTAGCGGGGAGAGTGATGGGGTTGTGGTTCCAGTTTGGTCTCCCTGCAGTTTCCATTCAATAAGAGCAATTTGTTGAACAAGAAACGGGTTTTGGAAGCAGCTTGACTTATTAGAGAGGCATGCGGAGTCACACCGGCTAATACAAACATGTTGATTTATCCAAGTATGCAACCTTGTCACAGACCACTTGATGATCTCATAAAAATCCACAAACTTTTGTCCTCTTTGCCCACCCTCTGTTATCATGTTTGAAGCATCCAACTGAAATCATTTATTTTTGTTCTATCAGTGCTTATCGTGATCTATAATGTCATGGTACTAGGTTATTTTCAACTTACACCAACTCGCCTTTACTACTCTTAGATCCACTAAATTTGCATTCCATACATTCTTTGTTATGCTAATTCTTGACTCATTTGACTCCAAATCTCTAGCTTACCATTTACATTATGTATGACTAATGATTTCCACATTATCTGCCCTCGATGATTCATTAATATGATGGAAGTGTACGAAGCAGCTGCGTGTCTCCAAATCATCCACAAAATCTGAATATTGCACAATGTAATGTTATGTACCTAACCAATATGCCAAAAGCCCAAGGACTGATGAAAAACGTCAAATTAAGTCTTATAATCATTTAGGACCGTAACATACCACCACGCTTCCGCAGCCGACGTCCTCGGCGGCTCACTCTGGCGGCAGATAGCCCTTTCCGGCTCACAAACTGCTCCAAGTGGCCCTCTCCGCGGTGGCTTTCACTCTGGCAATAGGTAGCCCCTTTCTCTATTTTTTTTTAGATGGCTCTCACTCTACTCCAGGTAGCCCTTTCCGTGACTCGAACCCGAGACGTGGAGGTTGGCTCTAATACCAAATGTATGTACCTAATCAATACGCCAAAAGCCCCAGGACCGATGGAACGCATTCCACATGCTCTAAAATTATTTGACTTCGTCATCTCTTCTCTGGGATTGGACTTCAGAAGAAACTCCTCTACATGCGGATAACACAAGCGCCATTTACATTGCGGCCAATCCTGTCTTTCATAAATGCACCAAACATATCAAGGTGGGCTGGCACTTGATTCATAGAGCTTATGACGACAACACTATTACCCTCCCCCACATGTCTTCTGAACTGCAACTCGCTAATATCTTCACCAAGGCAACGTCCCACGATAGAAATCAGTTCCTTGTTCACAAATTCCTGCTAGTTAATCCACTAGCATCAATTTGAGGGGGCTGTTAAATGGTCCCTTGGACTACTATATTGTAACATAAGGAATAATCAATTTAGCATTATAAAGTGTACTTATTAGGAGGTTAGCATTTTCAGCAACAAAGGGCCAGTTTGGCATGAAATGTTTCATTCTGAAAACAAATGAAGAAAAACTTGTTTGGCAAGCATTTTGTGAGAGAGAAAATTTAGAGAAATAAAGAGAAAAGGGAGATAGATGTGCAACTAGGGAGGGAAAAAAGCATGCCAAATAATTTTTTCTTCATTCTTTCTCATAATGAAACATTCCCAGAATGATGCCAAACAAGCCCTAGGTTGCTTGTATCTCTCATAAGTCAATGTATATCCCCCTTTGAAAGGGGACAATTACTATCCATAATGCAAGTGTCCTCTCCCAAATTGATGCGGAGCGGGGTACCAGATGCGGGGCGGGTAGATACAGAGAGACGAGAGATGGAGGGTGGAAGGGATAGGTCAGGCCTTCGCCTGAAAATTGGCCTCACACCAAACTCCCCATCGCGGGCGAGGAAGAAGAGATACCTTGGGCAGACCAAAATCACTCGAGAAACTTTTCATTCAATCATTCACTAAGGAGCGAATAAGAAAGAAATAACCTTTTACCCTCACGTCTCCAACTTCTTTCGAAAGGTCAAAGGAAGCTCTAGATACTCTGTAGGCTCTCCGGGTGTGAAGCATTCATTCGATCGTGCTAGTGACATCCATTTATAATGTATGGTTGACTTGGATGGGGAAGAAGATGAATATAGGGGGAAATCCCTCAAAACTCAAATGAGGGTCACAGGGTAGCCTGCGCCCTATGCAATGCATCCTCAGCCCATTTTGTACCATGAACTTCTAGATGCTCCATCTTTTTTATTAGTCCATTGGATTTTTACATTCAAGATACAGTAGGAAACCTCTCAACAAGGAGACTAAATTGGAAAATCAGACTATCAGGACGTTTAGCTATTTTACCCATGAGGATTAGGGAAAATGGCCTCCTTGCCTATTTCTTTAAAATTATAATGCCTACAGGTTACCCCCTCAAGAAATTAGAGCTATAAACTTAAGGTTTGGGCCTGGTTTCTTGAAGAGTAGATTTTTACAAGTAATTTCTTGAAATGAAATTTTTCATAACTCATCTTCATTACTCTTCATGACAAAGTAGTAAACCTAACCAACTCATAGGCCCGTTTGGTAATTTTACTTGTCAAGTCAAGTCAAGTTAAACATCAAATCAAAAGCATTTTTTTACCAAAACTCCCTCCATCTTTTCTAAAAAAAAAGTCAAAAAGTAACTACCTTTATTAACTAAAAGACAAAAGAACTCTATTTCCCCATACAAAAAGTCAAAAAAATTCCATCCCAAATAACTAAAAACAAAATACCATCATAACCCACTTATATTTTATTCCCTCTTTTTATTTCACTTCACTCCACTTTATTTTAAAAGTTAAATGCCAAACGGGCCCGGGAATGTTTGCTTGCATTGAAATGGAGTAAAGGAAGGTTAAAAGAGCCTCCAATGGTCATCTTTTTTTACTCCAAGAGGCGTTTAGATGTTTACCAGGGGATAGGTGAAGTGAATGTGTCAGCCCACATGGATGTCCCTTTTACTCCTCTCAACCTCACCGCAAGTTACTCCAGAGAACCCAAATAAAGTACCGGTTTACTCTGTTCTCCATCCCAGCCCTAGCAACGATAGAAGCAACAGATGGCAGAGAAATGTAGTCAAGGTGGAGGAGACAATGTGGTCTGTGAAGATGTGGTCGGTGATGGCGGAGACGATTGTTCTAGATTTTCCTGGACACACTTCATCAAAGTTCAAACCTGAGGGTTTCAAAAGCTTGCTACCAGGAGTGCCCGAGGGAGAGGTCCCAGCTCCCAAAGACTGGTGTAGGAGATCATTACAATACGGGGGTTCACAAGGGCGAAAGGAAGAGAAGCACAATCAGCAATTAAAGGACTCTAGGAAGTGCACTAGGTGGAATTCGGCGTGCACACTATGCCAAGCGCACCCCTTATGAGTGCTCTCCTGTTTCAGTATGGGATTTCTTTGCATTTTGTCCTTGTGGCTTTTCTTTAATCTGAAGATGTCCAATACATGATATTTTAGCCGAAACTTGTGCATCTGTACAGCACCTCGAGATTGGAAGTTGGAACACGACTTGGTACTAAATTTGTCAAAGACAGGAACCCAACAAGTTGAAGATCTGAATAAGAAGATTGTGCCACTGAGTTGTGCCTTTGTACATTCCCCAGTGGAGTCGCCTCCAATTGATGATAAAATTAAGCAACCACAAAAAAGACTTAATTTAATCATCGATTTATAAAATCAATCATGTGAGACTAATTATTCTGACCCATGATGTTCTAAATACCTTGTCCTAGTCATCTAACCAATGCCGATGACAATGGATGGTCAAACAATTATACAACAAACAATACATGTCAATTTTAATATATTTGTACCAGTAACACCCAATTTTGTTGGGAAAAGAAAAAAGCTTTTGCAATGGGGTTCCTTTATCTATCTTTGGATTATAGGTTTTTACATAAAAAAATAGATTTATATAAGGTAAAAAGGAAAAAGAGACTTGTGTAAAAATGACAAAGAAGAAGAAGGTTTTTTTGTTTATATTAAAGAAAAATGGGTTCATAAACAAATGTGGGTTAGAAGAATTTCCAAATGACCCTCAAGCATCATTAGTGAAAACTGGAAAGAGAACTGCAGAATTTGAATAAAAAAATGAAACACATCTTGTAAAGAAAATGAACATAATAAAATTGCTTTAAAAATTATGTAAATCACAATTTCAAGAAGCATACAACCCTGTGAGATGGAATAAAACATAGGAAGTAAAAGAGAAATGCATAAGGCTCTACAATTAAAAAAAAAAAACATTTACAAAGTCGTTGGCAACTCAACATACTGATGTTTTAGATCCTTTCTTAACTTCAATTCGGACACTAAAACCTAGCGACCGCCTTCCAATGCCAAAAACATGAAACCTATACAGGAAAGGAAATATCGATGGCATCAGTTCCAAGAATCTAAAAAATAGAGAAGGTTTACAAGTGTGATCAACCTTAAATGACAAAATAACATAGATGAATGACATGTAAAAAAAAAATACATGACATGAATATAGAGCCTAACAATATTTTACACTTTAAAGGCATCGATCTCCTACGAGAGCCAAATCTATCATGTATAAATTAAATTTCAAATATTTAAATATGTTGAATTTATTTCTTCTGCTAGAATAGTCAGGAGATCTCAAAAACAAAAATAGCAGTTTCCTGCTAAAAATATTTCAGATCTGTGTACTATACATAACAATGATGTGTAGACAACCCTGCAACGGATAGATAACCAAAGAACAAAATAACATAAATGAAATGTTGATAGCCATACCAATCACCTGGAAATCGAAGACAATGTGCAGAATTAGCCTTCCCTTTAAACAATTTATCAACTGCTCAAAAGCAAAAAACATCATCAAAGGAGGGAAATAGACAATAGTATTTCAACAAAAGCTAAGCACATACAAAAAGTGAGAAGCCAAGATTTTTTTTTTCTCCTTTTGAAAATGACAAGCACTTACAGAAGTTTCCACATGAGGATGGAGCACGCCGCCATGGCCCGCAAGAACAACAAATTGGCTAATAAAAAGGAAATATAAATACCTTTATTTATTTATTTTTGAAAGCTAGGAAAATGTGAAATATAAATATTTGGTGCAAAATAGAAAGAAAATAAAATGCTTCTAAAGAAGATATCAGCAAAAAATTGTAGGTCCACAAATAGACAAGTTACGGACAAAAATAATAATCATAAAATGCAGGGATGGAGCCAGGATTTTCTTCTAGCGGGGGAAAAGTTGATCGACCAATAATGTTAGTGGGCCCACTTATGAAAAATCTAAACCATTCAAGAAAATGACCCCTGCCCGATCTACATAAGATTCACTTGAAGGAAAAATTTCTCTTACAACAAGTAGATCACATATAAAGTCCAACTCTATGGGGCCTACATAGGCACCTTTGATCAATTTAGCTCCTTTCACACTTATATTCCCACCTTGATTTGGCACCATGCTAAATTTTGATGTTCAGTAATCCTTTACCCACTATTCGGTTGGATCTCATTAAAAAAAGAGAGAAATTATTATTAAAATAGTGTTAAACTTTAAGCTTGTTAAATCAAGACCTAGGATGGTTTCAATATCCACGAATACCATCTACACCGTAGAGGTAGTTAAGAAAGAAAAAAAAAAAAACATGATAGAAGAATTTCACGACAGTAGACCCACTAATAAAATATCTAAACTATTGAAAAACAACCTCCTCATATAGTGTATAGACCTTATCAAGTTTCACTCAAATGACCCAACTTATGATTGTTAACTTCTAGAAAAAGACTCCATAAAACTTTTATAAACAAATTCAATTTTTCATATAGATCAATTTGACTAGGGCCCACATCATATTGAGTTATATTTTTTTCATAGAAAACTAGAGTTTTTTTTTTTTTTTTTTTGAGGTTTATATTTTCTAAAGTATGCTCCACTAAGGAGCATCGGCCCTAGAAGACCCACATTCTGAGCCTATTTAATTTTATTGAGTGGGCTCCAGTCAAGAGCTTCATTAAATACACTAACCATGGTTGCATGTGGGATGAGACATTGGGATGGATGAGACTGACATTGCCAAGAGAGATAAAACCATAAGATTCTATCTTTTAGGGAAAAGGTCAATAATGCCCTTATTAAGACAAGAATACCCTTGTTGCTTTCTAAACTTTTCAAAGAGTAGAGAAAGTTGAGGAGGGGGCAAAAAGGAATAAAATAAAAGATCCTAAACTCACTCTAGTATTCTCTCTTGCTAATCAAATATGAAATAGAGAATCTGAGTGGGGCCAATTGCCCTCACGGCCTCACTCAACCTCCCCTCCCTCCGTCCATGATAAAATGACAAGTGACAGATGCCCTAACTACAAGCAAAGGAATAAATCACAATTTTAATAACCATTGATCAACTGAAATGTCGATGTCACAGGAAAGAAACTAATAAAAGGAGAAATGTTTCACACTTCTTCAGAAGAATTGGCATATATACCTATGATAAGGAACAACAAATAAGCACAAAACATAAGCAATAATAGATGTTTTAATATTATTGACTTTGAAAATACAAAATGAGATGTACACAGAAATTATGTACACCTAAATATTAGCAATGAATATAACAAAAAATAACAACTTTTAACAACCATTGTTAACTAAAATGTACAAGTATTAGGGGGGGGTGCGAAATAGACCGAAATGCTCTTTTACATTTTTCTAAAGAAAATGAACCATGATAGGAAATAGCAAGTAAAGAAGAGTTACATAAACAGAAATACATGTTTTAAAGTAATCAATATGACAATAAAGAATGAGATACAAAATGGTGCAAATCTCACCTGAGTATGATCAATAAAGTTACCATGTTCATCTCGTAGCCTAGAAGATGCATGGAAAAACCATTTCATAAGAAAAATGTCAATATTGAAGTATTACAATAATAATGATAACAGTAGCAGTGCTAGACAACATTTATTCAAGAATCATGCTTTGATGAGCACGATAAACTGCTCAACTAAACAACTCCTGCAAGCCAAGCAGTTTAGTAAACAAAAAATTGGCTATTTTATTGCCCATCTATTTGGTATTTGGATACAAAAGAAGCACTATTTCTGATAGTAAATTGTTTAAAGGAAAAAACCATTGTTTAAAGGAAAAAACCATACACAAAATGCTTTATGCATACTGTAAAGCAGAGACATAATTGGGCATTGTTGCTGGGTCACGGACCTATGGGTGACCAAGGCCCAACTATTTCTCCTCTTGATATTGGCAAATGATCCTGTACATCTAACGGTACATACCACCTAGTGGGGCCCACATTATGACCCATTTGAATGGATCACACAAGAATTTAAAAGGAATGGTAATTGACTTTAAAAGAAAAATAGACACATTGGGGTCAAGAATTCATCTCATGCCTGCCAAAATCAGAGAAGAGACTAGAAAGTTAAAGGGGACATTAGGAAGCAAACAAAACAACCATGCATTTGGATGTGAGTCTAGATGACATCATTAACTTGACACTAGTACTCTAATTAAAGCTATAGCTACCAATGGTTAGGATAGCTTGTCAGGCCTTTGACCCTATCTGCTGTCAGAATTAATACGAAAAAACCAGATCGGACTGAGGCACGGAAATCTCTCTTTTTAAAGGAGATTCAAACCCTCTGCGGTTGGCAAAGCCAAGGAACCGGTGCAGCAGACTTTCTTCTTGACTTGTCTCCTCCAGGATACAACAGCCCGACTATTTGCCGTGTAACTCTGACCAACTCTACACAAGTGGTTGAGTCCAAAGCTCCACCAAAAGAACACCTCTCTTTGACTGAAAAAACTCTCTAGTGTATGAAGCGTTTTTGAATTTTGTTATGTATCTAGGGCTGGTGAAGAAGGGTCTATATAAAGACTCCAAGGGCTATCAAAAAATAATGATGCAATAAATAGGATAATGGGTCATTAACTAGGTTAATGATGGTCCATTCACCAAGAAATGAAAAGTCACGACTGTTGATATGTCCAAACTTAATATTGCAGGAGTTTCATATATTAATGGGTTAACTTATGATTTTCTTCTGAGCTTGTACTCAACTTTTAGGCTTGTGAGGCAAGGCTCACCATGAAATCAAGCCTCTATAATAAGAGGGCAAGCCGGCATAGCCCAACATGCTAAGGTCCACAAAACTCTTGATTAAATTAGTTTAAGCTCATTACAAGTATCGTTCTCTTGCAAGCTTTGTAAATAGTGACCCAGGCCCACTTCCATGTGGCCCATGTATGTAAAATTGTGACCCAGGCCCATTTGGCCCATAGGTGACCCACTAAGATCCTGCATATCTTCAAGCATGGATGTGAGTCAGTCAATATTCTGTTAGCAAGCACATTCAATTGATTGATTTTAAGTTATTTCTTCCCTTGATTGTAGCCTTCACAATGGAAACTTTTGTATCATCAATAGAGATCCATCCCAAAGGGATGTGATACACATTCACTGCAATCCTATTCTCTCTATTCCCTAATTTCATGGTGGTATCAGAGCCCCTGTCAGAAGGGATTTTTGAAGCCCTCTAGTCTTCCCATCTCAGACTTAATCGATCTCTCTCGGAAAGCTCTTTGGACATCAAAATCAGGTGCTACAAAGAGAATTTCTGAATTCCCTTGGCCCCATCAATCTTCATCTGCAATCCAATCAGTATATCTTTATAGGTTCAAAACAAAACTGCCAAATCAGTCATATGACTGTTTTGATCGCCTGATAACAAAGTAGGGCCCACCTCTGATCATTAAATCCACTCGAAGCTTCACCTCCAAGGTTGCCTGACCATCCTAAGAATTTTCTGTTTCTCTGGAAATTTTTGGAGCATGGAGAGGTCAGTTTTTCCCATATTACTGTAACAGCTATGTTTTAGAATAGCTTTCATCAAATCATTAGATCTCCTAATCTTCTATCGCATCTGCTTTCACATCCATGGGTATTAATGATCAGTGTAATCCCAATTCTCCTGCTAATTCTATTTTTCCCTCTTCTTTGGTTATCTACTCAGGGGCATCCAATCATATGACTTTTGTGGACCATCAGCTCAATGATACCAAGCCTTATACCGGAACTGACCAAATTGTTGCAATAACCCTTTATACACCACAAATCCAAAATCCTTTATCTTGCCAAATGTTTACTTTGTGCCTCATTTGTCAGCTAATTTACATTCTATTGCAAAATGAACTGGTTATGGCTACTCAATTCACTTTATTTCATATGGTTGTGTGATACAATACTAACAAATTGGAAAGGTGATTAGGAAAGGGAGTAAGCATGGGAGGACATTCTCATTGCTTGTGTCTTTTGTTAGCCTCCGGAATAACTTGATAACTTGTGGAGCATTTGGCATCAGCATCTTGGTCGCTTGCATAATGATAGACTTTAATTTCTGTCTAAGCATGGATATTTAGATTCTTCGGTGATTAATAAAGAGCATGCTTCTTAGTTAAAATCTTAATGCGTTTCATGTTGTTTAAGTAAAAGTCATGTTGCCATTTCCTATTCCTTTTTTCATGGTCCATTGGCCCCAGTGATATATTTCACACAGATGTTTGGGGTACTACACCTCAATCAAACAGGCTTGGACATTAAGTATTATGTTACTACTATTGATGATCACTCACGTTTTACTTGAATTAATTCTATTCCGCTTAAATCTGAAGTCTTGCCTAATTATTAAGGAATTTTTCAATCTTGTTGCCAAAAAACCATCAACACATCCTTGAAACTGCTCAGGCATTGCTTTTTTCCTCTTTTTGGTGCGAAGCCGTTCATACAGTTGTTTATTTGATCAATAAAAGAGTCACCCCAGTGTTGAACAATATTTCTCCTTTTAAATCCCCTTACATCCTCCTCCTCATTCTTACTCGCATGCCTTTGGCTGTCTATGCTTTGTTCATCTTCCATCCTTGGAAAAACACAAACTTTTTCATCAAGCAGCTACATGTTTTTTAGGAGTTAGTGATGAACATAAGGGCCCGTTTGGGAATTTAATATTAAAGTAAAAGTAATGTAAAGCCTCCATTTTCAGACTAGGGGTCACATCAAAAGTACACATCTTCAAAATTTCCTCCTTTTTCAAAAAAAGAAGTCAAAAAGCAACCTCCTTTCTCAACTAAATAACAAAAAAAAATCCACTTTTTACATAAAAAGCCAAAAAGATTCCCTACCAATCCACTAAAGACAAAATACCATCATAACCCCCTTCTCTCTTGATTTGATGCTTTACTTTTCCTTCATTTTACGAGAAAATTATCAAACGGGCCCCTAAGGGATTCATTTATTATGATCCAACAGCATGTTGCACTCATATATCTCGTATGTTATATTCATTAAACATGTTCCTTTTTATGCTCTTCAGAGTGATTTTCATGTTTTAGATGTTTCTTATCTTTCTCAGTCCTCCAGCTCCACCTTTACATCTTTTTGTCACAAAGATTTGCAAGGCTATAGCCAACGGCTGCGTCTTCCCCATGCACCTACTCCTAATCACCCCTCATCGTCAAATCCTATGTCTCCAGGTATCATTTCTCTTGAACCCTCACCACCACCGCTACAACGTTCCATTAGTATTTCCAAACCACCTTACTAATTTGGTTTTACTACACTTTGACCACTCACAACTCTGTCTCTATTCCTTCCTCTTATTCACAAGCCAAAGACTACCTTGTTGGCAGGATACTATGACAGAAGAATTATTGGCTCATGAATCTAATCAAATGTGAGATCTAGTTCCACAGCCTCCTAGAGTATCGGTAATTGGCAATAAATCCTATTGGTATATTTCTTGAACATGAAATGCAAGGTAGTTTGTACATATACAAGGCCCTCCTTGCCCAAGGATACAAGCAAGAGTATGGTATTGATTACAAAGAAACATTTCCACTAGTTAATAAGACAACCTCAGTTCGCACCTTGTTGGCGGTTGTTGCCATTCGTAGTTGGCCTCTTTGGAAAATGGATGATAAGAATGCATTTTTGCATGGTAACCTCCAAGAAACTGTACTTCATGAAGCCACCACCAAGATATGTTCGTCCTCCCGACCACATATATGTTGATTGCGCAAATCACTCTATGGTGTCAAGCAGCCTCCTCGGGCATATCATCATCGTCATCATTATCATCAAAGCCTTGTCCCAACTATGTTGGGGTCGGCTACACGAATTATGTTTCTCCATTCTGATCTATCTTGAGCCAAATCCTCAGATAAGTCACACTTCTTCATATCTATTTTTACTAACACCATCCACGTCCTCTTTGGCCTACGCATTCCCCTTGGTAGGCCATCAACCTTTATAGTCAAACATTTCCTTACCAACGCCGTTGCCGGCCAACGTTGGGTTTCTCTAATTTTATTCCCTATTTTATCCCCTCCTTGCGCATAGTTTGACAAGGTTTCAAGGTGTCATCAAAGCAATCTTTTATCAGAGTCCTAATGATGAACTCCCTGTTTGGTCGGCATACCACTACAATCTGTATGTTGATGACATTATCATCAATGAAAATGATGTCCCTGGCATCACTGCTCTCAAGAAATATTTGATGAGCAATGTTGAAATGAAGGACCTCTCATCAACTTTGTCTGGAGGATTCTCGCTCCAGATACGGTATTTGTCTCCACCAAAAGAAACACGCAAAAGATTTACTATTTCTGGCTCATCTGACAGATTCTAAAATCTCAAACACCTTGCTGGAGTTGAATGCTAAACTTATCAAAGAGGATCCTCGTCCTCTTCCGAGCCCCACGATTTATCATCGCCTTGTTGGGAGTTTGAAATATCATACTAATATCATACTATGACCGGTCCACAAAGGTTCAACATTATCTCATGCAGCTCAGGTTGTCATCCCGCTTGTCAGCAACCCTCACAAGCCCCATGTTACTGTAGTTCATTGCATTCTTTGTTACATTCGGGGGACTCTTGACCGAGGACTCTTCTACTTCCATAATAGATCTTCGAAGGTGTGCTAATGTTGATTGGGCCGGGTCCCTAATACAAGAAGATCCACCATATTGGTGTATGTCTCTAAGGTCCTCTCTTAGTTTTTGGAAATGTAAAAAGAAACCCACAATCTCCAAATCCTCTGCCAAGGCTGAGTACAGATCCATGTCTTCAACAAGCAATGAAGTAATTTGGCTCCACAAATTTCTTTGGGAACTTGTTGTTCCAGCTCTTGGCCCTAATCCTCTCAATGCTAATAATACCAATGCTATACAAACACCAACAATCCAGGGTTTCATAAAAGGACCAAGCATATTGAGGCTGACTGTCATTTTATTCTACAGTATGTTCTCTCTGGTTCTACACAGCTGCTTCATGTCTCCTCTTAGCATTGACTGGCGGACTTATTGACAAAAGCTTTACCTCGGCCCCGTCATAATTTCCTGACTACCAAATTGATGAATATTCCACAACCGTATACATGTATGTAAATAGTGACCCAAGACAGTTTGACAGTTTGAAACATTCTCCAATTTCAAGCTTGACAGTTTGAAACATCTTGTATAGTTGTCCGTTATATGCTTTAAAGGGACACTGAAATAAGAGCAGGTAGTAATCCACTTCTAATAAAAAATAGTATTATTTATTCAAACTATCAGGCCTCGGCTTAACACATTTTATAAGAGGGTATATTTGCCTGTTGGACCTAACATAAGGCCAGCAAGGCAAGACCAACCTGGTGCTAAATCTCAAGCTTAAATAAAAAGAGACAGATTTGGTCTGACCTTGGCCAGCCTAAGCTCAGCCCATTAATGATCCCAACTGCAAGTACTACAACTGTGCAAGATCCATTAACTATTCAACACCATAACTAAATCAAGCTCCATTTCCAAGCAAACCAACGGGGTTACTTGCCTCTCACATATTTTAACAACTTTGGCACTGGCATCTCGCTTACATTTACGTGTCTTGATAGAAAACTCCACAGGTTTATAAGGAACATCCTGGAAAAAATATGACATGTGAATATTATTCAGAATTGATAAAAAAATATTTCAAAGTGGAAATGAGATAAATATTTCATAGAAATTGAGTTACTAGCACAAGCGCTCTTAATTTAACCTAGACAGATGAGTTCTTACATGAATATTCACGTCCTATCATTTCTTTCAAAACGAAAGTTATTTTTTCAATCAGTTCAATAAACAAGGATTATAGAAAGGGAAGTATCAAGAACATAATATGATTAAATGCGCGAGTATGCAATCCTGTGGTAATTATCCACTTCAGCCTGTGAAATATTTGTGTAGAGATATAAATGATGTACAAAAATATAGAATACACACATTAATCATAACCAAAGGCAGAGCAACATAAGATCACGTGGAAATTATCAAAGCCAACCTAGTGAATGTTCTTGGTAATTGACAATCAACCAATATATTTTTTGCCAAATGTGCCTTAATTAGCTTTAAGTGTTTCTGAAATCATCCCTTAAAGAGTATCACTGTAATCTTTGAAAAGAATATTTTGGAGAACCGTTATCCAGGGAATCAGAGTGTTTGTAACTTTGTGCATATATATATATGGGAAATATTCAAGTGAGGGATTGCCTCACCAAAATGGTGAGGGACACTTCCATTTTTGGGAGAGAGAGAGTACAAGTGACTTTTCAATGTACTTGAAAAGTTACTTTTGTACTCTCTCTCTCCCAAAACGGGGAGTGTCTCTCACCCTATGGTGAGGGAATCCCTCACTTGAATATCACCCTATATATATATAGAGAGAGAGAGAGGTATTATTCATTTTCTATTTTCTTTGCTTTTGCCCTTTCAAGGGATGAGCCAGTGTATTAAGTGGGGGCATTCTTGAAAATTCCCAGATATTAATTCTTTGATATAAATAAGATAATCCATCAGGAAAAGTATTTTCCATAGCCAAGAAACAACCTTCTTTCTTATTTTACATGGGAGCATAGCCGAGTTAAAAGTAATTTGACTCGGCATAAACGTCAAAAACCCAAATCCCCACCGCTTCTTCTTCCTCTTCTACTCATCCCAAACTTCTTTGCTCTCCCTCAAGTGATGGACCCAACTCTATCAGTCTGACCGTACAGCTGACAACAGTAGCTGCAGTCCCAAGAATAAAATCAATAGAACTCATGCTAATCAGCTTTAGTTAATCTGACCATTAATGCAACAGCCAAAATAAACTAATACAAGACTATTATGCAAAATCTACATGACCATCCATATTCAGCTATCAAGAAGAAAAGAAAATACACTTATCAGGCTTATGCATACAATTATGGCCAACAATTGATTGAAAATGTAGATAGGTTCTTACACGTATATATGTTATCTCGTATAGGGCATAGGCAGCAGATTTGTTAACTGTTATAACTGGTGGGTTTCGCAATGTTTGCATCTTGTTAGTTGTATTGTCCTCTGCCTCCACTAGTTCTGCAACAAGGGAAGCCTCTCCACCACTCTGTAATAGGAAAAGTCATAATGAGCATTGATACCTGCTTGAACTTGAAGACAAAAGTAATATGTTTGGACCACCCTATAAATTCGGGTATGCCTTTGTTCACAAACAGCTTATGTTTCACCTAGTTCCTGAAGCATTCAAATTGATTTGGAGCTGAACAGGAGGAAAAAAAGAAATGGTATATGGCAATACCATTTCCTTTCTCTGTGTCACACCAACCACTAATCTCAAAAGATAATTAGCATGCAATAGCATTGCCAGGCCCAAAGGAATCTACAGTATCACCAAGTAGAGCATGCCATACAGATAGACCCCCACCAATTTACCACTGGTCTACAATGGTTATAGGTTAGAATGATTGCAGACATGAGATGCAGAAAAGAGCTCTCCCATGGTCCCCACCAGGAAAAAAAATATGACTAGACGAGGCCTTAGCCAAAGATGTTGTTCACTTTTAGATGCCACTTAGGACCACCATGTAAGTGTGTGTTAGAACTTAGAATTGGAAGGTCTCATCATTGATGGGGTTGAGCAAAAATGCCATCGTTGTTGAATTATAATAGCCATCAATACAAGGACCCCAAAAATCTAATGGTAAAAATTAAGGTGATTCGATGCAACAATGAATTTCACTCTGAACAGGATCAAATATGGCAGTCAAAATGCACAGGGTGGAGGTAATGGTTATGGAAGCAGGATATACCAAATGCAGGGTCCACAAAAAGATCGTGCCTGTAGTTAGCACACACTGCATCTTTTTCCTGAAAAGTATAGTCTATCAGTCCATACACAATGACAAAAGATACTACTTTCTGGATGACTGGCATTGTTAAATTGGAGGACATTCCTGTCCCTCGGCCTCTTACTGAAAGACTCCGCATGCTGGAAAAACTATCAGGCTATATATCATGGATCCCACATGCAAAGAAAGCCCATACCATCTAACTTGGGATTCTATGGGGCTTTCCTTCTTCAACAATTAAGTCAGGGTTAGCAGGATTAGGGGCTCTCCCACTCCATGATGTTGGGCAAATCCAACCCATCAAGCAAAACTCTACTCCCAAATAATGGGAAACTCCCATATTTCACCTTGACCAGGGTCTTATTCATCTTGTGAAAAAAATGTCACACATTTCCCTTGATTTTAAGAGTAATCATATCTCCTTACACATGACTAATCCGTGAAACATTCCACTACGAACAGGGAGCATGCCCAAATTCACAAACAAGAGTTACAACATTCCTATGTATGGTCCAACAGTGATAAATATTACTCCAACCAAAAACAGAAGAAAAAAAAATCCGGGGTTTATCGTTTCAGAGGGGTAGAATTGATTCCATGGTTTAATGTGGAGATTAGTAGTAAAAGACAACATCTTTAGCAAAATGACGATCTGGGGGGCAGAAAAAGAAGGAAAAAGAGGATCTTTGTAAGGGGTGAGTAATGCCCCACCGATCCGCTGGGGACTGCCAAGTTCAAGACGATCTTCTGCTTGCAATCCAACTTGTCAGAGTCGGAGAGCTTCTCGCACTTCTCGATCTTGGACTTGGAAAGGATCTCTAATCCTATTCCTTGTTTGGGAAATACAAGAAGAAAGATGAAGAGTAGAAGCAAGAAAAGCTTTCCTCTTCCAAACCCCTTCATCCCCAAATGCTTCAGTGAGAGAGAGAGAGAGAGAGGAGGAACTGCTCGTTTCGAGAGATGAGGAACGGCGAACGGCTCGTTTCTCTGGAAAGTATCGTCTCAGTTTGGGGTTTTTTCTAAAAGGCCCTTGCAGTTTGTTGTAAATCTAAAAATTCAAATAGATCACTGTGTTTCAAACTATTTCTAGCCCGAGAAGGCCTGCATGGCCAGATAGGTTTTAGTTGGGGCTAGTTTTTTGGCTGAGATGGTAAATGGGCTCAACTTGGCCTATAAATGCTTTTGGTTGGGGCTTGTTTCAAACCCATTCGCAATTCTTATTTAAGCCTAAATTTTTAATTTCTAATAGGATTGTAAACGGATATTCAATCATGTAGAGTCTTCTATTGGGGGGACAAAATCATGTTTGGAGCTTAATTCTAGTTTAAAATAAAAGCGATCCAAATTCAAAACGTATTAATGAATCCATGCCAAAATTCATATCCCAATTCATCGGGCGTGTTTGGATGTATCAAAACATATTATTGAATCCATGTCAAAATTCATATCCCAATTCATCGGGCGTGTTTGGATGTATGGTGAATTAAAGTAAAGTGAGGTGAAACATCAAATTAAGAGTGAATAAAATATAGGGGGTTATGATGGTCTTTTGAAAACTAACGCTATCTTCTCCTATATGAATGACTAAAATATATATAAATATATATATATATATATATCCTTTTGTGATCCCAAAACCTTACTCTAATCTTAAGCCTAAGCTACATTACTCAACCATTGCTCACGTTAAGCATAGAATTCAGTTATGTTTGTGCATAGTTGTGGACAAAGTGATGTAATGAATTAGCATTTAGGGCTGTTTGGTTGCAAGTATTATAGGATCTCTTGTCTTGGAGCATTTGGAGATATCAAAACGATGTCCCTCCCAAGTGGAATTTTGGAATGCTCGGTGCTTATTAACATTCCAAAAGGTGGATATGTGAGAATTCTACGTGGCAAAGCTTTCTTTTGAATGTCGCTTTAAAGAATCCTTGTCCATTGACCAAGGCATTTTGAATTCTAGGGGGACAACACCTTCACTCTTGTCATAAATTCTATATAGAGAAATCTTGTGAGAAATGCTTACAACCAAATAGGTCCAAAGTGATTCGTACCTTTTCCATTAAAGTGGTATTCTAAGGATTCGAGCAATTAATTACATTTTATCCTTTTTATTCACAGTAAAGATTTGCACCGAACTACAAAAAACTAGGGATTGTAGAAAAAACTAGTGAGTGTAGATAGGGAATCTTTTCGGTGGTTTTTTTTTACAAATTAGTGTTACATAAATGAGCCATTAGGTTGTTTTGGTTGTAGTTAATTTTTTTAATTGGAGCGGAGAAGGGTTATGGATAACAAAAATGGGTGTTTTCATCTTTTATTGTCCGAGCTCCAAAATCAGCAAGAAAAAATGATTTTTACAATTATCAGCTATGGGTGTTTTTTGAAATATAGTTTTTACCATTTTCAGGTTTTTCAAGTTCTTTTGATGATCTAGGTCTTCTTCTTTAAAGTTTGATGATCAGATTTACTTTAATTAGCCACGTCATCATATGACCAAGTTCCTTATGCTCACTTGAATACTTGTTTCATCTCAAAAACAAAAGGATCCATACCCCTCAACCACTACACCGAAGGTGATACTTAACGAAGTGAAAGGCCTCTTCCCCACTTAGTTGGGATAATAAATTATAAACTCTCGCGTTTCTACACACCTCTTTCTTTCTCTCTAGTCATCACTGCAATCTGTGTAATCTCAACACCTACCAAGGTATGGTTTCTGATTTCCAGTTTCATTTTCTCGTATTCTGTTACTCTGACATCAATAGAAATATATTTGTAACTAGTGTTTTTGTTTTTCTGCACATGGAATCATTAAAGATTTGACAATGGGGGTGCCTTTTTATTCCTCTCTCGAATATGTATTACTTCATTACATTCTTTCCAATCTCAATACCTGCCAAGATATGGTTTCTAATGAAAGTTTGGGATCTGAACCCTAGAGGGGGGTGAATAAGGTGAGCATCGATCTATGATCAGGTTTAAGTTATTTTGCCAATTATGCTCAAGTAATGTTTATGAAATTTAAGTGGAGAGATTAAACATGATAAACAATAATATTAACCATACATCAAGAATTAATTAAGCATTCACCATAACACATCATGTATAGTGGTTCGCCCAAGTTCCCTACATCCATTCCAGCCTGTGCTCGTACACCCCACCGGTAATCCACTAAAACAATGGAGGTTTATGGTTCACCTCAAACCTCACAACCACTTATGTTTTTCTAAGGCTTAGCAATAACTTCTACATATACTTTTTAAGGCTAAGCAATAATCTTTTATAACTTTGAAAATCTTCTCTCAACAATATGCATAAAGATGCACTAAGAGAGATACATTTGAGTACAAGTTGGTGCCTCTGGATAGGCTAATATGAAAGTGTAAACAAACTCAATGCTTATACATAAAGATGATTACAAAGGTTGTCATTCAATGCATATGCGTAGAACCTCTAACTCTTTTGAAAATGATCTCTCACAAAAGATGCAAAGGTGATGATTATAAAAGTTGAGATAGAGGTATGAGATGATGAACACATGTTTGAATCAAGAAACAAACTTGTTTTTGAAAAATGAAAGTCTAAGTCTAGCAAGTTTGATCAAAGCATAAAACCAAGACATGTGTGAAACAAGTCAAATGCTGAAGTCATAATGGTGAGTATGTTTAAAGTACTAATCATGTTATGAAAACAACATTTAATCAAGTCAATCATTCATGTAAATCATGCCATTAAGTAAGACAAAAGTTTAAAACTTAGCATGAGATATTTTGGAAAAGAAAGGCAAGCCATTTGTGAAGAATCTAAGGTTAAAGTCCATGGATTAGCCCACCAATCTTTCTCTAGACTAACTAAGTTGTTTTTCCTTCCTTGGCCCCCAAAACATCTCAAAAGTTCAGGCACAAATCCCAAGGAATGAGCTGAAATTTATGGTGAAAAGTTGCCAACGGCTAGTTTTCGATTGACCTGGAACAGGCGCGGTGGACTATGCTTCAACGGTCAAAAATTTCATATGGTCGGAAAAAAAGGCTATGTAGTGGGTCGACCTGCCATGTGGTCGGTTGACCGAGGACACTAGCTGCCAACACCCAAAATCCCAATTTTCGGATTTTTTAAGGTGGCTTGGTCATGAGAAATCTGAGACATGGATTTCATGCTTGGATTCATTTCTGAAGTAATTAAAAAGGTTTTTTTCAAAAAACGTGATCCTAATCACGCCTATTGTGACTGAAAAGTGAGAAGCATATGCATGATTAAAATTCAAATTGTCATGACTTTGCACTTGAATTTTAAAAATCGACATATGCATAAAAGCATCAAGTTTTAAAGTCATAATTCAACGATTGAAGTTTAAAAACATGCATGAAGATTTTCAAGATTCCATGTTTGAAAGCATGTGAATGTGAGAGACTAAGGTTTGATAAAAGTATGAACGCGTCCAATCAAATTACAACAAATGACAACCCTAACATCTAATTCCATGCTCTCTTATTTTGTTACTCTGTCATCAATGGAAATATATTTGTAACTGGTATTTTTTTTTCTAGGGCATGAAATCATTATGGATTTGACAATGGAGCTTATTTATTTAAAGAAAAGATAAATACAAATGTGCATCTGCAACTATATTTTTATTCTAATTCATCGAATCATTAGCAATTAAACAATGTGGCTTATTTCTTTAAAAAAGTCAATAGAAATGCGTGTTTGCAACTATATTTTTTTTTCTTCTAAGCCATTGAATCATCTGCTATTTGAAATGTAGCTTCTATTTTGGTTAAAAAAAATAAAAAATTACAAGCCAAGCCCTTTCCATGAGCATATGGTTTGCTCAACACAACACCGATCTAAAACCTCACTTCCCCCACAACTCTGACTATTTTTACCCAACTCTAATACAACTCATCTTCCTTCTATAGTTGATCATTTTATATAAAAAGAAATTATATAGTCTTAATTTATCTTTTTATTGTACCTTGAAACAAGATAAGGAGAAAATTTTAATAACATAAAATTTATTTATGAATTTAATGTATAAGCTTTTAGATAATAATCTAACCACCCAACACTTAGAAAAGCATAATGTAATTTGAGAGATATTAAAGTTTCAAATGTACTTTTAACTCTTTTTTTTCTTGAAACTCATCAAAAATCTAAAACATATATGAAAGAAAGAAAGTAAAAAAATAATAAATGTGATGAAAAGTAAGCAATGCATTATTTCTTATGTACAATTTACTTCCGACACATTACACATGCATGATAAAATAAAGAGTTTTTTAATATAGATCCCAAAATTATACAACTTTTACTTCAATTTCTCGATTTGGTTCCAATATCTTAATTTATCTTTTTAATTGTTCATTAAAAAAAGTAAATAGAAAAATCTAATAACATGAAAGTACAAAGTTATATTTATAAAATTAATGAATTAACTTTTGTATAATAATCTAACTATCTAAACACACCGAAAAGCATCACGTAACTCAAGAGATATTAAAGTTTGAAATGTACTCTTAATTTTCTTCCATCAAAAACTCAAACATTTATACATGAAAGAAATAAAGGAAAAATATTAATAACTTTCATGAAAAAAATGTGAAAAGAGTCACAAGTGTTGCTACATTATTTATCATATACTCCCAGTGCAATATACATGCTTGATAAAATAAAGAGTTTTTTTTATTATAGATCCCCTAATGTTTCTCGGATGTGGTAAGTTTTTCCTGTGCATCTTCACTAATTACTTTTGTTCATTTACATTTAAACCAAAAGTATGCACTTTGATTGGAAGCACTTTTTTTTACGCTAGCCTTTTGGATGGGACGCTACAGTCTACACAAGTGGGATGAGAAGCTCAAAGTAAAAAAAAAAAAAAACAGAAGTCTACATAAGTGGGAAGGATAGCCCATATAAGTGGGAATGAAATCCATAAAAATTGATCCCTCCACAGTCAGGTGACATGCTAGGTTGCCAACCATCTAGGCAACCCCTTGTTATTTGGTATTCCAGCTAAGGGGTTGGGTGACTTGGGTCCCTGAGCGATTGCACATGCAAGGTAATAGGAACTCATGCAAGGGGTGGAGAGTTGTCCGCCGGAGCAACCCCTTATTGTCACTTTGATCGATTATTAATAAGTTGAATATGGTTGTTTAGTGGATAAAAACTCATTCCAGGTTTTAAATTAAATGGGTATTACGGTGCTTAAATGATTAAATCAACCTTACATATACATTTATTATTCATTTTGATAAACTGTGCATCGCACTAGTCACACCACTAGTTTTAATGACATTTGAACAATTGCTAATCTAAAAGCAGTTTTTCCATTGATAAATAAGGCACACTTTTGGAAATCAGACCTTGGTTCCCCATAGCACTTCTCTTATTTTTGCTCCTATTAGTGAATGTCGATGTTATAGCTCATTTTTGTCCCGTAAATTGAGCCCGTTGAAATGGGTAGCTCAAGCCCAAAAATAAAGGGCTTTTAAAAAACGTTTGAGCCTAGCGGGCTGGGCTTGAACAATGATTTTCAAGCCCGGTCAAATGGGATTGGGAATGGATAGAACAAGCCCAACCCATCCAAGCCTAGCATGGCCCGCCTGGAAGGAAAATGAAGCTAGACCACGTTGTAGGTCCTATTTTCCAATTGATCATTGAGGTTTGAACACCTCGACCAGATCCAAACCCAGCAAACTAGTTCACTGATGTGAACAACCAATGTTTTTCAGAGTTTGTTAGTGCGTATTGATTACTATGGAGAAATTTTATATCATGGACGATTAATTTAAATGAACAGTTTATTGCATTATGCTTTTGTGCCTTGTATTGATTCATTCTTTATATAGATTCATTCATTTTTAATCAGCTGATTATTGATGATATATACTTTTCCAATTGTTAGATTAGTAGTTCTTGTTACCAGATATCTAATTATATATGCATTCTCATATTTAATATGCTTATTTTTTAAACTCTATCAAGATTATTCAGTCTGAAATATAAAATATATTCTTCCTATTTACGAAGTTTTTTGTTATCCCAACTCAACTATTTAGTTGTGTACTAGGATTGAGGAAAAAATACAATTTAGTTGTGCACTAACATTGTAGCAAACCAGAGTAAAAATTAGAGAATGTTGTGCTTATATTCGGGATCGTGCCAAGGCCCGGTCCGCACGGGACAATATTTGACATAGGCCCGTTCAATTTAGGGTTGGGATTGGACAATCCCCCTGGCATGCCTGCCCAATATTCGGGATGGAATTGGACAACCTAAGCCCATGCATGTCCCATTGACGGGCCCTTCTGTGTGTTGATTTTATAGGTCACACATGAGTGATGCCCTAAGAACCTGTCTAAAAGATCCAGCCAACAATCGTTGGACTAAGAATCATCCATGCTAGAATACACAATCCACTAAACTACAAAAATAGAATCTTCGAATCAATTTTCTTCAAGGGCGCATTTGTGCAACGAGAGGAATCCGTGATAGAGAAAAAAATTGTGTTGATTTCCTATGCAACCCACTTTTTTGTTGTTTAATGCGACACATTTTTCTTGTACAAAAGGGGGAAAATGAACTGATTTTTTCTCCATAGAGAAGATTTCAATTTCCGATGGGAGGGGTCGGAATACAGAATAACTCTCCATACCTCTTCCCCGCGGAACATTAGCAGAATTATCTTGTTGCATAAATAAGTCGTAACTATTAACTATATATTTCTTTTTCCTCTGGCCCCATATGTAGCCCCTACAAGATTTTTAATTCGGTGGTAAGATATTCTTACATCACTCACAACAACGTCGCCAAGTAAGTCGAATAGATATAATACAAAAAACATAGCTACTAAAGAATAAAGAGAAATTCTCAAATAAATATAAAACTTTTGGCTCTTTTTTAGAAAAAAAATGTACATTTAGATTTAAAGATTTCTAAAAATGTATAAAAGTTTTCCATAATTCTTTCATTCAAGTCCTAACATAGAAGGATCTAAGAAATGACAAAATACGATTTTTGTTGTTTCTTACCTGCTTTCCTCCCAAAAATTGGCCATATTGATTTTGATGATCATCACCATTTAAAGAAGCTAATTTCTTAGTCTTTTGAAATCCCCTTTCTTTAACTATCCATACGTTAAGGGAGTTTTAGTAGGCCCCACTAGGTCATATGGGTTGGGCTTGATCATTTCTCTTTAATGATCTATTAAAAGGAAAATCAGAAAAATGATATAAGGGTTTTTTTGTCATTTCTCATATTTTTATTTAAGAAGAGGAATTAACCAAAAAAATGGTGGAAAACATTTAGATTGTTTCAAAATATTCCAAATCTTCATTTGCTTTTTTTGAAAATAAGCCAAAAACTTTATACTTTTTTGAAAATCTTTCCAAGAATAAATAGAACGTTTCCGTGGTTCCCTTGTTAGGGGTGTTCTGGGATACATTAGAAATCACTCCAACTTTTGCACAATCCATTTTTTTCTTCTATGCACTCACGCACACACCCAAAATAATAAAGTCCGGGCTCTGTAGCACGGCTCCCAGAGGAGTCGTTGGATCCCATTTGAAGTTGGAATCCATACGCTCCCAAGGGAGCCGTGCCAGAGCCCGGGCACAAAACCCGAGCTCTAGAGACTTTTTCAATAATAATAATCCACCAAGGAGGAATTGGGTTTCATGTGGAAAAGGCTGAAAGCATTACTCTCTTCCAAACAAGAAAAGAGAAAGCTTAGAATCCTCCTTTTACACTAACATGCCCAAGTTAAAACTGCCCAACTGCTGGTTCATGTCACGCAACTTTTTTTTAAAATTTGACATTGAACAAGTCACATCTTAGGGCGCAAAGATGGACTGACCCAACAATCTCACCAGTTCAATTATTATTTTTTCTTTCCCTCCTGAATTTGAATTATCTTAGATGCCCTAATAATTATGCTGCAGAAAAACTGTCATTGGCCGAGATCATGAAGTGGGCCATCTTCCAAAGGTTATTGATTGTAAGACGTTAGATAATGCAGCAACATCTTCACCATTGCCATTGCACAGGAATGAATGATCTTGCCGGTCTATTAGCAGACTGGATGGTCATTGCCCAAATGACGGGTTTGTCTTTTTTGTTTGGTTGGGGAAAATAGCAGAAAGGAAAACAAATTGGAGGGTCTGTATAATATGGACCATTCTCAAATTAACAAGTGCACGCAAAGATCATGCACATAATGGATACTAAGGGCCCGTTTGGCAAATCTGGTCTGTTTGAAATTGAGCTGGCTCAAATGAATTTGTGTGAAATAGATCTATTTCAAATAGACTCCTTTACAAATAGATCGTTTGGTAAGACATGCAGTATATCTACTTCAAATGGAGTTATTTGCTAAAACTTGTTTGGTAAACATACAAAGAAGAGCTTATTAAAGGGCATTTCTTGTCTTTTAAAAAAAAGTCAATTTATGATAGAAATTCAATATGACATCCATTATAAACTATTTTTAAATTCAAATAGGCCATGTAAGGTGTCAAAAGATGATGCCCCCGGACTATTTTTAAATTCAAATAGGTCATGTAAGGTGTCACACACCATCACTCCATGTTGCATGACATAAGATAAACCACGACATAAGATGATAAAAATCAGAAAAAACAAGAACCATGACATAAGATGATAAAAATCAAGCACGAGAATAAGCATCTTGCCAAATGGCATATGCAATTGAATTCCTCTTGGCATCCATCTCTGTCCTATCTGTGATATCAAATGTATAAATGTTTTCTCCATGTGATTCCTCAACGTCAGCGTCACACTCTACTTGGGCATCATCCTCTAAAATTGTGAAAATAATTGATCCTCCATATCCTCTTTCCTAATGAAATTATGTATCGCCATTGCAACAACTACGATGCTCCGTTGTACAGGAAATAGGTAAGGGGTCATCCGCTTGAGGATAGGGAATCGAGCTTTCAATACTCCAAAGCTTCGCTCGATCACATTCCTTAAGGATGAATGCAATCTATTAAAATGCTCCTCTCTAGTACGAGGAATGGCAACACCTTTAAAATCCGGAAGCCAGTATCCGACATTTCGAAATGGAGAAAGAAACCACCGCATGTTTGTGTAACCAGCATCAACCAAGTAGTATTTACCTAAATACCATTCAAGACAAATATTAAAGGGCATGTCAAACTGTCGTAGCAATCATTTGTTGAGATTTAAAGCACTACAAATACTTTCTTACCAGGCGGGGCATGTGGAAACTTTAGCCTTTCATCAGAAATGGTATCCAAGAGAATCCGTTGATCATGAGTTGTACCTTCCCATCCACATACCACATAGGTAAAGAGCATGTCAAACAAACATGCTACCATAACCTGTTGCATACATTCCCCCTTTCTACCTCTGTAAGGAATTTGTTTCTCTGGTTGGATAATGGCATGCACAAATGTGCCATCTATAGCACCAATACAATACTATTAAAAAGAAGATATCAACATTGAGAAAATTTTCAAAAGAATTTAGCTTAAATAAAAAAGTAGTGTTAAGGAAAGAGAGCAATTCCTTAAAATATGGCATAAAACGTGGATTCAAAAGAATTTCCTTAGGCACTGTATCTAGTGGAGGTGGCTATATCATATCTTTCGCAAATCTCATCATTGCTATCAGTACCTGACGGAAGTGTCTATGAATAGTTTCCAACAAGTTTCCCCTGAGTGTTGGAATCTATCTTGTATCACTCTATTCGTATGGACGTGCGCAATGACCATCATGAACATAGCCAACTGCTCCTCCACAAGTATATATCTGTTGTCTTTCAGTAAATTCTTTGATCTAAAATACATGCATAAACGCCGAAACACATGTTGTTCCATACGTAATAACTGATGACAAATAATGGGGTTCCCATTCAAAATGATTTGAACATGACCATGTCCCGTTAGGATTGAGTTCCTACATGGTTCCTAAATCAAGCGTTTTTGTCGCTTTTTGTACAACAATATGATAAGTATGATATTTCGACGTAAAATCGGGTCCATATGCTCTGTATATATTGCAAATAAAACATAACTAATCATTTATTCATATTTGGAGACATTTAACAATTTAAGAACAAAAGTTTAAGAGAGACATGTTTAAGAACAAAAGTTTAAAACATCATACCATGTTTAAAACATAACATTCATGTTTCAAAATCCAAATATAAGAACAAAAGTTTAAGAGAGACTTAGCATTCATGTTTCAAAACAAACAAAAGAAAAACTCAAACAACTAGAGATCACTTGCAACTCCAAAAGCATTTCCCTTCTCTCTTTCCATTAAAGATTTGAGCCAAGTTATCCTTCCCTCATTTGTCTTGAATTTAGTCACGATAATTCTTTTCTTCTTAACCATAAAAGACCTAAGAGCGACCATATGCAATGGGCTAGTCTCTGGAAGTTGGGGCATGGCATGCAGTAAGTCAATGCATGCCTCCATGGTAGGTCCTTCAGATTGAGCAGAAGCAGTAGCTAACTGATTTGATGCCTTCAATGAGGCTGCGAGCTCAATTATGCAATCATGTACTGCGTTGTTACTCCCTTTTGTAGAAGGCCTTGGTCGCTTTCGCCTAATATTGGCCATCGTGACATCTGCACCAATATCACTAGTAGTTGCATCTTCCCGCATGGTAGACTGGGAATTTATTTTGTTCGAGGATTGAGTATTATCACAACCATTCAAGCTACGGAAACTTGAATCCATATCCATTTGAATATCCTCAGGCACGCCATCCATTGTTGGAGCCCATTTATCATCCCCAGTCGCTGAAGTACCATCAAATAAAGCAGCCATCTCTTGGGGAAAAGGAAGGGACTTTGACTTAAATACTTTGGCATCCTTATGAGTCTGCAATAAAGTTTAACCATAAATGTCAAATGCTACATTCACCTCTCTTGTAAATACCAAAATAAATAAGAAATTTATATACCTTCAAGTATTCTGTCCATCGGTCCTGTGCCATCTCCACACAGCCTGTATGTGGGTTGAAGCCTATACCAGTTTGTGATGTCAAGTGCAACCAGGCATTGTACAATTTTTTCAGATGATCTAATTGGTTCTTCAATTGCTTTTGATTGAAATTGTGTCCTGTCCTTTAAGTAAATTTTTCTATTATCATCTTCCATGCTTTTGAGCTAAATTGCACCCCTGGGCGGCCACCAGCTCTCACTTGCTCCAAACAAATGTCAATGAGACACTTTCTCATACCATCTGACCATTGTGCACGATCTATGTCATCTGTCTCTTTTAACTTTCCTTTATCCGACATGATAATTACACTTAACAAAGATTTTGAGCATTTTTTTTTAAGTTCTTGTTCAGTTTTGTGCCATTCACCAAATACTAAAGATACACCAACTACAAAAGATATTCACAGCAGGATGAGAAGCATTGGAAAGAGTGGTAATAAAAAACCTACTTCAGTTGTAATAATTACACCTAACAGATGGCGGTCTAAAAAGTTAAAGAAGTAAATTCTATCTTGGAGAAGGAAGTTACCAAACTACCAATCAGAAAATAGTTAAAAATAATTCTCAATTTCTCCTCATTTTTTCATTTGATTTTGATTTTTACCACAAAGTACAAAAAATAAAAAGGCCCCCATGTGGTCCTGTTCTCTCTTTCCAACTTCCATTACTCAAAATGGCATGACTGCTTGGTGGGTGCAGAACCTTTGTAAAGGGGTATTCCTCAAACAAGCAAAAGTCAAACAAGGAGCTGCTATCCTCTAATGACTTGCTATTCCTACATTTAAGACTTGAGAGGGTTATGGTGCAAACAGTGTCTTCCTACCCAATGGGAGTGACTGCTGAGTACTGCAGTGTGAGGAAAAACCTACCTAGCTACTGTGGTCTGTGTGAAAAGCTGGAAATAGATTTCCAACATAGAGATATCTTCTGAGTGGATTTTGGGTTTTGGGAAGCGTCATGGAAGAATGTGTCTTGCTTTCTTTTACTAATTGAGTTTGAGCACTCCTATAGTTCAAAAGAAAGTAGAACATACTTTGTCTATGCCTAGACATTTGCTCCTCCCACAATCCACAAAACAGTAGTAGAACTCAAGAAAAAGGAGACAAGCAACAAAGCATGAAAACCAAAGCTTTATAAGCCCTAGATCACATGTCTATGCAAACAATATATGCAAAATACATACCTACTAGGGTACCCATGAAACATATAAAACCATCTAAAAAGCTTATCATCAGTCATCATTACTACAATTTCTATGCTTAAATAACAAACAATATCACGAATTCACTACTGAGAATCCAAGCTTTAATGGGCCTAGAGGCTAGATCACATGTCCCCAGATACAACATATGAAAAACACACCCCTGCCAAGCTACACATGAAACATACAAAGAGAATCCAAAAAGCTTATCATTGCTCATCCATTATTACTGTAATAACCTGGGCCAGGTTGGGCCCAGTTTTGTTTGACCCATTGGACTTTAGGATGGGTTGGATTTCATTGGTTAGGTTTGTACCTGATCTAAGCCCATTTTATTTGTTAAGTAGTTGCAACAATATCTCCTTGTGAGGAGTATTTGTTGGTACCCAGGGAAATCTCCGAATGTTAGAGATTTCACCCTATCCCATAACCAGAAAGGCTATATCTCCCTTCTTACGAATAGTTTCATTTCCCATTTTTGGGTTATAGAAAAAGGAAGAGAAGAGGGTGCAGAGGAAATGATCTTGGGCAGCAATCAAAGAGGGATCTCAGAGAAGCAGAATCAGAGGATCTAGTGGATGCAATACTCGAGGCCTCACATTGATCGAGCCACAGTCTTCTACACGAGGAGGTGAGTAATATTTTCAAGTGCATTTAGAAATAAGTTCCGCATCAAATTGATAAAGGATTGATAATATTAAGGGCAGTAATGAAACCCCAAAATAGGGGCTTGATTTCAAACCAAATCGTCAGACACATGATCTGATGATTTGGGTAGTATGATCATGGGACCCACCTGATCATAGATCTGACCCAGGGATCTGAGGGTAGACCCTTGGGCGATCTCAGTGATGGGAGATCCACTTGGATTGGGTCTCATCAGTCCCCATTTTTATTTTGGAAAAATTCTATATCAGTGGTGCAGGGAATCTGAGATTTTGTAGATCTGGTAGTGGGACCCACTGGTACATATGATCAACGATCACTTCCATAGATCTGGAAGCTAGCCCTTAGTCGACCAAGGTGTAGGTGGACCTATCTAGAAATGGGCCCCATCTGGCCCTTGATTTAAGACTTAAACTCCCTATGTCGTCATTTTTAGGCATTTCTGGGTTTTTGGTAGATAGAGTTGTGGGACCATCTGGCCCACCTGATCAAGCATCAGGGCCTTTCATCTGGTCAATCCCTGATGGGCGACCAAAGTGGACCAAGTCCCATGCAAGATGAACCATGGAGGGCCCACTATCCGAACTTCCCTGTTCTTGGAGGCGTGAGCCTATTTGCTGTGTCGAAAGGATACAATTTTTAATGTCTGAAGTACTGGACTTCCTCTTCTAAGTTGAGATATAACAGAAAAAGAAATCCAGTTGCTGTGGACTCCATCTCTTTAATCAGATTGTAGAAAGAATGAATATTAGGAAGAGGAGGAATATCAGATTACAGTAATTATAATTTACAATCATTAATTGTGGGACCTACCGACACACCTGATTAATAATCAGGGCCAGCTATCTCATGGTCTCTGATGGGCGACCAAGATGGTCTTGGACCGATGTGGATTTGACCACTTGGGACCCACCATTTTCTTTCCTCCATAGCATTGGGCATGAGAACCATTTTGTTCATGAAAGTGACGATACAGTGCTCATCAATCCCTGTTATGTATACTGAGTTGTATCTCTTAGTGTGGTGACCCTGGGGTATATGGGAAAGTATAGACCCACTTATGTTACAGAACTTTTATCAATTATGTTACAGAAATTTCCAATTAAACCCTATGATTAATTCAGATTTTATAAACTAATTATTACCATTACAAATTTGTTATGGGCCTATAATTTTAGTGTGGACCCTGATTGAATTATATAACTTAGAGTGTATATTATAGGCATATGTTTAATGAACTTGAATTCATGTCACAGGATTATGAAATAGAGATCTAAGTCAAAGAGACAAATCTTTAACTGACAGGAATTCCTTAGATGTGATTGAACTAGTAATGAGGACTTGAATTTAAAGATATCAAGGTAGTGCCACATAGCCGGCTACTAAATTTTTGACTTGTAGTGGGGCATATATGTAAACCCGATTATGTGGGACTAGTCCTATATCAAAACAATTAGTGTATATAGTTCTATGATGTTATATTGCATGCATAATTAACATAAAAGAACTATTGAACACTTCCTATTGATTCTCTTTCATATATGAATACTACATGAGACAGTGGCATGGTAATTGAAACATCAATAAGGACCCTACTCTGGACATTGATCTAATTAGTGAATTCTTTTAGTATGGAGTAATAAGGTGGACAGGGATTGAATAAGTGACTATTGAACCAAGCTCCTAGGAGATAGTTTTGAATAATATATGGAAGGGACTTCCTTATGGGAAGAGATTGAAACTCTGAAACTCTTAAAATAGAGTTCTTTTGAATTATAAGGACCCATAAGTGGGAAGATTGGATATACTAATGTGGAAGAGATGGATGTGGAATCTCATTGAATCATAAGAAATGCTATAGGAAAAATTGTTAATTTTCATATCTTCCTCTTATTAGTTTTATGCTGCTTCATGTTAGTATGTGACTTGTGTATTGAAATTATTGCTCACCAGTCTTCTGATAAGTGGTTTGCCCCACTTCAGGTACGGATCATTTGGGAAAACTTGGCAACGATGGGGATCAGCCATTGGATTTCAACTTGCGTGGCTGACAAGAGAGCGTCACAAACATTGGATATGGAATTAGAATTTAGAGATGGAATTCATTACTTTCAATAATTTGGAACTGTTTTTTTTTTCTTTCTTTATAAATTAGGAATTTTATTGATTTCAAATATTTAATTGATCTCTCAAATAAATAGAAGCATTGCTCAATTCTTTGGTATATTTGATTTATGTGGTGACTTAACTTTACTTAAGTAGTGCTCCGAAACCTGAAGAGCTCCAGGTTTTCGGGGCGTTACAAAGTGGTATCAAAGCATGGTCTTGGGCAATATAAAAGATTTAGCAACTCCTAGGATACGTGGTGAGGACATGTAAGGGAAAGAATAGTACGATAGATATACATTCTCTATGATTGTTTACTAAGTTATGAATCTTTTGTAGGAATAGAAATATGAACAACCAGGAGAACGCTCAGAATGCCAATGATAACCAGAATGAGAATGCGAACCTAAATGGCGATCAAGGCGGTAACCCTAATCTTATTGGGGGTCAGGCTGAGCTACCAGAGTATGCTCGACAGATGTTCACCTCATTCATGATGGCGTACAGTCAGGTACAGGAGCAGATCGCGACCTTGGCAGCACGTCAGGGCGGGAACAATGATCTGCGTACCGGCCATAGCGGAGAAGGCGGTGAAAATGCTCCTGGAGGCAGAGACAGAGAAAAGGACACTCTTTACAAAAGGTTCAATGAATTCCGGCCCAGGTACTTTGATGAAACCACCAATCCTTGGGATGCTAACAAGTGGGTGGAACATATGGAAGGAATATTCGAAGTGATGGGATGCTCGGACCGGCAGAAAGCGGTTCTGGCTGCCTTCAAACTTGAAGGAGATGCGAAAGAATGGTGGAAAGCCGCTAAGAAAACCTTCGAGGGTCCGGAAAATGAAATCAATTGGGCATTCTTTAAGAAGGAGTTCATTCTGAAATTCATTCCAGAGCATATCAGAGAACAGAAGAAGAGGGAGTTCCAGACTTTGGTGCAAGGGAGTATGACTGTAGCAAAATACTCCAACAGATTTACAGAGCTGTCCCACTTTGCAGAGGAACTGGTAGCCACTGATGCTATGAAACGAAACAAATTCATCGAGGGGTTACGACCAGATATCAAAAAGGATGTGAAACTGGGCGAACCGGCTACCTTTGCAGCTGCCTTAAAAAGGGCATTTGTATCGGAGGAAACAACTGCTGAATTGAATGGTACATTCTCGGCGAGAACGACGGGAATCAAGAGAGACTATCAGAATAACCGTGAGCCCTCAAAGAAGCAGAGACTGGATAAAAGAATAAAATGCCAGCGATGTGGAAAGAACCATAAGACAGAGGAATGTCATTGGTCTACGGGTGCATGTTTCCATTGTGGACAGGTTGGCCATCTGATTAAAGATTGTCCAAAGAAACAGGATAAGGATAGACGTCAGCCACAAGAACAACCACCACGGCAGAACCAACAGCAGAGATACCAGGACAATCCCCGCCAGACAAATCAGCAGAATCAGCCAAGGGGACCGCCTAATCAGCCTCAAGGACAGAATTTCAATCGTGGGCGACCCAATCAAGGCGGATATCAGAGAGGACAGCAATCCAATGCCAGGGTTTTTGCTACTACGCAACAGGAAGCGCAGGCTACAAATAATTGTATCGAGGGTATGATTTTAATTTCCAATGTTACAGCTTATACTTTATTTGATTCTGGCTCTACACATTCTTTGTGTCCCCTGTATTTGCTCCCAAGATGAACAAATCACCCTCGACACTAGATCAAACTATTATTGTATCAACCCCTGCTGGAGGACACGTGAACACTTGCACTGCATATTTCGATTGCCCGATTATCATTGGGGAGAACAATATGCCAGTTGATCTGATATTGTTACCTATGAATGATTTCGACATCATTATTGGGATGGACTGGCTAGCAAAGTATAGAGCAGTGCTGGATTGTTTTAACAAGCTAGTATGTTTTAATCTAGAAGCGTATGATACTGTGTGTGTAATGGGAAGGAGAAGGCCAGTACACACGGCAGTCATATCAGCCATTAAGGCTTGTAAATTGTTGAAAAGTGGATGTGATGGATACCTAGCCTTCGTTTCAGAAGAAAAACTGAAGCCTAAGCTGGAAGACACTCCCATAGTTAGGGAATTTCCTGATGTATTCCAGGATGACCTGCCCGGTCTGCCACCAGTTAGAGAAGTAGACTTTGCTATAGAATTGGTACCAGGGACTGCGCCAATATCTAAAGCTCCATACCGTATGGCACCTGCCGAGTTGAAAGAACTCAAAGAACAATTGCAGGAGTTACTAGAAAAAGGATTCATAAGACCCAGTGTATCCCCGTGGGGAGCGCCAGTTCTATTCGTCAAGAAGAAGGATGGGTCATTACGAATGTGTATTGACTATCGTCAGTTGAATCAAGTAACCATCAAGAATAAGTACCCGCTTCCCCGAATTGATGAACTGTTTGATCAGCTCCAGGGTGCAAAGTATTTCTCCAAGATCGACCTCAGATCGGGATACCATCAGCTAAGGGTAAGAGAAGAAGATATACCTAGAACAGCTTTTCGAACCAGGTACGGGCATTATGAATTCTTGGTAATGCCTTTTGGGTTAACCAATGCACCGGCGGTATTCATGGCGCTTATGAATCAAATTTTTAAGCCCTTCCTGGATCAGTTCGTTGTGGTATTCATTGATGATATCCTGATCTATTCCAAGTCATTGGAAGAACATGGAGATCATCTGCGTACTTCCCTTCAATTGCTGAGAGAAAATCAGCTTTATGCTAAGCTGAGTAAGTGTGACTTCTGGCTAGAACAGGTGAGCTTCTTGGGTCACATTATCTCAGGTGAAGGATTGTCTGTTGATTCTAGCAAGATTGAAGCTATTTCAAATTGGAAGAGACCGACGAATGCATCGGAGATCCGTAGTTTTCTGGGGTTAGCTGGCTACTATAGAAGGTTTGTGCAAGGTTTTTCCTCTATAGCTGGTCCGTTGACCAGGCTCACTCGGAAGAATATGCCGTTCATATGGAATGATAAATGCGAAACAAGTTTCCAGATGCTAAAAGATAAACTGACTACAGCTCCAGTTTTAGCCCTTCCTTCTGGCAGTGGAGGTTTTGTAATTTTCTGTGATGCATCACTGCATGGTTTAGGGTGTGTGCTTATGCAACACGGTAGAGTGATAGCTTATGCATCCAGGCAGTTGAAGCCTCATGAACAGAATTATGCTACTCATGATCTAGAACTGGGTGCAGTTGTCTTTGCACTCAAGATTTGGCGGCACTACTTGTATGGTGAGGAATTTGAAGTTTATACAGATCATAAGAGTCTGAAATATGTGTTCTCGCAAAAAGATTTGAATCTACGACAGAGGAGATGGATGGAATTCTTGAAGGACTATGATTTCTCTATATTTTACCATCCGGGTAAAGCTAATGTCGTTGCTGATGCTTTAAGCAGGAAATCGGCTCAGGTGGCTTCATTAACAACTGAGAAGAAATTGATAGAAGAGGTGGAGGAATTAAATGTAAACCTTTGGTCGATCAGCAATAAGGTGTTGTTAGGGAATTTCCGGGTCCAGCCTGAATTGATTCAAAGGGTCAAAGACCGCCAGAAGGATGACCCGGCATTGTTGGCGATAACAAGCCAGACTTTTCCATCCGCAGTGCTACATTGTACTACAGGAACCGACTGTGTGTTCCAAATATTCCGGATATCAAAGATGAAATTTTGAAGGAGGCACATTGTACACGTTACACCATCCACCCGGGGAGCACCAAAATGTACCAAAATTTAAGGATACGGTTTTGGTGGGTTGGCATGAAGAATGATGTTGCTGCATTGTGGGTAAGTGTTTTACCTGTCAGCAAGTCAAGGCCGATCACAGGAAGCCTGGAGGGTTACTTCAACCATTACCGATTCCTGAATGGAAATGGGAACATATCTCCATGGACTTTGTGTCAGGCTTTCCAAAGACCTTTAGAAACAATGAAATTATTTGGGTCATTGTGGATCGGTTGACAAAATCAGCTCACTTCATTCCCATTAGAAATCGAACATCTTTGGAGAACTTAGCACAAAGATATGTGAAGGAGATTGTGAGATTGCATGGGGTACCGGCTTCTATTGTCTCTGATAGGGATACGAGGTTCGTATCGAATTTCTGGAAGAAGCTGCAAGCTGCGATGGGTACAAGGTTGAGTTTTAGTACCGCTTATCATCCACAAACCGATGGGCAAACAGAAAGAACGAATCAGACTCTTGAAGACATGTTGAGAGCATGTGCTTTGGACTTTAAGGACAGTTGGGATGAACAGTTGTCGCTCGTTGAGTTCGCATATAATAACAGCTACCATTCAAGTATCAAGATGGCTCCATTCGAAGCACTTTATGGTCGAAATTGTCGATCTCCAATTTGTTGGGAGGAAGTTGGTGATGGGAGAGTTCTTGGTCCCGATTGGGTTCAGACTTCTACCGCTAATATCAAGAAGATCAGGGACCATATGCGGGCAGCTCAGAGTAGACAGAAAAGTTATGCGGATAATCGCAGACGGGAATTGGAATTTGCTGTGGGTGATTATGTCTTTCTTAAAGTTTCCCCGACTAAAGGAGTTATGCGTTTTGGCAAGAAAGGGAAACTGAGCCCACGGTATGTCGGGCCATTTGAAATCATCGGGCGTGTCAGTGATGGTAATGCCTACGCTCTTGGATTACCGCCTCAACTAGCCGGAGTGCACAATGTGTTTCATGTGTCCATGCTCAAGAAATATCAGCCCGACCCTTCTCATATAATAAGCTATGAATCGATTCAAGTGCAGCCAGATTTATCTTATGAGGAACGGCCAGTGAAAATCTTGGAAACTACTGAGAGAGCTTTACGGAACCGGACTGTGAAACTAGTCAAAGTTCTATGGGAGCATCACAAACAACTTGAGTCTACTTGGGAGACAGAAGCGGAAGTCAGGAAGAGATATCCTCACCTCTTTCCATCAGGTATGTATTGAATTTGGAGGACCAAATTTCCTAAGGGGGGAGTATGTAATAACCTGGGCCAGGTTGGGCCCAGTTTTGTTTGACCCATTGGACTTTAGGATGGGTTGGATTTCATTGGTTAGGTTTGTACCTGATCTAAGCCCATTTTATTTGTTAAGTAGTTGCAACAATATCTCCTTGTGAGTAGTATTTGTTGGTACCCAGGGAAATCTCCGAATGTTAGAGATTTCACCCTATCCCATAACCAGAAAGGCTATATCTCCCTTCTTACGAATAGTTTCATTTCCCATTTTTGGGTTATAGAAAAAGGAAGAGAAGAGGGTGCAGAGGAAATGATCTTGGGCAGCAATCAAAGAGGGATCTCAGAGAAGCAGAATCAGAGGATCTAGTGGATGCAATACTCGAGGCCTCACCAGGGCCGGCCCTGAATTTTTCAGGGCCCAGGGCAAGAGTAAAAATTAGGCCTCTATATATATATATATATAAACAGGGCCGGCCCTGAATTTTTCAGGGCCCAGGGCAAGAGTAAAAATTAGGCCTCTATATATATATATATAAACTTAGTAATGGCCTTATTCATTTTTCAACCAATATCTAACATGTCAAAATTAATTAAAATTTTAACATTCAAAGCATATAAATTCAAACTTCAATATATAAACATGCAAAATAAAATGCTATAATGTATAAACAAGATAAATACTTGTAAGTTGTAACAATTCGATAGTTCTTTTTCATATAGCAATAAGCAACCAACAAAATAAAAATTTCTTTGCATCCTCAATAGCCAAAGCAAACATACCCATCCTACTTGAAATCTCCTTGCATCTTCAGCAACCAGCAAAACAAAATGTCTTTGCATCCTCAATAGCCAAAGCAAATAACATCAGCCTACTTGAAGTCTCTTTGCATCATGAATGGTCAAAGCAAAACAGCAGCATCACCATCTACAAATAAGGTGAAAAACAAAATCACAACTAAAAAAGTATTATTGAAATGATTTTCTTCTTGCATTTTGAGAAGCAAAATCCTCAATTATGCTTTCAAATTCAAGATTTTCTAACATCTCCTTTTCAATGGATAAGATTGCTAGCCCATTTAGCCTTTCTTGTGACATGGTAGACCTCAAGTAAGATTTCAATAATTTTAATTTAGAAAAGCTTCTTTCTGCAGATGCTACAGTCACAGGTACAGTCAATAGTATTCTATAGGCAATCAAAATATTTGGGAAAACAGTCCATATCTTTTACAAACTCTACAATTTCAAGTGTTGTGTTTACTTCTGCTGGTAAAAGAAATTGCAGCACCTGTAACTCTGAAAACAAATCACTTGCATCAACATCAGAAGACTCACCATTTCTTAAAGTAGTTTCAAGTTTCACACAACAATTTTTCAATTCATCATCACCCAATGAAGTTAACTTCTTTGAATTAAACAAGAACCCAAAAATACCTTCATATGTTTGCATTTGTTCAAATCTACTTCTTAATGAAGAAAGAGCCATATCCACTACACAAATGAAATAATTGACTCTAAATGATTCTTCAACTGATTGTATTGTCTCTTCGTTAGCATTCTCATCAAATTGTTTTTTTCTATGACTTTGACGTTTTTTAGGAAATTCGGGTTCAATCCCCATATCACAAGCAATAGTTTTAGCTTCAATCATAGCAGATGCAAATCCATTTTCCCTATAATTCTCAAAAAAGAAATGAGCCCCTCCAAATTTTTTAAAGCAACATCAATGCACATATCTTTAGATTGTAATTTTTTGCTGACTAAGTTAATTTTCAACAAAATATCATGCCAAATAAGCATGCCTAATAAAAACTCAAAATTTTCCAGTTCATGTGTTGCTAAACTTTCTGCTTCACTTTTTACTTTAGCATCTTCACTAGTTTCTGCTACTTTAAATAAAGCTTCTTTTATTTGGGCAGATTGGTATCTTATTGCTTTAACACTCTCTACACGACTTTCCCAACGTGTAGTTGATAATGTTTTAAGAGTTAAACCATCTATATGATCCTGTAAATCGTCCAACGCTTTGTAGAGTTAGCAAAAACACAATAAATGCGTTGAACCACCCCAAAAAAGGATTTTGCTTTCACACAACAATTTGCCATATCACATAGTGTTAAATTAAGAGAATGACAACCACATGGCATGAACAAAGCTCTAGGATTTATTTCAAGTAATCTTTTTTGTACACCTTGATTTTTCCCTTTCATATTAGAGCCATTATCATAACCCTGTCCTCTCACATCATCAATTTTAAGACCAAGAGACTCTATGACAGATTGCAATTCAGTGAAAAGTCCTAATCCTGATGTATTTTTCACAATTAAAAACTCTAAAAAGTACTCTTCTATTTTAACTGGACTCCTTGACACATCCACACACCGTATTATCAAAGTCATTTGTTCCTTGTGACTTGAATCAGGAGTGCAATCAAGTATCACTGAAAAATATTTTGCTTGTTTGATTTTCTCAATTATTGCACTTCTGACTTTTGATGCCATTAAAGATATCAGCTCATTTTGAATCTTATGGCTAAGATAGTGATAATGAATCTCGTCGTTTTGAATTCGTCGAAATGTTCACGCATTACTGGATCAAATTCTGCAACCATTTCCAATATACCCAAAAAATTACCATTATTTTCTTCATAAATTCTCTCTTTTGTTCCACGGAATGCAATATTATTTTTAGCAAGACATTTGACAACAGAAATTATTCTTACCAAAACACGTTTCCAGTGTTCCTTCTCTCTCATAATTTGTTCCTGTATGCCTTTATCAATTGTTTCATTTTTTTTTCAATCTGTTATGTAATTCAATCCAAGAACTCATGTTAGTTATGTGTTCAGTGCTATTTTCATGTTGTTTTAAGCCTCTCACTAAGATGTTTCAAATCTCTAAGTCCTTCATTTGCTAATTGGCTTCTACTACACATTGTCTTAAATAACTTACAGCAGAAACAAAATACCTGATCCAATTCCTTTGAGTATACTAGCCATTTTCTATCCTGAGTCTCTCCATTTGGTAACTTTCTCATGTAATGCGTTGAGGAAAATGTCTAAAGTTTTCATCCCTAGGAAATTTGATATTATTATCTCTTGCAGGACCTTTTTCCACAAGTAAAGCTCTCATTTTTTCATCAAGATTATCCCAAATTCTAGGATCACAAAAGTTTGAAGGAAAACTTGGTTCTACACCCTCAGGTTCAATGTTTTCATTATTACAAAGATGATCAATATCTTCATTCTCAACAAGTCCATCTTCTTCACCTAAGTCACCTACATGTTCATTAAAATCATTCTCAGTTCCTACTAATTCTTCCACATGATTTTGTTGTTTATATTCATTGACTAAATCATTATCAATTCCTACAAATTCTTCAACATGATTTTGAGTGTAAGAATTAATGACTAATCTTTAGTTGAGTTATCAAGTGAACTATTTGTTTTATTAAGAAAAAATTTATCTAGAGCTCCAGTTTGAGATTTAGTTAATTCTTCTCTGTCTCTTTTTCTCTTTCTTTTTTCACTTCCAGATGGTTGTTTCTTAGGGAACATTGCTACTTAAAAACAGAAACAGTACAAGTAAAACCAATGCAATTTTAATACTTAAAAGAATAAATAAAGAACAATATAACCTGGAATTTGAGAAATCCCCCTCAACAGCAGCGGGCAGCCCTAGACCGCTAGACGAGGTTGTTTGGAGGAAAAAGATGGAGAGACTGCCTGAACAGCTGAACTCAACCCAAACTGGCCTCTGGCCCGGATCTAGAAACTAGGCCCAAGTCCAAGGTCCAAGTGATGTAGGCAGGCCCACAGACCCTTCACCCTTGTCAGGGGAGCAGTTCTACAATGAGAAGCTGATCAGTGATCAGGACCAACTCCTCACACGTGTGCTGAGGATTGGGGTGGAACTATGGAAGTGGGGGCTCAGGTGTGGACCGTGTGGTCTAATGGAGTGGAGGAGAAATCAGAATGCAGTGGCCCACTTGATGGATGGAGGAGAAATCTGAATAAAGGGATTACTGGATTAGCCTACTGCCTAGGGTAACCTAAGGTCAAAAGACTCAAAACCCTTCTTGGCTTCTTGCTATCTTGCTTTTCTGATTCTCTTTCGTTCCTAACTTCCTATGATGCTCATTGAGAGTGAAGACTGCCTGAAGAGTGAAGAGCGCAGGCAGCTGGGAGACGACGGCAGGCGCCAGGCGGCAGCGCAGCTGGCAGGCGGTCCGGTCACCGGTGCCAGGTACTTCTCCCCTTCGGGCCCTTCTCCGCCTCGCTGCTTCTTCTTTCCTTTTTTTTTTTTTTTGTTTGCTGTTTGATTCAATTGGAGAAGAGCTGAAGAGGGGCTGACCGCCACCGGCTGAGATCGGCGAGATGGGTTTTTTGTTGTTTGATTCAATCAGAGAAGAGGGGCTGACTGGATGAGATCGGCGTGATGACTGATGACCGGTGAGTGATGAGTGATGCCTGTTGTCTGTTGATGCCAAAGGGACTGCTGGCCGCTGGGCCGCTGCTTCTCAGTTCTCAGATCTCAGATCTGCTGCCTCAGTGCCTTGAAGACTGAAGAGGTCGATTTGGTGTGGCCGTGTGGGGGGGCTGGAATTGGGGGACAGACGGACAGTGATGGCTATTGGCTAATTGGCTATTATCAGATGGTTGTTTCTTTTTTTGCTTGTTGTTTGCTAGTTCATGGAGAATAAAAGAATGGGTATTGGTTATTGGGTAGAGGAGATAAATAGAGAGATAGGGGTGGGTTGTGGTTGTGGAGAACGAAGAGTTGCAGTTGGCCAGTTGCAGATGCCAGATGATTAATGCATTTTTTGGAATTTGGCATTGTGATTAATGTGTTTACCGTTAATTAGCTTTGGATATGGTATGGAGTAGAATTTTTTAAATTGAAAATTTGGAATTTTTGGGCCCCCCTGAAAATAGGGCCCGGGGCGATCGCACCGTCTGCCCCTGGCCAGGGCCGGCCCTGGGCCTCACATTGATCGAGCCACAGTCTTCTACACGAGGAGGTGAGTAATATTTTCAAGTGCATTTAGAAATAAGTTCCGCATCAAATTGATAAAGGATTGATAATATTAAGGGCAGTAATGAAACCCCAAAATAGGGGCTTGATTTCAAACCAAATCGTCAGACACATGATCTGATGATTTGGGTAGTATGATCATGGGACCCACCTGATCATAGATCTGACCCAGGGATCTGAGGGTAGACCCTTGGGCGATCTCAGTGATGGTAGATCCACTTGGATTGGGTCTCATCAGTCCCCATTTTTATTTTGGAAAAATTCTATATCAGTGGTGCAGGGAATCTGAGATTTTGTAGATCTGGTAGTGGGACCCACTGGTACATATGATCAAGGATCACTTCCATAGATCTGAAAGCTAGCCCTTAGTCGACCAAGGTGTAGGTGGACCTATCTAGAAATGGGCCCCATCTGGCCCTTGATTTAAGACTTAAACTCCATGTGTCGTCATTTTTAGGCATGTCTGGGTTTTTGGTAGATGGAGTTGTGGGACCATCTGGCCCACCTGATCAAGCATCAGGGCCTTTCATCTGGTCAATCCCTGATGGGCGACCAAAGTGGACCAAGTCCCATGCAAGATGAACCATGGAGGGCCCACTATCCGAACTTCCCTGTTCTTGGAGGCGTGAGCCTATTTGCTGTGTCGAAAGGATACAATTTTTAATGTCTGAAGTACTGGACTTCCTCTTCTAAGTTGAGATATAACAGAAAAAGAAATCCAGTTGCTGTGGACTCCATCTCTTTAATCAGATTGTAGAAAGAATGAATATTAGGAAGAGGAGGAATATCAGATTACAGTAATTATAATTTACAATCATTAATTGTGGGACCTACCGACACACCTGATTAATAATCAGGGCCAGCTATCTCATGGTCTCTGATGGGCGACCAAGATGGTCTTGGACCGATGTGGATTTGACCACTTGGGACCCACCATTTTCTTTCCTCCATAGCATTGGCATGAGAACCATTTTGTTCATGAAAGTGACGATACAGTGCTCATCAATCCCTGCTATGTATACTGAGTTGTATCTCTTAGTGTGGTGACCCTGGGGTATATGGGAAAGTATAGACCCACTTATGTTACAGAACTTTTATCAATTATGTTACAGAAATTTCCAATTAAACCCTATGATTAATTCAGATTTTATAAACTAATTATTACCATTACAAATTTGTTATGGGCCTATAATTTTAGTGTGGACCCTGATTGAATTATATAACTTAGAGTGTATATTATAGGCATATGTTTAATGAACTTGAATTCATGTCACAGGATTATGAAATAGAGATCTAAGTCAAAGAGACAAATCTTTAACTGACAGGAATTCCTTAGATATGATTGAACTAGTAATGAGGACTTGAATTTAAAGATATCAAGGTAGTGCCACATAGCCGGCTACTAAATTTTTGACTTGTAGTGGGGCATATATGTAAACCCGATTATGTGGGACTAGTCCTATATCAAAACAATTAGTGTATATAGTTCTATGATGTTATATTGCATGCATAATTAACATAAAAGAACTATTGAACACTTCCTATTGATTCTCTTTCATATATGAATACTACATGAGACAGTGGCATGGTAATTGAAACATCAATAAGGACCCTACTCTGGACATTGATCTATTTAGTGAATTCTTTTAGTATGGAGTAATAAGGTGGACAGGGATTGAATAAGTGACTATTGAACCAAGCTCCTAGGAGATAGTTTTGAATAATATATGGAAGGGACTTCCTTATGGGAAGAAATTGAAACTCTGAAACTCTTAAAATAGAGTTCTTTTGAATTATAAGGACCCATAAGTGGGAAGATTGGATATACTAATGTGGAAGAGATGGATGTGGAATCTCATTGAATCATAAGAAATGCTATAGGAAAAATTGTTAATTTTCATATCTTCCTCTTATTAGTTTTATGCTGCTTCATGTTAGTATGTGACTTGTGTATTGAAATTATTGCTCACCAGTCTTCTGATAAGTGGTTTGCCCCACTTCAGGTACGGATCATTTGGGAAAACTTGGCAACGATGGGGATCAGCCATTGGATTTCAACTTGCGTGGCTGACAAGAGAGCGTCACAAACATTGGATATGGAATTAGAATTTTAGAGATGGAATTCATTACTTTCAATAATTTGGAACTGTTTTTTTTTTCTTTCTTTATAAATTAGGAATTTTATTGATTTCAAATATTTAATTGATCTCTCAAATAAATAGAAGCATTGCTCAATTCTTTGGTATATTTGATTTATGTGGTGACTTAACTTTACTTAAGTAGTGCTCCGAAACCTGAAGAGCTCCAGGTTTTCGGGGCGTTACAATTACTATTTATATGTTTACATGACAAACAATATCACAAATTCACAAGCATCACTGAACAACAAACTACTACTCTCCAAATACCAAACCTAAAAGCAGAAGATAATTTAAGCAAAAACACAACACATCATCAATTCTAAATTCAGCAACACAACATAAGCTTTAAAAAACTGATCTTTTCTAGCACCACATAGAGGAGTTGAAATAAAAAAAAAAAACCAAAAAACACATACACATAGAGACACAAATTAAGAAGATATCAAGTGTTTTCCTTAAACCGAACTTTGTGCAAAAATCCTTTAGAGGGACCAATCAGTGTATATAGTTAGAATAAAAAAGTCTTGTGTACCTATTTATTAAGAAAAGCACATGACTAACAATTACTAGTTCCTACCAATCACAGAACAACAGAGAGAGAGAGAGAGAGAGAGAGAGAGAGAGAGAGTAGCAGAAGCACATAAAACACTAAGCCCCCAATTCATCCCATCTTTCATGATATCATGATATCAGTTTGCATAATTGACATGTGTACATAGCATAGACAGCATGTCCATTTCAGTGTCTAATATTGTAAATCATCCCAAATGACGAAAGACTAATATCCCTTGAAATGCTAGCAGGAAATGATCCAAAGCAAAACATAAATCAAAACTTCTTTATAACTTATGCTTACCATCCATTGGAATTACCCTTAATTTGAAGAGACATACCCCAGTTTGATTTCATTAAATATCATTGTTGAAATATAATCTTGAAGGAAATTGTTAGAAGTGGGTACCCATGTGATAGGAAATATACTCAGACCTGATAGTTTGTGATGGGGGGGCTATAAATGGACAAGAATCTTGCTAACATGACCATCAAGGAATGACATCAAGGAAGGCCAGTATAATCACATATCCATTCCTTTGTCTTAAGTAAAATATGGCCGCCCATACAGGATACGGAGAAGTCAATGATATTGAATTAGAAGATTGACTGAACACCACCGTTCGTTGTTATGCTCCTCCCAACTAGAAAAGAATTTTGAAAAGGAAATTTGGAAATCACTTTCTGGAATATTCAAATTCTTGAGAGTGATGAACCACCGTTCGTTGTTATGCTCCTCCCAACTAGAAAAGAATTTTGAAAAGGCGATTTGGAAATCACTTCCTGGAATATTCAAATTCTTGAGTGTGATGAACCTAGTTGACGTGCACACCGGAGATCTCATCTTTCTTAGGTACTTGTCCATTACATTCAAGAAAGAGCTCAATATGCTTCCATCAGCCTTATACAACCTTTACAATATGCAGACACTAGTTATACAATCTCCCTCATTTTCTAAAATAATTCAAACTCATGATGGCATTTGTAAGATGAGACAATTGAGGCATCTGGATATATAGAAAGGGTTATTTTCATCGAGAGCAAAATGTATGAGACTCAACAAATTAACCAACCTACAGACCCTTTCATTTATTGAAGTTGGCGACTGGATTATGGGTGATTTTGGTGAGCTGACTAGCTTGAGATCATTGGGATTTTTGCTAATTGGTAAACTTGTATTAAAGGAGAAACAGGGCAAAAGTCCCCAGAACAGAGAGAAGAAAAAATACAACCAAAATGTAGCTAGCAAAGAAGAGATCAGCCCTCCCCTAAAACATGAGGGGCACTAACCAGCACTTACAGAAAACAAGGCACAGAAAGGACCTGGAGCAGAAAACAAGGAAGGAAGCTAGCCCAGGGGGAGAAAGAGAGTTAATCCACCCACCCCAAAGACCTCAAAATGGGGTGAGGAGGAATTCTCGATCATGTGTTAGAGCTAAGCTTGCCACTCATACGGTCCATGAAGGCCAGCTGAGCTTTCACCAGGGATGGCTGCTTGAGATCATTGGGAATATTACATGGTTGTCTGGAGCAATACCAAACTGCATTGTCCAACTTCATTAGCAAACAAAAGAACCTCGAATCCCTATCATTAATTACAACTACATCAGGCCTGCAGATACCCACACAGATCACTTCATCACCTCTAAGTGAGTTAGAAAAGCTACATTTGTGCACAAACCTATCCTGGGTGGGTAAGGGAAACAACAAAAAAATATTAGTACATGAATCAAATTGCAGAACTATTTCATTCCTCATCAATCAATCAAAGATTAAGCTATTCATTCAAGACCGAATAAAACACGAAAACAACCATGACCCAGAACCAGAATCGCATCAAGGAACTTAGAAAAAAAAAAATGCTTACAGGATCGCTCTCAACGAGACGAGCCATTCGGTCTGCGACTTCAAATGCATGGCGAGAACCTGCCCATAGAGGATGGGAGCTCCGTGGGTGAAAATCTTCTCACTCAAATACAACTATTTTTTATTCTTCGTATAAACCCTAAACCCTAAATCCAATGCCCTAAACAAAACCAAATTTCTTTTAAACTTCATGAATCCAAACAACCCCATCATCATCTTTGTCAAGTCAAAACCAATCCCACCAACCAAACAACCCCTGCAACTCCCCATCATTTGTCTCCATTTCCAAATCACACAACCGATCTTATTCTCCAGCCTCATGTAATACCATCCCAAACTAAAACCCATCTCCAACCCTTTCCATCATCATTCAAACAAAAAAAAAAACCACATCGATTGAACATAGAGAGAGAGAGAGAGTAGGAAGCAACTGTTCTGAATAGAGAAAGAAACAAAAAGAACAAAAAGAAATGGAAGAAAGCAGTAGACACGTACCGGTATCTGTTTCCTCTTCTCCGTTCTCCCTTCCAGCCTCTTTCACGGAGATATTGCAGAAAGAAGAAAGAACTTCCGTTGCAGAAGAAAGAACGAGAACTGAAAGGACTTTCGTTGGAAATAAAATTCCATCGGGGGCATTTTTGTCATAGAAAATGGGTTCCGCCTCTGCCTTTTTAAGAGGCATTGCCTCTGATTTCTACATGCTCAATTTTAGGGCATTTTTTTTAGAGGCTTTGCCTCTTTTTCTCTAGAGTGTGCAGAGGCTATGAATCACTGCCAAACACCTCTAATTTTAAAACCTCTATCCGCTTTAGAGAAATAGATGTTTAGAGGCAAAAAATAGACATGCCAAACAGGGGCTAAGAATCATTTAGAAATTGTTGAGATTTCAGAAATTCTACTCACTATGAGAGAGATTTCAGAAAAATAAATTTTTCTTGTCATGGCTTTGGCTGCTCCCTTTCAAACTCTCCAACCAAATGGAGAAGGCTTCCATAAAATTGCCTTCATGATATTAGTATTTTTCTTCAATAAAAATAAAAACATGCAACATTACTATACCTATAATTGTTCTCTGGACAACAAGAGGACACATAAGCAGCTAGCTGAAGTAAGTGGTCCATCAAGGCTACAATCAAAATCATTGAATACAGATCAGTAGGAAAAACAATCAGCCACTGTTATCTTTTCTTTCTTTTTTTTTTAGAGTCTATTTGTTTGTAGAACTCTCTTACCAACCATAGGTTGATGATAATGAAAGTAGGCCAGTTTAAGGAAGCTTTATAAGCTAATAAGAACTTATTCTCACTCTTCATACTCCTGACCCTCGTCCTGCTCTCCTGTGTTGTAATCTTTTAAAGACCAACAAAACCAGTCTTTATCCCATGTTAACTATAATTCCTGTCAATTGATCATAAGAAAGAAAATTAATTTCAAAATGTCCTATTATTTCCCATCCCTAATTAGAATAATCAAGGAAAAAATCCCATTTTTCTTCAAGAGTCTGCAGCAATGCAAAGAGAGACTAATCAGCAGGGGCATTCTAGAATACATTATGAATTAATCTGGCTTCCTCCTTCATCAGCACCCAGCACAAAGCATTGTTTGTCGCTTGAGGAGCTCTTTAAACAGATGTTGGTTAGAGAAGAACTGATTTGCAGATGCACGTTGATAACAGGGTTGTATACACCTTTAGTTGCGCCAATGGTCATTGTTAATGGAGCAAAAGAAACTTCTGTTGCTCACGGAGGCAAGAAGATGTTGTTTTCTATCCATTGCTTGGAAAAGCATATGCTAGGAACCTTCAGATTGCTTCTCATCAAGCATTTCTATTGCTTTGATGAGAAAAGCATACTCAAAAGCTGCCTCCTCATATTGTCCAAAACGACCACCCTCACCAAAATGTCCTCCACTCATGTTCACCTTCAAAATGACCGAATGAGAACAGCTGGGACATGCATTCTCCCGCACTCTTGCGACCCATTTTGCGGCTTCCCAAACTCCCACCCTAGAAACCATACGGAATCCGTCATAAGCATAGACAAGGAAATACAGAAGCAGATATATACATTGAACAAATGAATTATATAATCCTCAACCTGATGATATGCATGATGACACTTGCACCTTGAGTTATACTTATGAATAGGGCCCATGATCTGGTGATTCTGACTACTGCTCTGATGGGAGCCACTGCTAATAGACAATGCCCATAAAGCATTCCATGCTTCAGGTATATGATTAAGACTTCACACAAGAAGTAGAAATACTAATAGGATCTATAGATGGGGGAAGGCATGATAGTGTGGGTCACTGAACCATCAGTCCTCACAAGAACAAAATCAAGGCTTGGGGACAATATCCATGCCATTTGAGTATTTGACAAAGAAGATTTTTGAGGCAAACACCATCCAATCAAATGAGCATTACAATCTTCAAAAAGAAAAAATGGTCGGAATGAATTAAAAAAGAACAGAAAAATGGTCAGCAGCCCCAATTCATCAGGCAAAATCAGATGGTGAAATTTATATAATCAGCATGATCTAAACTACTTTGAATCCCTAAGGTAGCATTTGTTTCGCTGTAATGAAGGTAGGAATGGAATGGTCATTCCAACGGAATGGTCATTACAATGTTTGGTTCGCAAAAAATTGGCGAAATAACCATTACCTACGGAATCCCATTCCCTTATGTAGAGGAATGGTCATTCCATTGGGGATGGGAAGGAATGGCCATTCCATTCCTTTCTACTTTTCGTTGAGACCAAAATACCCTTGTTTTACATCTACCACTATTATAAAAGAGAAGAACTTGTGTAGACCCCACCTATATAATAATAATATAATCTATACATCATCATTATTATTATTATAATAAGATTATAAAAGAGAAGAACTTGTGTGGGCCCCACCTATATAATAATAATATAATCTATACATTATTATTATTATTATTATAATAAGATTATAAAAGAGAAGAACTTGTGTGGGCCCCACCTATATAATAATAATATAATCTATACATTATTATTATTATAATAAGATTATAGAGGAGAAGAACTTGCGTGGGCCCCACCTATATAATAATAATATAATCTATACATTGTTATTATTATTATTATAATAAGATTATAAAGGAGAAGAACTTGTGTGGGCCCCACCTATATAATAATATAATCTATACATTATCATTATTATTATTATTATTATTATTATAAGATTATAAAGGAGAAGAACTTGTGTGGGCCCCACCTATATAATAATATAATTTATACATTATTATTATTATTAAGAACAAAATGACAACTTGTGTGGGCCCCGCTTAGATAATAATAATATAATCTATATATTATTATTACTCTTCTAAAAGAGGAACTTGTGTGGACCCCACCTATAGAATAATAATTTAATCCGTACATCATCTAACAAGGGTTTTTTTGTCATACTTATGTAAAATTTATTCCATTCCGGGCATCATTCCCGCGTACCAAACGCAGGAACAAGAATTAGTGGGTTGATTCCTCCAGCGTACCAAACGCTGGAATGGTAATGACTATTCCTACCTCATTCCATTCCAGACTCATTCCGGTCTCCATTCCATTCCCGCCTACAACCATTCCAGCGAACCAAACACTACCTAAGGGTAATTACAATTCCAATCATCTGCATAGGTGTCCATATCAAATATTTATGGTGTCGAGTTACTACAAATTATTGCTTCAATGGAAAATATGTATGAAAAAAAAAGAAAGTTGAATTCATTTTTCTACAAAAAAAAGATAGGTGCCAAACGTACCTAGAGTCATAAAATGATGTTGTAACCAACATTGATGGTAAGCAAACTCCTGGACAAATGTTATCATAAGGAGAGTAACTTCGAATGGTCTCAAATTCTTTTAGAACCCTGGGGTCGCCAAATTCCTCGTAGTCCAAAACAGTGAGAGGCAAATTGGGATCCAATAGTGTGTTGCATATATCAAGGAACGGAACCTGCTTCATGCATAAACCAAATATCACTTTCCTGAATAATCGAATTGCAGTTTTTTTTTTATACAAATACCAAGAAATTTAAAGCCAATACAGCCAAGATGCATATATGAACATGGATATGGATGCAAGCGAGGATCAATGTAATAAATATTCTTCTCAGGATTTTTTTCCTTGGGAATTTATAGGGATATTTGTCAGTCACAGGCATATTGAAAGAATACTTAAACGAGAGAGAGAGAAGAGAATTCTGTGAAAATGTATTCTCATTCGATGATCCATCTTCTTGGATTTCTCTTCTTTATATAGACTTTACATTGCCTAAGTTTAGGCTACAAATCACTACAAATCATGGAATCAAGCTCTAATTAGATCTCTAAGAATGGAAAGACATCCTAGTATATACGTAGTTATCTTCTGACTAGATCCCATATATACAAGTGGGCTGGGCCTATTATCATACAAGTGGGCTGAGTCTATTATCATACAAGTTTACACTTTAACACCCCCCCTCAAATTGATGCGGAGAATCAACCAGCAACAATTTGCGAACCAGGAATTCATGCCGCGGCCGTGGAAGACCTTTGGTAAAGATATCAGCAAGCTGGAACTCAGTGGAAATATGAGGAAGAGAAATGACTTTGCGATCATACTCGTCCCGAATGAAGTGACAGTCCACTTCGATATGCTTGGTCCGCTCATGAAACACAGGATTTTCAGCGATTCGAATGGCACTTGTGTTGTCAGCATGAAGAGGAGTCGATTGAGTTTGGGAGAATCCAAGCTCTGAGAGCAACCCACGGAGCCATAGGATCTCAGAACAAGCGGAAGACATGGCTCGGTATTCTGATTCCGTGGAAGATTTGGAAACTTTATCTTGCTTTTTACATTTCCAGGATATCAAGGCGTCTCCCAAGTAAACACACCATCCTGTGGTAGAGCGGCGTGTGTCCGGACAGCCGGCCCAATCCGCGTCGGAATAAGCAGTGAGTGTAAGTGGTGTGCCAACTGAAAAAAATAAACCGCGGGTACAGGTACCAAGGATATATCGAATAATCCATTGGACTGCCGCTAAATGATGATGCCGCGGGGCTGTCATAAACTGACTGACCAGATTAACAGCATAAGAGAGATCTGGTCGAGTAATGGTTAGGTAAACAAGGCTACCAACCAAACGACGATAGAATGTAGGATCAGGAAGGAGATCGCCGTCTTGTTGCCGAAGCTTGGCATTTACTTCCAATGGGGTGTCGACTGGGCTAGAATCACCGAGATCGGCGAGATCTACTAGGTCAGTAGCATATTTGTGCTGATGAAGAAACAAGCCTTTCTTTGATTGATGAACTTCCAAACCCAAGAAATAATTCAAAGGTCCCAAATCCTTCATATGAAACTTATCTTGCAGAGAGGCCTGTATTTGTCGAATCATATCACTGTGAGGGCCAGTAATAATGATATCATCTACATACACAAGGAGAATTGTGGATCCTCGGGATGAATGAAGTGTGAACATCGAAGGATCATACGGGCTCTGTATAAAAGAAAGCTGAAGGAGAGTGGTTCGGAACTTGTCGAACCAGGCTCAGGGTGCCTGTTTAAGGCCATATAAGGAGCGTCTTAAACGAGCGACGTCAGTCTTGGAAGAAGAAGGAATGCCATTAGGGAGACGCATGTACACTTCTTCTTTAAGATCCCCATGAAGAAATGCATTCTTCACATCCATCTGGTATAGAGGCCATGACTGAGAGGCAGCTATTGCGAGAACTGTACGGACAGTTGTCATTTTGGCCACCGAAGCAAAAGTCTCCTCATAGTCTATACCATACTCCTGCCTGTTTCCAAGTGCAACTAGACGGGCTTTATAGCGATCCAAGGATCCATCAGACTTCAATTTCACTGAGTATACCCACTTGCATCCAATGGGTTTGACAGATGAAGGACAGGTAACAATGTCCCATGTATGATTTGTTTGAAGAGCCGTAAGTTCTTCCTGCATAGCCTTTATCCAACAATCATGCTACACTGCCTGAGAGTACGAGTTAGGGATAGAAATAGAAGACAAAGTGGTTAATAAAGAAGCATGAGTAAATCCATATCGATCAGGTGGTTTTGTGTGGCGAATAGATCGGCGAAGAGCAAGAGGCTCCGGGGTTGGATTAGATGCAGGATCAGGAGCAGAAGACTCCGGAGGTGGATCAGGTTCAGGATCAGTTGTAGTCAGGGTAGGCGTAGCGACTAGCGAGAGACCCAGAGGCAGGAACACCTGTAACATTCCGTCGTTTATACACAAAATTCGGCTTGAAACGAGTAACAGGTGAAGGCATTGTATCTGAAAATGATGGTAAAAAGGAGAATGAGACCGAGTCATTCGAATCACCATGTCTCGGAAAAAAATATTGTTTTTCAAAAAACACGACATTGCGAGATACTCGAATTCTGTTGGCTTTAGAATCATAACAGATATAGCCTTTTTGATTAAGAGCATAACCAAGAAAAGCACAGATGGATGATTGAGCTGTTAACTTAGTGCGCTCAGTGGGAGGAAGAAGCACAAAACAAACACACCCAAAAGGACGAAGATGATCATAGAGTGGATTCTTTTGAAAAAGTCTATAAAACGGTGTCTGATTGTCTAATTTAGATGAAGGTAGCCGATTTATGACATGCACAGCGGTTGAGAGAGCTTCAGGCCAAAACCTAGTTGGAACAGAAGATGCTAACAAAAGTGATCGAGCAATATCCAAGAGATGTCTGTTTTTTCGTTCAGACATACCATTTTGTTGAGGGGTGTAAGGACAAGATCGCTGAGAGATAATGCCTTTGGATTGCAAAAATGTTTGGAAGTCCTTAGAAACATACTCCCCTCCTGAATCAGACCGAAGAATTTTAATGGTGGTGGAAAATTGATTTTCAACATAAGATGAGAAAACTTTAAAAACCGAGAAAACATCAGACTTGGCATGCAAAAAATAAATCCAAGTAAAACGACTATAATCATCAATGAATGTAACAAAGTATTTATAATGAGAATGAGAGATAACAGGTGCAATACCCCATACATCACTATGAACAATATCAAAACATTTCTTTGCTAAAGAATCATGAAGAGGAAAAGGAAGGGTTTTCCCTTTCCCCATCTTGCAACTATCACAATTAAAAGAAACATCCTGAAAAGAAACTTTATTATCATTAATTAAACCAGAATTTAATAAAAACATCAAAGTTTTGGAATTAGGATGTCCTAAACGATTATGCCACAACTGGCATTTATTATGACTAGAATGGGAAAACAAAGCAGACTCTGAAGGAAGATGTTGTTTTGACGAAATCTGGAGGGGAAACAGTCGCCCCTGCTTAGGACCCTTCGCTAGCACCTTCCCCGATACTTGATCCTGCACAACACAACCAGCGCGAGAAAACAAGATGGAGCAATTACTATCAACAAGTTGACCAACTGATAACAAATTTGTGGTTAAGCGAGGGGAAATAAAAACATTATGCAAAGGTAAGGAGTGAGGGACCTGTCCAACAGCAGAAATTGGAATATTACCACCATCAGCAGTATTGATGCAGAGGTCTCCATCATACTCTCTAATATGAGTCAGATTGGCAGGAGAGTGTCATGTGATTGGAGGCCCCTGAATCAATATACCAGGTAGAAACCGAAGATTTTGGTTTACCTGATAAGCCAAGTGCAGAGAAAGCATTTATGATCATTTGCTGGACCATTTCAGGAGTGAGGGTAGAAGAAGAACTTTCAGTATGTGGTGCAGGCATGACTGGTGAAGAAGCTTCAGGAATATGTGCAGAGTATGCTCTCGGTTGTGGTGCCCGATTCTGAGGTCTCGTCCGGCATTCTGGAAGAACATGACCTTTGGTTTTGCAGTAGGAACAAAACTTCTGGTTGCACTGAGTGGAAACATGTCCCATTTTATGGCAGCAAAAACATTTGACCTTGCTCATGTCCCGGGCTGGAGGCTTACCCCTGGCAACATAAGCAACATCGATAGAAGTAACTTGAGGAGCATTCTGTGTAAGTGCCGTCTGAGTCACCAAGCGTTGTTCCTCTCTAAGGAGTTCGCCAAGACATGATTCAAGTGAAGGAGATGGCACCCGGCTCATTAAATTTGAGCGGACAGTTTCAAATTGTGGTCGTAATTTCATTAGAAACTGATCTCGCTGACTCGTCTGATGTATCCCTTGAATAGATGCTAAGGCAGCAGCAGGGAGGTCAACATAAATAAGCTCAGCGTAATCAGTCCACAAACTTGTAAACTGAGAGTAGTAATCCTGTATTGACAAGGTCCCTTGAACAAACTGCGAGATTTCATGTTCTAAATGAAACCTGCGAGCAGAATTTTCTTGCAAATATATCTTCTTTAAATAAAGCCACATTTCTTTGGCAGTCCTGTATGGGCGAAGGTTCAGGATAAACTGAGCCTCGACGGACCCCAATATCCATGTCATGATCTGCCAATCTTTAACTTCCCATTGAGCAAGGAGCTTGTCATCAGTAGGTCTGGGATCTGAGTCATCAATATGTCCCCAAAGTTCTTTACCCTTAAGGTAAATTTGAAATTGAAAAGCCCAAGTGGTATAATTTTTACCATTAAACTTGATCAATTTAATATCTCCTTTCTCCATAATGAATAACCACCAGTCAACTGGATTGATACAATAGATTCCACTGATACAGATGTTCCACGATGGTTCACAATAGCAGAAGATGAGTCTGTTAATCAGTTCAGCAACAGAAAGCAACAAAAAATGCAAAAAAGGTGTCCAGACGACCTTAATATCAGGTGTAGAATCTGTGCGTGGACCCCAGAAACCTATCTAATCATAGATCAGATAAGAATATCTGGAAGAAGTCCAAAAATTCTTGCTTCAGGCCAAAATCTGATGAGATTTGGATGAAAATCCAAAAATCTGGACGGCTGTGATGAAAACTATTTGATACAGAAAAATCACAGTCGTCAGAGGAAGAAGTGGCTGGAAAATACCTCAAAATTGATTGAAAAATCCAGAAAAAACACCAGAATTCTTAGAAAACCCAGTCGACCACTGCTGTAGTTGTTATTTGATGATTCATGATGATCGCAATTGGTCCACAGTTGTAATTGAGCGAAACAGAGACGTTTTGGCCGAAATCGTCCCTGTCGACAGTGGATCGATTTCCACGTGGGCCCAGCTTAGATGATCAGGGACTGGATCAGGTGTTGGGGATGGAAGAACAATGTTTTTCTGCAACCCAGGGGAAAAATCCCATGCAAAACGGAGCAAGATCCACAAAGTTGAACGGCTGTGATGGAAATGTGGGCTGCTTCTGCTGTGATGATGATGATGATCAAAAAGTGGGCCATGTCTGATCAGATGTGATCAGGGATGATCACAGACGATCAGATGGCAGGAATAGACTCGGAATGACTTCCAGAAGAAGAACAGTATCCTAGGCAGAGATAAGAGAAGAAACGAAGCTTTAGAACTCTCTCAAAATGAAGAAGGAAGAAGATCTCCTAGATCTCAAGCTCTGATACCATGTCAGTCACAGGCATATTGAAAGAATACTTAAACGAGAGAGAGAGAAGAGAATTCTGTGAAAATGTATTCTCATTCGATGATCCATCTTCTTGGATTTCTCTTCTTTATATAGACTTTACATTGCCTAAGTTTAGGCTACAAATCACTACAAATCATGGAATCAAGATCTAATTAGATCTCTAAGAATGGAAAGACATCCTAGTATATACGTAGTTATCTTCTGACTAGATCCCATATATACAAGTGGGCTGGGCCTATTATCATACAAGTGGGCTGAGTCTATTATCATACAAGTTTACACTTTAACAATATTTTCAAATTTGGGGATTTTCTCGAGATACCATCAGCGAAATGTCATAGAAAATGACCACTAAAAAAACTGTCACAGATAAAAAGAACTATTTTTCAAATCATAAAAACATCAAAAACAAAATAAATATAAAATTCTAAAAAATCAAATATTTTTTTTACCAATTCCCAATAATAATATCATATATTCAAATTTCCAATATTTCATAATATTAGAATATTATAAAAAGATAGTATGCCAAAAAATATCATGATAATATTATGACATTTTCAAAATATTGGCAATATTTGTGTCATAGTTGGGATACAGCATTGCATTATTTGAAATTTAGGACAACAATAAATATATGGGACATCATCATCAGTGCAGCACTTTCTCATCTAATTGGGATTGGTGAGATAATGTTATGCATATGACTATGTATCCAAAATGTGCTATTTATATGTAACACTATGAATTGTTCACATAATACCAGTAACTTTAATTTTCACACAGTATTATTTGTTCTTTTAAAACATTACGATTTTTTTCTTTCTTTTGAGAGAGGGAGAGGGGGGGTAACACTTTGATATCTATGATGGTGATGGTAAAAGAATTTATTTACTTTTTTTTTAATGGTTAAAAGAATTTATTTACGAAGAAAAACATATAGAAACGAGTACGACCAGACCATGGAAATGAAAAGTAAACAAAACACAGCACTACATATGCAAAACAAGATCAGTGATGGGATCTTGTTTGCAATGAAAAGATCAATCAATACTCCCAAATCCACCAAACCCCCCACCATTTAGATTGGAAGAAAGGATGACAAGATGATAGAGGTGAAATTTTTCTAATTTAAGTTTCAACTGTGAGATTTTTCTCAATCATTTCCCACCTTGCCCTTACATGGGATCTTGTTTGCAACGAAAAGATCAATCAATACTCCCAGTTCCACCAAACCCCCCACCATTTAGATTGGAAGAAAGGATGACAAGATGATAGAGGTGAAAATTTTCTAATTTAAGTTTCAACTGTGAGATTTTTCTCAATCATTTCCCACCTTGCCCTTAATGTGTCTGTTTGGGAAGTTGAAGATGAAGACTAAGAAGAGAGAAGGGGAGAGAGAGAAGGAAGAAGCCTACCATGCTAGTGTTGTGTTCGTGTTGACTAGAAAAAATCTTATTAGTAATACGTGGAAAAACATATGGGTTGGTATCTGTCCAACATCCTACAATATGTCCAACATTAGGTATCACTGGCTGAAACTCTATTTGGATGATAGCGCTCCAATTATTGAACCACCATTTTTCTTTCCAATATAATGAGCCCATAAAAGACTTATATGGCCAGTAATAAATGGAACATATGCTTGACTTGAGATGAGTAAAACCTATTACTTACATGATAGAAAAATGACTTTCTACAGCTCTTTGTATCTACTTTCTTGGCTTACCATATCCACTCTGATTGTTTTCTCAATTTCCACAAACCAAAAGATGTAACGAATCACACAGTTCATGGAACTTCAACTAAGAGAATATGTAAATCCTGACTGATGCAGTTACCAATTTGGGCAGGAAACTTTTATAACTGCCATAAATGCAACACAGAACTCAGATATGGACCAGCCACCCCAATTTTCGGAAACATCCAAATGGGGGTAAGAAATAGAGAATGGTAGGAAATAATTACCTTTAAAATGGCAGTGCAGAACAAATCAGGATACATATTGATAACTGCCCCTGCAAGAAGACCTCCTGCACTAAGGCCGATAGCACAAAGCCGATTGTTGTGCACGTATCCCTCACTAGTCAGGAACTTGCCACATGCAATTAAATCATGCATGGAGTTAATTTTTTTAGATCCAATGCCTGCATGATGCCATGACTTGCCCCCACCTCCACCGCCCCTGCCCATTAAAAGCAATCTCATGTAAACAAATTCATACCTCAGAAACTATGTCCTACTGAAGATTTTAGCCTTGAAGGCTATCCATTGTGTGTATCTAGATCCATGAATGCCCGTATACATTTACTAATAATATCTATTTTAGTTCATAACAGAACTTTATATGAATTCAGGTCTGCAAAAATATCCTGCCATATAATTGTATAACACTATCTACTAACATTGTTACGTCCACTGTAATAGATTTGATAAGGTTCTGAGTAAACATGTCCACATCAGGCAAAAACTAGATTGTCCTTTTAAGTTATATAATATTCAACCTGACCCAACAGTAACAATTGCCCAGAAGAGATCCGGCATAGGACTACTCAAGTAGCAGTAGCCAGTAAGATGAAACTAAGGCATGACAAACGATATTGCAAGCAGAAATATTGGAACTTTGTAAACCAGTGGTTCACAGGGCCACATATTTCCACTGACAGAAAGTGATGGAAGCATTTTCACCTTGGCCATTCATTTGATGAACACATATTTGATGGTCAGGAACACCTTATCAATGTGATTACTGATTATCACAAGATATACTCCATTTACAATGGAACTCACCATATTGAAAATCCAGAATTGATGCAATTATGCTATATGCACTTTGATAAGTCACCATGATGTTTAACTTTGTGCGAGACACGCATAGAAATCATAGTCAACAGAGACTTATCCCATCAAGATGAGGTCAGCTAAGACCATATAAATCTTATCAATATATTGATGAATAAACACCAAGGTGAGCCTTACCTAACATCAGCATATGCTACAACCCAACCACGATCAAGTAAACTTATACGGGCTGCACACCAGCTTTTATCTAAAACTTCTCCATAAGCTCCATAACCTTGTAAAAGGCCAGGAGATTCACCATTTTTCTCTGCTTTTCGAGAGTAAATAATGGTTAAAGGGACTCTAATACCATCATGTGAAGTAACCTCCCTTCTTTCACAGGTATAAGCTTCAGAAAAGCCACTCCAATTATGCAGCTCTTGCATATTTTGAAAATTCTTGTCCTGGGGGTTCTGCACGTCTGACAGATTTGTGCAGTTACCCGCAGATGAGGATAATCCAATATTGCTTGTAACACCAATAACCTCTTCTTGATGCACAATGGTGAATGTCTTATCTGACATATCATAGTCAACAATCATATCAGGCACCTGCATGTTTCAAGAGATAAAAGTATCAAGATTTGAGAGGCAACCCTCCCAGCCCAATTTGGAAAGAAAAAATTTGCAAGTTCATGTAGGGAGGAGAGACTTCAGAATTCAGAGTCCAGAGTTTTTATTTCAAAAATTACATGAAATTAATCTCCAAGAACAAAAGTTCTTTCTAAAAGCTACTCTGCACATTTGTTGTGCTAAACACTATTGGCTGGCATAACACAAATATTCTGTCGAAGAGGAACCCATGGTGTACTGTCCATGTCTTTGAAAAGAAAACATAGCAAATTCACATCCCATACCACAACATGGGTGTGCATAGTGCTTCAGGCCAATGAGATGCTTATAGGGACAAATTTCCAATATATAATTATCAGCCATCAAGCCAACAATAGGCTTGGACATTTATCTGAGTATAGAAAAAAGCCTAGGCAGCAATAGCCTAGGTTATAGAGCAAAGCATAATAGATGCAAATAGCATTTACTTTCGAGTTAAAAGTTAAAACTTAGTTCTAGTTGAACGGATTTTGTGCCTTCTGCCCAGTTGGAAAAACAAAAGCCATAGCTGAAGTGGGTTGACTCATTGAAACCAGACATAAGCATTTTACATTCAAGATTTTTTTTAAAAAAGGCAAATAGAAACCAACAGTAATTTCCCATAGCAGCTGACCAATTAAATTGAAAGAATAGATCTTTATTGGATGAAAACCTTGGGTAACAAAGAAGATGCAATGAAAGCCACGCTTCAATAGCTGTTTCATGGCGACAAAACTATCTTCCAATGGTCTGATCTGGTTCTTAATGAAGAATATGAAACTCGGTAAATTGTTCATCCAGGTTATGAGGAGCCAAATGATGCTTCTATGGTGGTGGCTGGCCATAATGATGGTAGCAATCCTCCCAATAGGGAACAGAAGAGAATCAAATGTAAAAGGTTGGATAGTGGATACTGATCAATTCAAAAAAATGCAGAAGGTTCAAGAAGAATTAAGAATCTTCTGCTGTAAGAACGAGGATTTTATGACCATTCAGATTTAAAAAAAAAAAAAACAGGATTTTATGTGATTTTTCTTTAGGGTACTTCTGAAAAAGGATTGGAGGTCAAATCATAATAGGAGGGGTATAAAATCTAAAGGACACTTAAAGAGACGGGGAAAGAAACTTTTTCTTTTTCTTCCGTTTTTTAGATGGTAACAGAAAATTTATTACCTAAAGAATAACAATGAACATGCTCCAAAACACATCAACCCTAGATAATTAAAACTTAAAGAGTTTACCATACCAAGCTCTTTGACCAAGATCAGAAACATTAAAAAAAATTCTAAAAACTCTTTAGTGGTCATGGTTCAAGCAATGTTGAGTGAACAAGCCTGACGAGCAAAATCAATAGGCAAAAGAAGCCATAATTTAAAAAGTCCCATCTCCGTGAAGCCACAAGGACCAAAGAACAGATACCACCGTTTAAATTCAGACTAGCCCACTTCAAAGAGTATAACCAAAATTTCAGCCTTCATTGAATGAAGCATTCAATGTACTTATTTTGGAAAAAAAAAAACAAAATAAAATAATTTCAAACTTCTCAAGCAAAAGGAAAGGATATAGGCAGGTGAGAAATGCGTTCTACAACTTGCAAGTACATAATATAACCATTGAAAATGTGGCCTTTTATTACGTCAGAAAATGTTATCAATGGTCAGCATCTTCCTCAAAACAGCTGTCCAACAAAAAATCAAAACTTTTGGAACAACTTTAACTGACCATTCATAAGAAATAATCTGACTTCCTGTAGATATCCTTCTCACAAAAAGATTTAATATTCAAAGTTCTATTAATTAAAAATGCCCTTAGTATCTTAAGGATAAAGGTGTATCGTTTGTTCCTAATGAGTATATAGCTGGTACTCATTTAGATGAATGGCTACTATTGGATTTTTTATTTTTTTATTTTTTGCATCTTTTAAGGGCTTCATGAGCAAAGATGTGTTCCTTTCAGTTGCTAGCCACGTTTTTCTCAGTTATTTGTTGTAATCTTGGTGACTATTGGTGAAATTAAACTATCAATAGCAAAGTAGGGGAAAAAAGAAAAAAGCAGGTGAAAAACTTACCACTGGAGAGGACAGCACCATGCGATAAATGTGTGTCATAAAGTCATGGTTAGACCCTGGAACCGCACTGCATGACTCTGAAGGCATTGGGAAAAACCACGGATTGAGATCCTCAATATGCATGGGGTGCTGGAAAATGTATGATGAAGTATTTAGTTGACAATAACAAATTACAGAAGAAGAAGAAGATATTTGCTCACATTACATACTTGCAGTCCATGGTGGAGTTGTTAATCACAGTTGAATTGAGTTCAAAATATTACAAAAGAACAAATGGATGAAAGTATATGTTCAATATATGATCAATCTAATGGTGGTTCCATCTCAGACTTATGTGAAACATAGCCTAATGCCATGTCACCGAGGAAGACTAGTTTTGAATGATTTGGATTGGAGGACTGGGCCCCATTCATAGATTAATAAAGAGAGACATCAACGTATGATTCAATACATGCCACAAGATATGATGAATAGTTGAATACATCTAGAATTTGATGTAAAAAATCTCTATCCAGTTAAGTAGAGACATATCCAGGAGAGAGGGATGGTAGGAGAGAGGTATGCGAAATTTAGGATTTTTAAAGGCTCAGATGAAAACTTGCAAGGCTCATGGTGCATATCTATAAAAAATCTAAACTGATCAAGATAAACGTCTATCACTTGTATGCATTCCAAATAACTTCTACTCTAATAAGAGATGGTCCGACCAAAGATGAAAATAGCGGTAGCGGCGGGTGTATAAAAAAAATAAATTTTATGATGGTTTAATTCTATTAGAGTAAAATTTGATAGATCCTATTAAATAGGGGACCACTTATTCTGATTGGTTTAGATTTTTAACAGGTGGGACCAACTGTGAAAGTTTACATGTTTTTTTTATATTCAATTTAACAAACGAGGAAAAGGGATAAAGGAAGCTTTAAATGCTTTGCTATAAAAGTGGGTGATTGACTTGATTGAAAGAGAGATACAAATATGAAGGAGGAGAGAAAGGACTTTCTCTTCACTTTCTCCTTTCCCCTCATAACTTTCCTGCTACAAACAATGAAGTCAAAAACTGCGAAGAATTGTGCAGCTTTGGAAACCTGAATTTGGTTGAATCGAATCCTGAATTATTTAATTCAGCCTGTATGGTATTCAGGTACCCTCTTATCGAATTTGGAAACTGTTAACATAGGCCCGTTATAATATAAGTTTGGCCCATTCATGACACATCTGCAAAGCCATCATATTAAAGACTTGTACAACAATACATACTAAAATAGGGATTTGATAGATTGATACTATATTGACTTGTACAGCAATACATACTAAAATAGGGAAATTTGATTGACTATAATTGTAGCCCAAGATTGGGCATTTCTGATCTATATAATACAATGATGAATCCTCAAGGAGATCATCGAATCCATTTCCATGCTGTCTTGTTTATGAGTTATAAGTCTTTTGGCTTATTCGTGACATGGTATCAGAGCCATCTTGGTGCAATAGAGAGATTAAGAGCCATCTCAATCTTTCTTGTTTAAGTTCTCAAAGAGAGTTCCCCTGTCGACTGGTTTGAACAAGAACTATACGACGGCAGTGTGTGGAGATCAACAGTGGGCCACCATCTACAGATCAGATCTGATTAGAAGGACACTACAGTCCTGGTCGCCTGGTATTCTGGGATTTTTTGGTATTTTTCAGTACTTTTTGAAGATCAGAGGTAGGTTTTTTTATCACTGTTTGGGTTTACCAGTTTCTGCAGTATAATTACATCACAGCCGTCCATCTTTAAGCACAAGTATCTGATTGCTGCAAACCTTTATGCGTTGATTCAATATTTTTTGAAGCATCTATCTGATCACCCTGATCTGATAGATTAGATCACCAGTGGGCCCCACCTACTATTTTCTGCTGAATTTCTTGGTAGCCTGGACCAGTTTTTGTACCTATTTATACAGATTTGAGATCTGTTGTGATTGGTTGATTCAGAATAGCTTCTGGGCTGTTCCTTATTTCTTTATTGCTGTTTAATTTGGGCTTTCTGCAATTAATCTGGGCTGTTCCTTGTTGCTGTCTGGTTGCTGCGCACTGTTTGTGCTTTTTACTGTCATCTGTCTATTACTAGTGTCATCTATGGGTTGAAAATGGACAAGGATGAAATGCAATTGATAAAATTCAATGGAAAAACTATTCTGCTTGGGCCTATCAACTTGAGTTATATCTGAAAGGCAAAAAATTATGGGGCCACATTTCTGGTACTATGAAAAAGCCAACGGAAGAAGAAAAATTGGAAGATTGGGAAACCAAAGAAGCACAAATTATGAGCTAGATGTTGGGTGCAGTGGAACCTCAATTTTCTTACATCTCAAGCCCTAAAAAACTGCTCAAGATATGTGGGGATATCTGAAACGCATCTATCACCAAGAAAATTCAGCCCGTCAGTTCCAATTAGAACATGAAATTGCTCAATACTCTCAAGGACGGATGGCTGTCCAGGAGTATTACTCCAGCTTCTTTGTTCTTTGGACTGAATACACGGATATTGCATATGCAACTATCACAGGAGAAACTTTATCTGGTGTTCAGGAAGTTCATAAAATTACTCAGAGAGATCAATTCTTAATGAAACTTTGGCCGGAATTTGAAAATGTCCGCTCAAATCTTATGAGTCGACATCCATCTCCCTCGTTGGAGATATGTCTCAATGAAGTGCTCCGCGAAGAACAACGGCTATTCACTCAGCATCAACTATCCCAACAATCATCTACTGGTCCAACTGAAGTTGCTTATGTGGCAAAAAGGAAACCCACCCGACGCGACACTTCAACCCAGGATTTGAGCAAGATTCAATGCTTCACTTGTAAGGAATACGGCCATCATTCTTCTCAGTGCAGAAGAAAAGTTTGTAACTACTGCAAAGATAGCAGGCATACCATTTCTGAATGCAGGAAACGACCAGAAAATCGAAACTCGCGTGCTTATTCTGCCATTGCTTCTTCAGATTCTCCCTTTGTGGCATCAGCTTCTCCGTCTTCATCCATGTCTTCACAACCAATCACACCCAGCCCTCCTATCAATCCTGAAATGATTCAACAAATGATTCTCCAAGCATTCTCCACCTTGGGCATCTCAGGTAAAACCTTTCCATCTCTTTCCAGGTGGTATTTTGATTATGGAGCATCTAATCATATGGCTTCTACTTCCAGCCTCATGTCTAATATTCAACCATATGATGGAAAGCTCCAAGTTCAAACTGCCAATGGGGGACGATTACCTATCACTGCCATAGGAGACATTTCACACAAATTGCCTTTGAATTATGTTTTCTTTCACTTGGCCTATCTACAAATTTGTTATCTGTTGAACAACTTGTAGATAATCATTGTAATGTGTCATTTTCTTCTTCTCGTTGTGTTGTACAGGATCAGGGGACGGGACAGGTGATCACGAAGGGGCCTATGTGGCCGGTTGTTTCCGCTTAGTCTGCCTATACAACCTAGGGATGAATCTACTTCCGCTTTTTCATGTGTTCTTCAAAATAATGTGCATATGTGGCACGAAAAATTAGGACATCCTAATTCGAACATATTGTTATCTTCGAAAATTTCCGGTTTGATTAATAACGGGAAAAAAGCACTATACCTACCTGTACTTCGGTTTTTTTGCAGAGTACCGTTTGTACTTTGGTATTTGTGACTAAACCTAACTGTAGTTCTAGTTGACTTGCAAATACAAACGGCTGTGATGGAATATAGGAAATGGCGAATTTACCCTTCCACATATAAGGTCTCTATTCGCGTTTTTGGTTCATTTTCCCATTTTGTGCTTGCTCTTTGGGTTTGGCGATTTTGGGCAATTTTACGGTTAGGGTTTACACAGGCGATTTTTCGCTTGCGGTTATTGTTTTTCTCACTTCTTGAAAGGCGATCTCTTGCGGTTAGTGTTCTTCAGGCGATTCTCACTTCTTGAAAGGCATAGATGACTGTTTGTGAAAAAGGTTTGGTTTTACACAGGCGATTTTGTTGAAAGAGGTTACTGCGCTTGCGGTTACTGTTCTTCATAGGCGATTCTCATTTTTTGAAGGCGATCTCTTGCGGTTTGTGTTTACTGCGATTTTGTTGAAAGAGGTTAGTGACTTAGTGTGCTTGCGGTTAGTGTTTTTCACAGGCGATTCTCACTTCTTGAAAGGCGATTTTGCGGTTTGTGTTATTCACAGTTGAAAGACGATTTTGTTTTTTGTGTTTTTCACAGTTGAAAGGCAATCGACGGACAGCAAGAGTTTTCAGGCAAGGCGGGAAGGTCGAAGCCATTTACTCAGGCTAAGGAAATACCTGAAAGGGGGGATCGGGTCGAAGCCATTTACTCGGCGTCAAGGGTCAGCTTGAAATCTTTGACCAGAACTGTGAGCTTTTTCTGCATCTCTCCTGCCATATACTCGGCGTCAAGGGTCAGCTTGAAATCTTCATATTGATGATGTTGTGAAGGGGTGTTTGGGGTCGCTGGATACGGCAGGGAAGAGCACAGGGAGCGGAGGGAAGAAGCAGCAATTGAATCTGGGGAACACATCGCCCGTAACGGTTCCGGAACTGGTGGGGATATTGAAGAAGCAATTGAAGGTGAAGGTGAAGGCGAAGAGGAATTATGTGGAGATGCCTGGGAATGGGGACGAGCCGTTTACGTATGCGAATGTGAGTTTGGCGAGGAGGGAATTTGGGTATAAACCGACTACTGATTTGCAGACTGGTTTGAAGAAGTTTGTGAAATGGTATATGCCGTATTATGGGTATCATCGGCATGGGAAGAGGGTGTAAATTGAGTTTGGATTTGGTTTTTTATTTTGAAGAAAGTATTTCTTTTTTGGGGGGGAAAGATGATGATGATGAAGAAGATGAAAGAAAGGAAAAAATACTGATTCTTTTTGTTGTGGGGGGATTTGATAGGAGGGGAGTGAAGAAGAAATGGCTCTCTCTCTCTCTCTCTGTTTGGATCCCTCTCTTTTCATGTTTTTTTTTTTTTTTGTGGGGTTCTGTAAAGTTTGGAGATTTTAGTTCTATATCCAATCCAATTGACATTTCGCATTGGCAATTTCCCTCCCTCTGTTCTTGATTTTCATGTTTGTATGATGCTTGAAAGGCGTTTGGGAACTGGGATTTTAGGGAGTTTTTTTTCATCTATCCGTTATCTCGTTTCTGTTTCTTGATTGTGATCTTGGGTGATCATGAAATTTAAGAATCGTAGTCGGTTTTAGTTCTTCTCTATCAAATCGAACTAACATTCCGCATTTGCAACATCTTGTCTTCTTGCTTTTCATTCAGGGGGGTCTTTGGATGATAAGAGCATTGGAAACTGGAAGCTTTTGGATCGTAATCATGTACGATCATGAAATTTATAACTTTGGATTTCACAGATGGACAATCAGAATCGACATTTAATATCTAGATATCTACAGGCTCTAAACATTAGAAAAATGAAGATTTTTATAAATGGCAATTGTATAGATGTAAACATTACAGTTTACAGATCATGAATACATTCTCTCTATCTAATATGATTTGTTTCTTTCTTCTATTTTTGTGTGAAGTCTATGCCCTGCATGAACCTCTCTGGTGTTATAGGTGTTTGGATTCATTTTCTACCTATGGAATGATCAACATGGGTCACCTTTTTCATCAATTAAGAGTGGAATTTGGTCGAGAGCTTGGCGTTTTAGGGTTGTTGAGAGCTTGGCGTTTTCTAACTTGGTCTAACTTGGGGGTGTTGTTGTGATTTCTCGATAGATTATGTGATTTGGAGAATTGGGTTCTACTCGTTTCATGTTGCAGATGCTCGATACTAGTGGGTTTTTGCGATTTCTGATTTTACAGTGTTTGTTCATCTGGGTCCTGGTCGTAGGCCACCTGTGGAGTGGCCCACCACAGATTAGTCTTCGCCGCAAGCGTGGAGCTGCTCTTATGCCTTTCCACTTTTATAGCCTTGGTTCAAGGGCAAATATGTTTTTGGGATAAAAATTTGGCCCCCGTATGCACCAAAGGCATTTTATACGACCTACACCGTTAATACTAACAATTTCCGTTCATTTTGCAAATCAGCTAAAACTACATGTAGGTTTAGTCCAAAATACCAAAGTATAGGGGGTACTCTGCAAAACGTCCAAAGTCTAGGTAGGTATAGTGCTTTTTTCCCATTAATAAAATGCAGTTTTCTAATTCTGATGTCAATATTGATTGTTCTGTTTGCAAATTAGGAAAAAGTAAATCTCTTCCATTTTCTATGCATACCTCTATATCAGAAAAATGTTTTGATTTGATTCATAGTGATGTTTGGGGTATAACACCAGTTATTTCTCATTCTCACTATAAATACTTTGTCACATTCGTAAATGATCATAGTAGATTCACTTGGGTTTATTTATTACGGGCTAAATCGGAGGTGTTTGAGGTTTTTAAAACATTTCTTGCCTATGTTGAAACACAATTCTCAACTTGCATATAGATTCTCATATCTGATTCAGGGGGTGAATATGTGTCAAAACAGATTTCAAGAATTTATCCAACTTAAGGTGATTATCTCACAACAAACCTGTCCTCATACTCCACAGCAAAATGGCATTGCTGAACGGAAGTATCGTCATTTACTTGACATGGTTCATTTACTTGACATGGTTCGTTGCCTGCTACTTGAATCCTCTGTTCCCCCTAGATTCTGGCCGGAAGCTCTCTCTACTTTCGCTCATCTGATTAATCATCTTCCGTCTTCCAAACTTGAAAATCTGTCCCCATATTTTCGTCTCTTTAACTCTCATCCTACATATACACATCTTCGTCCTTTCGGATGTGTTTGTTTTATTCATCTTCCTTCTTCTGAGAGGACGAAATTGTCTGCGCAAGCTACCAGATGTGCTTTTCTTGGTTACGCAACTCATCAAAAAGGATTCGTTTGTTATGATCCATCTGTCAAAAGAATTCGTGTTTCTCGAAATGTGGTGTTTTTCGAAAATTTATATTTTTTTTTTCTCAAACCACTGATTCCTCCACTCCTATCACAATGACTACATTACCACCTTTTTTATCCGATACTTCTTCATCTTCGGTTGAAAGGTTCAAACCTGGAACTGTATATCGGCGACAAACGGAACCACTCACTGCTACGATACAACCTCTTCAAGAGACACCTGATCCAACTCCCCTAGCCACTACACCCGAACTAGCTATGATGCCCACTCCTCGACGCACCACACGTGTCTCTCGGCCTCCTGATAGATATGGGTACTCTCATTCATCTTTTCTTGCCACTCTAGCGTCTGTTAACATTCTCACTTCCTACTCTCAAGCTGTGAAACATGAATGTTGACGGAAAGTTATGTCCGAGGAATTAGAAGCTCTACAGACTAATCATACATGGGATGTGGTTACCTGCCACCAACAGTTCGACCTATTGGGTGTAAATGGGTTTATTCGGTCAAACTGAAATCTGATGGCTCGCTAGACCGATACAAGGCTCGTCTGGTCGCTCTTGGTAATCGTCAAGAATATGGCATCGACTATGATGAAACATTTGCTCCGGTTGCAAAGATGACTACTGTCCGGATTATTATTGCCATTGCAGAATCTCAAGCTTGGCCCATTCTTCAGTTAGATGTAAAGAATGCCTTTCTTCATGGTGATCTTAAAGAAGAGGTTTATATGCGCCTTCCTAATGGGTATTCCCCTTCCAGTAGTTCAGATGTGGCTAAACTCAGGCGTTCCCTCTATGGCCTTAAACAGGCTCCTCGCGCTTGGTTTGAAAATTTTCGGAACGCCTTACTTATGTTAAACTTCCAGCAAAGTCCGTATGATCCATCGTTGTTTTTACATAAGTCTCCAAGCGGTATCACTATTCTTCTGGTTTATGTTGATGACATTATTATTACTGGAACTGATTCCGCAATGATATCTAAGCTTCAATCCTCGTTGCATCAATCATTCCATATGAAAGACTTGGGTCCCTTAACCTACTTCTTAGGTCTTGGAGTTCATCAAACAGGAAAAGGAATCATCTTGCACCAACACAAATATGCTCTAGACCTCATTGAACTAGCAGGACTCCAGCAATCAACTCCAGTTGATACTCCTCTTGATGTGAATTTGAAGCTCTCAAAGGATAGTGGGGATCTTCTTCCCGATGCCACGCTCTATTGGTTGGTAGCTTGATCTACTTACCTCTTACCCGTCCCAACATTTCCTTTGCTGATAACCTGGTCAGCCAGTATATGACTCAACCAAGGCATCTTCATTTGACAGCTGTTCGACGAATTATTCGCTACCTTCTTGGTACGACTACTCGTGGTCTATTTTTTCCTGCAGGCTCCTCATTAAATCTCATTGCTTTCTCCGATGCTGATTGGGCGGGTTGTACTGACACCCGTCGGTCCACAACTGGGTGGTGTATGTATCTTGGCGATGCATTGATATCCTGGAAATGTAAGAAACAAGATAAAGTTTCAAGATCTTCCACAGAAGCCGAATATCATGCCATGTCTGCTGCCTGTTCTGAAATTCTTTGCTTCATGGGCTACTCCGCGATCTCGGTTTTCCACAAAACTCACCTATACCTCTCGATCCTGACAACACTAGTGCTATTCGTATTACAAAAAATCCAGTTTTTCATGAACGGACCAAGCACATCGAAGTTGATTGTCATTTCATTCGTGATGAATATCTACGGAACGTCATTTCCCTACCGCCCACGTCATCAATTCTTATCCAGCAAATTGATGCTTACCGATTCCACTGCATCAATTTGGGGGGGGGGGGGGGGGGGGGGGTTAACATAGGCCCATTATAATATAAGTTTGGCTCATTCATGACCCATCTGCAAAGCCCATCATATTATAGACTTGTACAGCAATACAAACTAAAATAGGGATTTTATAGATTGATACTATATAGACTTGTACAGCAATGCATACTAAAATAAGGAGATTTGATTAACTGTAATTGTAGCCCAAGATTGGGCATTTATGATCTATTTAATACAATGATGAATCCTCAATGAGATCATCGAATCCATTTCCATTCTGTCTTGTTTATGAGTTATAAGTCTTCTGGCTTATTCGTGACAGTAACTATGGTGCAAACCCAACAGGAGAATGGGTTTTATCATGAATTAAACAGGAATTCGAGCCTATTCCACATAAACCCAACGAAAAGACTAATTTTATTCCATCATAAAAACTGCCAACTTGATTGTACCCTTTATTTTTATCAAAAGCCCAAAGAAGTCATCCTATTTGATCTAAACCATAAAAAGAAGAAACTAAAAATCCTAGCAAAATTTAAATTTCTTACAAAGAGCCCTACTTGAACAAATTAATATAAAGTAATCTTAAATAAAAGAGAAGAAAGACATCAGTTTCTTGTTTTGAATTGATTTTATGCATGTCTTGGGTTTGGGACCAGACTCTGGGCCACCTTTGTGGGACCACTTCAACAAGTGGATCAGTATGCAAATTTGGTATGTGCAGCTAGGTTTCCACAGATTGAAGAATATGAAATCTCTCAAATACAGATATAGAAAGAGCATGGATCATTTATAGTGGACTCTGTTATTTATTTAACAGGTGCATGAAATGAATTGAAATGGAAGACGCAAGTGTTGAACTTCATGCCTTCTTCATCACTTTTAATTCAGCCATTCTATACTAAAGGAAAACGATGTAGACACATGTAAAATGAATAGTTAATTACTCTCATGAAGAATAGTAGCTACTCAAGATATAGCTTACTGATGTTTGCAAATGAAACTAAAAGGGCAGCCCAGTGCACGAGGCTCCCGTCGCTACGGGGTCTGGGGAGGGTCAGATGTATGCAGCCTTACCCCCACAAGCAGAGAGGCTGTTTCAATCATTTTACACAAGAAACTAAAAACATAAAATGGAACACTCTGATATTAATCATTTTACACTGATTATCAGTACGTGAATATATATATATATATATATATATCAGCATCTTCATCATCGAAACCTTATTCTATCTATTAAGGGTTAGGCAAATGCGTTCAACTTTTCAATTCAATCATCTTTTTCCTTTTTTTTGAAATGGTAACTCATATCAATTGGCGACCCAACATAGTTGGGACCATAGTTACCTGATTCGGTACTTCAGGCCTCGAACTGCGAATGATTCGAATCAAATAATTCGCAGTTCGATTCGCCGTAGTTCGTCCATAAGAAAGTGCCCAATTCGAAACAGTTCGGTGCAGAAAAAACTTGAAAAATGGAAGATTAGAGTAAGAAAATTTAAAAGACAAAGGCTTACCAACTGCTCAGACTCTATCTCACCCTCTCCATGTTTTACCACATGTTTTCAGTTGCAGGAATCTCACCGAGGAAGTCATCGTATTTTTTTTTTCACCATTCGAAAAAGAGAAAAGAAGATGAAAGTTTCTTGTTTTTTTTACCCCTCTCCCTCTCTCACCGGTAAAATAGGAAAAAAGATGTTTCTCCTTAACCTTTTCTCTTTCTTAGTTGTCATCCATATCCACGGACCACGATAGATATCTTCCAAGAAATACGCTAGAGTCTAGGTCCTTAGTTATGACCTAGAAAATAGTCTATGCTATATATATATATATATATATATATATATGAAGTTCATGACTGTGGGGTACTTTGTTTTCAATCCACACCGTTGAAAATCAATACATCAGAACTCATGGATGTTGGAAAAATTCTTCACCCCAATATAAATCAGTTCAGCAATCAGATTGATCAGATACATTATAAATTAACAATACAAAGGAATGAAATCTAATTAGTTTAGATGTGATAAATTTGAAGTGGGGCCAAACATATTGAAACAATTTTTTCTCGGAACCAATGTGAAAGCTGATGTTTCTTCTCAATGGTTTAGATTTTTAAGATAGGCCCTACTGATGGATTCACGATTGGACTAAATAATTTTTTTACAGTGGACCTAACTTCTACTGAAATTAAATTTCAATTACCAAAGATTCAATGGAATGCAATCATTATGGACACATACTGCATTCTTAATGTATCAAAAGATGGACTTATGAATACTCAATTAAAAGCGAAGTTCAAATGTACTATAATCATATTAATTCGAACTATTATATCGAACTTGTCGAATTCGAATTACGAATTAACCGAATCAGCGAACGAACTAAATGAACCTACCCCATCGAATTTTCGAATCAAGGTAAATCTTGAACTACGAACTACGAATTCGAATGCGAACTGATCGAACTGCGAACTAGGTAACTATGGTTGGGACAAGGCTTTGATGATTGATTGATAACTTCTATCAATTCAATCATATTTATGTCCATGTTTTCCATAACTCCACATTCTATCATGTCTTTCCTTACTTCCTTGTTGAAAGTCCCCCGGTTCCCCCCGGTTCCCCCTTCCGTAGCTCCTTGAACTCATAGCACTATAATACTTCATAAAGGACTGTTACAGGTAATCTGATGGGCCATTTCTGGTAATCCATGCATGTCCCAAAGCCATCTCAAACAGCACTCCTTAATTATATCTTCTATTGCAGCTACCCGTCTGTCTGCTCTTATGTACTACTAATTCTATTCTTTCTTTAACTCCACATATAAATCTTAATATGGCACCTCAGCAGTACTTCAGCTTGACGCTACTCTGTTCCTCAACATTCAACTATTCAAAAAAGTAGGTCTAATTACTGTCCTACAAAAATGCCGTCTCCTATTTTACTGTATTGCCTTCTTTGAATTTAATTCAGTCACATTTTCAAAAAATAATAATAATAACAACAATGGCACCCAGCCATCACACAACACTCCACTCGCCCACTCTATATCAATCCTATAAGACATTCAACTCAAGCTCTCAGTTCTGTTACATAGTTATTGCTACATATCAAAATTTATCACATTGTGGTACTAAGTTATTTTCAATTTACTCAAAACCCTAAACCTTACGCTCTGGTCCACTTGGACTCCATATAAGCAGTAAGATCTGCTAATTTCAACCCATTTGCCTCAAAACTTTCCTCCAAAGCTTTTTGTCTGGGCCTTGTTTTCTTGCCTTGTTTTGTTACAGTATACCTCTCCTATACTGTATAGCCTTTTCTTTTTGAATATAGTCACTTTTTTTCAAAAAAAAAAACTTTCCTCCAAAGTTCTAGCCTTCTTTTATGAAATGTAAGTGTAAATTTTGCTCAAAGAAAAACAAAACCTTAACAATTTACAACAAACAAAAGCACAGGACATCCAAAAGAGATAAAAAAATCTTTACACTAGAACACCAATACCACACCATTCTCTCCAACATCTCCAAAGATCTATAACCAATTTACCATGAAACTCCAATGATTTTGCCCACCAAATTTCATGAAAACGAACCTTTCTCACAGCCCTTCCAAGGAGTATTCACCTTCTTTCGAAAGTATTGTTGTTCATAACTTCCTCTCCCACCAGATCACCTCACAAAGCCACCACCAAAGAGCAACTACACATAAGCAACCTCAAACAACTACAAAAGTAGAAGTAAATACTCTTGGAGGAGGAAGGATTGCCCACAAGTACACAGCATTTACTTCCTTTCCACTCTAACTAATGAGGGCAAGATCATCTGCAAACAACATATATAAAGAGTTCGCTGTTCTTGTCCACAAGTACAAAGTATTTACTTGCTTTCCACTCTAACTAATGAGGACAACATCATATGCAAACAACATAAACAAAGGAATTCACTGTTCCTTAAAACTACCAATTTATTTTTTAAAAGTATTAGCATTTTACGAATAGTAACGAAATATCTACAAAGATCAACTCACAAATCAATGAAGACTTGATCCTAAAACTTGAGCAAATGAATGATACATTGGAGAACAACGTTAAACTACTCTTAATTTATGAGATTCATGTTGGAAGCCCTCAAAATAATAAATAGCACAAAGATGACACAGTGGCATGTAAGCGTTCCCTATACAATTTATAGAGAACACGGAACGCTCATATTTCTTGGAAGCAACCATCCATAATAATAGCCATCAAATAAACTAGAAAACAGAATTATATATATTAAATAACTTATACCTTGCAATTGACATCAATAGGCATATTTATAGAACAAACCATTGGAAACCCCCTCCTCTGAAGAAAAAGCACCAAATGCCCATTAAAAATGTCCATGTCTTCAAAAATGATATCTTCACTGGGTAGAATAATATCCTAGAATGCCAATACATGAAAACCAAACGAATTATGCACTAGAAAAGTATTTGATTGGCTGAGTATTAGATAAGTTAACAATTAAAATGATAAACTCGAGAAAGAAACGTGCAAAAATAGTAAATTAATAACATTAGTTGTATTAACATGGCATATCCATTTTGCATTAACCAAGAATAAAACCATGTTATTCATCTTGAAAAAAAAAATTGGAGTACTTAGATATCAAGTATGAAAACAAATAGATTGGCAATAAACTCAAGATTTTGCATAACAACGGGGTGAACATTACATCTTGTACAACCATGGCAAGGATCATAGTGGTTTGACCCTCTAGTGAAATGTTTCAGCATTCCGGTCCATTCCTATATTCCGTTCTAGAAAAGATGTGATTGAATATGGAAAAAACAATATGAAATAATATCTAAATTGAAAAAAACATTTGAATGCTAAAATAATACTAAAAATGCATAGTTGCATCACTTAAATTAAACTATACTCTACAATTGACCAGTTTCTAGTTTTCACTACATATGAATGGAAGAATGAAACCTTGGCCGGAATGGGGCAGAATTGGTCGAGAATAGGAACCGGAAATGACTGGAACGGACCGGGAACTTTTAGGGGGGGGGTGGGGGGCATTCCATTCCGCCCAAGGCCAATTCCGGCCGGAACATAATGGAATTGACAACCATGGCAAGGATGCAGCTGAGATGAGTTCAACATAGATGGGCCTATGAAGCATAGTTAGCAAAATTTATATCATAATGACCAAAAATATATATGAATTTAAATGCCAAAGATAAATAATAAAAAAAAATAAAGTCCTATGTAGCTCACCAAAGATAAATTATAAAAAAGTCCTATGTAGCTTCTTGTTCAGATCTATAAAGGTGTTGGAAACAATGGTATGGGATTGAATTCTCTAATTAGCTTGGGTAGTTTATGCATCCATTGGTTGTTTTCTGTTGCCTGTATATGCTCGTTATTCTTTACACTATAATATGTTTCAAATGAAGTAATCAGTTAATATTTCAAAATATACATACACACATACTTATATCTTCTCTATAAAGCACAGGATCTATTCACAATTTGCAATAACTACAGGTTGCATTCAAAAAACATGTGCACGCACACACTACAAATGGTATTCTCAATATTTCTAAGAAAATGAAAGAGACCTGCCAACCAGCCGCTGGTAAATTCACATCCCTGAATCTTGCTAAATGATAGTCTCCAGTAGCAAAGAAGCCTATTCCCTCTGAAGAAGCATTAGTAAGAACGTAGAAAAAATCATGGTGGTGTTCCAGAAAATACTGCACGCCAGCCATGCGTGTTCTCACACACTGCAAACCATCGAGTGGGCAAGCTGCATCTATTACATAAACCTGTAAGCAAGGCATAAATACCATTAGAGCATAGACCTAGAATATATGCTGAACCTCTGGAATGAACAACTCATATGCAGAGAACAACTTTATTAACATTATGATGAAAAAAGATGAGAAAGTAACCTTCCTCAGATGAAGTCCTTGAGTTGGAATTCACAGTTATAAACTTGCCATCTTTCGTGCTTGTGATGTCCACACAATAACCCAAGCCATTTTCTGTATACAGAAGACTATCCGAACCATCCAATCCCAGCTTTGTACAAAGTACCCTGCCAAAAAACAATGACTGGAGTATGGCTCAAAGCCTGCGAGCAAATGTATACAAGAGGAATCGTATAATCCTTGACCTGAAAATATGGTGTCATCAGGTCTTGAGTCTGTAAATGTGGCAGGTTAAAGTATCAAGTATCAACAAGTGATCCAGAGTCTATTGTCTGAACCACCAGATAGGGTACACCATGGAAAGATCATGCATCTATGCCCAAAAATAACTCAGATTAGAAGATTCTAGCTATCCAACATTTAGCATCAATGGCACAGTGGAAGGTGCTCACTATTACAACTTTATGGCTGTGGGTTCAATTCTTATCACCGATCCAAAAGAGATTATTTAGCATCTTTTACGTTGAAAATGGACTGTATTTTTGTCTCAACTGTGTTCAAACAATTGACCCAAGGCATAGGCCTGTTCCACTAGGTACAACTTTAAGGTTGTGAGTTCAATCTTGCCACCGATTTAAAAAAGAGCTAATTTAGCATCTTTTACGTTGAAAATGGACTGTATTTTTGTCTAAACTGTGTTCAGACAATTGACCAAAGGCATAGACCTGTTCCACTAGGCAGATTGATCATACTGAATCAACAGTGTACCCATCAGGTCAATTATCTAAATAACTGAACCATGGGTTCCACCTGTACTACTTCATGCTGAAACAAAAATCTGGAAGGTTCACCTGTAAGGTCGTTGGGTTTCATCAGTCACTGTATACAACAAATGACTGCTATCCTTGGCCCATGCCAAGCTAACGACACCCTCAACTCTTGACCTAGGAATAATGCATCCAGTTGTAAGGTCTTTAATTTGAAGCACAAATGATTCAGAACCGGTCGTATCCAGTGTATATGCAAGGAATTTATGATCAGGAGAAACTCGACACGTTCCGACATGGACGTAACCTGCAAATATGACGAGTTATGAAGTTGAATCATGAGTCCTAAGAGGATGTAAAGAGTAGAAATAGAATTGCATTATTTCCGTTCAGTAAATCAGGAAAATAAAATCACAATGATTCATTTACAATTAAAAAAAAATTGAAAATGGATTCATTTACAATAATAAAAAGTTATAAACCGAGCTTTTTTTTAAATGAAAGCTGAGAACATTTTAATAGCTTTATTTTATTTTTTGAATGATAATTCTCATAGACTACTTCAAAAGGGGGGAAATGCTTGAAAGGGAATTCAGCATTACTAGGAAATAGCTTTGGTGCATTGGTGCTGAGTATCATAAATGGTGGCAGCAAGCTTCAATGGTGAGGTTATATTCTATTAGTTTGTGAACTTGTTCACATTCCATCAGGTGATGCATCCGCTTCTCTTGCCATTTGCCAATCATTCCATAAGAGGTAATTTCAAGTTCTTTTGAGGCTCTTCAGTATGAAGTATGAACATTGGTCACCGGAAAGAAGACAAAAATAAATGGCAATGCTTGAAAGCATAGACTTGACAAAGAGGTTCCATTTCTATCGAATCTTACAATTTATGATTTGAGTTTTATGGCTAGAATCAAATCTTGTGCGTAAAAAATATTTGAATCTTACGGCTAGAATCAAATCTTGTGCATAAAAAAAAAAGAATCTTAAGGCTAGAATCAAATCTTGTGCATACAAAGATTTGAATCTTATGGCTAGAATCAAATCCCATGCATAAAAAGATTTGAGTCTTATGGCTATCCTTGTTGAGTCTTTGACGCAGGAGCGGAAGATCCAAACCTCATGGGTCCTGCATTAGATCGAGCCTTGACTCATTTGGACCAATTAGATCGGTCCAGTAGCTATTTGATCCATTTACATTGGGGCCCAATCAAACAAGAGCTCGGATCTAAATAGGAAGGCAATTTTCAAATAAAAGGAAAGAGGCACAAAGAAATTGAGATTTCTTAAAACAAGAAGCACTTCAAGGGATTTAGAAACCAAAAATAGAAAGTAGAGAAATTCTCTCTACCATGAGATTTAAGCCAACCCAACGTCCTAATTTCTATATTTCTTGATTATCAGGTAATGATGTAATTAGCAAGGACTATTAATATTGATTTTCTTTCCTTAGCCATTTAGGAAACATATTTTATAATATTAGAAAGTAGAATAAGACTTCTTATTTGCTGGAGATTATAAATGCCCTATGTATGGGACATCCAACCCATGTTTGGATGATTTATTTCTTTAACTAAAGTGATGCATGATTGCTCCTTTATTCTCTTCTCCGTTGGATTGAGTGTATCTCCCGAAGGACTGAGTGGGAATTAGTGATCTTGGGTAAGCTAAATTCTATTTCCTCCTTGTTATTGCATAATTGGTTGTAGATCCGGGTGGAGTTGATATTTATTTTGGTTTCTATCAACTCAATCAATCTAAATCTGTTGGGTTCATTAAGGTAGTCTGATTTGCTAATCGGAACTGCACCCACCTCATTTCCAACACTTTTTTCTATAGGTAAGTAGCTGACTCTCATATCTGGAAAACAAATACCTCTAGAGCATTCGCTTCGAAGTCCTTTTATAGGCAGTTGGATCCATGTGATAGGATGTGGTCTTATTGTGCTTCAGTTTGGATGGGTCTTGCCCCACCTAGTGGAAAGTGATTCTATCAACACCATATGTTGGGCAAAGCCTTTAAAGGACCTTGGTAGATGCATTTCTAGTTCAATGAGATTAAGGAGTTAACTATAGGAACTTGTCTGTCTTTTCAGCATGTCAGTAGGAGCGCTAATGGGATGGCGGACACTATAGACAAACAAGGGATGGAACAGTTATGTAATTTATGAGCAATTATCGCAAAGCTTGTTTTGGGTTGTGCTTGGTATATATCTCTTATACCGACTCCCATATGTATCGGCTACAAATAAAATTTCTAAACTAATCTTTTCCTTAGCATAAAAAGATTTGAATCTTACGCTCGACTCCCTTACATGAAAACCTTACTATGGTTTAAATCTTACAATAATCAAATCTTGTTAATCACTAAAAGAATCGCTTTTATGATTTTGTAATAATTGTAACCAATAGAATTGACTTTTAATCTTTTCCTTTATTTTCATTTTCAAGTTCTGTTTTAAGGCATTTAAGCCCAAATAATATCTTATTTAACACATACCAAGCAATTATAAAAAGGCTTAATCTATCTAGGTTTTAAACTAAGTCAAAATTCAAAAGGTGACAATGAGAAGCTTATAGAAATTAAAGACATTATAACATTAGACGGGATCAATCTGCAATGATATATATATATACACACACACATGTAGTTTGTCACTTTTTTTTCTTTTTTTTTAATAGTTGTAGTTACCCTTCTCTTTCTCATTTTATTATCTCAGCTCCTGCATTTAATTTTTTCCTTGTTGTAAAGAGAGTTCATATTCAACTTTGAATCTCCTCTTAAGTTGTTGCTCCGGTGATGTACCTTTTCTTCTTTTGATGAAATTAGTTACTGCTACCAATCAGGAATACACACTGTTCTGCAACACAAAGCAAATCCAATTTAACTCATAGCAACATACCAAACTGTTCTGCGACTTCATTCCAATCAAGCAAAACTTCTTCCCTTCCAAAACCTCTCATAAAATTGAACACTGTTTTAATCATACCAGTATTGCTCCCCAATTTTCGGCATATAACTGGATACTCCTTTCCCTCAGGTATGTACTGATAGTATAACCTGATCCACAGTAACAAAATCTCAAACAAAGGACATCACGAATGAAAATTTCACTTTAGGACTTTGAAACATTTAAATAGCAATTCAAAACCAAAACAGACAAACAGCATTCACAATGAAATGCAAGAATACTCAAGAAATTGATGCAGCACCTCGCGTTGCACAGAACTATTATGCAATGATATTTCACTTTAAACATGGCCGACTGAAGGGTGGCTCACAACTGTCCAATGGGTCCTAAAATGAATCACTCATAGGAACCATAAAGAACAGGATCAGAGATCCCAGATATCACTATTTCCAGTAACCCACCATGCAGTGTTTCTACATCTTCATATTCTCCTCCACCTCCTTTACCTGCAAAAGTTTCTTTCTCTTGTGTCTTTGCTAGCCCTGCAGAATGGTATTCTTATCACCCTGAACTTTTACACCCCTCCACTAGCAGCATTCTTCATACCCTCTTTCCCTCCTATTGCCACCTACAGGAAGCTAACATTCCCCTTTATGGCATTGCTTATTCTTTATTATAGGCATTCCTCCCCCTTAGTCATCTTTCAATTCATCCTTATTGAGCCATCTTTGTTCATATGCTGCTTTCTTTACAAGCAATCTTCTGCCTTCAAATATGAACCGTTGAGTTCCTTACAAGCTCTAAACCCCTCCAGACCTCACCATATCTCACAAAGGCATAGCACAAGGCGCCCCCTCCCCACCTTTCCCTAGGATATAAACATACCTCAGCTATAAAGGCTTAGGTTGTCTACAAAGGTGGAGTGCAGCTCATGCATCCATAATTCCACATCCTTCTTTGAGATTATTATCTATTGGCATCCTTTGGTAATTAACCCTCCTTGATTCTTACCATCTAGTTGAAGTTCACTGACCAAACAAGAAGTATCTTATAGTTAAGGCGTGAAAATTGGGACCATCCACAGTATTTCTACTAAATGGACAAATCCCAATCCGCAACTCCCCTATCATGTCTATGGTCAAAGGTGACAGTGCAACAGTTTGCACTTCCCATACTACTTATAAATTATACTAATATCATATAATTTCCTAATTCAAACATAAACATGAGAGAGAGTGAGAGCGCCTAGCATAATCCCACATTGTTTAAAGATCCTCCCCCCATTATAACCTACCAAGTATCAATCCTTAAGAACAGTTCGTCTGTCTGACCCCCAAGATGGATTGCCCCAATGAAGAAATATCAGAAATTGGACAGCTCAAAGGGTGAGCCCATTTGACATGCAAATGCAACTTCAAATTAAAACGGCAACAGCTTAAATTGAAGAGAAGAGCAAAAGACTTTGCTGGATGATTAGGATAGTCCTAGGGATGGGACTCCCAAATTTCAGGTCAGCTAACATGGAACCACTAGACAATTGTTCTGATTTCTGGACACTGAAGGTACTGCAGTTTAGCTTACTTTAGGGGTACATAAAGATCAGGAATGGATACAGAACAGAAGACAAGATTTCACTTTCACACATAAAATGGACAGATATCTACTTCAAACTGCTTGCATTTTTACTAATACGTAGGCCCCACCCACCGAGGAGCCTCGCGGATTTTTCGTGAGTGGAAGCCTCAGAAATAACAATCTCACATAGAAAACATATAACAAAGAAGAGAGAGATTAGGGTTTTGATTCAGACCAAGGTCCCCAGCGCTCAGGGGGAGTGGAGATGTTAGGGAGCGTGCGGCTTCTCATCTCCTCGAACAGTTGCCGTTGCAGAGCCCCTGTGTCGGCCATGAAAGCCGCAGTGTAAGAGTTCTCCTGCAGGAGGTAGTGAGAGAGATCTGGATCGTTGGTGTTGGACATCCAATGGTAGGGATCTTGCCACGTTTTCCCATGGGCGGAGGCGGTGAAAGGGATTTGTTTAGGACGAGGGGGTTTTAGAGATGGAGATGGAGAGGAGAAACGGGTGCCTACTGCTCCTCTTCTGCAACAAGAAGAAGAAGAGAAAGAGGAGGAGAGAAATGGAACAAGAGGAGAAGAGAGGGAGAGAAGGGATCTACATTTTAGCATGGTTCTGCTGGGAAGGGACTATCAACTGTGGTGTGGTCTGCTGGTCTGTTTTTCTTTCTGCTATCTGTAGAGTGGAGACGATGGACATTTAAACAAGGAATTTTGGTAAAACACCCTAGGTTCTTGCCTTATATTTGGATTAGCCCCCTATCCTTTAATTTTGAAACTAAATGATTCCCATGCTTAATATGGTTAAGCATCATCACTTTTGTCTGCACCCATTTAAGCTACTTATAAGGCTGGCGTTTACATCGTATATATGGTAATTACAATATGAGGAGCCTAGAGAAATTCTATATGCACCACCAGTTTTGATGAATACACTCACTTTTAAGTTTATTTTTAATTACCAAATTGCCCTCTAGTGAAAGGACGAAATAGCCATTCACCATCAACCTCCTCTCCTCTTCCTTTCGTTCTTTTACAGTGGGGGTGAGCTGTTTCTCTACTCTCATCTCCTATTCCTCCTCTTTTTCTTATTCTTCTTCATTTACCCTTTCATCCATTGTTTCGTAACCGTTCCCTCGCACTCATTTATGCCCGTTGATGTTCATCTCTTTCCTCATCATTGTCTTCAACATTTTTAAAGTATCATTAAGTCTCATCATCTTCTTCAACCCTTGAAAGTACTCATCTCCCCGGGGCACATTGTCTACTGAAAGCAGGCATTTTCAACATGGACAAGCAACTGACAATCTACCAAAAGGAGGTATACTCTCTGACTTCGTTTCCTGCTCGTCATTGAGTTTTCCCGCGATATGCTTGGTAATCTAGAACCGTGCAAAATCACTCTGCACGGTACATTGCTACTGTGCAATATTTTTTTGCACGGCCACAATAAACCGTGCAAATTAAACTTGCACGGTTATATGTCGCCGTGCAAAAAAATATTGCACAGTTACAATGTGCCGTGCAGAATGACCGTGCACTAATAAACTAATAATTTTGGGATCATATTTTCAGGAGATTGATTCAACTGGTGCAAGTCAGTGCTCTCTTGATTTTACTAATGTCTTCACCACTGAAACGATATTCAGAAGCCAAGAGGATCTAATCCAATGGACATGGGATGTCGGAAAGAAATATTGCTTGGTGATTGTAATCAAAACTTTGGATGCTGGTAGAGATGGTAGGAAACCGATAATAGTTTTATGCTGTGAGAGAAATCGTAGTTACAGGGCTTCATCGAAGATCTACGAAAAGAAAAATCCTAACAAGGCAACGGGAACGAAGAAGTGTAATTGCCCTTTTGCTTTGAAGGGTCGAAAGTTGCCAACTAACGATGATTGGATATTAGCAGTGATTTGTGGGGTGCACAATCATCCAAACGCACAACATCTCGATGGGCACTCGTTTGTTGGGAGGCTTTCTACGGAAGAGATTAATATTTTGATTGATATGTCAAAGAGTCTGGTGAAGCCAAGGAACATCCTTCGAACACTGCAGGAGCAGAATGTGCACAACACCACTATGATGAAGAGTATCTACAATGCTCGTCAGAAGTTTAGGGTGACAGAGATGGCCGGTCGATCACAGATGCAGTAACTCATGATGCATTTGGAGAAGAACAAGTACATTGAGTATCACACTAGCAATGATGCTACAGATACAATCTTAGACCTATTCTGGGCACATCCGTCATCTATTCAGTTATTACGTGCATTTCCAGAAGTTTTGATAATGGATTCCACGTACAAGACCAATAGATATCCACATGATGTTGATTATGTGAAGAACTCGTGGTTGAATAAGCATAAGGAGTAATTCGTGGATGTTTGGACGGATCAAAATATGCACTTTGGCAACGGCACCACTAACAGGGCCGATAGTGCACACGCAAAATTAAAGAGACAACTGGGTACATCGAGCTGTAGTTTTGATTCGTCCTGGCAGGTTATCCATGCCCTGCTTGAGTTGTTATTTACCAAAATAAAGGCTTCTTTTGAAAAGAGTTTGAACACCGTGCAACATAAATTCAAACCGGCCATGTTCCGTGAATTGAGAGGATTTGTGTCAAGGAATGCTTTGGATATAGTACTAAATGAGTCGATAAGAACTGGTGATATTGGTTCAGATCCGGATGCATGCGGGTGCGTTGTACGACGGGCCCATGGTTTACCATGTGCACATGAAATTGCATAGTATATAAGAGAAGGGTCTCATATACCATTAAGATGCGTACATCAATTTTGGCGGAAGCTCAATTTAGATCCCACTAAGATGAACGAAGCCCCTGAGTTGACCACAACTTCTGAGTTCGACTTGATCGCTAAGAAATTTCGGAGAAGTGATGAGGCGGGAAAAATTCAACTACTGAAAAAATTGAGAGAAATAGCTAGTCCTTCATGTACACCTCATATTGAACCAGACATTAAATTGAATACTCGCGGTCGGTCATCATCGAAGAAGAAAAAGTTGGATCGGTCTACGACTCGTGAGCCGTCTGCATTCGAATACGCAGTAGGGGTGAAAGAGAGTGTTCCTGTTATATTAAGTAGTACATCTGTAAAGAAGAAGAATGAGAAGATTAGTGTCCGTCGTACTCGATCATGTACATTTTTGCATTTGCTCCCTCAGCCTCTGGGACCCTACATCCTTACTGTTAAGGATGTCGCAGCTGATGGTAACTGTGAATTCAGAGCTATAACAGGTCTTCTTGGCATGGGCGAGGACAGTTGGAGGCAGGTTAGATTGGATTTGAGCAGTGAGTTGCAGAGGTATCAACAATATTATGCACTGGTCTATGGAGGAGATGACATGGTTGGAGAGCTGTACTACGCATTGTCTTACTTCGAAAGCAATCCAGGATTTGATCGGTGGATGACAATGCCGGACATGGGTCACTTGATATCTTCGTATTATAAAGTTGTATTGGTCTTTCTTTCGTTGCAGCAATGCCTGACTTTCTTGCCTTTGATATTACCCCCGATTCCAACAAGTGATTACAAAATCATCGCGATTGGTTTCGTCAATGGAAACCATTATGTTTAGGTCTTCATGAAGCCAAAAGCACCCATGCCTCCCATTGCAACAAATTGGCATAGACACCATCATCCTGATGCAGACAGATGGCAGCTCCCATATGCAAATCGCATCGAGCAATTCAGAGAAATTTTGGAAAATAATGTAGCAACACAAGAGTCGGTCAATCTTGACAGCGATTGATTATATAAACTGATTGTCATTTGATGTAACCAGATGAATTATATAATGAAATGTTGAATGTAAGAAGTTCGATGCTCAATTTATTCTTTGGTGTTATGTGTTATGTGTAAAACATGGTCTGCACGGCCAACATGTATTGTGCAAATCATAATCTGCACGGCCAACATGTAATGTGCATAACACATTATGCACGGCCATTATGTGCCGTGCAGACCATGTTATGCACGGCACATAATGGCCGTGCATAATGTGTTATGCACATTACATGTTGGCCGTGCAGACTTATATCCCTTTCATTCCATTTTGTCTAATCTTTCTAGTTTATGAAAGCCCATGGAACTTTTACACAAATGCAGACTATACGATCGGGACAAAATATCAAAATTCATCCATTATAGGAAAGCTATCAAAAAGTAGCCTTAAATTCATCCATTACAAAAAAAAAAGCACATATTTATGTAAAAGTGATTATTTACATAATTGCCGTAAAAAAGTGGCCTTCAATTCACTAAGTTCCAGAAAAAAAAATTACAAACTGTCATTCTGTAATCATAAAATCCAAAAACACCAAGTCTTATCACGGACGCGTACGTCGTCGGTACGTCACCGGCAAGCCATCCAAGATCTCGAGCGTGGTCTGCAGTGCTCGGTAATAAAAATCAGCAGTCTGACCGGGCCGTGCAATCGTAGCACGAAGATTATCACTCGCTTGACGGATCTGTAAGAAACCATTAAATTTGTCAATAAATAAGAGAATTATAACTTTTAAAATGGATGCATAAAGTTACTTTGAAAATTCAAACGCTCACCACTCTTGGAGTCGGGTCATCTTGATCCTCCCCAGGATGATAATGGGAGTGACGTTCGGGGTTCTGTACTCGGGGATGTGAAATCCTAACAAACCACTCCATGTAGTCGGGTGAGCACTCCCATGCATGTTGTACTCGATGGCCACAGTGTGCTAGGGATAATACATGATCCTCCCAAAACTCCCAGTACTGATCAAGGAATTTGTAGGAGACCTTGTATCGTCCAGCAGTAGATCCTCAAGACGCACGAAGGTGGGCGAGCGGTTCTGGTGAGATGGTCTGAACATACCCAAATTGACGAAGAACCCTCTGTGGGTGGTAGGGTTCAATGACATCTAGTGCTCTCAAGCAACCACAGAAGAAAGAACTCTGTTGGAATGGATGCTGAGCCCTGGCACCGGTATACGGATCCCAAGCCACCTATGTCAAGTAATTGAACAACTCATTAACATTCTAACAAAAAATAGAGATCATCGAAAAAAATTAAAATAGATAGCAACATGTCTATTGGATGCTCACCTCACTAGGATGTAAGTCATCCAGTCTCTCCCGCAACAACTTGACGTTCTCCCTTGCAATTCCGGAATCCTGACCAGGATTCCAGCGAGCCGCATGAGGCATTGCAGCCGTAAACCCCCATAATGCAGGAGGATGGGCAAATGGGAAGTGCTCGTACACCCAAGACTGCAAGAGTTAGAGATTATTAATTATACAAATTTAAATAATAATTATGAGTAGTTCAGAGATAAGCAAATGGAAACAAGAGTGATATTTCAAAGGGGTATGCACATTTACCGTGAGCAGTGTCAGATATCCAGCAATCTATCTCACATCTGCCCTCATAGTGGTCCTCAATTGACGATAAAGATACGCAAGTGCGGCAGCCCCCCATGCATAATGACGGACCTGTCCCAAGTCCATAAGTAAAGATAGGTAGGCAATGGGGACTCGGGTGGACGACTTATCGGTGAAGAGTGTGCAGCCTAACAGATACAGAAGATAGCCTCTAGCTGCACAATCTGCCTGCTCAACAGACGACCTGGGACCCACACACCACCGCACACTCGCTTGATCCAGGCCATCCTCACTACCCCACCACGCGCCACTTGAAGTTCAGCAGACGTAGTCGCTCTATCTACGCCTAGTCCACGCTCAAGTAAATCTACCTGATCGGTAAATCCCATACTGGTCGATGCCTGGACAGGCAGTCCCGTTACTGGGACGCCAAGGAGAGTACCCACATCGTCTAAGGTGATCGTCATCTCACCAAATGGCAGGTGGAAGGTGTTTGTCTCGGGCTGCCACCTCTCTACGAAACTGGATATCAGAGGGGTAGAGGTATATCGGTACGACAATGACTTCAGGCCTGCCAATCCGTACTCTTCTATATTCGCACGAAACCGAGGAACTTCGGTATCGGCCCCATCCCTGGGCCGAGGTATGTACCAATCCTTCAACCCTCGCCAGTGATTGATACACTTAAGCGGCCCACGTTCCTGCACATTAAAAGTTTTAATCTTCATTAATATATGTTATTATAGACTTTAACACATATTATTTGAAAAATAATTAATTCACAAATTAAAAAAATGCAAGTGTACCTCCCCGTCCCATATGGGTATAGCCACGTGCGTCCTAACACTAGGGAGGACCGATAAATCAGCCGGACCACCGGGATAGGACCCTCCCCTGCCGCCGCTGGGGGAGGATTGGATGGCTGTACCTCCTGGTCCGATGGATGATCCTCCCTTGCTGCCGCTGCAGCAAAAGTGGACGGCTGTGCATCCTCCTCCTCTGAGGAATCATGCTCTGATGAATCATCCTTAGATGAATCCTCCTCTGACGAATCTAGGAATGGATCTTGTCGCAATTTACGTCTTCGCTCAGATGCCGTTGGTCGTTGACGAACGGCAGTCGAAGTACTAGCGTGCACACCTCGGCGACGCGCCGGTCTTGCGACACCGATCTTCGTCCTAACTCTAGATGGCTCGCTGGAAGAACTAGCCCGTCCACCTAGCGAAAGTGAGCTGCCACCGCGATGAGCAGGTCTTCTAGGCATATTCTAATCTGTTCAAAATAAAAATCAAACAGTGTTATTTAACATTGCAAATTTATTCTGCACGGCATACTATTAATGTGCAATCTCATATATGCACGGCCAATGTTAGCCGTGCATATGTAATTTGCAAGGCATATCGAAACCGTGCAAATAATATATGCACGGCTAACATTGGCCGTGCATATAGGTGTCGATATGCCGTGCAAAATGAACCTGCACACTTCTGGTTTGCCGAGCACTTCGCGAACCAGAATAAGAAAAAAAATGGGAAGGGAGAAAATGGAGTTCGAAACTCCCATCCATATCATGCATTAGGGAATCCACATACAAGTGTTGTAACAAAGTAGGTGAAAATACAACCTAAATGCATAAATTGCAACCTAAACGCATACATTACAACCTAAAAAGAAGGTGAAAATGATTGGAAAGCTCCAACGAAGAAGAAGAAGAAGATGACCGTACCTTGTTTGAACAAGAAGAAGGTGATGAGAGCAGTGGAAAAGATGCCGCATGAGAAGAAGAGGACGTGCGCTTGCGGTTGCAGCAAATTTGAAAGTCGTAGATGAGGGAATGGAGAAGGAAATGGTCTCTAGCTGGGCAGTTTGGGAATTTTGGTGGGTGTGCTCAGCAAAATGGTTTTAAACACAAAATGGTTGTGGTGAGTTCAGAATGTGGGTGTTTTCATCAAAACACCCGGTGCATATAGAATTTCCCGAGGAGCCTATCAAGCACTCATATATTTTCATTCATGTAAGCCCCATTTTTTAATTCAAATCGTCCAATTTGTTTATTGGACTAATAAACTCTTCCTACTGATTATATTAAATCTTTGAAAAATTTGAGCATTTTGTGAAAATGTCTCAACCTAAAAAATCTAATTTCTTTTTGCACCTCTATGGTCCCCTCAATCATAGTTATTAATTTTGTTTCGTTTCGGCTGAAATGGCCGAAATTTTTCATTTCGGTCAAGTGGCTGAAAAGAAATTTGGGCCAACACTTGTCAGTTTGAGTTTCGGTCAATCTCAGCCGAAATTCAAGATTTCAGCCAAAATAGAATTTTACATAATTAAATTTTTTACACATATATTTTGTATTTCTTATATTTTCACAAATATAAAATTCCAAAAAAATTAATCTAATGGATTAAATCTATATTTATTACTTTTTCTATCTTTTTACTTATATATGTATATATTATGTTATATTTTTCCCAAAATGTAACTCTGAAAAGTTTCGCCGAAATCCCGAATCGACCGAAACTTTTCATTTTGCAGGCTAGAGCGAAATGAGGTCCGAAACAATATTAACAACTATACCCCCAATTCATGGTCTAAACCATTCAATACTATTGTATATTAGTAAATAACAATATATTTAGTTTGATATCTTAATTCTTTCCAGATTTTAAGAAATTTGTAAAAAAGTTCAAATTTTTCCAAATATATTTAATGAGATTGAAGATATAACATTAGATGTAAATGAGATTTTGACTTTTTTAGAATTTGAATTACTAGTGTGATGTGGCCCCCATCTTCTCTTTATTCAAGGTTATCTGATGCTTATTTTTAAAAATTCACATTTTGATTCATCGTTTTTATCCACTTACAGAAATACAAAGGCTTTAAATACCTAACCATTCAATTACATAAAACAAATTGGCACTGTCCAAACCTCTCAGAAGCTCTAGCTCCCTTGCATTGATTGGCACATGATGAAATTTCACCTCTTCAGAATTCAATGCCACCATCAGCACGTTATAGGTGATTCAAAAAACAGAAAAGGAAAAATAAGAAGAAAAAAGAAAAACTTTTAGTATGTTTTCAATTATTTTAATTCGTCGGCTGCCCGTCAAGTTTTCAAGCCCTGTGGTTATATCCACTTAGGATCATCTTAAGCAACAAGATAGTGTACTGAGCAATATTCAAAAGATAGACAGAGAAATCAGTTACAATAGAGAGAATAAAAGGTAAAAACATAACCTACAAATCCAATGGTGTTCACATAAACACATAAAATGTACATAGGAAATTCAACTAGCCTCCGCCTTTCTTCCAATTTGACACACTAATGGAAAGCAAACACCAATGGATGGATCATCTGTAATATGACATCTCACGCATTCCCCAAATAGGCAAGAGCAAGAATCAACCTCATCTCATGCGTGTTTGCCCGGACATTCCATTTAATTCCCTCGTATGTAGCATTATTTCCACTTGAATAGCTAGCAGGGACCCATTCGAATATAATACGGATTTACACGGAGTCAGTGGTGGTCTTTGACTGCTTTTTGGAATTCTCATCATCATCCTCACTTTCTAGAGCCTGCAAGTGAAGAGAATGTCAGAAACACAGTTCTACTGCATCATTTTCCTCTTTTCCATATTAGTGACAAAGGAAATGATAAAAACCAAAGAGAACCGGCCTACAGCTCTATGGAACAGGGTATTTTTGCAATACCATGAATAACAAAGGACTTAAAACATATTGGTAGATGAGTTATCTACTGCACTGTGCGTCTAGGGCAATGTGGAATCTTAATTAAGATAAAAGAGTATATAATGTTAGGGCACGGCCGTACTTTACAACGAGAGGGTTCCATGATAGAGAAAAATTGGTCCGATTTTCCATGCAGGCCACTATTCCCGTGTTTGATGTGACGCATTTTCCTTCCAGAATAGGAAAAAAATGATCTACTTTTCCTTGATAGAGAGGATTTCGATTTCCCATGGAAAAGGGGCAGGAGTGAAGGTTTCATCTCATGTGGAAACAGAAATCCAAAGAGGGTGAATCCTCTCATTCAATAAACAAGTACACCGTGGAGAATTTTCTTCTGAAAATGAAAATGGTTTCCATTGGATGTAATTTTCCATTCCGTGTCTTAACATTTCCCGCTGTCTTCATTTTCTGAGGAGAAAGCATTTCATGCAATTTTAGCAGAAAGCAGATTTTGACACAACAGATAGAGAACCATTTCTGCAGTCTTAAACATGAGGTACAATTACAAAAACATTTTACCATGAAAATGTCAGTGCACGAAATAAATAGAAAATAAAATACTGAAAATGATGTCTTTGGTTTCAATTTTCTGCATAAAACCATCATGCACACAACATGCACTAATTCTCTGAGAAATCAATATTCAGAACTCTGGCTGTGTTGCCATATTCATGCATCCCAGTACCAAATGGTGTCCCTTCTTTCCTGTCAAATAATAGAAATGGGGACCATATACGGGTGCTTTTCATGGGCACTGGATGAGACAGATGAAGCAGCATATCTTCTCATCTCCTATCATTGGACATGATGGATGAAAAGCAAACAGGCCTATACATCCTCAATAGGTTAAACATGGATGAGAGAAAATATACAAATGAAAACCTTTGCTTACCGAGGTGCTCACAATCTTGTCGAAATCATCGTCAAAATCTTCATCGGCATCACCATCATCTAAGAAATTCAGTGAATGATTTTTGTAAGGAAAACTATGTGGCATATTATATTACAAACATAGAAAGCTCACGGTTACCAAAATCAATCGATCAGACTATGGTTTAGCTGACAAACTAGATAACCAAAGGACTAAATAGGAACAACATTGTTACAAGCGAATTTGGCTTCTTAATGTTTTGAGAGCCCAACATTCTCTTTTTTCCCTGAAACTTTGGGAACTCTTAAGTCTTGGCCAGTAGAGAATCTTCTCAGCTCCCAACACAGCAAGTAATTCTACTTTTTAAGGGTTTATAGCTAGAGGTAATAACTAGAACAAGAGAAACCAAATAACAATTGAAAATTTTCAAGTTACTATGAGCCAGTTTGTCTAACTCCTATCGAATACCTAGGATTTAGAAATGGCATTCATTGCAGGGGCAAAAAACCCAAAAAAAGAAAAAAAGAAAAAAAGAAAAAAAGAAAAAAGAAATGATTGCCTCCCTTCACCCACTGAAAGTAAATCTTAAAAATTTAATGCCCCCCTTTAGATCTCCACCCTTGACCCGTTAAATACTCCTGCAATGAAAGCCCTTCTCAATAATTCTTAGGTATTCAGTAATAATTAGGCAAAATGGGCCCAAAATAATCATTGACGATATCCAATAACACATACAGTCCGAAAAAATCAGATCAAACCACACAAGTTATACAGAAACAAGATTTGTGTATTTAGAATCATTAAGATTCAGAACCAGCTCTTTAGAATAAAGATTGGAAAAAGAAAAACTAAATGGACAAGTTTACAGGTATTGAAAAAAATAATCTCAATATTTTAGCACCCACTCATGGAGAAAGACACTAAAAGATAAAAGTCTGGTTGGGTGCACCCAATCAAGAACCCAACTAAATCAAGTCAAGTCAATTTCCAACAAAATGAGAAGCACAAACTTTTCAGAGGGATTGAAAGGAGAGGGTACATTTCCCAAATCTACTTATTCACAGAAAAGTGACCCGTCAGACAGGTTTAGTATACCAAACCAGCAAATGGTTTTTGTGTGCAAAGCAGAGAGACAATGCTACCATGTATTGCTAAACTAAGTTTAGGTGGCCAGCCGTATCCTGTTTCTAGAAACACGGAACCTAAACATTTTGCAAGTAAACAATGAGTCTTTTTTAAACTAACAACAACATGGAAACCATATAAAGTTGCAGAAACTTAAGCTCTTCAGTTCTAGGGCCTAGCCTCTAGAACCTGGTTTAGCTATGCTGAACCAATGAAAGAAATTTATCAAATTAATCCCATACAAGATCTAGCTCTAAAATCATCAAATTCCTCAGTGAAATTATTCTGGGGAAACAATTACTTGTATTTCAGTTCAACCAAGCCAAACCAACCCTTAGCTTCCCTTTTACATATCAATTTGCTGAAAAAACTGATAACACTGATAAAAAAAAAAAAAAAAGAAGAAGAAGAAAAGAAAAGAACATATGAGAACAAGAGATTCTAGCCTCTAAAGCCTGTCTGACCTGAAATCAACTGATATGTACAAAAATAACTGACTTCTATCCGGGCTCCAATTCAAAAATCAATGACGTTCTCAATTAAATTATTCAGTAAAGAAAAACTGGAAATCAGGTATTTCATTTCAGCCCAGCCAAACAGACCCATTTACATATCATCTTAAAAATAAGATAACCAAAAAAAAACTCTACCACAAATATTTTGTCACGCTTATGGCACAATGGAAGGTGCTCAACATATAATAGAACAGTGCACTATAAGAAATAGCTTAAGAAATAGCCATATGAGGAGAAGACTCATTATGTACTGTTGGCCCTGCTGGTAAGCGGCTAGGATCATCCACGAGAGGCAAAATGACGTGCCTACTTGAGGCGTGCAAGATGCAAGGAAACATAGAATAACTCATGTAAAGTAGTAAATAATAAGTTATGATAAGAAACATCAAATTAAGAAGGTTTGCTGTTGTTGTCTTTTCATCACCCAGAGGATTCTTTTTTAACCAAGCAAACAGCAGAATATGAGTCAATAACGACATGAACTATATACCTGGTCCATCATCGCTGCTGCCAAGATCACCCAAAAGAAAAACATCCAAGTCCTGCTCAGTAGCTGAAGGCTTACTTTGTCTGTTTGTTTCTGTCATTTCAATCGCAGATGATGCTTTTGTGGTTGGGTTTTCACTCGCTTTAGTATCTTTTCCTTGTTCTGCAGATTTCAGTTCAATCTCCTCCATATATCGCTTCTCATAACTAATTGAAACCACATAAATTAAAATATTACAGAGGGAAGCTAAAGGCAGACACAAAAGATTTAAGAAATAGATGATCTTTTCCTGACATAAAAGAAGTAAAAAATAAAGTCTACAACAGAAGATGTTTAATATATCTTCAGACCTCAAATATTTACATACACACTCAGAGTGCTACCACAGAGACACTGATCTGACATGCACCACATCGAATAAAGACCAGACATCCTTAAACAATCCACTAAGAGAAAACCCTAGTCATTTAATCGATGGCCAGAAAATATAAGGCTTAAAAATAAATAAACAGTTCACATCAACATAAAAATGGTCAAACATTGCATAATAGGATATTATCTTGGCAGCTGGCCATTCATGCGGAGGTCATCAGATCAACATTTGGACCACTGGGTCAAGTGCACCTCTTGTACAAACTCAAGACAAGATAATATACACATGGAGCCCATCAGATCAACATTTGGACCACTAAGTCAAGTGCACCTCTTGCACAAACCCAAGACAAGATAATATACACAACAAGGTTGAGGATAAAATAGATATACTATAGAATGAGATCCTGGCAATCCCCAATAGCGATTAATGATTGCGATCAAGCAGGCATAGTGGCATGCTTAAAAACTTCTAGATTTCATAAGATCATCATAATGAATTCCAAAGGGGTAAAAACACCGAGGCAACCCCCCCAAAGGGGAAATATCACGTACAGAATATTATTGAGAAAATAAGTCTCCCCTCCAAAGTAAGTGGAGGAAAACCCTTATCAAGCCAGACTTAACCCAAGCCTTTCACAGGGCAGGTATGGTAACTGGTATCAGATATGTTAAACCAATCATGGAGCTGGGAGGGTGTGTGTTGGGTCAGGTATGAAATTACCCCCAACATGTATTAAACTCAACTTGTTGTGATCTCAAGCGATATGCATAACAGATACAACTAGACATGACATTATTGACTAAAATATTATTGCAATAATAAACAAAATAACAACAATATCAGTCAACAACATGCTTCCTTGAGAAAGAAAATAACTCACGGAGTCACATGACTCTTCACAAGCATAAAATATATCCTCCAAAACTTTCTCTCTTTCATATGACGTGGGCACAACTCATATCTTAGCCGTGAAATTTCCTGCAGAAGCAATCCTATCAGAAAATGAAATATCACATACTGAAATATCTTGCTGGGCCTAGAGCATCTTGATACAGCTCAAAGATTGAACACATGCAAAACATGAAAGCATAATCCAACTCAAAGGGAGGAGTATAGCAGGAGGAATAATTTGAGCTGTGTGCTTCTTTTCAATGATATATAGCTTGTTAAAAATGTCTTCTCTTACGTTATGGCATCAACAACATATTAGTTTAAGATTTTTGTCTTTTCATGCTAGGTCTTATGACATCTAATATAAAGGTGGTCTACACCAGGTAACGATATTCCTTTTTTTTTATCAGCAACAAAAACTTATTGATTAAAAAAGGAAAAGTCCATAACATTACACTATCACCAGCACAAGAAAACTATACTGTTTCCAGCTGCACCTTAAAATGACCCCTCGTATAGCTCACAATTCTTTTATCCTATAGGAGAAAAATAGGTTGAATGATAATTGAATCACAATCAGCTCCTGGTTGCACAAAAAAAAAAAAAAATGGAGAAAGTAGAGAGAAGAAAGAGATGAAATGAAATGTGTTAACGAAGAAAGAGATGAGATGAAATGTGTTAACTGAGAAACTTGGAGATATATGCCAAGGTGGGATATGATTGCCTCTTTTTTGGAATGGTGTCATGATCCCCTTCTCATACTCATTTATATTGCAATGAAATACGTGAAGTTTCTCTATAGTTACAATGGATACAATTGAATCTCATGTTATTTATCTCACCCGGTTACACAACATGGGAGTAGATGGCAATCTAATTTCTTGGATATTACCTATATAATGATGCTCTATTGTTGTACCACTATTCTTAGTCTTTCATGCCTGTGAGGAAGTGCATGTGTCAGATCCATACATGTATAATCATCTAAAGTTACTATGGTGCCCTTAATGTTCCTTGACGCTAGTTTTTTATTATTCTTTTGCACATGTAATTTGCAACTAGTTACTTAACCACAACCATGCACAGTGATCTTAGCCAAGGAGAAGGCAATTTCACATTTGGTAACTGGAGATAACAGTACACTAGGAAAGAAAGAAAATACCTTCACAGTTGAAAGAACAAGCATAGCATGTCTTGCTTGCCATTCTGTAAGATCTTGCCTAACATTTGAGACTGTTGGGACATCTGATGCTTGAGGTTCATCTGCAAAAATAAAATAATAGAAATAAAAATACAAGAATCAATCTCATTTACACAAAAAGAGAGAAAAACACACAAATCTAAAGCATGGCGATCACCATATCAGATCATCAAAATAAAGTAAATAGATAAGTAAATCCACTGAAATACACTGAACCGTGTCCAAGTCATACACTTCCATGGCCTCATTTTTCTAAAACTTACACTAGATTAACTACTACCATACACAGTCTTTACTCCATCTCAAATCTATCATCTACTAATCATCCCCTGCCAAGAAATCCACAGACCAAAACGAATACATTCCCAAATGTAGGTTGTCAATAAACAATAGGGATGTCCGTGTATGTCTCAATCTGACCATTTTGTTCGCCACTAGATGAACTCCAGACCTTCATAATTTTGGCTTGGTCATTCAAACTCAGTTGTCAAATTAGATCTGGCAGCAATTCAAGGAGGTAGTAAGTGTGAGAGGACAACATTGATCATGGGAGTAACAATAACCTTTTCTACTGAGATAGTATAGTTTTCTGAACAAAAAGCAAGCATCTGATGCAAGATTAATTAGATTGTGATTTAAAGTGCACCCAACAGAAGCCTAATTCCAATTGGAAGGAGAAAAAAAAAATCTTTCTGGCATCCTCACTACATCCATCAGATTCCGAGCACCAAAAAACCCTAAATATAATCAAAAGCAAAATGCAGCAACCAATCCCTACCATTCCCAACCAAGGAAAAGAAACCCCAAAATTTATAACCCCAGAATAGAATTAGCTACCATCCTGAACACCAACCAAATCCTAAAATTCAACCAAAACCAAAATGCAGCAACCAAAACCTACAAATCCCAACCCCCCACCAAAAAAAAAAAAAAAACCCTAAAAATCAACTCACACTCCAACCTAACCCCCAGTCAAAAGCAAAACATGCAGCAAGCACAAACCCCACAATTCCCAACCCAATATCCAAAACCCTAGAACCAAACCCAAATATACCTTCCAACGGAAAGTCCTGAAACGTGCTCATGGTGATTTCCTTCACGAACTCTCTCAGCTCGTCGGTGACCCCGAACTTCTCCAGATCCGGCTGTTGGGGATCGGGCGCAGGGTCCTTAGTCGGGATGGGTTGGACGGACGAGATCCCCTCGGCCAGAGTCTTGATTTGATCGGCGCGCTTGAGGGCCTCGACCTTGATGAGATCGGCTCGCTTGGTGGCTTCGGTGGCGATCTCTCTCGATTTCTTGGCGGTCTCGGAGACGATCTCGGCCGCTCCTTTGGTGATGACTTGGGAGCGTTTGGCTGCCTCTTTCGTGATCTCTTGGGATCTCTTTGCTGCTTCCTCTGCGAAGCTTCGAGCTCTCTGCCACAGATCCATGGCTGAGGAAGAAATGCAGAGGAGAATGAGAGGGAGAGATTGTAATTTGTACGAAGACAAGGAAGAGTCCTTGCTAATTGCTATTGAAAAGATTGGAGTTTTTGGCTTCACTGTCATGGACACGTGGCAGACAGGTGGGGGGCAGTGGCCCACTGTAAAAAGATGATTTGTTTGATTTGTTAGTATTGTTGAAATGATTTGTTGCTCTGTTGTTATTATTGGCATGTTTGCTGTTGGGTGGTTTAAGCCGTGTGGGACCCAATTTTGGGATGAAGCTTACCCTTTTCTCAAATTTGTGAATTGAAGTGCCAACTGGCTGAATTTTGAAATTTCAAATTTTATAATTTGATCCTTAATTTTTGTTTTCATGTGTCTCTAAATTTAAACCTTCACTTCAATTTATTTTATATAAGTAAATTATCCAAACAAGTTTAAAATTCTTAAAATTTATGACCGTGGACTATTTGGTATTTCTAAGTGTTGAAATCTGAAGTGCTGTTGAATTCTGTTATTTTTATAATCTTTTTTTCTTTTCTTTTATACTTGAATTTCTTTTTAAGAGTCTTAGAATTTCTGAATTTTATGAATTATGAGTGTCATAACTATAAGGATTTATAACTAGAATCTTACTCCATACTCAAATATGCATTATTTATATCTCAATTTCAGGTTAGAGTGCTCACCAGTATATATATATATATATATAAGTCAATACACATATGGGCCCCATTAATGACAAAATGTAGGACTCAATGTTGGGGCCCACATTCACAATTCAAGAAATCAAGAAGAAATTAAGCACAATCCATACAAACCACGACCATGTAAAACTAATCACATGTCATAATCCAAAGAGTGGGTGCCATGCGTGGAGTGCCAAAGACCAAACATTGAATTGGGCGTATGATATTCAGCAATCAAGCAATGAATTGGGTCAGCGGGCTTTACACATATCCAAAAACTCCTACATCTCTCTTCATACACCAATGTATATATACAACTATATCAAACCACACGAACATAATCTAAATTTAATACAATCATCCATACATACCATAGTTTTTCATATCCATCCACACAAATATTATGAAACATTTACGGTCATCTAAAAGTAAAAAAGTTTTCCTTGCATTCAACGTAAAAACAAGATAAGTAGTGATTATAAAAAAGAACAAAATAAGTAGTAATACATCCATCCATCTTAGGAGCTATTACCATTCATTTTCATCAAAATGCAAAAGAAATGAGTTTTCTTGTACTTTGTTGCTTGTCTTGGATTTATGCTTCTTGCTTGTTTTGATTGTGGCAGTTTGTTCTGATGGGGTGGGTGAATTTACACTAGTTTGAGGCAAGTTAGCCTCATCCACATCATCCAGTCTAGGTGGTTGGGACCCAAAACTATCATTGATGTTTTCGTCATTTCATTGTCCAATGCCATTTTTGGAGATAAAAATGCCATTTTTGGAGAATTTATCTGTCTCCTTTAAGTCCCAGTAAGGGCTATTTCACTTTCGACAATATCATCAGGCAATGAGATCATAAATTTTCTCATAAAACTTTATAGTGATATGCTTATACTTAGCCAACTTGTTATTTGCATGTATCAAGTATATTTAGTTAGAATACAATTCATTGAAGGGAAAAACATGATAAAATATTAGCTTACATGCAATTTTTATGCTAAATTTATCAGCTCCAAGTTTTCTTAGACTTCGTCTACGGTTGTTACCATCTTTAGGGGTCGTTTGTCGTTTACGCGTAGGATATGTAAATACAATTTACACATGTAAATGATGAATATTCAAATTTTAAGTATGTAATGTTTACACATGCATTTTTTACAACGTTTGTCTAATAATACTACTTTCGCATCATTTACACATGTGATTCATTTTTCTATGTTTGTTTCAATGATATGTGTATATGTATTAAATGATTTTGTAAATGATACTTATTAATCATTAAATTCTATTTTACTTTAATGATATGAAAATGAGACAAAAAAATGTCTAATTTATAGCAAAGTTTTCATTTGCATTTTAGATACTTAAAAAAGGAAAATATGTCTTTTAACATTAAATATACTTTTCAAAAATATACATTTCTATCAATGATCGCCTTAAAAATAAAATGCATTCCAACACGTTTGGTTAATGAAATATGAGTTTATATTCTAATGGTTAATATTAATCTTTTTATTAATTAATATTCAATTTAATATTATCTTAATTCATTATTCAATTTGCATAAAACTTAACCCATGCATCTCACCGGCTTTATGCCAATCTTAATCAATTATAGTAAAGTCCTTAAAATGAGTATTTTGTTTGTTAAGTTCAATCATATTAAAAGTGTCACAAATTTGTTATGGTTATATAAAATCGCATTTATACATGATTTTTGAATGATACCATAATGCTATATAAAATACATTTTTCCTTCTCTCTTACATTCATTTATACATGTTTAAATATTTTTAAAGTAATGCAATAATAAATAATTTTAGAAAACTCATTGAGATATTGGAATAAAACTAAAACAATAAGGTAATTATTCAAGTTAAAAGTTGATAGAAAAACCATTGAGATATTTATCTTACAGACTGTCTCTTAAAATTCTTACTATCAATACATTTTTTTTTGTCCTGCAGATTTTGTTCATTAAAAGTTTAAAAAGAGAAGATAGATAATCAAATTCTGAAATAATAAATCTATAGAGTACATAGATTTTATAAAGTTTTTTTTTTTTTTTTTTTTTGTATAACAAGGCAAGAGAGACAAATAGAGAGGTTACCTTCATAAAAGGGAGATGAGATGTAGGGAGGGTTTTCATTCATAGGTTTTATTATTATTTTTTAAATGCGTTGGAGGGGCTTTCGAACCCAAAACTTCTTTGATGGAAATGCTTCTTTTATTATTATTTTTTAAATACGTTAGAGGGGGTTTCAAACCCAAAACCTCTTTGATGGAAACTGCCCAAAACCAAACCGTCCGCCTCCAACGGGTATTCTTTGAAATCACATGTGGTTTGATATATTTTTTTCCCACCTGAACAGGTGATCAAATCTTGGTGTGAAAATGGGCTCATTTTCACACCATTTACACATCTGATTTACACACAAGATGCGTAAACACGTGTAGACAAACATGACTGATGCGTAAATATTACGCATATTCACTATTTACATACGTAAAAGGGTGTAGACAAACGACCCCTTAGTGTGTCGTCTCATCCGAATCTAGACATGCTAAGAAGTTGTTTCACTTTTGTGTATTGTGTACGCCAAAGTTTTGTACTTTTTCTTTGAATTACCTAAAGTGGGTTCCGGTCAAAAAAAATTTTCTTTTTACCTTTACATTGTTGGTCACTTTCTTAGGGCACATTTGTGTAAAGGTAAATTTAATGGAAAGATGAAATTGTCACATCAGCAAATTCTATGGTTTTTAAATACTTCAGAAATGGTTTTCCTCGGAAGTCAAAAATTCATGTTTGGTGCAAAAAAATCTTCCTCGGAGAATTGGTGCTAATGTTGTTGGTGCGGTTGCGGATTCCGTACAGAAGACCAGTGTTTACTGTTTGGTACAACCATTTTCTGTGAAAAAATAACATAACTCAGTTGTACTGTCATTTGTAAAGTAATAACTTTACCTTAATTGTTCCAAACTTAAAGGGTGACATATCTTCATGAAAAATTTTCCTTTTGAGCACCAATCACCCACCCTAAGCTCTAAGGCTGACATAATCGCCCGCCCTGAGCTCTAAGGGTGACATACTCCACTCTTGTTTCCTTGAATTTTCCATCAACCCATTCATCGTTTAGTAATGTTGTTGTGAGGCCCACAATTGGGACCATCATTGATCCTCATGCAAGCCCAAACTGGAAGTGGTAATTCAGCCTCATTCGTTGTAAGTTGGACCATCATTGATCCTCATTCGTTGTAAGTGGTAATTCAATAGGCCTCATTGAGCCTCATTCGTTGTATATGGGCCAAGTGCGCGGGGGGGGGGGCGCTGAGAAATAAAGATTTGAAATCTAAGGGGTCATTTGTCTTTTACGTGTCGAATATATAAATACAATTTACACATGTAAATGATGAATATTCAAATTTTGTATGTAACGTTTACACATGCGTTTCTTTTTACAATGTTTGTCTAATAGCACTATTTTCGCATCATTTACATATGTGATTTAGTTTTTCTATGTTTGTTTCAACGATGTTTCAATGATATATGTATTAAACGATTTTGTAAATGATACTTATTAATCATTAAATTATATTATACTATAATGATATGAAAAGGAGACAAAAAAAGTCTAATTTATATCAAAATTTTCATTTGTATTTTAGATCCTTATAAAAGAACATGTCTTTCAACATGAAATATACTTTTCAAAAATATACATTTCTATCAATGATCACCTTAAAAAAAATGCATTCCAACATGTTTGGTTAAGGAAATATGAGTTTATAATCTGATGGTTAAGAAAATAGGATTATTATTAATATTTTTATTAATTAATATTTAATTAGTTCAATATTATCTTAATTCATTATTCAATTTACATAAAACTTAACTCATGCATCTCACCTGTGAGGACCCGTCCCTAGACATACCTGGTGGGACCCAATTTGACCAAGTCAACCATAGGTTATCCTAATTACAGATGGGCTTCCCTTGGAGAATTATGAATTTAACCTTAGGATGACCCAACTACCCGTGGCCTGACCCATTACCCATTAATTAAGAGGGCACTTTAGTCAAACCCTACCCCACCTTAATCCCATGTGAGCCCCACCTCACTCATCTCACTCTCATCACACCCCCCATCTCATTTTCCCCTTTTTCCCCATTCCCTATTCTAGGTCACGATGGAGACCCTTTCCCCTCTCTTCTCATTCACTCCACACCAACACAACACAGCAGCCCCTCCATCTCCATTTCTCTCATTCCTCTCTTCCTCTCATCTCTCTCGTTTTCTCTCCCTCCCTCTCGGCTTGCTGCCTCTCGCCGCCGGACCACGCCGCCACGACGCCGGCCACCTCTCTTCTCCTTTCTCCATCCCCTCATCTCCCTCATCCATCTCTTCTTCTCCCAACCCTTGCCGCCCACTGCCGCCGGACTCCGAGCACGGCGCCATCGCCATCGCCGTGGATGATCTCCTCGATCACTGGCAGCCACTCCACCTCTCTTTTCCCCATTTTTTCCTTTCTTCTTTCTCTCTCTATTTCCCCCATTTCCCTTTCTCTGTTTCTCTCTTTCTTTCTCTATTCTTTCTCTTTCTTCTCCCCCTCACTCACTTCACTCACTGCCCACAAGACTGAGCACCCATCTCACCATTATCTCTCTCTCTTTTTAATTCTTTCTCTCTGTACTCCATTCTTTCTTTCTTTCTGTTTTCACCCTTTCCCTTACCCAATGAACCACCATCATCACCACTAATTTTATGGGCCACCAATCAAGTGGGCCCCACAACCTTCGATCATCACCATCATCTCCGCATGGACCCCACAAGCTTCTCATCTCCAATTTGCAAGCCACCACCCCATTCCCTTCATTGTTTGGTAAGCCCTTCTTCCCCTTAGGTTTGGATTAATAATTGGGTGTAGTAGTGTGTTTAGTAGCTTAGAGCTTCCCATTGATTTATGTTTTAATTTAGTTTTACTTTGCTAATTATTCCTTAGGTTTGATTTGTTGGGCTTTGAGCTAGTGCTTTTGGATTTGGGCATCTCCAACGAAAGGCAAGTAGACATGCTTAGATTCTTTAATTAAATTGATTAACATGCTTAGATTGGTAATTACTGTCTTTTATGGATGTTTGGCATGATTTCTGTATTGGGATGGTTGATTGGATGATAAGATGTATAGAATTGTTAGTCTAAGCTCTTTTTATGTGTATTTGGCCATTGATGGATGAGAATCCCCCATTTGGAAGATCAATGGCCCACTTGTGATGAGATCATGATATAGGAGATGTGTTTGATGTTTGGAAGTGTCTGGTGAATATTGGAATGAAAAGGGAGAAATCCAGGAATTACGGTACTTGCATCAGTATTCAGCTAGGCAGGCCGAACTCAGAGCAGGTTGGCCGAGCTCAGAGCCTAGTTGGCCGAGCTCAGAGCAGTTTGGCCGAGCTCAGAGCCTAGTTGGCCGAGCTCAGAGCAGGTTAGCCGAGCACAGTGCCTAGTTGGCCGAGCTCAATGCCTGGTTGGCCGAGCTCAGAGTAGGATGGCCGAGCTCAGTGTATACATTGACATTTCCCAGATTTGTACCCTTTTATGATTTGATCATGTGTGGGCCCCGTTGACCTTCCATTTGGACTATTTGGGATACGCTATACACGAGTCAAGGGCCGGGCTTAACCTTGACCCGTGTAGCCATCTAAGTAGGGTCTTGGGTTGTAAAACGGAACCTGATTCAAGGGTTATGGATGTCTTATGATGCTAAATACCTACAGGAGCACCAAGGATACTTAATAAGCATCTGGGACTCCGTGATCACTGTCTTAGGTGGAGTGGGACCTTGGACCTGAATAGAGGGGCAGCAATCATCGATGGATTTGGGATGTGTGGTATCTATGTTGATGAAACGGACACTAAGGCTGGCTGGTAGATCCGAACCTTGGATGTAGGCCTTGAGAGGTACTATAAATCAGGGCATTGCACTTAGGCTATGATCCATGATCACGGTCCGTATTGGATGAGATGTCAGGACATGGCACTTGAAGTCCTGACCGATAATATTGGGAACTTAACGATAGATACTAATAGACGGACTGTATATTGAGATAATACTAATTAAGCGTATAGAGAAGCGGAGTTTACAAGGGCATGCATTATTAACTGTTGAGAACCACAAGGATGGACTAGCTATACCCGAACTCCGTGCCTCGTACCCTTGACTATTATCATCTCATATTAAGGATAATAAGGCTATCTAGTTCGGAGTACCCCCACCTAGTGATCTGTAGATGTGTGGTTGTACGATTGGTCTGCCGAGGGTTATGATGCCGGCATGGACATTGATATAGATTAGTCTGCCGAGGGTTATGATGCCGGCATGGACATTGATATTGTGATGTGATTGACACAGTAGGTACCAGGTGTGGGTGGGGTACTGAGACCGCCGGCGTTCGGACCGGGTGTATGGATGGACGGTGATATTGATCTAGCACGTAAGTCCAATGACTGGGACTTGGCCGTGGCTATGGATATTGTTGGTTGAGATAGCACATAAGACCAATGGCTGTGACTTGGCTGTGGCTATGGACATTGATGGATTCTTGTACGCTCTTATTCGACGTGACGACAACTGTGGGTGGCTATGACCCCCATGGTTGGTGTCAATCGACAGTTGTTGGGACGATGACGATGGGCTGGCTCTGACCCCCACGTCCTTTGTACTTCAACTGTGGACGTACCTTTGTGTGCTTCTATGTATGTATATTGGATGTATGAATATTATATATTATGGATATCATTGTTTATTGCCTTTAACTGCCGCCGTTGATATGGTTGGATCTGGATGCGATGGATACGACTATGGTAATGTCACTTCCTCTGTTTACTTCTGCTACTGATGACTCTGATGTGCTTGTGTGGTTTATCTGATGTTTTGATGGCTTCTCTTATCTACTTGTTAGGTTGTATCAAACATCTGTTATATCAATATCTCGATTTTCGTTTATGCACTACACTCTACACCGTTTTCTGTTGCACTCTGATATTCTATATTATTATCGAGATACTAATCATGCAGGTACAGCTGGGATCAGGTATGGTCCTCTTTCCTATCTAATTATATAATGTATTGCCATCTAAACATGCCTATTTGCCTGGCTCATCGAGCCTGACCCAATCCTTGGTGTTTTCAGGTATCTTCTCTTCCGCTTTCTTGATTGGTGGTTTGTTTGGCGACTGATCCGTTGCCGCAGGGTTCAGAGAATGATGCATTTGGTGCATCGTAGGGCGTCTATCATATAGATCTCTATTCTTTCCTTTTCTTGTAGCTGGCCGTGTTGGCCTAGGACTGAATAGTTAGTTTAATTATGGAAAGTACCTTGTAATCTTTTAAAGTGAAACAAAATTTTAGGGCCTTGTCCATTTACCTGCTCATATGAGATTCACACTTGATTATATTATTGGATTTTCCGCATCTCTTAGGTACTTTCTCGTAGCGCCCCGAGATTCGAGGCGCCCGGATTTTGGGGCGTTACATCACCGGCTTTATGCTAATATTAATTAATTATAGAAATAGATTTTATAAAAAAAAATTAGTATAGCAAGGCTTACCTTCATAAAAGGGGAATGAGATGAGGGAGGGTTTTCATTCATAGGTTTCATCGGTCTTAACGCATCTTTTATTATTATTTTGTAAATGCGTTGGAAGGGGTTTCGAACTCAGAACCTCTTTGATGGAAATGCCTCTTTTTATTATTATTTTTCTAAATGCGTTGGAGGGGGTTTCGAACCTAGAACCTCTTTGACGGAAATTGCCCCAAAACCAAACCGTTCGCCTCCAACGGGTATTCTTTGAAATCATATGTGGCTTGGTATTCTCTTTTCCCACCTGAAAAGGTGTTCAAGTTTTGGTGTAAAAATGAGTCATTTTCACACCATTTACACATCTGATTTACACACAAGATGCGTAAATACTTGTAGACAAATATGACTGATGCGTAAATATTATGTATATTTACCATTTATATATGTAAGTAGACAAACGACCCCTAAGACGGACCTGAGAAATAAAGATTTGAAATCTAATAGAACCTAGGTCTTGAAATTCAATATCTAGGACGGGGTGGAGAAGAGAGGGGGGAATAAAAAGGTGGCCAGGCGGGGTGGGATGGCTACGCGTGGTGGCTGGTAGCAGGGGAGAGAGAGAGAGGTTGGCTGGCAGCAGGGAAGAAAGAGGTTGGACTGGGAGGAGATATAGAGAGGGGAAGAGAAAGGTTGTGGCATGGCTGCAAGCACATGGTGGAGAGGAGAGAGGGGGAAGATAGAGGTGGTTAGGCAGGGTGGGGTGCGGGGCGTGGTGGCTGGATGGAGGGGTGTTGTTGCTGGGACGAGGTGGATAAGAGAGAAGGGGAAGAAAGATGTGGCCAGGTGGGGTGGGTTGGTTGCGCGTGGTGGCTGGTAGCAAGGGAGAGAGAGAGAGGTTGGCTGGCAATAGGGAAGAAAGAGGTTGGGCTAGGAAGAGAATAGAGAGGGAGAGAGAGAGAGAGAGGTTGGGGCATAGCTGCAAGCATAGGGCGAAGAAGAGAGACAAAGGGAAATGGGGGTTTACCTGTAGGGGGCGATGGCTGCCGTTCACAAGGAAGCTCTCGTCGATGAAGGAGAAGAGAGCACTAGGGACTAGGTTTTTGGATGGGAAATGGGTAGTAAAAGAAGTTTAAAAGCGCACCCCCCCCCCCCAACCCCCACCCCCACCCCGTGCGTATAGGAAGTCTATTTCCATGGTGAGGAAGGAAAAAGCTGAGTTGGCAAAATAGTGATTCCATGGAAAAATACTGCACCAAACACATGAAAAGTAGGTTTTCTGCGTAAAACCGCCTCCTTTTCCATGAAAATGGGCTACTATACAAACATGCCATTATTGTTGCTGCTCATAATCACTCCACATTTGCTCAGCTATTGAGTCTCGAATGCTTCTCAGGTATCTCTAATGAAATTTGGGATTGTTTTTTAATTTTTGTGGCCAGTTAGTGATGAGATTAAGGCGTTATGCATGAAGAGGTTTCCAAGATACTAGGATGAAATGATGGGGATTGCAGAAGGGAGTGGTGTTTCTTTTCTTCATGTAATCTAACTCATCTAACCAAAGAATCACAATGGGTCGAGTCTGGTATGGGTTAGGTAAACCATTCGAACCTACATAAGGCCATATGTAAAAACTTGTATGGCTATAAGATGAGGCTTAAATTTATTGGACATCTTACAAAAGAATTCTATAGCATGGTAAAATTCCAGGTGGGGATACTTACTTGTAGTTTAAGGGCACGTTTGTGTAGCCCACCCCCACTCCAACCGGCCACACTCTCTCCTAGACAAGTACAACCCAAGACAAGAGAAGATATTGGTAACATTTGAGGTTGGGCCATGTCAGGAAGCCTACCAGATGGGTTTTCAGATAGGAGAGAGATTTTCTACTCTAATAAGGAGTAGGGTAGCCACATACCTCATCCTCTAACACCAACTCCTCCCTTTTGCCTACACTACACAATGTCAGACTCTCATTCAACAGCTTTCCTCTTCCAATAGGTTTGACTTCACTCTTCTTTTAGCTTTCAATGCTTAATACTATTGAGGTCATGATTAGTGATGAGATTAAGGCGTTATGTAGGAAGAGGTTTCCAAGCAATGCTTAATACTATTGAGGTCATGATTAGTGATGAGATTAAGGGCCTGTTTCTTTGTAAGAATTCTTGGAATTCATGTCTGTTGAATTTTGTAGAATTTGAGAAGCTGGAATTTTGAAATGCTACAAATTCTAGCATTCCTAAATTCTCCGTTTCTTTTATACCTAGAATTTCTGCCTGAGAATCTCTGCACATTGCAATGATCTTCATCTCAGTTCTGTCCAAAGAGGATGGATACATGAATTCTGGGGTTTATTCGGTCTCGATGTAGGAGGAGATGGATTTCTTGTACAAGCATTGAGGAGGATGGTATGGTTTTGAAAGATGTCAGATGAAAATGAAATTGAGAATAGATCAAAAGAAAGGTGTAGATTTGGGAGGTTTTGGGTTTCATGGAACCAGATATATGAAAGGAGTGGAAAGAAAGAAGATAACCAGATCAGATCTGATTTTTTTTTAGAGGTGCAGCGAAGAAGATGACCTTCCACCGTCAGAGAGAGCCGGAGTTCTAAGGAAGCCTCCCGGAATGCCAGAATTTATAAATGCTGGAGCAAGGGCTAGCATTTGGGAATTCCACTTTTTTGGAATTCCAAAATACTATTTGCCTCAAATGCTGCGAATTCTAGTAAATGAACATAGAATTTCTGACTGGAATTCAGGAATTCACAGACAGCCTGAATTCCTGTCAGAAATGCTTGGAAAGAAACAGGCCCTAAGGCGTTATGTAGGAAGAGGTTTCCAAGATATTAGGATGAAATGCTGGGGATTGCAGAAGAGAGTGGTGTTTCTTTTCTTCATGTAATCTAACTCATCTAACCTAAGAATTGCAATGGGTCGAGTCTAGTATGGGTTGGGTAAACCATCCAAACCTACATAGGGCCATATGTAAAACCCATATGGCTATAAGATGAGGCGTAAAGTTTATTGGACATCTTACAAAAGAATTCTATAACATGTAATATTCTAGAGGGGATACTTACTTGTAGTTTAAAGGAAGGAACTTGTTTTGGGAGGTAGGTGGGTGGGTGGGAAGGGTTTAAATAACTGTTGGTAGGACCCTAAAGTTCAACTTATAGTTGATGTAATTCATTTATGTTTTAAATCCAACGGTTTATATTAGTCCAATTAGGATCAAATTTAGTGGAGTGCCAATACATTGAGTGAAGGTGTATGTGGGTGTTTACACTTATTGTAGGCGGACAGTGGACCACATGGATGCATACTCAGTTAAGGGGTTGGGTATAGATTGATGAAAAGATCTCATTGACACTTACATCTTTGCAGAAAACAGCACCAATTAGATATCCTAACCTATTGATCTTTGGCCCTCAAACCCTATTAGTTTTTAAGGCATTCAAGTTTTAAATCTTTCAAAATAATAGTGAGTACTAACTAGAAGTATGTCAAATTGGGATGAGTTTCAATTAATTGGCTAAGAGGGGAGGTTTAATGGATCATAGGTGAGCCAAGTTGAAAGAAAATATAAGGTTCACACCATCCACTAAATACAAATAAATAGAGTTCAGTCACTTACATTCGGCACATTACTGTGGCCATTAGCTTCTAGTAGATCTCGCAAAATGAGATCCCGACCAATGTTGCCCTCTGCAATCTCCTCTTCCAATGGGGGTAGAGAATCCATTGTAAATGCCTTAACAAATAATATCTATTCATATCTATCTATGGTTTTATGATGCGTTCAGTTGAATTGTGAAAGCTATTTTAATAAAGTGTAAATGAGACAATTGTATTTGCCTTCTAACAATGAAGGAATCAGTCCCTAATTGAACTACAAAAGTTTTTAATTGCAAACAGAGTCTAATCCCATTTCTAAAAGGAAAAGGGAAGACTTGATTTCACAACTTGATATTCCTCTTTATTTTAGTAGTACCAAGTCATAGTAATATAGCTCAGTTGCACATTCAACTACACTCTAGCGAAATTGAGTAGAGCAGAGATATCACCAGCCCATGACTGTTGAACCCAAATGCACAGCTTGGAAGCTCTTCTGCATATGTATTAGCAGTAATGAAAGTCCATTTAACAAGGACGCCTTGATCAAATTGCTGCAAAACCAAAGAAATATGTCTTAAGGCTTAATAATCATTTTGTATGCTAAGTTTATATGTTATTAGCCAAGGCAGAGATCATGAATTGGATCATTACACGTGGTTAATCAATGCAATATTTACATTCTCATTGTGTACTGCTATTGCCATTGTATCATTTACAACGAGAACATCAGAACAGTCATCTGAGGTGGTTTTACCCATCGACAACTTTGTCTTTGGAAGAAATGAGAGAATCTCCTTTCTAAAATTCAACAACAGTAATTACCATCCGAACCAACAAGTTACTCTCAGGCCTCAAAAAATACAAAATGGAGGACAGCAATGGGTGAGGAGTTTGATGCTCTTCAATATAATGGAACTTGGACTCTTACTCCTCGTCACACTCATAAAATGGTTGTTCGTAACAAATGGGTTTACAAGCGCAAACAAAAGTCGGAATGAACCATTGATCGGTACAAGGCTAGACTTGTTGCTAAAGGGTTTGATCAAGAAGAGGGTGTGGACTATACAAAAACTTTTAGCCTAGTTGTCAAACCAACTTCGGTTCGTCTCATTTTGGCAATTGTTGTTCATATTAATTGGCCCATTTGGCAATTGGATGTCTCAAATGCTTTTCTTCATGGAATTCTTGAAGATGAAGTTTATATGGAGCAACCGTAAGGTTTCATTGATACCATTCATCCGGAATATGTATGTCGGCTCAATAAAGCTATTTATGGTTTGAAACAAGTTCTGTGTGCCTGGTTCAGTCGCTTGTCATCATTCTTGGTTGAATTGGGGTTTATTGAATCTCAAGTTGATTATTCTCTCTTTACATTTCATGATACGAATGTCATCTTCATGATACTCACATATGTTGATGACATCATTATCACCGGACATAAACCTGGAGTAATAACGGTTCTAATTACTCGATTAACAAGGGAGTTAATTTGCAATGAAAGACTTAGGTCCTTTGAGATACTTTGTTGGCATTGAAGCATACCGTGACCCTTCCGGTTTATATCTTCTTCAATCAAAATATACTGCAGATTTGCTACACAAAGCAAAAATGGTTGGTGCTAGACCATATTCAGCTCCGACTACCTCTGGAAGTCAATTATCTCATTTTGATGGAGATCCCTTGGAAGATGGCACAGAATATAGGCAAATTGTGGGTACTCTTCAATACCTCACACTTACTCGACCTGACATAGCCTTTCCGATCAATCAAATTTGTCAATTTATGCATTCTCCATCCATGGAACATTGGAAAGCTGTCAAGAGAATTCTTCGATATCTCAAGGGTAGCATTGATTATGGATTGTTCTTTGGCAAAGGATCTCTTAATTTAAATGCCTATGGTGACGCTGATTGGGCAGGAAGACTTGATGATTGCCGCTCCACAGGTGGGTTTGGTGTTTTTCTTAGCCCATGTCTAGTCTCATGGGGTGCAAAGAAACGATCGAGTACTGAGGCGGAATATCGATCGATGGCCACTACAACTGTTGAGTTATATTGGTTGTGGATGTTGCTCAAAGATCTCCACCTTTATATTAAGTGTAAGACCCCGACCCGAGAGACCACAATTAGTATTATTTAAGTTGTGTTTTAGCTCTAAGTGTGATTAGCGGGTTTTGACTAAGTTTTGGGTTAGAATAGCTTTTATATAGCTTTGGGGAATTTTGAGAGCCTTCTTGATTTAGTAGAATCCTTTGGGGGTTCCTTTAGTGACTTTGCGTGAACTTGGGGGATTATTCGAGATTTCATGAATTCATGTGTTAACCCCCATTTGACTCATCTCGTTAATCTCTACAACTTTCATGTTGATTCCGTCCCCGTTCGAGACCTCGAAACCCGACTTTTCCAACTTTTTGAGGGCAAAACCGTCTTTTTACACTAAATCTGGACACCATTTTCGATGTCACCAAGACCCGCAAAACATATACGTTTTGAAAACTAAAGATTTCAACGATCAACTTTCCTTTCTTCGTCGAATTCATCCGAGGTCCCGAAAACCATGTTTTTAGCCTAACAACAGTTTTAAGTTGTGGGACCTACCCTCATTTTCTATATATAGTGAACTCCTTCTTCTCATTTCCCTTTCTTGCTCATTTTTCATTATGGAAGAAGAGGTTCCAGCTGCCCTAGGGTTTCCCTTTATCTTCTTGCTTCTTCACCTCAAATCAACACCAATCTCTTGCCAAGACTAAGGATGGCCTTCATCATCTTCTCCCTCTCCATGAGAGCTCGCCATTGACACCATTGGGAGAGGAATCCATCACCATTAGAGCTTCCTTTGAGCTAGCCTTACCTCTTTGAAGAGCTTCCAAGTAAGATATTCCTCCAATCTTCTAGTGATATGTTCTCCTAGCCCTAGAGAAGCTTCATCTTTGTTATTGCAAACTTTCTCCTTCTCTTGCTTGGTTTTGACCATCTAGGGTTTCTTATTGGGTCCTAATTGGGGGTTTTTGTGTAGATTGTTATTTATGGCCTTAGAGAGGTGATTAGAGTTGATTTGGTTAGCTTGGACCCAAGGCAAGTGGATGATTTGATATTTTGAATGTTAAAATGTGTTATGAAAAATGTGGGTTTCATTATTTTCTTCATTCATGCCTTTTCTTATGACTTTCATTTAATTTGAAATGTGCATATTGATAAGTCATCTTCCTCTCTTGATAGTGTTTTTGAAATGTATGAATGTGGTTTATGCTATATGTAGATTTTTATGAATGATGGACCTTTCTCCCTTGTGGTTGAATGTGGATGGAATGGAAGAGATTTGATGTAATAAGAGGGAGGTTTGCATGATGAATTATATGGGGTTTAGAGGAGGTTTTGGAGTCCTCAAATAAGTGTAGAAAGGGTGCTAAAAAATGTATAAAAAGAGAAGAAGGAAGAAGAGCCGAACTGCTTATTAGAATCAGATTCTGTGACAGTTCACTCGAGCGAGCATGACACTTCGCTCGAGCGAACCTCTCACAGAGAGCAGTTCGCCCGGGCAGTCCTGGGATCACTCAAGTAGACCCCGGATAGAGAGCAGTTCGCTCGAGCGAATCCCTCACGGAGAGCTTTTGGCTCGAGCGCACTTCCAGTTCGCTCAAGCCAACAGCCTGTCAGGCCTAGGTCAATTCTTGAGAACTTGAAACATTATTCTAAGGCTTGGGGAGGTTTTGTTTAAAGCCTCAATGCAATGGAGGGACTTAAGAAGTGTTGTATGGAGCCTGATTGAGGAAGAAATCACATCACGAAGATTCGTTAAGGGTTTTTGGGCTTGTCAATGTGCATAGGGAACCAGAATGTCTTAAATTCTAATGGAGTACCAAGTTTGTATCAAATCCGGCGTACGGGACCCTGGACCCTCAACGATTGGCCCGAGAAACTTATAGAAATCCATTTACGCTTTATTTTACCCAAATTTCACTTGTACTCCTCAAAATTTCAAGTCTTATGACTAATCATGGCCCGGAAATACTGAAATCATGTTTTTAGCATATTGTTAGCCCGTTTATGCCTGTCCCGATACAAATATGTTATTTTGTGTCTATGGGCACCCCGTCTCGCTTATATATGTACTTGTCTCGATTTCTTGCATGTGACCTATGAGTCGGCAACACTAAGCTTGGACGACCTTGTCGGTTTGATCCACCGACTTGGAGGTCCCCCTCCCGTCCCGCCAGCTGCAGTTTGGATCCCATCCAGTCCCAATACCCGGTTCGCTACCGTGGTCCCGTATAGTTATATATATATTATATTTGATCGTTGACTCTCTTCACCTCGTGTGACTGAGGTCAACGTCCCGATGTACTTTCATCACTTTAGTGAGAGATGATTTAGCTTTGCGTGGTTGCCATCTTGCTAGTTCTTGATTCGTTGGTACCTTTACATGTTTTATAATGCATGTGTCCTTTCTAATAAATGATGCATTCTCTTTTACGAAATTCATTGTTTATATAGGTTTCAATGTTTTCCTATGTATCATTTAGAGGTGTACAACGGGTCGAACCCGAGGGTTTCAGGTCAAACCCGACCCGACCACATTTTATGTGGGTGAAAACCCACCCGAACCCAACCCGTTTGGGTCAGACGGGTCAAACGGGTCACGGGTCAGTGGGTCACGGGTCGGGTTCAGGTAAAAAAAAAAAGTAAAAAAAATTGTAAAAAAAATATGATTTGATTAAAAAGGATACAAAATTGTTGTGGTTCTCAATGGCCTCCATGATGGGAATTTGGGTATTTGATACAATGAGCAAAGCTTTCGCTGCCTAAACAGTTTAGAGAATTTTAACAAACCTAGTTATGGGTCACATCCTCTCACATAAATATTTGAAGAATAAGTGTTCGTGGACTATATCTTGAACTTTGAAGAGTTCTGACTCTTCTGAGTTCTGACTTCTGATTCATCCTTTTGGAAGACATTGGAGTGATGGACTGATGGTTGTTATATGAAAGGATTGAAAGTCCTTTACTATTCCTTATCAGACCCAAAGATTGGACTTCAGTTCTTAGTGACTAGAGGCCACTAAACTCATATCAAAATATTTGTATGTAATTTAGTTATGCAAATATAAATTAAATTGGTCAGCATTATAGAAATAAGGATAAAAAATTTAATTAGAGTATTTTTTAGGATCATATACATATCTCATCCTTCATTTGTAAGGCCTAAATTAAAGTGGTCGACCTTTATCATTTGTAACTACAATATTACATGGCAGGCGTGCAATAATATTTGATTTTCACTAAGCCTGTGACATGTAGCAATTCTCTAAATAATTAAGTTCATGCCATGCATGGATCACAGCTGGTTAAGCACATGCATCTGTGTGTGAGAGTATTGGGGGAGGAGGTAACATTGCTTCAAATTAGAGTACAATCCAATCCAATCCAATCTTATAAATGACTTCAATCAATCCAAGATAAACCAGTAATAGAACCAAAGCTTCTCCACAGACATCAAACGTATGTTCATTTTCTCCAAAATTTCACACGCAAATTGGAAACCCCTCCACCAGCATCAACATATGATCAAAATTCCCCTAATTTTACCATACAATCATGATTCTACTACTAAATAAATCCATCACCTATAACATTCTCAACATCAACACAAATTCTTTTTTCATTAAATATCAAGGCTCTGACATCAACTAAATAAGAACATCATCTGATCAATATTATCATTCACAAGCAACATCAACACAAGCATTCAGATTCAGTACCAACATCACCATTCTTACTCAACATTAACAAATATTCATTACCTTCAACATCACCATGCTCATGCTCACCATGAGCAAGGCCAACAACACTTATGTAGCAACTAGCAACCATTCAACATGAAATAAATATGAACATGGGACAAAAAGAAATCCAACATGATCATTCAACATCAACTTCATCATTCAACATTGAACATAAATCAACTTTATCAACAACAGGATTGGAGTGACTTCAGAAATGGTTTGTCATCAAATGCATGCATATTTGAAGCGTTACCTTCAACAAGTGAGTCGGAGTTGTCTTTTGATTTACTTGGAATAACTACATAAATCTTGATAGTGCCCTTGAAATGTAAACATGCAAGGCATAATTAATGAATCAATTAAAAAGAATAAAATATACTATTACTACAACTACTAGTACTAAATCAACATTTCTTATTAGATCTTATTTCCAAGGAGGCTGATCATCCAACAACTCCTGAAAAACAAATATACTACTACTACAACTACTAGTACTAGCAGGTTACACAAACATGGAACACAAGAACAATCATCCTAATGCACTTGCTCTTGATGATGTTGTTGTTGTTGTGACCGTGGGACCTTCAATAACTGAGTCAAAAATAAAGAAAGATCAAATTTAAATTTAGTAAGTAAAAACTCAAATAAGGCTAACATAGAATTAATTCGAATGTAGTTAGTAAAAAATGAAAGATCAGTACCATCAATGGCTGCCGCCTCTATCATTTCAGCTGTATCGTCATCAACAATGACCTCCTCATTGTCGATAGTAGATACATTATTCAACCAACTTTGTGTACAAAGTAAAGCTTCAACAGTTGTTGGTCGCAAAGAATTATGACGATCTGTAATCACACGACCTCCAGTGCTGAAAGCACTTTCTGAGGCAACACTTGAGCTGAGACTCCAAATAAATCACGTGCCATCGAAGCAAGAATTGGATATCTTGCATCGTTAACTTTCCACCAAGTCAATACATCCCAATCTATTATTGGTTTCTGCCGGGCTTCTACCAAATACATATCCAATTCTGACTCAGCACTCGAATTTGGATCGTCATACCCCTCACAAACAATGTCAAATAGACCTAAGAAATCAGCCTCTTCGCCGCTAGACTGGGGAGCATTGCCTCGAGATGTACTTGTCACCAAAGGCGCACCTAAAGCTATAGAATACTCCTCAAACATTTTTCTTAATAAGGCTTTAGTCTTTCCATATAAATCTTAAGCAACCCCATCATCAGTAAAAGCTTGCATCAATCCCTTTTTCACAACCTCTAATTTGCTCCTAGGATCAAGCACCAATGACACGTACACAAACAAGTTCACTTTGTTTAAGTTTCCAAAGTACTCATCATATTTGACCATCATTTCAGTTGCAATTTCATTTACCAAAGTTTTCGGATTTTTGGTTGGCATTCCTCAATAGATTTCGAATTTTACAAAATTGACCGAAGTATTGATTGATGGTGACATATGAAGTCCCACATAAAAGAGAGGTAGCAGTGAAAAAGGGCTTAAGGAATGGAGTTAATTTCTTGCCTTCTCCCAATCATCAAATCCAGGAGAACTGAGAACAGTACTACTCTCAAAGGCCCTTCTATAACCCGCATCATCATCAAACAATCGATCAAATGCCTTATTGTACTTTTCAACTGCCTCCAACATCAAATAAGTAGAATTCCAACGTGTTGGAACATCACAGCGCAAACCTTGAGAACACTGGATGCCAACAACTTCCACACACTCCAAATTTTTTTTGTGTCTTTTAGGAGACGATCTCACATACTTAACTGCAGTTTTAATCCTTTTAATGGATGGATCACTCTTCTGTAGACCGTACTTCACCAAAATACTCAATACATGACCGAAGCATCTAACATGAATATATTCACCACCCAACACATGGTTAGTTTCATATTTTTTTATCCAATCAACAGCAACATCATTTCCTCTAGCATTGTCAAGAGTGAAGCACATTATCTACTCTAGGCCCCAATCCTTAAAAACTTGCTCAAGTTGCTTCCCAATGCTCTCACCTCTATAATCTTCAATGACTCTAAAACCAATGATTCTCTTATGCATCTCCCAACTTCTATCAATAAAATGCGCCATCACACACATGTAATTTACATTGTTGGAAGAGGTCCACGAATCGGTGGTGATACTTACGCTGCCAACATTGCCTTTAAAGGCTGCTTTCAATTTATCCTTCTCTGCACAGTACAACTTGAACACATCTCTAGCAATAGTGATTCGAGATGGGAACTTGGAATCTCGGTTCACAAGTTCTCATCAAATCTTTGAACTTTGCACTCTCAACCACACGAAATGACTTCTCATCGCACACTATCCATTCCACCAACTTCTGCCGAATTAAATTTGCATCATATTTTTGACGCTTCATTTCATTTTGAACATTCCCTTCATTCCCTCCAATATAAGAGATAGTATAATCGTCCATAGGACCTTCTTGTCCTGGCCTATTCTTACAGGTTTTCATATGGCGTCTCATATTAGATGTGCCATGTTTACCACCTTCAACTTGGTACGTAACCGAACAGTAGTTGCATTTGGCACATTTTACTTCCCCTTCTTTCCTCTGTAATTCAGTGAAGACAGTCCACACAATTGATTTTTTTCCCCTCTTAAGTTTACTGATAGTGGAGGAAGTAAGACCTTCATTTCGACTTTCCTGAGCATCCCCTACCTACCTCTACAATCTCTTCTATAGAATTAGAACTATCGCTTGAACCAACACCCGTATTAGTATCACCAATTGATGGTACTTCTTCCACAGTGGCAGCCTTTCGCTTAGACATCTATAAAATTTTGTGAAAAAAATTATAACAGAAAGAAGGCATTGAGGTGGATGGATGGGATACTAATAGGAATTTAAAATTTATAGGAAATTCAGATATTACAGGAAATTAAAAATTAAAATAATAATAAGTACAAATACAAATTATGCATCTAAATTACCACCTATAGGCTACAGCCCTGCATTTCTAGGAGTCCTGTGTTTTTTTTGTTTTTTTTTAGTCACGAGCCTTTAACTCAGATTCGCATATTATGGAGGGCAGGGATTGAATCCGCAATAGAAGAGAATGAGAGCAGGAAAAAAAAATCCAATCCAACCCCTACTCTAAACCTTTTAAGTCCATCCTCCAATTTGTCTTCCTAAATCTTTTCTTCTCTCTTTTTATTTTTTTTAAGCATAAGTGAAATGTTGGATCTTCTGAATCACTTTCTAAGCTTCTTTTAGGCTACCAGGTAAACAAAGATAACCAGGTGGCACATGAGGTTGCAGATTCTATTCATGTTACCATTCAAATAAAAAAAGAACGAAACAAACCCCAAAAAAAGGACGAAGACCATTCTGCAAAAAACTCCATGTTTAGACTGAACCAAGCTGAAATTCTACACTGAATCTCTGAACTATCGTGTATGTTTACCATTTTGGTATTAACAAATAGACAGTTATTGCAGACAGATCTCACTAAACATTAACCAACAAAACTAGAAGAAATCGTGTCACAGAACTCATTTGAAAATTCGACGCAGCTCCAAGTGCTAATAACCAACAGAACTAAAAAATAAATCTTTTTAATAGAACCCATTTAAAAATCACCACTTACCAGATTTTAGAAGAATGGAGAAGGAGAGCCAATTTCTTTCTTGCTGATGCAGGTGCAGCCGACGGCCCGACGCTGATAAGATAAGATGAGAAGCTCATAAGCACCAATTTACAGTGAGGAATGAGAGGGAGAGAGAGGAAAGTAAGAGAGAGATACAAGAAAGAAAGAGAAATAGAGAAGGGAGGAAGAAACAGGGAAGGAAAAGAAGAAATAGAGAAAGGGAGAGAAAGAAATGGTGAGAATAGATGGATCCGGCGGTGGCCGACAGTGGAGCAGGTGGGTTCGGCGGTGACGGTGATGGCATTGGGACGGTGGGGGCCGTGGGGCAGTGAGTGAGGTGAGGTGAGTAGGTGACAGGTGAGGGAGTGGAGAAGAGAAAAGGGGGGGGGGGGAGAGAGAGAGAGATGGGGCGGCAGTTAGCACCGCTGGGAAGACCGGAAGAGGGGGATTTTGGAGAGAGATCAGAGATCAGAGATCAGAGATGATAGATGATGATGAGTGGAGATTGGAGAAGGCCGAAGGGAGATGGCAAGCAATGTTTAGGTAGGGCAGATGACCGAGATGAGAGATGAATGAGGGAGTTTTGGCGTTTAGTGCGGATGGGGGTTTTTAAAGTTTAAATTTTTTTATTTTTACCAGGTTCACGGGTCACCCGGTAACCTAACCCATTTGACCCGTTAACCGGTACCGACGGTCACGGGTCGGGTCAGGTCGGGTCGAGTACCAGAAATCTGCTACCATGACCCACCCATTGACCCACGGGTCGGGTCGGGTCACTGTTAATTTTGTACACCTCTAGTATCATTGCTTTACTTTATTGTTATATCTTTTCACCCACCTACCAGACCGTCGTGTCTGACCCATTCTTTGGTACCCAGGTCCAGACCCTGTTGCCTTTGAGGAGGAGCCAGAGGCGACGGCTGGCGAGCCGCATAGCGTAGTTGAATGGTAAGCTGACGATGTCGTGTAGGCATTCGTTCAAGCTTTGAGTACAACACATTTTTGGAATTGGGAATGTTTCTTTTGGGAGATTCTTTTGGATGTACTGGCCTTTATTGGCCATTATTTTTGGGGCAATTAATTAACTGATCTTTTGTATGAACTCTAACCTCATATTCTTGGGAAATGTTAACGATCATTGCTCACTCTAACACTTTGCTATTTATACTTGTGCAATCAGTCGTGTTTATGGAACTAAATATTATATTTGATTTGCTACACGCTTCCGCATTCCAAATGTATGTGAAAGATTTATATGTGAAATCCTCACCGCGGAACCCTGTGGGAAATCACGTGCACGGACGAAATATTCTTCTTAAATCCGTATACGTATTAGCCAATCAAAGAGATGCACGTGGCATGACATCATTAGTCCGCACTTGGGATCCCAGATTAGGCCTTTAACCGGGTTCGGGGTCGCGGCATTAAGTCTCCTCCAATCCTTTGGTGTGACAATGTGGGTGCACTATCTTTAGCATCAAGTCCAGCATTCCATGCCTGCACCAAACACATAGAAGGTGACTATCACTTTGTGCGCGAAAAGGTTGTGCGCAAAGAGATTGTTGTCAAGTATATTTCTACAATAGATCAACTGGCTGAAATTTTCACAAAATGTCTTATTGCATCTTGATTTCTCAAGCTAAGAGACAAGCTCATGGTTCGTCAGCTCCCCACTCACTTGAGGGGGCATAATAACCGATCCATATCTCAGCCAGCCCATTCTCAGATTTGTGGGGATCCTCAACGAACTCATTTGAGATCATCAGTCAACTCATTCCTACAAGATCAGTTAATTCAAGAGATAAGATCTATTGAAGCTCATCTGTCAAAAATCTAGATTTATCTCTCTGTATATTTTCTTTCCTAAAATAGGAAAATCTTGTATTCTGTCACTCCTTGATTGAAAGAGTAAACTTGTAAACTTTATACTACATATACAATACATACCTCACAGCTATTGTAAGGCCTGTGAATCATTTCAATATCTGTATGCAATTTTTCATCAATGAGATGAAGCAAGTAAATTATGACTAGCAACTATTTTTGCACTCTCTTTGACATTAATGGGTCACATAGGTAATTAGCTACAATTAGAGATAATGTTCATATGTTATTTATAGCCCTCTTGGTTCTGCCCTAGACTTACAGCCCTAATGTGGACATTGACAATTAGCGTATATGCAGAAAAATAAATCTTCAATGGGGTAAAAAATCACAAAGATTGGGAGATTGGGAGATATCACGGTACAACTCCAACACTCAAGATCTCAAATGGGTCATCTTAGAATTTGATTTTTAGACCGCAACAAAGAGAAAGAAGGTGGGTTTCTGCTTTCTCTACACTCCCAGATAATTTCTATGAATGTTTTTCTCTATTGCCTTGCTATTTTGATCCCTTATTCTTGAGATGGTTTGGAGATAGAGATGGATAACGATGCCTGATAGGGAAAATGCTAAATGGTAACACACACTTGCACAACATGCAACCATGATTATGTATAAATCATTTTTTGTATGATTCTGTTATAGCGCAATACTTATGCGTAAACATGATAAAGCAATGCAAGTATAAAATAACAATAGAAAGTCTAAGGATCAAAATCATATAGTTTTTATACCGTAAAATCACTGACATCTTATTAAATTCAAGATCAAGGAAGAAATAATACCTTTCTTTGAGTGTAAAGCCTAGAAATTACACTAATAATCACTGACTTTCTTATGTCCAATCCTGTAATAGAAAAACACCATTACATTTTTTTTATACAATAACCTCATTGCATCTTGAGTTCCAATCAACCCTAAAGACTTATGAAACAGAGAAAAAAAATGAAAAATGCTAAGAATGACACACATAAATAGAGGGTTATGTTAGTAAAATATTAGGATTTATTTAAGCTCAACTCACTAAGACTGTAATTTTATAAAAATGATGAAAAATTGGAGAAAGGTTAGTATAAAAAAAACCGATCATCAAAATAATGTAAATAATTATGCCCTTAAATAAAATTGGGCTTTTTACCAAAAAAATTGAAATAAATTCATTAGTAGCCAACTAATGATCATAAGGATTCCAATTTTTTTACCAAAAAGTCGATGAAAGGCCGATGTTGGCAAAATCTTTGACAAAATTGCCATATTATAAAACCAATGAGATTATATTATGAAATTTTTGAGGGATTGACATGAGATTCATAAGATGTAGGGATTGAACATTTCTTTTGAATATGAATTGAATTCGAATATGACTTCTTTTGAATATGTGATGCCACATGACGTCCGTGAGAGCCCTTATATGACACCGTGAGGTCTGAATGTGTTGATGTGGCATGTTCCAGAGCAGGGCTCCCTATTGCTTTAATATCCATGCTAGCAACAAAGGCCCATGCTAAGCCGGGCCCAAGAATCTATATATATTAAAATACAAAGGCATATTATTTAAAAGGAAGTAAATATAAAATAAAAAAATATATTATTTTTATTATTAAAATCATTTATAGCAAAATATAAAGCAGAAAAAATGAAGTAAACTAAATGTTAATTTAAGTAATATTATGCAATATCAGTTAATCAAATAAGATCTTAGAAAAAAAATAGAATTGCATGGAAAGTCAAAACTTAGAGTCAACCCCTAAAGAAGGGATAAGGCTTTAATGGGGTAGTGCACGGTGGTCATGGTAATAAGTATGAATGCTTGCACCAATAGGAATATCCATAAAAATAATATCTCTAAAAAAACATAACAATTAAAATAAAGAAAGAAAAAAGTATAATCACTTATTATATATAAAATGAAAGAGACTGTTTCCAATTGCAAAAATTAGGCAATTGATTTGGATTCTGATTTTGACTATTCTTTACCTTTTACTATTTAAAATTCTCTTAAAAATGTCTTTCTTTCTTTCATAAATGAGTACAGATCTGATGAGGTAAAACCCCACGGTAACTATAAGTGGACCATTCACTATCCGCCACGTCATCGAGGGCAGCTTGCCTTGCATGCGGACAACCTGCCATGCATCCGGGCAAGGGTTGTTTGCGATGACGTGGCGGACCCTGAGTAATCTACTTACGATTACTGTGCGTAGACCCATGCAGAGGATCCCGATTCTTTATAAATATACTGGTTGTTTAGTTATTGCAAAAGGTCATTCTGTATGTAACTCTATCATCAAAATTGGTAACTGCACACCTCAATTGGCTTTTACTAGGCTATTCGTTCACTCTCTATTCTCTCTCCTATGTAGAAGTCTATTCAAGTCTCTGTAACCGATAACCTAAAACCATTTCACTCTAATTCTTTCGTGACCCACTCCATTAAAAAGGAATAAGATCATGGGGAGTTCTGTTGGCACCACGATTTGTTCTCTTCTCACCCATTTCTCTCCACACTAATGTATAAAGTATGATTATTTATTATTTTTTCTCTCTGCACCCATCAATATACCCAAACTGCCCCTTTCATTTACAACTCCTCTCTTCTCTTCTCACACATCTTCTTCAAAAATCTCTCCCCTTTCTCTATTCATATTGTCACCGGAGAAGGCTCTTCCACTACCTATTTAGACCTACATTTTTTTATGGACGATTAGCCAAGTGAAAGGATAGAAGCTCATAAAGAAGAAGGAAGACCTCTTTTGTCACATAAACCTTCATTTTAGTCAAGGTAAGTCACCTTCCTTCTTCACCATTCTCATTGTGCTATTTGAGTAAAACAGGTTAATGTAGCAACTATCTTACATAAAAATATGTTCAAAGGTACATACTCAGTAGGTTTGAGTCGCTCAAAATCGACTTTTTTGCACTGGTTGTAGTTGTTCAAATTTTATTTTTTTTATCATTGCGATATGTTCGGTCTTGAAATTCTGGACATTCTCAAAATGTTCGAACATTTACAGCCGAACATTTTAGGAATGTTCGAAATATATTGCCCGAACATTTTGGACTTGTTCGGCTATTACATGACGAACATTTTAGATTTGTTCGAACACACAGTACCGAACAGTACATGTTGAATTTTTTTTAAAATCACTTGTTTTTCAATGTTTCAGAAATGGATAGGCCAAGCAGTTCCCGAGTAAGACCAACAGCTTCCAACAGGAGGCGCCGTCGAATAACTGAGGAGGTTGTAAAAGAAGCACAAGAAGGCAATAAAGAAGGCAATGAAGAACTCAAATTGCAGTGCTAATTATGAGTGTTGTGCATACATGTGATCTTCTATTAGATAATACATGAACTCTGCCAGACATGTGGCTAAGTGCAAATTACAAGCAAAAAAAAAAAAATTACAATCTCCTCAATCTAATGAGACGGTCTCACATGTTGCTACATCTGGACTTATAATCTCTTTAAAATGCCTGATTCAATCTTCGTATACTAATTCCTATTGGCTTGCGCAAGGAAGATGAAATTCTTTTCATTTATTGGCAATAGGTGGAACAGGATGATTTGGGTTCATGAAAACCTGCAAAAATAAGAAAATTTTCAATTGGAAACATATTGCAATTTTGGAAACAAATAAGAAAATTTTCAACAGGATGATTTGGGTTCATGTTAACATATTGCAATTGGAAACAAATAAGAAAATTTTCATTTCAATACCTGAACGAAATGACAAGAAACCGTCTCAGTACCGTTCGGAATCATAAATCTGGACATAACATATATGTTCGGATATTTATATCTGAACATTAAAGATTTGTTCGGTACCGTTTGGCTGAACATTATGTTAGAAACAAGAATCTAGATCTATGATATAGAAAACTTTATTATCAACCAAGATCTTCCATGTCAAATCATCAAGAGATGTAAAGCGGAAACATACCTTGATCCATTGAGAAAGTTGTTCACAGGTTGTTGATCTTCCAATCCAATATGGCTGCCCAGAGAAACCCTCTTGATTCTTTTTGATGATGGGATGTCAGAGAGAATAGGAACTTACCATATGAATTGGGGACCATAACCCTAATATATAATAATGAGATTTGCTAATTCTAATTTGTCCCCTCATCAAATTAGAATTAGTATTCTGGTATCTACATATTAATCCCATGACAATTATACCTTTAAGCCTTAAAACTTTAAGTCTTAATTAGATCACTTCAATTAGGCTTAACCAAAGATAGCATAACACATTTAATGGTTACATGTGTGGCCCCACAACTTCTACCGAGTTGCCATCGCCCACAAAAATGTGTCTTTCAGCATCACTTGGCTTTCGGCAGCTCAGGCAACCCTGTATAGAAACACTGATGTGAGTAGTAGCAACAGAATCTAACCACCACGTGTTTCTGGGTACTGAAGCTAAATTGACCTCAGAACAGACCAAAGTAAGAAATGTACCTTTCTTTGCACGCAAAGCGTGATATTTGGTACAGTCCTTCTTCACATGTCCAGGCTTGTTGCAAAAGAAACAACCCTCATTTGTTTTCTGTTGGTTCTTTTGGGCTAGATCCTCATTTGTTTGCTGTTGTTTCTTTTGGGCTGGACCCTTAGCAGCGTCATTATTCTTCCTCTTTTTGCCCTTATCCTTAGAGGTGCTTGCCAAATGAACACTTTCTGTCCTGTCTTGCTTTAATCTCTCTTCCTCTTGCACACAATAAGAAATGAGCTCATTAAGAGTCCATTTCTCCATTTGACAGTTGTAACTGACCTTAAATTGACTGTATTGTGCAGGAAGTGATATTAATACCAAATGCACGAGCAAGTCGTCAGACAACTCGAGCTTCAGTGCCTTAAGCTTAGAAGCAAGATGAGACATATCTATAATGTACTCCCGTATAGTCCCCTTGCCATTATACTTCATAGAAATCAAGCTTTGCAAAAGCGTGCTTGATTCTGCCTTATCGTTTTTTACAAAACGCTTTTCAATCTTGGCTAGGAATTCTTTGGCTGTGGTTAACTTGTCAGATACCGCACCCCTAAAAGCCTCCGGAATGCCGCGCTTGATGATCATAAGACTCATGCGATTTGAGCGATCCCACTTCTCAAAGTTCTTCTTTGCATCCGGAGAACTTTCATCCGTAATAGAAGCGGGTTGCTCAGTTCGTAGTGCAAGGTCTAGATCCATGCAGCCGAGAATAATTTCTATGTTCTCTTTTCAATCCTTAAAATTTTTCCCATTAAGCACAGGTATTGAGTTGATATTAGCAGATATAGTAGAAACACTTGCTGTAAAGAGAACAAAAAATAAACAGACAAACAAGCTCATATTAATAACCAAATACGATAATCAACAGATTCAAATAATGGTAAGTCTCATCTCAAGATACCTAGCACAACATTAATATCAAGTCTTTAGACAGTAATATTAATTATAAATGGTACTCTTGTGTTAGTGATCGAACATTGACAATAATTTATGTCAAATAATAAATCTATCTTTGGATCGACTCACTATTCATATGTATAACCTTATAATTGTCACATGTTTACCACCACAGGTGTGTATGCAATCCGGCCAAGTATTAACCTTCCTTTGGGCTGACTAAGACCCGCATGAATTTACACACACACAAACATCCAATATTCCTCATGAACAATCTACACAAGAGAGGTCACTTGGGTGACATCTTGTTTCAATTAGCCCATTTAGAATGATGGACAATTTTATTTAACCAGAAAAGATATACCATAAAATATTTGAATTAGCCTTGAAGAAAACCAATTAATTCTCTCCAGATGTCACCGCATAAATTTTTTTTTTATTCCTGGACCACCAATTTATGTGCTCTCCCGGACTACCATACGACCCATCATCTTCCTCCACCCAAAAGTTTTTGTGATGCAGAACACAACATTATAAAAGCATTATTGGATCCAGAACATAACATTCCAATCTTGGGTCCGTTCTTCCACACCATGGGTCAACGCATCTTAATCTCTGTTATACACTTAGACCGAAGCCTTCTGGTCCACCCTAAAGAATTTAACAGAATCTCTAATTGAAACTTGGATGCCAAACATTGAAATAATGTTTCCATCCTCCATCAGACACGTTTTCTAATCAGGATCCAAGTTTGTGTTTTTTTTTTTTTTTTAATCTTGTGCTTAATCAAGAAGTGGAAAAAGAATAGAAAAACAAAACAGTAGCGCATGTCCCGAGGTGAAAGTAATCAATGGAATACATAAAATTGCTCATGCATGACAGATGCTTGATCCGTGTCCCTTTTGGCTAGAAAAGAGAGAAATCAAGTACAGATGCTAGAGAATATAATAGTTGCTTGATCACGCACGTGTCACGATGAAACAAGATTGGATTGCACATGTCACGAGAAATCTTGATAAAACCCATATTGGTTTGCACATGTGACGAGGCTTGATCCATGGAAAAAAAATAGAATACTGACATGCGCATGATCCATGGACTTGATCACCAACATGAATTAATAAAATAATAATAATACTTGATTCCCAATGGCTTCACATGGAGATGCTCTGATACCACTTGTTAGAAAACAAGAATCTAGATCTATGATCCAGAAAACTTTATTATCAACCAAGATCCTCCATGTCAAATCATCAAGAGATGTAAAGCGGAAACATACTTTGATCCATTGAGAAAGTTGTTCACAGGTTGTTGATCTTCCAATCCAATATGGCTGCCCAGAGAAACCCTCTTGATTCTTTATGATGATGGGATGTCAGAGAGAATAGGAACTTACCATATGAATTGGGGACCATAACCCTAATATATAATAATGAGATTTGCTAATTCTAATTTGTCCCCTCATCAAATTAGAATTAGTATTCTGCTATCTACACATTAATCCCATGACAATTATACCCTTAAGCCTTAAAACTTTAAGTCTTAATTAGATCACTTCAATTAGGCTTGACTAAAGATAGCATAACACATTTAATGGTTACATGTGTGGCCCTACATGATGGAATTTTCCAACACATTATACATATGTTCGGTCATACCAATCCGAACAAAACGCGAACATCTACTATATAGAACTTGAAAAAAATTAGCGAAAACACTGAAATAATAAACCACACTTACCTTTTCGCTGCTAATAGGAATGAAAGACACGATTTCCTTTTTAATTTTCTTATCCATTGCGATGTTTGATTTGATTGAACTATAAAAAAAAATGATGGGAGCACGGGGAAGAAGGAAGAAGATGAAGTGTGGGAGAGTGGTATAATACCATAAAGAGAGTGAAGGAAGAAAGGAATGTGGGAAGAGATAGTGCAATGGGGGGAAGAAGGAATGGTAATGTGAAAACCGGTGGTGAAGGGGGAGTGGAGTCATGTGTGTGAAGAGGGGAGAAATGAGAGATGAGTTATGCGTGTGAAGAGAAGGATTTGATTTTCAGCATGGATTATGAGATGTCCATTTTAGTCATTTCACATAATGATATTATTGTAAAAAAAATAGCATAATAACTGTGGTGAGAAGAGAAGAAATCGTAGTGCCAATAGAACTCCCCTAAGATCATATTTCCTAAACTCTTTTAAGTGTAGCCACTTTCTTCTTCTTCCTCATTTCATGTATATCCAATCCACTTTATTGTGACACCCATGCAAGATTCGGGTGAAGCATCTCTCAACTCTACCTATCAAAGATAAAGAAGGTAAAAATCCTACAAAACTCTTGTCTTGTTTTGGTTGGTTTCTTTTCTGAATGTTAATGGGGGTATTGTTTTCCATTTGTTGGTGTGGATGATGAAATGCCATGTGATTTGTTTATAACTAGATGGATTTGAAACGGGTCTTTGTACATAAATAGAATGTGTCAAGCATATCGGAATTGAAGAACATGGAAAGGAGCTAGCTAGTTTGGTAAATAGGTGGTGGAAGACAAAATCGATGATATTTTGTAGAGATGAGTTAGGGTTTTGCCTATTCATCATATATATATATTGTGTGTGTGTGTGTGTGTGAGAGAGAGAGAGAGAGAGAGAGAGAGAGAGAGAGAGAGAGAGATTTATGGTCATAGTATTTGAGAGGAAGTTCGCTAATTTTTTTTTATGAATTGAAAGTTATTTTTCTTAATCATGGTACACATTCAATCATTACATGCATTATAATGAATTCAAACAGATATTCCAAATATGTAATCCACCTAATGGGATCATAAAAAAACTAGAAAATATCTAAAAATTTGATGTGCCCATTGAATGATTTTAGAATATTTGAAAATAAAATTTACAATTTATTTTTTCTTAAAAAAACATCTTTTAACTCTTTTTTGTACATCGATCAAAATTATTCTTCCTTGGCATACTAAATGGGAAAACACCAAAACTCATGCTAATTTAGTACCTATCATTTGAAGTATTTTATTCTTTATAAAAAGAAAAAAAGATATCAAGGCGGAACAAAGTTTCGTTAATTTCTTCTATATTTATTACTAGTTTATATGTAAACATTTCAATTAACATGTTTCTTTCCTTTTGAAATTATGTGCAAGATATTGTGGATTCTTGAAAATTATGATAATTAATGGAAATGCTTTTAATGTTATATTTTTCTTTCTTTTTTAATATGTTTTCATCCCAATAACATCTTAAGAAGCCCCAAAATTTTTTTTTTATAAAAAAAGTAATTCATTAATTATTCTATATTTAATGAATTTGAATATATAAATAAAACCTAAAGATTTCTAAACATGGTAATTTATATTGGGCACGGGCTGAGGGTGGGCTTTTTGTGCTAATTAGTATTGATTAACACAAAATAAGTCCCTACTAAATGTTTCTATCCATTGATTTATAACCACGCAATTGTTAGCAATGTAATGCAATGGTAATTGTAGGTTGGTAAGCAAAATCTGGTCTTTTTTTTTTTCTACTCCTTCCTTTGGGATGCAATTTATACCTGTTTTGTTTAGTTGATGACCTGACATGAATAACGATATGGTCATGTTTGATTATCAAGTGTGGATCCGAATCAACAGTCATAGACCTGTGGGGAAACATGAGGTTACATTTGGCGTGCAGAACCTAATTGGGATTGGATCTAGGTCTATATTGAGTGGATCCAAAATCAAACCGTCTACGTTGGGCCTAGAGGGCTTTGTGTGAACAAGTCAAAACCAATCTCTCACCTGGAAAAGAAAGATGGGGTAGAGCTTTTCGATGAAGAAGGCTCATCAAATAATCTTAACCTAAGGCCTCAGTTTAGAAAGGGGCCACTTTTTCCCTGATTCTTGGTGTGACACACAGAAGGAAAAAAATGATCATAAACTTTTTTTTTTCTATGGGAATTGAAGAGGAAACCTTTGGAGTATTTGTAATGTCATATGAATGGGATTTCAATGAATGGTCTTTGTAATAACATAATTTTAACAGAAATTGAGAGATTTATGGAGGAGATTTGGAGAATATAATTGAAATGAAGAAATTTAGGAAGGGGATTTCAAGAGGTGCATTCTAAATGTTAGAGGCTTGTGGATATATATTAGATTGATCGATATATGATTTTAGAAAAGTTTATAGCTTCCATGTTAAATTTAAATTGTATAGTGATATGGGTGCTTACATATATGAACTAATTGGTTGGGGATAATGGTTCTTATCATTAAAGAGAGATTTTAGGAATTAAGATTTGAATTCAAAGAGGTAATTTAGGGAGTTGAATTTTGGGTAAATTAGCCAACAGTCCATGAGTAGCATCTATGGTTTCACTTAAAGATCGAATTACCTGAGATGGACCTGTATCCGAAAGTGGACCATTTACCTAGGTTGGACTGTTGCTATCTCCCTATGATTCGTGTACTTGGAGGTTCATCTTCCTCATATTATCACTGTCACTCTATTGTCCTTGTGTTTGCTTATACCTATTAATTAAATGGAAAAATGGAGGACCTAAACCTAGGACTACTTAGAGGTGACCCGGTAGTGTGATTGGGGTGAACATTGACCCGTGTCTGTGGCTAGGCAGGCCCTTTTGTTGGCCTAAGTTTGGGGTGTGGATTGCCCTAGATGGGAGATGTTAGATTGAATGGGCTTGTAACCCATTATGGATATAGATGGATTATATGTTAATCTTCCAAGGCATCAAGGATAACAACATTTTCTCTAATGTCTCTAGTCCTGACAGCTGGAGATATTTTGGGAAAAGGTCCCTAATACGCCACATCATATATTTTCATGACTAATTCTCCCCTTTCAACCCTCATTCCTATGCCAAGTTATCTATTATTCTCTGTTGTCCCAGAGAACTCCTTCCTTCTTCTTCTCTCTCATTGCCCATTTTCCGTTCCTTTCCATGGTTATGGAGTATCGTTGCAGAGCACCTTTCGTCGCCACCATGCCATGACTTCCGATTCTCTCTCTTTCATTTATTCAAAGATAGAAACGGTTTTGAAATCATTCTCTCTCTATCCAAATCTCTCTTTACAACTGATTTGAAAGAGAGCATTTTGCTATTTTGCTTGTTTTCCCTCTCTCTTTTCTCGATTGGATCATGGTCATCAAGTGTTCTTGTTTTGGATTTCAATTTTTATTAGAATATGATTTTCCGTATTCTGACTTTTGGTGTCGCCGAGCTCGGATAAATTTTTCAGAAACTCTGATAAACTGGACAAAAACTCAGATAAATTTATCCGAGTCTTCGGCAAACTTACCTGAACTTTTGGCAAAACTCGGATAAATTTATCTGAGTTTTGACAAATTTATCTGAGTTTTCGGCAAACTTACTTGAGCTTCTGGAAAAACTCGGATAAATTTATATGAGTTTTGGCAAATTTATCTGAGTTGGTAAGAGAACCAACTACTTTAGTAGGCCCTAAATGCAAGGCCTGTCCAACCACTAACAAGTCTGGACTGGAAGGGATTTCCACATTGTGGTGCCTCCTTGATGATCATGACCATCAAAGCAGGGCCGTCAAATAGACGGTGGAGATGGAAAAAAAGGGTCTGTGGTCCAAATTGGAGGGGCAAAATCTGATGGTACCACTACCACTACTCTGCCAATATTTGGAAGGTCACCACAATTTGACTGACGACCCAAGATAAGAAATTATAATTGGGGATTGAAAAGAACACGTGGGGCCCACTGTCAGAAGATCATGACCGTTAACTTCATGAACCTAACTCAGCTATGGGTTAAGGTCTCATGGAGGTCCCAAGTGGAGAGCAAAGGATGAAGCACATCAAAAATGCATGTTCATGTTAACAAGAAAAGAAAATGAAAGGGCCCAATGTTTTCAGAGAATGGTGTCTGCAACTGCAAGTGCATACACTGTGATCATGATCTATCTGATCAGTAGCGTAGACAGGCTGGACTACTGAATAGTGGGTCCAATGTTATAGCTGTTTTGTCCACAAATAAACCAACACGCAAAACTCAGATAAATTTGTCTGAGGTCTGCTTTTGCTGACGCGTACATGGGCTTTTCTTGTCTTTTTCACTCTCATTTTTATGAGAGGACTTCCGTGGGTACGATAAAATATCGTGGACCTTAGGCTATAAAAGCAAATGATGAAGGACCTATTGCCAAAAGCCCCTTGAATTTTATTTAAATCAATAGATAATATAGCAAAATCGCTGAAAATATCTCATTTCCAAACACCCCAAGAGAAATATTCGATGTTTGAGAGAGAAATTTTAGGAAATTCAAAATGATCAAATAGATAGCTTTCCAGTTTAGTACTTTAGAAATCAAGCTATTGGCCCTATTGAGAAATTGGATGGCTTTAGAAAGAGATTTTTTTTTTCACAAAATAAGATGAAATATATATAATATAACTAGTGTGAGAGTTGCCTGCTGCCCACTTGATGGATGTCCACTTCTAGATGTCAAGAGTTTTATAAGTTGCATATGATTCCTCGGAATCCCAAATTGCCCAACTAGGTTTTGGATGAAGTTATGCACTACCTAATCTCTCATGACTGGATTTTGTTTTCAACCTTACCTTGTGTATAAAAATTGATTGATTTAACAAAGTGGAAAACTCATTTGATTATTTCTCATAATTTATTATTGATCATGGCCCACAGATAAATTTTCCAGAAACTCTGATAAACTGGACAAAAACTCAGATAAATTTATCTAAGTTTTCGGCAAACTTACCTGGACAACTTCTGGCAAAACTCAAATAAATTTATCTGAGTTTTGACAAATTTATTTGAGTTTTCGGCAAACTTACCTGAACTTCTGGAAAAACTCGGATAAATTTATATGAGTTTTGGCAAATTTATCTGAGTTGGTAAGAGAACCAACACTTTAGTAGGCCCTGAATGCAAGGCCTGTCCAACCACTAATAAGTCTGGACTGAAAGGGATTTCCACATTGTGGTGCCTCCTTGATGATCATGACCATCAAAGTAGGGCCGTCAAAAAGATGGTGGAGATGGAAAAAAAGGGTCTGTGGTCCAAATTGGAGGGGCAAAATCTGATGGTACCACTACCACTACTCTGCCAATATTTAGAAGGTCACCACAATTTGACTGACGACCAAGATAAGAAATTATAATTGGGGATTGAAAAGAACACGTGGGGCCCACTGTCAGAAGATCATGACCGTTAACTTCATGAACCTAACTTAGCTATGGGTTAAGGTCTCATGGAGGTCCCAAGTGGAGAGCAAAGGATGAAGCACATCAAAAATGCATGTTCATGTTAACAAGAAAAGAAAATGAAAGGGCCCAATGTTTCCAGAGAATGGTGTCTGCAACTGCAAGTGCATACACTGTGATCATGATCTATCTGATCAGTAGCGTAGATAGGCTGGACTACTGAACAGTGGGTCCAATGTTATAGCTGTTTTGTCCACAAATAAACCAACATGCAAAACTCAAATAAATTTGTCTGAGGTCTGCTTTTGCTGACGTGTACAGGGGCTCATTTTTATTAGAGGACTTCCGTGGGTACGATAAAATATCGTGGACCTTAGGCTATAAAAGCAAATGATAAAGGACCTATCACCAAAAGCCCCTTGAATTTTATTTAAATCAATAGATAATATAGCAAAATTGCTGAAAATATCTCATTTCCAAACACCACAAGAGAAATATTCGATGTTTGAGAGAGAAATTTTAGGAAATTCAAAATGATCAAATAGATAGCTTTCCAGTTTAGTACTTAAGAAATCAAGCTATTGGCCCTATTGAGAAATTGGATGGCTTTAGAAAGAGATTTTTTTTTCCACAAAATAAGATAAAATATATATAATATAACTAGTGTGAGAGTTGCCTGCTGGCTTTTTGATGGATGTCCACTTCTAGATGTCAAGAGTTTTATAAGTTGCATATGATTCCTCGGAATCCCAAATTGCCCAACTAGGTTTTGCATGAAGTTATGCTCTACCTAATCTCTCGTGACTCGATTTTGTTTCCAACCTTACCTCGTGTATAAAAATTGATTGATTTAACAAAGTGGAAAACTCATTTGATTATTTCTCATAATTTATTATTGATCATGGCCCACTGATGGATGTCCTTTTCTAGATGTGACGAGTTCATAAGCTGAATTGATATGGGTTTTGGAATCACAAACTGCCAAACTGGATTTTACATCTGACAAATCTCTCATCATTTGATTTCGGTTCCAACCTTATTTCATGCATAATTTGAGTATAAGTCTTCACAACAAATTCTCTCTTCTCAGTCAAGTATTTCAATATAGCCACACCATTTGTGGGCCTCACTTATATCCACTTCAAAGGAGGCAAGCAAACTCCACGTGTGCAGCCTAACTCATGGGACTAGATGCATTTCTCCTTATAAGAGGAGGGTGGATGTGAAGGTATCCTCATGGAAAAGGTTAGGCACAAAAATCAGCATCGAAGATTATCTTAGTTTTTATTTAATAATCTTAAATTTTTATGAAATTTTTACCATAATTTCTTTTAGATTTAATCCAATGGCTGATGTTTGATCATGGGATGGAAAAAGTATAAAAGGAGTTGCATTGATCAAAGGTAGGCCCAAATGAACCCCATAAAGATGAATTACAAAGTTCCTGAAAGTGCAAGCTAGGCCATAGAACCGGTTAAGTGGTCCAATAGGGACCAGTTAAAATTTTCTAACAGACTTAATATCAATTAGACCAAGTTTAAGTCTAACTCTACATATTACAGATTCTATTACAATATAAAAAGGAGAATGTATCAAGAGTGCTCATTTTATATTCAGATGATATATCAAGGGTTCTAAGGCCCATTTCTTGGTTGGTTTGGGGTCAATTTTACCTGAAAAGGTTGGCACTCACATGGAGTTTTTCTTGACGAATCCGGGCCTTGTAAGACTTGTAGAGAGCCTTCAATCTTAATCTTTCTTGAAAGAGACTTAGGGGCAAAGTCTTGGACTCTTTCACATAGAATTGACAATACAAGGGTGGACACATGTGACTATGGCCCTAACAGTTGCTCTTAGGAGAACATTCTCCTAGCCTGTGAGGCATGGGTGAACCTAGAATTAAGGCATGAACCTTTCTTCGGTAACTGTTCCAAATTCATGTCTACTAAGGTTCATACTCGAATATCTAATTAATAAAAACTTGTACATTAATTTTTGTAAGTAATGGAAGGAGCTTAAGTATTTAAATTGTTGTAACCATAGTTTAAACTATCAGCAGATATAGGTTCATATAAGTAGATATGTATCGGTATCTGTTTCGGTCCCATATGATTATAAGATTTAATTTGATGTGTTTTCCATCACTACTAGGACTTTTGGCGTATTGGTTAGGTCTATAATAATATAATTCGGTACTGCAACGATATTTTGTGTATACCAATTCCACAATCATGAAAGCCTATTATTTTCAATACTGATATATCAATTGATATTTTGCAGATATCTCACTCTTTTCTTAAAAAACCCTATCTCTACCTCTTTACTTCCATTTTCTCATTTCCATACACAACCACAACAAAGTGAGAGGCTGCTTGAGCCTACTCAACCACTCTTCTTATATAAAATTCAACTGTAACACAAGATTTGACGGATTTCTTCATTGAAAAAACAAGGGACGCAACGAAGCCCTTATAATCATGCATTTTGAGTATATTTTTTCAATTCAAAATAGATTAAAAACTATATTGAAGCATGTTATTTCTTCTTTTAAGTGTTGGAGAAAAAGTTTGTAAATAGATATTGGAACTCCTTTGTCGGAAGATTGAAAGTTGCTCCACTCCACAATGGATTGCAATAATGCAGGGCCGACCCATATTTGGCCTTTTTGGAGTTGGACTGTGATTCTGGACCAATACCACGACCTTGGAACTTTCCTTTCCATGCGACGGCATGATTAGCGTTCGAGTCGTCTTCCAATGGGTTGACTTAGGGTACATTCATTATTTACTTCCCAAGAGCCCATAGACCCATACCCCATGGGCTACAAACTTGGGCAGCAAGAAACCAAGGCATATGAATGCTTAGAAGATTTTATAATGCTCAATCCAATAAACGAGCGGCTGTGATGGTCTCTTCAGATGGGCCACTCTTCCTTTCTAGAAGGATCTAGCGATCAGCATGCAGCACACCAGCGCACACTGCTCACAGTTCTATAAAATCCAGAGGGCCTAGAGATTCTGTCTCCTTCAAAGTCTTTCTTTCTCCCCACTCCACGCCTTCGTTCAAATCTTCGTCTCAATCCAGTCTTTTGATTCTGATTCTGATGATGATAGCTTCGCACCCAATTTCACTATCTCACCTTACCCATTTTGGAAAATCTCAACCGTTCATCCCCCAGTGGCCCACTTTCATGTAATTTTCACTTTTCAGTATCTGGGGTTTTCCTCTTTCAAGTGGAAGATAAGGTCAGCTTTACTTCTCCAATAATTTCTGTTCTGTTTTAGGAAGCCGTCTTCAATATCTAGTACTAGTATTTTGGGGACTCTGAAATTTTTAGGGTTTTGTTCTTCAGTTTTAGATTTTGGGTTTTTTTTTTTTTATTTTATAAATATCTTCCTTCTTGGGTTACTGGGTTTGTGATTTTGGCCTTTTTAATCTTAGGGTTCTTGGGGTTTATTTGGTTCTTTTGTTACTTGGGTTGTGGGGCTTTTAGGGTTTTGTTTTTGGATTGTTAGTGTTTGGTTTGGATTTGGGATTTGGTGTTTTTAAATAATCTCTCTCTGGCATCTGAGTTTCTGTTGTGGTTTCTAGTTCTTCCAGTTGGGAGTCTGTTTTTTGATTTTGGTTTTTTTTTTTTAGGGTTGGGGTTCTGAAAGATGATGGTTCTTGGCGTGAATTCTAAGAGGCAAAGGCGTCCGAACGTGAGGTTAGGAGAGATTGGAGATGTTTCTGCTGCTATTTCTTGTGCAAGTTGGAAATTTAGAGAGAATCGTGAGGAGAAGAACCTGAAACATGAGCGGAAAATCCCCAAAGAAATGGACTTTCATGTAGATAATAGTGGGTTTCCTTTGCGTACATCGAATTTCACAGATTCTGACCCGGGGGTCTCACCAAGGTTGGATACATATAGCATGGAGAACAGGAACCCGAATTCCGCAGAAACAGTTTTGCAATTCACAGGTTTGGAAACTGATGTGGCCAATGCAAAGTTGGATTTTGGAAAGGTTACAAAGAAGAGCAGGGCAATGAAGCGCCGGGAACGTAGCAGTAGAGACAACAGCAGCATTGGGAGTGCTTGGAATTCTAGGCTTTCTTCTGGGATCACCAATGAGAATGGAAAAGGAGATGGAGATGATGCGTTTGGAGAGCCTGCATCCAATGCCCTCTATGATGTTTATACCATTGAAGAGTTTAAGGATCCTTTGGACCGCGACACTTCCGACATGAGCAAACACATCTATGATAATGAGTTCGACGATCCCATTTCTGACATGAATGCGGGGGGTGATTCAGATGAGTTTTGGACAGGGAATGGTTGCAAAGAGAGAAATGGGTTTTCTTCTGATGATGGTCATTTTGTGGATAACAAAATTGATGAAGTCCATAGGACAGGGAATGGTGGTGCCGTTGTGCATGATGTTAGGGAATGGTTGGAGGAGATGGGCTTTGGGAAGTATGCTGGAATGTTTGAACTACATGAGGTGGATGAAGAAGTGTTGCCTTCGCTTACATTTGAAGACCTCAAAGAGATAGGTATAACTGCTGTTGGGCCTCGGAGAAAGTTATTCACAGCAATTCAGCGCCTTAAGGATGGACCTGCTCAATAGTTGGTAATGTTGTCTTAACCATCTCCAAATGTAATGAACATCGCACTTGATGTAACTTGACACTCTTTTTTGGGTTTAAGAACATCATTGTGTTTCTTTTTGCACTGATCTCAGTAACTTAGACATGTTAAAAATCTTATCGCATTTACCTTTTATTGGATGAAGCTATAGTTGTCTAAGCTTAATATACTTGTTCTATTGGGTTGGTAATGTGGAAAATGGCCAATATTTCACGAATGTGACATGGAATCTATCTAATTGTTTACTCTAACTATTCTATTTGTTTTTTAGTGTTATGTATGACCCTTGATTCTTGTCTTTATTATCGAGCGGATTGTAATTTTTTCACAAGTGGGTGTTCCCTTGAATGCTTGGGGGACATCTAGAAAATTAAACTTGACGGATTTTTGGATGCAAAACCCATTTGGGATAATTCCGGCTATGCAACAAAAAACTAGCAAAGCCACTTTCAATCCACCCAGAATTTTGAATGAGAAAACTTTATTGCCTTGTAGATATGCCACCAGGCCCACCACTATTTTTTTTCCTCGAAAATCATCCATATTGGTAAACTCCCAAATGTTCATTTTAAATAGGGAGGTTTATGGTGATTATAGTGACAACTAACTCGTAATGGCTGCTTTCTAATCTATGTTATCACAGTTTTTTTAGTGTGTATTTTCAAGTTCCTCTTCGAGTTTGAATATATAGTTTTTTATTTTATTTATTTATTTATTTATTTTAAAGATTAAGATCAAGCAACAATTTGATGGAAAAGGTAAAAGTCTGTGCTGCATCTGGGTATCTGCCCTCCCTTAGTATCAAGATTTCTCCACATCGACCATGATGAGAAGTTGGTATGAGGTGGATTTCTCTTTCACGATTTTTTCATTTAAGCTTGCCTAGATGGGTTTGGCCACACACCCATGCCCAAGATGGTAGGGCAATTGGCAACCTTGGTTTAGCGGGTGCTTGCTCCGGGCTTGGTTGGTAACTTGACTAGTAAAGTTAAGTCATCCTAAACATCACATCAAAAGCACTTTTTCTCAAAACTCCCTCCAACTTTTCCGACAAAAAGTCAAAAGTAACCACATTTATTAACTAAAAGACAAAAAACTCCATTTTCATACCAAAAATCAATAATATTCTATCCCAAACAACTAAAACAAAATACCATCATAACCCACTACATATTTTATTCATACTTTTCATTTCACTTGACTCCACTTGACTTTAATAGTAAAATGCCAAACGAGCCCCGATTCCATGTGCACAAACACTCTCAATCGAAGAGAAGCACTCACAACCACAGGCCAACCAGAACTGTCTTATTGAATAATGAAGAGTTGTCTCTCCCAATGGTGGGATTACATATTTATAGGAAGGGTTGGATGCTCCCTTTCCTAATAGGACTCTAATAGAAGGAAGGAGACTAAATATCTCCTAAATATCAAGGTCATGTTTGGCAACTAAATCCTCGGGGAAAAGTTTATCGTTTTGCAGAGTCGCGAAAAATCTACATTTTGCAATTGTAAATCCTCGGGATTTGGATGAATGAAAATCCTCATTTGTTAGGATTTTCATATCCAACCTCCCCATAGGATTTGGAAATCCTCACTTTTGTGGATTTCACACCGAAACCCATTTTCTTTGCTATATCTGTTGATACACACTGGTATCAATGTGAATCCTATGGGAGGAATCCTTGTTCGAGGGCAATGAAGAATCATTAGATCTACGAATTCCTCACTTGTTACCAAACATGCTCTAAGGGAAACTAAATATCCTAAAACAAGCCAATTCAAACCAAAATCAAAATTTAAGGACTTCGAAATAAATCAAAACTCCTAATTAACATTCCTAATCAACTTAAATTCCTAGGGTAAATTGGATGAACCTGTTGGGCTTGTTGGCTGGTCCCAGTAGGGTTGGTCGACCCATGGATCATCGGTCTTGCTTTCATCAGCACGGATAGCTCTCTTTCTTTGTCCTTGCTCGTCGTTGCTCCGTCAACAAGGTGGAATGTTAACTCTGAGGACTGGTCTTTGCAAAGTTCATTGTATTTACTTTTGGCAGATTATAAGGCGGAAGTCAATTTGATGTGCGCACTCAGCAGGGCTCAGGTCTTTGTAAGGCCTTTGGAGTTTAGTAGATTGTGATGGAACATGTGTTGGTGCTATGGAGGCATTTTTTATGTCTCCTTTTCTCTTGTCAAGAGGAGGAGCGCTGATGCGTCATTAGATCTATTAGCCAAGGAGGGAGTCATATGACTAGTTTGATTATGAGTGCCCTAGAATTGCTTTTCTTTGCTTGATTGTATTGTGTGTCCTTGTTTGGGCTTGGTTTCTCGGCGTTGTAGCTTTTCAGTATATTTCTCCGATGCTGTTCAAATCTTTATTGATGAAAGTTAATACTCCTTTTTTTTTGATATCCTCTTTGGAAAGTTGACTTTGTGAAAGAGTAATAGTGTAAAAGCGGAAGAAAGAGAATCAAATGTATTTGAGAAACAGTTTAGGTTTATGCTAGGTAAAGCCAACAAACTTTTTTTTTAATTGGGTCAAATAAAAAAGTTTAAAGAGAGGAGGAAAACTTACATATGGTTTTTATTTATTAGTCAAGCCACACAAAAAGTTGTTAGGGGCAGGGTTGTTAATTTGGTGAATATTGAGGGACAAATGGATCTATAGTGGATAATTGAGATTATATCTGACATGTAAATAGGGTTACAATAAGGGCAACGACTTTTTGTTGTCATAATCAAGTTCCTAGTTGCAGTTAGGTCGCACCAACATGTTTGTTTTTTTTGCCAATTATACCAGTCATTAAAAAAAAGATTTTTGCCAATTAGAGTTTCATTATAATATGAATCCAAATATTGGGCAAATAAGTGAAAGATGAAAAGAGAGATAACAATTGTAAGGTGCTCACTGTTGCTACCCAATCGTTGGGTTCTGGTAAATCACCTATCACAAGGGAACAAAAGACAAAGTGTCTGTGATTGAGACATGCTAGGATGGATCTCTTCAGCGAGAAGATGGTTGGATTAGGAGTTGGTATATTAGAAGAAATCAATTGGTGGTTCCATTGTTAGAGAAATCATGGGATGCCATTTGGAAGGTTTGAGTCTTCGAGATGTATGTATAAGATTAGAAACTTTATTCATACAAACCAATAGATACAATGAAGAGGAACCAAGAAACACTATGAAGTAGTCAATTTGACATGTTTGCTTAGCACTGAAAGTGCTGAACCTAGATAGACAGCATAAGGCTTTTGTTGTTGTGGTGGTGGTGGTCGTGCATTAATTCCACCTATGCTTATGTTGCAAATTGCTAGATTACCTTGGATAAGATGCTGCACTCAGATGTTATAGCGGGTCATTTCTTGGTTGAAACTCATCTAGAATTATTTGTCTTCCAATGATCAAGGTACTATTTTTTTTTCATTTTTTTTCCACTTTATTTACATTTTATTAGTTGAAAATAGAAAGAAGTCCTTGTTACATGGAAATTTAGTGGATTGACATGTTAGATGATTTCACTCTCAAATATCAAGGTTTAATGAAATGACTATATGTTTCTTGTTCTGATAATTGGGGATTAAAATGTAGGTTTTGATCGTTACTTATCAAAATATTGAAGGGCATGCAAAAAATGGGGTGTAACAGAGCTGGGGAGTGTTGAGTTCGACGCGTAAAAAAATTAGGGCATTCGTAAGCATTTAGGGGCAACATTGATGGGTGGTAAATTAAGAGAAACTTGTTTGTGATGGTTTGGACATGTCAATCGTAGGCCAGCAATGGGGTCATTGAATACAAATTTTCTATTAAAAGCTAATGGACCGCCAAGAAAAAAGGGGTAGGCCAAATAGGACATGGATAGAAGTAGTAAGGATTAGAAGAGCAACTGTTCAAGGATTTGGCCGAGGATAGGCTAAAATGGAGAAATAAAATTCATGTAATTGACTCCAACCTAGTTGGGATTAGGCTTTAATGATGATGATGAAGGAGCGTTACATGTACAAAGAGGAGATTGATAAAAGATAGAGGCTTGAATCAGATTTGTAAAAGGAAAAGAGGCGCAGATCAGATCATGTACAACATTTTGAAGGTAATTAGTTCATAAAACTAGAAGAAGGTGGAGATCTGTAAATATCTTGGGATAAGTAGTGTGGAAAGATATGTTTGATTGGCAGGACATGTTAGATTGGGTGTTATGGAGATAATGCCATCAAATAGGTCTCATTGGAAAGTGCGACCCCAAATACAATGTGTGGAAGGCTTACAAGTTTAGAGAAGTAGAGGGAGAGATTGATAAGTGAAGGTATCTTACATTGGAGATTATGGAGAAAATACCATCAAGTACGGTCATGTTAGACACTGCAAAGATGATCTAATGGGGTCGATAGTTTTTTTGGATGCTCTTTTTTTTTGCAGAGGTCATTTTTTTTTGGACACCCATGATCTTATTATGCTTTATTTCTGAAAAAACTGTTCATTGTTGCAGGCATGAGATTGTGGATTCAAGTCACATTACCTATAAACAAAATGTGTTTTGTTTAAAACGTTTAGGCAGGGAATCCCCTCAATCCATAGTGGTAGTTTGTTTGCATAAATGATTTACATGCATTGTGGTTATGCATTGTCACTTTTGTTGCATAAATGAGGTATGAAAATGGTGTAAAATAAGGCCATTTCCACACCTGTACAAGTGTGAAAATCACTTGCACACACAGCTCTTTGAAAAGGCGCAAGCACAATCACTCAGAAGGTGTTTGCATTCTTGTGGTCCCCATCAACCCACTTTCCCCCATTCCTATGGGCCCCATATTTGTAATCCAAACCCTACAATCTGTTTATTGAACTAATAAACCTCAACACCTTAAAGGCGATTATCTTAAATCTTCATAGATTTTGAGTAATTTGTGAAAAATCTCAACCTATAGATCTGATTTCTTGCACTTTTTGTTGGCCCCAATTTATTATCCGAACTATTCAATATTCTCATATTAATGATAAGCATCAAGACTTCTAGTTTCATATCTTTGATCTTCATGGATTTCAAGAAATTTGATAAAAAGTCCAAAACATCTGAACACATCTATAACCATAGGATGTTCTCATTTACTCATGTGAAAATGGTGATTTTGACAAACCATGTAAAGCCCATTTCTATCCCATGAGTAAAAGGCGAATGACCCCCTTTAAGTTTGTAAATCCATAAGTGAAGTCCACCTAAGAAATTCAAGCCGCTCGAACTCAAAGGCATTGTATTTATAGATGCTAGCGTATATCTGACTCTAACTCCACCCATAAGATTGATCACCTCTAAAGCATGGGATTTTTCTTTGGTTTTTATTTTAATAATATATTTTAAACATGATCAATTTGATGGTGGGGCCAACTTTTATTGGAGTAAAATTGGCTTAGAGTCCAATATATGGAAGGGCAGTATTTTTTTTGAGTGTCTTGAGTTTCTGACATGGGCCCCGATGGATGGATTTTATTTATGTGTACGGAACGAATTAGTTCATATTTCATCATAATTCGTCAACTTTGAACTGTGAATCAGACTGATCTGAAACATAATCAAATGAAACTATTTCATTGAATGTTTGGGATTGTAGTCTCGAAATATGAATTGAACGGAGTAACTATGATAAGGATCATGCTCACAAATTGTGATAGTGATGGTTTGCTTCATATACTCAGGCATATGGTCAGCAGGCGTGTTTCGTTGGTAGGGAGGAGTAAAATAAAATAGAATTGAGCGTTAAATCAAGAATAAATAAAAGTGAAGGGAGTTGGGAGTAAAAGTACCCTTTTTTGTCATTTTGTGATTTTTAAGAGATTTTTTTTTTTTCATTTTATGATATTTAAGAGCAAGTTTTTTTTTTTTTGGTCATTTTGTGTCTTTTTAGAGCATCTTTTTTTGTCATTTTGTGCAACTAATGTGCTTTTACAACCAACTTCCTCCAAGTATTTTTTTCTTCTTGATTTGACACTTTATTTCATTTCATTTTATTTTACCCTACAAATAAACGCATTGACAAATCCTTGCACATAGGTCATCTCATCCCTAATTCTTTTTTTTTCTTTGGGTCGCCTGCTATTGGGTAATACTCTTCCAATCTCTGGCTAGTTGCTGTGGGCATTGATCACTGTACCATGTGGTTCCATATGTAATTCTGAGTGACTAGTTTATTTTTTAAGAATAGTGGTGAATTTGATTATTGCTAATTGTAAGCTTATGACAATTGAACTTTGATTAAATGCCACTTTCCATGGTGAGGAATCATGTACAATTATGCCCAAGCTTTCATTGATTGGCCACACCCAGTATTTGTGCATGCACCAATATATTGGTTTGGAAGATCATTGCCATTTTATCTTTGGCCTTTCCCCCCAATATTTATTATGTACTGTTGGTGTGTTTCCTTAGTCTTCCGTTTGCTGGCAGCAGCCAATGAAGGGTGGAGAATGTAGGATTCTCACATCTGGGAAATCGTGCATGCACATAACATGTAGGTGGGACTTGCCATATGGATGCTCCTGATCAAATTTTTGGGGTGTTACAGATGTGGAAAACACAATCAAATTGTTCCACAAGGACTTCAAAGCACGTGTTTTTTCACCTTTCACTGATTAAACCATGGGATTTTCAGTTCTGAAGGTGTAAAGGATTTCGAAGTCATAGTTGGATGCATTCCTTACTGATTTTTGTGTAATACTGGAAGAACCAGAGAATTTGGCGGTCTTTTTTGTATTAGCAATGAAAAATAGTGTGTTACCCTTGATAGGAAAATCTGCTAGAGGATCCAAGTCTTCTAGGTGTTGGGCTGGTCTAATCCTAAATTAAGACAAGTTACAAGGTATAAGTTGTGCTTGTGCTTTGGATTCAATTGAGGTTTGCCCATGGCTAAATTTACTGTGTGGCTGTAGGTTTGGACTGGGACTTAGTAGGATGTATATTGATTGAGCCTGAAACCAGGGTGAACGATAAATGTGCTAGGCCTGTGACTCGCCCAGGATTCTGAATGTTTTTTTTTTTTTTTTGAGCGATATTGGGTCATACGTGGCCATTTGTAACTGGCCCTCGAACCAGGCCTTCAACAATGCGAGCCCAGGCCTTCATAGTTGAATTTTTCTAGTAACCTGTTTATGATTGTGGACGTAGGTTGTCTGTGGCATCTTATATAGGAGCATTTTGCATGTGATACGGTTGGAAGGATTTCAAGTGGAAAAGAAAAACAGAGACGTTTTTTGGGGTCTTGTTAGTCTAAATCGGTGTTGACTTCTATGGGAAACAATGGATAAAAGAGGATTTGAACAATGGGCTGTACCAATCTTTATAAGCTTGGTTTATATCCAGATCACCTGGATTACTTGGCCTTTCTTTGAATCCCCACCCTTATTTTTTCCTTTCTTCGGCCACTTTCTCTGCGGAAAAAGCATGAAAAATCTGTTCTGGTTACTTACCCGCGTCTGATGAAGCACAGAAATGAGCTAAATATTCCATAATTTCATAGGAAAGTATTTCTTATTTTGGGAGATCAGTTCTCACCAACGAGGAAAAAAGTCTGCAAAACTAGTTTCCAATGGACATACGGGAATGAACAAAACTTTACTTTCTAGGCTTTAACTTACCAGCGGTTCCATTGCTTAAAATGTACTGTAGCCGGGTTTTTACGCAGTGCCTTCCTATAAAGTGAAACAGAGAGAAAGCATTAAAGGTAAGAAGATCCACAAAGACCAATAATAGAATCTCCTCTTTGATGCGATTGATTAACTACCATTTGCCTTAAAATTAGATCCTAATAAAGTGATGGATACAGGGGAAAAGCGATTGATGCCGATCTCTAACTTGTCTTTATGGTTTAAACCTTTGGTTTACAACATTAGGTCACGGGTTCAAAATATGACACCAACAAAAAAAGAAGTGTTGGTTACCTTCGTCACCAAGTGGTGGGTATCCCCATCTTCTTTGTCACTTCCTTTCATTTCATAATCCTTCAACAGACCTCCTTTTCCATGAATTCCTATTTATTGGAATCCTTGGAGGCAAACAGGCCGTAATAAAATGTTCTTTTGATGGACGCTGTTAGTTTTAGATCTAAATCCTTAGGTCATACTCATAACTCAAGTATACAAATCTAAAAACTATTGGATAATAAAAATTCTATGAGATAAAATGTCACATCATGTCCAAAAATCCCTAATATAATAAATTCTTGTAAGAAATTCTAATAAAGAAACATGTCCTTACTACCCATGTCAACTCACTTTGAACTCAATTGAGCACCATATGAGATCTACTCATCTTCCTATTGGATCATCATCATCATCATAGAGCGTTGTCCCAATTATGCTTGGTTAGTTATATGAATTTTATTTGCTATTTCAGTTTATCGTGGACTAAGTTGCACTTATTGAGATCTATCTTTACTAGCTATTTCCATTCATGTCCTTTTTAGCTTTTTTTAAAGGGGCTATCAATTTGCTAGAAAAGCTTTTCCTCACGGGTACCAAATATGGATCTTGTATTGGCTCTAAAAAAAAAGAAAGTGTAAACGGGTTTGGATCTTGCATCCTCATACTCGAATTTCTGGTAATTAGACCTTTCATTCCCCTGCCTGATTGGACATTTCCTTCCCACCCTTGCTCATGCATTTAAGTGTGCCCCATGAGTTGGACTGCATATGAGTAGTGTGTGTTTCACTTCACTCACCAGATAACACAATCTAACCTCTTATCATGGTTCACTAGTGGTCCTCCAACCAGTTGATTCCTATGTTCAATCTGGCTTTCCAATTTTTCCCTCCTTTCCATCCTTTCAAGAATTGCATTTGCCTTTGATTCTCGCGAGCACGATTTATGTCCTCATTCCTTTGTATCCTAGCCAATTCCAACATTCTCATTGAACCAATCAATGTGTTTGTTCTACACCTAATGCAAGTTTGCTGAACCCAAGAAACATCAAAGCTCGCTTTTGGTGAACCATTCGTCAGACACGATAGAAGTGGTCCACAGCATGTCCCACCATCAGAGAAGTCAAAATGGACATCAATATCTAGTGTGGTGTTTGACAAGCAATTTGGTCTACTCTAATAAATAATATAATCTCCATTACACACTTTACAACCACCCAAAAATTACATTTAAACAACTCCATAGTGTCGGCCATAACAGTTAACATATTGAGCATGTTTTTATAATCAAACAGAAAGAAATGTACTTTTGCTCTCATGCCTTTTCCCAATTGTTTTTGCAAAGATCCATGCTCCTGAAATGATGGGTCTTGTTTTATGGTGCAACCGACACAGCCCGGTTGTGTATTGGGCGGCGCCTTCTTGGGCGTGAATAGTCCATGGTCATGAACTGCTGCATGTCTTTCTCCCTGGTGTAGATTGGTACTTGATCGTGCAGTTTTTCTACTACTTACAAACAAATTAGAACATTCTATTAGTCACAAAGTAAAAGTAAAAAAAAAAAAAAAATCCTTACATCCCTTTTTTTTTTTTTCGGAGGGTTCCCAACCCTTTGGGCTGGACTAATCCCTCAGGGCCTAGAGGAAAGCCGGCTAAACTCCTCTGTAGCCTCAGTGTGGTAGTGCAGTTTCGAACCTATAAGTTCCGAGTGCAAACTGTGGTCCTAGGCCAACTGAGCTACCCCTTGGGATTAGAGTAATCTCCCTTCATGCACCGTAACAAGAATGATGGGTTAAATGGCTGCAAGTTGTTAGATCTTTTATTTTTATTAATTCAAAACCTTTTAAGCTGATGATGATGATCATGATGAAGAGTTTGGTGGCTATTAATTAAATGCTTGAGAATCACAAAGCCTGTCATTTATTGAAAGGGTTATTTGAAAATTCTAATCACAACAAATGCAATATAAATCTTTTCATCAATTGTGAGAAGGGTTTTGTTTGTTAAAGTTGGTGGGCTGGTTACGGACATGCATAGTGTGGGCGGATGTGTGAGTTCTAGTCCCTTGTAAAAAAAGGAGAGTGAGAACAGCTTGGCTTAATATAATGGTTTCGACATGTTTTAAATTCGCAATATAAAAAACCAATTAGATAGTAGCTAGCAGGAGTGCTGAGAATGGCATTCTTGTTCCAATCCAAATCTTGCATTGCTTATGACTCTAAATAACCACATAAATCAGATGATTGCAAGCATTTCTTTTGTGGTAATGGAAATGGATAAATATCATAAGAAACTTGGCCAATATCTAGATGGTAAGGGAACTTCATAATGAACGTGTTCTAAATCAGTTGCCCTCGAAGAAAGTAGAGAATCAAATGGACGCCCCTATATAAGCTAAAGTGCATGTATAGAATCATTCCCTTTTAACCCATATAATGAATTAGTAAAAGTAAAGTAACAACTTTAGTACTGTAGCAAAACAGTGTAAGAAAACACCAATTCAAACTTCAAAGCCATGAAGAAGTCAAGAAGCTAAAGGAAGACTACAATCCTTCTCCCTGATGGATTGCTCACAACTTATTCTAGTGTCGGCAAAACAGAGAACAAAACATGATTAAGGTATCTTTGGTTAGAAAATCACCTGTAGAACGTCCATTTTTCACATTGTTAGATTTGTAATCTCCATTCATTGATTCTTGAACCTGTATTTTATGGAGAGGAATTAAGAACATAGAAGGTCCACAACAACAAAAATACAAACAAAGAAATGGGTCCGTCTAGTGTTTAGTATAGTGAGTGTGGGAGTATGAGAAGAAGTCCTTACCATGGGAACTTCAATGGATCTCAGTTTCCTGGGTAATTTACCTATAGCAAACACCAGTTAATGAGCTGTAAAAGTTGCAGAGAGAGAGAGAGAGAGGGAGAGAGAGAGAGAGCAATGTTTGCTTACTTTGGTCATGAGGGGAGTAAGCAAGAGTCCTGTGAGAAGTACAAGGTGGTACCAAAGTAGAGAGGGTAATGAACAGGGTTATGATGATTAGCAGCTTCATCTCTTAAGTTAAAGAAGGTTTGCTTTTTGCATGAGAGATTTTGTGGGTGAGTTTTGGATTATATATATTTCTTAAGGAGCCCAGAAGAGGGATTATGAGAGAGGGAGTTTGAAAGAGAGACAAGAACATGAAACATAAGAGTGGCCCAGCAGCTCCCTAAAGTTCTTTCATCCTCCCTCTTTATCTGCTTTCCATTTATAGTTACGAGTAGTGTGGAATTATCTTATTTAGAAATGATCCTGTGTAGCAGAATACAATGAAAGGAGTCCAGATAGCAAGGAATGCAAAATATTCTTTGGTCAGGCCAATGGCCCATAGCGTATATTCATAAATGACCCCACATGTCAGTGAAATCTTAGCCAATTTTCAATCCAAAAGAAACAACCGACATTGTTATATAAAATAAAGAAATCAATGGATGTAAAATCACATATTTTATAATTGATCAATCTGACAGAAGGGTGAGATTTGTTAGAAAGCTGAAGAAATAATTGGAAATCTACCGTACTCGAATGTCACAAGACATGGCGATATTCTCAGATTTGATTGTATTCTAAGTGATAACAGATAGAAAATAGCATATAAATAGTTTAAAATAGACTTACACAGTTAGTACCAATTTTACCTTTTTATATCCTATCAATTTTGTAATACTATGGGAAAATATCATTTGACAAATTTATGTCAAGAATATCATGATACCAAACTATGACATGGATTGAAATTACTTGTCATTGGAAAAAATTCATTTGAGTGAATTCTAAGGCTTGTGTCTTTCCATCTGTCTAATTCTTAGGTTCATATAGTGTGGTCCACCTTTGGAATGGTCTAAATTGATGTGGATGTGTTAGTGTGACGTCTGCTTGAGTGTCATCCACTACAATCTACCATTCTCTAAAAATCTATGTGCATTTAGAGGAGAAAAATCAGGGCCCTCCATTTGTTGTGATTGATGTATTTTATTTTGAGGGTTTTAATCAATTGTGGGCCTTGTCAATGAATGCTATTGGTCCTGATCGTGACTAGTAAGCGGTCCATACTGTCCAAATCATGGGCCTACTACGGATTGAGTTCTCTGAAAGCACAGTGATGCCTATCTGATATTGTCAACTATTTATTGAGAAATGATACTCTCGAACAGTTTTTCTAAGTGGTTAAAATGAGTATGCAAAGGTGAATATCAAAAAATGACTATTAAATAACGTCTCCTTCAATGGAAAGTGAATGAGGGAAGATAGGACATCAATGTGCAGCGACTAGCCTAGTAATTCAAATTCCACGAAAGCCAAGCGCACATATATATTACTTTCTTATGTTCTTCATCCCACACCTCACCTCTTTTAGTAATCTTTTGGGAGAGCTCATTTGAACATGAATCCCAACCTATTCAATTCCTATGTAATCCAATGCAAACAAATAGGATCTCAGTGTCTACACAAAGTGTATTATATGCACTAAAAATCTTCATTGTGGGGCCCAATTCGTTTGTTTCAAACTTCTGGCTGAATCTTTCCTCCTGGGGTTGGAGAGGTGCTCACTTGGATCATAGGGATACTCACCGTTGAAGCTGTAAGAAGACACTGATTTTAGATGAATGAGTTAATCATGTTATCCACACAGTTTAATTGAGCAAAGTGGGTCCCACACCTGAGATTGCTCGAGGATAGGCCGTACTTTGTGGTGTAATCACAAAAAAAGATCAATTCTCAATAATCTTCTAGAGTTTTTAAGGGGCCACACCAATATGATTTAGAAATGTCAGATTAGCATGACAATTGAACTATAATCCATCTAAAGCTAAAAGTCTCAAATCAACATGAAAAATGGCCTACTACATCCTGAAATATTGTGTTAGGCTTAGGATATTTTAAGCCTGAAATCAATTGCATGGACACAGCCCACAAGCTGGAAATCAAGGCCCTGAACTAGGCCAAAATATTCAGGCCTAGGCTCGCTCAAGTTGGGCTTCAAAAGGGAATCAGTGAAAAAAAGCCAATAAACTAACAGGAGGTTGCTTGCATTAGACATGGAATGATTCATTGTAAAATTTGCAATTTATACAAGAAAATGGACCCACCGTATGTGCACACCAAATGCCCTTGGCAGCTTGGCTCCTCTTTATTACCTCAGTGGGATCATCTTAACCCTATGTTTTTCTGTTTTGGTAAATGTCTTAACCCTATGTTAAGAGCCTCAAAATAGATAGTTTTAGTGACTGTCCATGTAGTTTTAGTGATTGTCCATTTAATGTACATGCGTGCCCTTGTTGAAGATATTGGGTCATCCCATTCTTATCAAGGTAAAAAGGAGGATACTGAAGCTTTGATGTAGGACCTTAGAATGCAGAGTCTACCTAACTCATAAATTCATAAATGTAACTACCAATTGATGATAAATTTGCTGTGAGAAGTAAAACTACAAGAAGGTAGCAAGATGGTCCATGTCAGGGTGCCCGTACACAAAGATCTTGGCTTCTTGTAGCTGCTTGGAGAGATGAATACCATAGATGACCATGACGTTATTCAAAGCATTTGAATCTAAGGTGACCCTCTCATTTGCAGAGGGTCTTTTCCCAATATCCAAGAGGAAATGTAAAAGTGGATGGCCGTTTAGTCCATTAACAACATACATAATTAAGTTGAGATCAAGTCCATTGATCTTAACACACAATTCATGGCCGTCTGATTGGGCCAAGGCCAAGCCCATTAATGCTCTCCCAAAAGATTTCATGAAAAAAAAGGCAAGCCATTGACATAATGTACAATTTGGATCATTGCCGAAAAGGCCTAATAGAGTGAATAAAAATTGCTGACATTAATAAACAATTTTTATGTTTTTCAAAGACCTCTCAAAATCTATGAGGATCTAAGTGTTGAAATAAAAATTCTTGTGTTGTTCACTAACAGATTAATTCTTTAGTATTACTAGTTACCAAGATGATATCAGAGCTGAAGGTCGCGAGTTAAGAGCCTCCAAAATAAATAGTTTATTTTTTATTATTTTTTTATTTTTTTATGGTAAAGTAGTGGGATCAGCTTAATCCTATGGTAAGAGCCTCCAAAATAGATAGTTTTAGTGACTATCCATTTCATGTACATGCATGCTCTTGTTGAATAAATTGGGTCATCCCATTCTCATCAAGGCAGGAAGGGGGATACTAAAGCTTTGATGTAGGAACTTAGAATGCCCAGTCTACTTAACTCATAGATAAATGAAATTACCAACGGACAAAAACTTTGTTGTGAAAAGTAAATCTACAACAAGGCAGCAAGACGGAACATGATATGGTGAGGGTGCCGTACACAAAGATCTTGGGTTCTTGTAACTGTTGGAGAGATGAATACCATCAATGACCATTGCTTTGTTCAAAGCGTTTGAATTGAAGGCGACCCTCTCATCTGTAAGTGATCTTTTCCCAATAGACAAGACTACAAGAGGGAAGTGTTAAAAAGGAAGGCCACGAAAATTATATAAGTTGAGATCTCTCATTTGTTTTTTCCTGGTGATAGTTTTATTTTCTATAAATCTAAGCACCTTCTTGAGGATTATTGCCAAATCCCGGAACAGGTTATTTATTGATATCCATAAATCATGTATTTACTTTATCAAGTGGGCTTATAAAAAAGATGCAAAGGTATAGCTTCAATCCCGGGGGTAAAGCTTATGGAAACAAATTAACGAGAAGCATTTGGGAAATCCCTTATTTATTGGAAGGAATAAAAACCTTAGTTTTGAAGCCCTCGTTAATAAATAAAGGCTAGAATCAATACTTAGCAGATTCTGCTTCTCTCTAAAGCGGGTAGGAACACATTAATTAAATTGGTAGCTTCAACTATTCTAGTTTATAATATGTCGGTTTTTTAACTCTCCAACAAAACTTCTAATGTTACTGATAAAATGTTTAGATCCTTTTGGTGGGGGGACGGTGAGGGAAAGAAAAAAAATGCACACCTTAAAATGGAAAGAGTTTTGTAAGCCTATTGTGGATGGAGGGCTTGGAATAAGAGATACCAAAAGTATTAATTTAGCTCTTCTAGGCAAAACACTTTGGCGTCGCACTAATGACGATAATCTCCTATGCTCTAAAATTCTTAAAGCAAAGTATTGTCCCAAATCTAATCTATGGGAGGCTAAGTACAGAAAAGGCAACTCATGGTTTTGGAAAGGGTTTGTGGAGGGGGTGAGTTTCATTTACGATAGAGTGGGTTGGATAATTGGTACTTGAGAAAAAAAATCTCAGTTTGGGACCATAATTGGATCCCATATAAAAAAGGCTTGAGGATAACTTTAACCAATATAACCAGCCCGATTATTATAGTTAAAGATTTATGGAAAGCTAATAAGCAATGGGATGGAAATAAGATTAGATAAAATTTTAATAACTTAAACGATGTGAAGGATATTGGGAAAATATAAATTTCTGTTGGTAATGATAGTGATAAAAGGGTTTGACCTTTCTCAAAGAATGGACAGTTGTCAACAAATTAAAGTCAGCTTACAGAGAATTTGTGGAAAGATGCAATTGGAAGGGGTTTTGAAGAATTTCCAATTCCCTAAAAAGGATCATGTTGTTTGAATGAAAATGTTTGAAAAATGCTTTAGAAGTTAAAAAGAACGTTCACTCGAGAATAAATATTGTAAATCCCTTGTGCCCACTCTGTGAGGATGAAGTGGAAACGGTTGATCGCGCTCTAATGAAATGTGATTACGCTAGAGCATGTTGGTTTGGTACACACTTTGGCCTCCTAACTCATTATCTTAGTGTTGGGGGGTTAAAGGAGTACTGGAAGGAGTTCTGTGAGCAAGGTCACCCATTTACTCCTCTAGGAAATGATCACTCTAGAGTGTGGGAGTTGACCATGTGGTGGACCATATGGAAAGCAAGAAACGAATTTTGATATTGAAACAAGAAACACCCCGCAAATATAATCCACTCAGTTAAAACTTTGATTAATAGTTTTAATATTCCTTGTTCTTTAAAGGATAAGAAGAAGGATGAGGAACAACAAACTATTAAGATTGATCAGTTCCAAGAAGGAGGTTGTGATGTTCTCAGATGCTACTTATAGGGCAATACATGACAAAGCTTCATTTGGTTTCATGGCTATGCTTAAAGGGGTGGTTGTGGATGCAGGTGCTTGGATTGGTCCAAAAGTTGCATTATCAAAGGAAGCCGAATTGCAGATCTAAAAAAAGGGCGAGGGAATTATGTTATGCCAGGATCTGGAAATACTTGCACACTGAAGAGGTGGCTCAAGCTGTTAATGACAAATTTGGTTGCGCCATCTACCCAATTATTGCTGATATTAAGAAACTACTTCTTAATTTTGATATTATGGAGGTTTCTTATATTCCTAGAATTTTGAGCTCTGCAGCCCACTCATTGCTAAGTTTTTTCTTGTAGTCGGGACATACACCCGGAAAGTGCGTGTGTTCATAGGGTTAGACTATTGACTATGGTGTTGTTTCTTATTTTTTGGAGTCTTTTTGTTTGTTTGTGTTGTTGCTTTTTTTGATGAATGAAAGGCCTTTCCTCATAAAAAAAACCATATATAGGCTAATTTCATTGATCTTAACACGCAATCCATGAACGACTGATTGGGCCAAGGCCAATCCCATTGCTTTATAAAGAATTTCAAGGAAGAAAAAAGGGCAGGTAATTGACATATTGTACAATTTGGGTTGTTCTTGTAAAGGCCTAATAGAGTGTGGAAAAACTGATGACATTAATATGCATTTTTTATATTTTTCAAAGATCTATCAAAATCTATAATGATCTAAGTTCTGTAACTTTACACCTTGAGCTTTCGGGGGTGTTATGAGCATGATGAACAGTTACGACAAAACATTGGACTCGTAAACAAACGTAAAAAATCAAATTGACAAAAGTTGATTTTTAACCATTTCGGCTTACCTCAATAATACATTTTACCATTTAAAACTTATAAGAGTTGCAACCACAAGTTTTACCATACTCTTGATTGGGTTGCCTCAATAATATAGCTTACCATTTAAAACTTATAAGAGTGAATCAACCACTAGTTTTACCATACTCTTGATCAAATAAAATTAACCAGTATCTTACCTATTAATCAAGATCTTATCCATCATCATTGACTGAGCCAAGGAAAACCTTCATTTTTTTTATACCCACATTAATGTTGGGTGTAACACCCCAACCCATAATACCCTATTATTTATAATTAATTATTTATTAGCTAATTAAGTGTGTTTAGAATCCTAGTGAGTCGGGTTTGACGTATGAGTAACGCGTGCGAAGTCTCGCGTGATTCCGACCTCGTTTGGGTACAATAGGGGTGTGTGTCATAATTTTTGAAAAGTTCCGAGGGCTTTTTCGCATTTTCTAATTTTCAAGATTTTTGGCACCATCGGATAGATTACCTTATTTCTCAAACTTTGTCCTGCAACCTCATCCCGACCCGGAACCCCGAAGCCCATCTAAAACCTAACCTGACCCAAAGCCCACTTAAGCTTATTTAATACTTTCTCCCTCCTCGCTTATTTTCTCTTTTCATCCCTTGTTTTATCCTCTCTCCACACCACCATCAGAGAACACTTATTTCACTCATTTCCTCTCCCTTACCCATATTCCACTTTATCACTCACGTGGGTCCACCCACTTCCTCATTCCCCATCTCTCTTTCCCTCTTTTATTTCTCTTCTTCGTGTGTAACTCTCTCTCTCTCGTGTTTCTTTCTCCCTCACTGCCTCTCCTTGCTGCCTGCTCAACTAAAGCCCCTCTCTCTCTTGTTTCTTTCTCCCTCACTGCCTCTCCTTGCTGCCTGCTCAACTAAAGCCCCACCAAGCCAAGCAGAACACTCTCATCGTCCTCCCCATGCTCCACCGACCACGAGCATCTCTTTCTCCAAGCCATCCATTAAGCTCCTAAGCATGTAGAAATTAGGGCTTTTCCCCTATTTGCTTAGAAATGGCTTAGGGAAGCTATTTACTACCCTTTGCATGCATTTTTGTAGGTTGTTTTTTGTTTAAGAGGCCATTCCCCAATTTGAGTTCCTACAGTGGATTTTCTATTTTCCCTTATTTTAGAGTGCACTCACTAAAGGCAAGTGGATATCTCTATTATGCTATGATATGTTGCTCTTCTTTATGATTCGAGCATCTAATTTCAATTCCAGACACCCTTGTGCTCATTGTATGTTAAATTGGAAATTAACTTGCTAGGTTAGTTTATATTTTGAATGGGATATACATGATTGGATTGGAGCCTGTCTAAGGTATGGATTGAGAGGGTGTGGCCCACTTGTTATTTTAACTGATTAGATTTATGGGAGTGTGAGACACTTCTTGTGTTTTGAAATTGAAAATAGAACCTAGGTTTGAGCTTCTATGTCTCTCGAATTTTGAGGCCTGTTGGCATGAATGAGTATGATGAATAGGAGATGGCTTTTGGATGTAAAACCTGCTCTTATTAATTCTTTAAGTTTCAATTTTTGAGATTTTGGCACCATCAGATATATTACTTTATTTTTTGGACTTTGTCCTTCTACCTCATCCCGACCCGGATCCCCAAAGCCCATCTAAAACCTGACCCGACCTAGAGCCCACTGAAACTTAATTAATACTTTCTCCCTCCTCACCTATTTTCTCTTTTCCTCCCTTATTTTATCATTTCCCCACATCACAATAAGAGAACACCGATTTCACTCATTTTCTCTTCCTTAACCCCCATTCCACTTTATCACTCACGTGGGTCAACCCACTTCCCCATTCCCCATCTCTTTTTCCTTCTTATATTTCTCTTCTTCCTCTGTTACTCTCTCTCTCTCTCTCTCTCTCTCTCTCTCTCTCTCGTTTCTTTTTCCCTCGCAGCCTCTCATTGCGGCTTGCTTAACTAGAGCCCCACCAAGACAAGGAGAACTCTCTCTCTCTCTCTCTCTCTCTCTCTCTCTCTCTCTCTCTCTCTCTCTCTCTCTCTCTCTCTCTCTCTCTCTCTCTCTCTCTCTCTTTTTCCCTCACAGCCTCTCATTGCGGCTTGCTTAACTAGAGCCCCACCAAGACAAGGAGAACACTCTCATCGTCCTCGCCATGCTCCACCGACCTCGAGCACCTCTTTCTCCAAGCCATCCATTAACTCTCCATCTCTAGGTAAGCTCTAAGGCATGTAGAAATTCAGAGTTTTCCTCTCTTTGCTTAGAAATGGTTTAGGGAAGCTATTTACTACCCTTTGCATGCATGTTTATATGTTGTTTTGGGTTTGAGAGGTTCTTTCCCAATATGAGTTCCAACAATGGGTTTTCTATTTTCCCCTATTTTGGAGTGCATGCACAAAAGGCAAGTGGACATCTCTATTATGCTAGGATATGTTGCTTATCTTTATGATTATAGCATCTAATTTCAATTCTAGACACCCTTGTGCTCATTGTATGTTAAATTGGAAATTAACTTGCTCGGTTAGGTTATATTTTGAATGGGATAACATGATTGGATTGGAGCCTGTCTAAGGTATGGATGGAGAGGATGTGACCCACTTGTTATTTTAATTGATTAGATGTGTGGGAGTGTGAGAAACTTCTTGTGTTTCGAAACTGAAAATAGAACTCGGGTTTGGGTTTCTGTATGTCTCTCAGTTTTTTAGGCCTGATGGTATGAATGAGTATGAAGAATAGGAGACGGCGTTTGGATGGAAGAATCATTAAGGGCACATTTGCTAAATAAGGAGGAACCCTCTATCTAAAGGATTCCTTCATTTCTCTAGATCAATGTTATCATCTCTAAGGATTTTTGAGGGGAGGAATCACTGTATTCTGGGTTTGAAAAACACACAGGAGGAGTCACTTTTGAAGCTGTTAGTGCGCAAAAATGCGTGACTGACAGGGGGTTTGTGTTTTTTGGTAGTGTCTTGACACTTTCTGATGAAGATGGAGGTTTCAGCTCCTTTGAAAGTGATAGGATGCCTTTTAACCTGAAAAGGGGAGAAGAAGGGAGGCAGTGAAAGACCCCTGGCTTGGGCAGCGCAGGGCTTTCCGATGCCTGAGTTAGTTGCAGTTGCAGGACTAAACAGAGGTAGGAGATGTAGTTTGGGAGGAGATGACGTACCAGTCTATTGGTTTTTGGCCATCCTTTACCTGTTGAAGGCTTCTGAATAAATATAGAGGGATAAAGTGGACTTTGGGGCAGGCACTTGAGTGAGAGTCTGTCCCATTGTAGCCTACTTTTCTTTAATTGTAGTCCCATCGTAGCCTACCCTTATCCCGTGGTACGTGGCTAACTGTGCATATGGATACATCTGTTATCGAGACCGAGACCGAGGCCGAGACCTTCCGAAATGGGGCATACGACCGAGACCAAGCATTGGAAGAGGCCAAGATCGGGACAAGCCAACAGCTTATAAATTAATAAAGAAATGCAAAGTTGTCAAAACCGGTGCATAAAGAATTCATAAAAATCTGCTTTTGATTTCTTTAATAATTTTTTCAACAAAAGCCCTCTCCTACTAATACTCATGATTTATACGAGGCATCACCAAAACGTAGCCTATGTCATGGTTTTTTGTCAAATTGAAACATGGAAACATTATCCTTGTCAGGTGCCGAGACCAAGAATTGGCCGAGACCAAAACTATATGCCAAGACCAAGCACATAGCTAGTGATCTCGGCATCTTAGAATTATATACCCACACAAAGCCCCCCAGCTTTTGACCTCTTAGAGTTCACTAATTCGTTGAGGTCAGAAGCTGAATATTAGGATGACCTTTGTTTCGTGCTTGTGACTTTAAGCAGCTTTTCCAACTTAAATTTAATAATCTTCTTTCAGCTGGCTCATCACCAACTGAGAGGTCTGAGAGATCGGGACATAATTGTCTCGTATTTTTACCGAAGCCAGTGTAATCTTTTTTACAGCGATCTGGTGCTGGACCGAGATGCTTTTATGCCGAGATCGGGACATAACAGGCTGGTGCATTTACCGGAGCCAGTGTTATCTTTTTGGCAGCGATTTGGTGCTGCACCGAGATGCTTTTATGCCGAGATTGGGACATAACTGGCTGGTGCATTTACCAAAGCCAGTGTTATCTTTTTGGTAGCGATCTGGTGTTGGACCGAGATGCTTTTATGCCGAGATCTACTTGAGGCCGTTTCAGAGACATTCCCAGCTGGTGGGTGTACCGGAGCTGGTGTAATATCGTTGTCGAAATGCGGGTCATGCCCAGCTGGTATATGACCGACGCTAGGATGAGCCCGGTGGCGATATAGGCTTTCTAGCATTTCCCTAATGGGCATAGCAGTTAGGTAGGTGGTGCCGAGGAGCCCTATATCGAGACATGATTGGCTGGTGCGTGACCGGTGCCAGTGTAGTCTCGTTGGCTAGACCGAGAATGCGCGTGGCTGAGACCTTCGTGAGGCCAAGATAGAGATTCGAAAGTTGAGAATAGCCGGACTTTGAGGCTGATGCCATCATCGAGCCTACTGGTCGAAGACCGAGGTAGAGGATCGTGCCGCCGCGAAGACGGTAGGGGACCATGCCGTTGGTCGGAGACTGAAGTCAGTAGCTAAGGACTGATGTGAGACTTCTCGCTGCTCGAGGCGAAAGAGGAGCTTCCTGCCGAGCTGGAGAGGACACTGCTGGTGATGTTGGCGTGGACTCCTGGCAATCCCCAGAGGTTGAGACTACTGTTGAGCCCGCGGATGTCTAGCTTCGATTAGCTTTGTTTTCGCTGGATGATTTGTTGTCCTTCTTGGAGGCTCTGTCTTCCTGCCAGAGGGCAAGGCTTGACGGTGGAAAATGACTTCACCTGGAAAGCTCTAGTCAAAGGTTACCTTGTCGGGAGAGTGCTGTCTTCCTGTTGAAGGTGAACCTGAGTGAGTCTTAGGCTTTCCAACACAGTTGCTGTTGGTCCCTTGATGATTTTTCGCCCTTTCAGGTTTTTGGAGGCATAGTGCTTGGTCAGATGACTTTTTTATTGAGTTTCCCACAGACGGCGCCAATTGTAAGTGCGAAAAAATGCGCGACTGGCAAGGGGGTTTGTGTTTTTTGGTGGTGTCTTGACACTTTTCTGATGAAGATGGAGGTTGCAGCTCCTTTGAAGGTGATATGATGCTTTTGAACCTGAAAATGGGAGAAGAAGGGAGGCAGTGAAAGACCCTGGCTTGGGCAGCGCAGGGCTCTTTGATGCTTAAGTTAGTTGCAGTTGCAGGACTAAACAAAGGTAGGAGTTGTAGTTTGGGAGGCGATGGCGTACCAGCATATTGGTTTTTGGCCATCCTTTACCTGTTGAAGGCTTCTGAATAAATATAGAGGGAGAAAGTTGACTTTGGGACAGGCACTTGAGTGAGAGGTTGTCCTATCGTAGCCTACTTTTTTTTAATTGTAGTCCCATCGTAGCCCACTCTGTCCCATCTGGCCTTATCCTGGCACCTGGGCTGTGCAGCAGTGTCAGGGATTTGGGCGGTGCCCTTATTCCGTGGTACGTGGTTAACTGTGCATATAGATACATCTATCACCGAGACCGAGACCGAGGCCGAGACCTTCCAAAATGGGGCATACGACCGAGACCAAGCATTGGAAGAGGCCGAGATCGGGACAAGCTAACAACTTATAAATTAATAAAGAAATACAAAGTTGTCAAAACCGGTGCATAAAGAATTCATAAAAACCTGCTTTTGATTTCTTTAATAATTTTTTCCACAAAAGCCCTCTCCTACTAATACTCATGATTTATATGAGGCCTCACCAAAACGTAGCCTATGTCATGGTTTCTTGTCAAATTGAAACATGAGAACAGTATCCTTGTCAGGTGCCGAGACCAAGAATTGGACGAGACCAAAGCTATGTGCCGAGACCAAGCACATAGCTAGTGATCTCGGTATCTTAGAATTGTATACCCACACAGAAGCTAAGGTACTTCTTTGTCCCCATGGATTTGCAAAATTCGATTGGGGGAGGTGGTGACGGAGGAATCAATGGAAGAGAAGATTTTTTATTGGTTTGGGGGATTTGCAAAATCCTTTCTCACTTTTTCTTTCTTCACCCAAACCTGGGTTTTCCTCTAAATCGAGGAAACCTAGAGAGGATCTCACTCTAAGGACATTACCCAAACATGCTCTAAAGAAACCAAATCAGGCTTTTATTAATTATTTATGTTCCGATTTTTGAGATTTTGGCACCGTCGGTTAGATTACCTTATTTCTCGGACTTTGTGCTTCTTACTCATCCTGACCCGGAACCTCGAAGCCCATCTAGAACCTGACCTGACCCAAAGCCCACTTAAACTTATTTAATACTTTCTCCCTCCTCACCTATTTTCTATTTTCCTCACTTATTTTAACATTTCTCAACACTTCCATCAGAGAATACTCATTTAACTCATTTCCTCTCCCTTACCCCCATTCGACTTTATCATTGACGTGGGTCGACCCACTTCCCCATTCCCCATCTTTCTTTCCCTCTTTTATTTCTCTTTGTCCTGTGTAACTCTCTTTCTCGTGTTTCTTTCTCCCTCAGTGCCTGCTCAACTAGAGCCCCCACCAAGCCTAGGAGAACACTCTCATCATCCTCCCCATGCTCCATCGACCTCTAGCACCACTTTCTCTAAGCCATCCATTAACTCTCCGTCTCTACGTAAGCTCCTAAGCATGTAGAAATTAGGGGTTTTTCGCTCTTTGCTTAGAAATGATTTAGGGAAGCTATTTACTACCATTTGCATGTATTTTTGTAGGTTGTTTTTGGGTTGGAGAGGCTCTTCCCCAATTTGAGTTCCGATAGTGGGTTTTCTATTTTCCCTTATTTTGGAGTGCACTCAGTAAAGGGAAGTGGATATCTCTATTATGCTATTATAGCTACTCTTTATAATTATAGCATCTGATTTTAATTTTAGACAACCTTGTGCTCATTATAAGTTAAAATGGAAATTTATTTGCTAGGTTAGGTTATATTTTAAATGGAACTAACTTGGTTGGATTGGAGTCTGTCTAAGGTATGGATGGAGAGGGTGTAACCCACTTGTTATTTTAATTAATTAGATATATGGGAGTGTGAGAAACTTCTTCTGTTTCGAAACTAAAAATAGAACCCAAGTTTGGTTTCTGTATGTCTCTCGATTTTTTAGGCCTGTTGGTATGAATGAGTATGATGAATAGGAGATGGCTTTTGGATGGAAGAATCATTAATAAGGGCACGTTTGGGGAATAAGGAGGAACCCTCTATCCAAAGGATTCCTTTATTTCTCTATAACATTGTTATCATCTTTGAGGATTTTTGAGCAGAGAAATCACTGCATTCTGTGTTTGGAAAACACCCAGGTGGAGTCACTTTTGAAGCTTAGGTGTTTCTTCGCCCCCGTGGATTTGCAAGATTCGATTGGGGAGATGGAGACAGAGGAATCAATGGAAGAGAGGACTTTTGATTGGTTTAGAGGATTTGCAAAATCTTCTCTCACGTTTCCTCTGTTAACCCAAACCATGGTTTTCCTCTGAATCCAGGAAACCCAGAGAGGATCTCAATCCAAGGACAATACCTAAACACGATCTAAAAAAACCAAAGGATGCTTTTATTAATTCTTTATGTTTCAATTTTTAAGATTTTGGCACCATCGGATAGATTACCTTATTTTCCGGACTTTGTGGTTCTACCTCATCCAGACATGGAACCCCGAAGCCCATATTAAACTTGACCCGACCCGACCCGACCCAAAGCCCACTTAAACTTATTTAATACTTTCTCCCTCCACACTTATTTTCTCTTTTCCTCCCTTATTTTATTATTTCCCCACGCCACCATCAGAGAACACTCATTTCGTCTCACTTACCCCCATTCCACTTTATCACTCATGTGTGTCGACCCACTTCCCCGTTCCCCATCACTCTTTCCCTCTTTTATTTCTCTTCTTCCTGTGTAATTCTCTCTCTCTCGTGTTTCTTTCTCCCTCACTGCCTCTCATTACGGCCTGCTCAATTAAAGCCCCACTCAGCCAAGGGGAACACTCTCATTGTCCTCCCCATGCTCCACCGACCTTGAGCACCTATTTCTTCAAGCTATCCAATAACTCTCCATCTGTAGTTAAGCTCCTAAGCATGTAGAAATTAAGGGTTTTCCCCCTCTTTGTTTAGAAATGGTTTAGGGAAGTTATTTGCTACCCTTTGCATGCATTTTTGTAGGTTGTTTTGGGTTTGAGAGGTCCTTCCCTAATTTGAGTTCCAATAATGGGTTTTCTATTTTTCCCTATTTTGGAGTGCACGCACCAAAGGCAAGTGGATATCTCTATTATGCTATGATAAGTTGCTCCTCTTTATGTATAGCATCTAATTTCAATTTTAGACACCCTCGTGCTCATTGTATGTTAAATTGGAAATTAACTTGCTAGGTTAGGTTATATTTTGAATGGGATAACATGATTGGATGGGAGCCTGTCTAAGGAATGGATGGAGAGGGTGTGGCCCACTTGTTATTTTAATTAATTAGATGTATGGGAGTATGAGAGACTTCTTGTGTTTCAAAACTGAAAATAGAACTCAGGTTTGGGTTTCTGTATGTCTCTCGGTTTTTTAGGCCTAATGGTATGATTGAGTATGATGAATAGGAGATGGCTTTTGAATGGAAGAATCATTAAGGGCACGTTTGATAAATAAGGAGGAACCCTCTATCCAAATGATACATTCATTTCTCTAGAACAATGCTATCCTTTCTGAGGATTTTTGAGGGGAGGAATAACTGCATTCTTGGTTTGGAAAACATATAGGAGGAGTCACTTTTAAAGCTTATGTGCCTCTTTGCTCTCGTGGATGTGTAAAATTCGATGGGAGGAGGTGGAGATGGAGGAATCAATGGAAGAGGGGATTTTTTTTATTGATTTTGAGGATTTGCAAAATCCTTTATCACTTTTCGTCTCTTCACCTAAACCAGGGTTTTCCTCTGAATTGAGGAAACCTCGAGAGGATCCCACTCCGAGAACATTACCCAAACATGCTCTAAAGAAACCAATGCATGCTTTTATTAATTCTTTATGTTCCAATTTTTGAGATTTTGGCATCATCGGATAGATTACCTTATTTTTCGGACTTAGTGTTTCTACCTCATCCCAACCCGGAACCCCGAAGCCCATCTAAAACCTGACCCAGAGCCCACTTAAACTTATTTAATACTCTCTCCCTCTTCACTTATTTTCTATTTTCCTCCCTTATTTTATCATTTCCCCATACCACCGTCAGAGAACACTCATTTCCTCTCCCTTACCCCCATTCCACTTTATCACTCACGTGGGTCAACCCACTTCCCCATCCTCCATCTCTCTTTCCCTATTTTATTTCTCTTATTCCTGTGTAACTCTCTCTCTCTCTTGTTTCTTTCTCCCTCACTGCCTCTCCTTGCTGCCTTCTAAATTAGAGCCCAACCAAGCCAAGGAGAACATTCTCATCGTCCTCCTCATGCTCCACTGACCTCGAGCACCTCTTTCTCCAACCTATCCATTAACTCTCCATCTCTTGTTAAGCTCCTAAGCTTGTTGAAATTACGGCTTTTTCGCTCTTTGCTTAGAAATGGTTTAGGGAAGCTATTTACTATCATTTGCATGCATTTTTGTAGGTTGTTTTGGGTTTGAAAGGTTATTCCCAATTTGAGTTCCAACAGTGTGTTTTCTATTTTTCCTTATTTTAGAGCGTACTCATCAAAGGCAAGTGGATATCTCTATTATGCTATGATATGTTGCCCTTCTTTATGATTTTAGCTTCTAATTTCAATTCCAGACACTCTTGTGCTCATTGTATGTTAAATTGGAAATTAACTTGCAAGGTTAGGTTATATTTTGAATGGGATAACTTGATTGGATTGGTGCCTATCTAAGGTATGGATGGAGAGGGTGTGGCCCACTTTTTATTTTAACTGATTAGATTAATGGGAGTGTGAGAAACTTCTTTTGTTTTGAAATTAAAAATATAACCCAGGTTTGGGTTTCTGTATGTCTCTCGGATTTTGAGGCCTATTGGTATGAATGAGTATGATGAATAGGAGATGGCTTTTGGATGTAAGAATCATTAAGGGAATGTTTGGTAAATAAGGAGGAACCTCTATCCAAATGATTCCTTCATTTCTCTGGAAAAATGCTATCCTCTCTGAGAATTTCTGAGGGGAGGAATCACTACTTTCTGAGTTTGAAAAACAACTAGGAGGAGTCACTTTTGAAGCTTAGGTGCTTCTTTGCCCCCGTGGATTTGTAGAATTTGATGTGGGGAGGTGGAGATGGAGGAATCAATGGAAGAGAGGATTTTTGATCGGTTTGGAGGATTTGGAAAATTCTCTCTCACATTTCCTCTTTTCACCCAAACCATGGTTTTCCTCTGAACGAGGAAAACCAAAGAGGATCCCACTCCAATGACTTCACCCAAACATTCCCTAAAGAAGCCAAAGCATGCTTTTATTAATTCTTTATGTTTTGATTTTTGAGATTTTGGCACCATCGGATAAATTACCTTATTTCTCGGACCTTGTCCTTCTACCTCATCCCGACCCGGAACCCCGAAGCCTATCTAATACCTGACCTGACCCAAAGCCCACTTAAACTTATTTATTAATTTCTCCCTCCTCACTTATTTTCTCTTTTCCCACCCTTATTTTACCATTTCCCCACACCACCATCAAAGAACACTCATTTCATTCATTTCCTCTCCTTTACCTTTATTCCACTTTATCACTCACGTGGGTCGACCCACTTCCTTATTCTCCATCTCTCTTTCCTTTTTTTTTTTCTTCTTCCTTTGTCCCCCCCCCTCTCTCTCGTGTTTGTTTCTCCCTCATTGCCTCTTTTTATTGTCTGCTCAATTGGAGCCCCACCAAGCCAAGTAGAACACTCTCATCATCCTCTCCATGCTCTACTGACCTCGAGCACCTCTTTCTCTAAGCTATCCATTAACTCTCCATAGAAATTACGGCTTTCCCCCTCTTTGCTTAGAAATGGTTTAGGGAAGCTATTTACTACCCTTTGCATGCATTTTTGTAGGTTGTTTTTGGGTTTGAGAGGTTCTTCCCCAATTTGAGTTCCAATAGTGAGTTTTTTATTTTCCCTTATTTTGGAGTGCACTCACCAAAGGCAAGTGGATCTCTCTATTATGCTATGATATGTTGCTCCTCTTTATGATTATAGCATCTAATTTCAATTCTAGAAACCCTTGTGCTCATTGTATGTTAAATTGGAAATTAACTTGCTTGGTTAGGTTATATTTTGAATGGGATATACATGATTGGATTGGAGCCTGTCTAAGGTATGGATGGAGAGGGTGTGGCCCACTTGTTACTTTAATTGATTAGATGTATGAGAGTGTGAGAAACTTCTTGTGTTTCGAAATTGAAAATAGAACCCTGGTTAGGGTTTTTGTATGTCTCTCAATTTTTTAGGGCTGCTGGTATGAATGAGTATGATTAATATGAGATGACTTTTGGATGAAAGAATCATTAAGGGCACGTTTGGTAAATAAGGAGGAACCTTCTATCCAAAGGATACCTTCATTCCTCTAGAACAGTGCTATCATCTCTGAGGATTTTTGAGGGGAGGAATCACTGCATTCTGTGTTTGAAAAACAAATAGAAGGAGTCACGTTTGAAGCTTAGGTGCTTCTTTGCCCCCGTGGATTTGCAAAATTCGATGGGGGGACGTGGAGACGGAGGAATCAATGGAATAGAAGACTTTTTAGTGGTTTGGAGGATTTTTGACTCTCACTTCTCCTTTCTTCACCAAAACCCGAGTTTTCCTCTGAATCGAGGAAAACCAGAGAGGATCCCTTTCCGAGGACAATACCCAAACATGGCCTGAAGAAACAAAAGCATGCTTTTACTAATTCTTTATGCACCCATTTGATCACTTTGCATTTCTTTATTAATATATGAACTTTTTCCCATTCTCACACATTTCATCACTTTGCATTCTTTTTTTTTTTAATATATAAAACATTGTCCATTGATTTGGGTGTCAAATGTATGTACATACTCATGCTTACTGAAGCCTTAATGTGACCTAGTGTTGCGATCATTTCGGACATAACTTTGGTTGGATTTTTATATCACGGATACTTTAGGACTTGTGGACTGAGGTGGGACCTTGGCTACCTCTTTATAACTTATTTTGACTATGTATGAGGAATGTTTTGAGCCGACACTGTTCGCTGTTATTCTAGGTTTCTCGGGATTCAACCTATCTCAATCGTGGACAGTGGGGCAACGAGATACCCTCTTTGTATCTATGCAAGAAGAAGAATTGTTCTTGTATCTCGAACCCTAATTTCTTTCATTGACTGAATACGGATGTACTAGATGTGAGACCCCACCCCTGGTGGGCCCTCAATGTGAATTTGAATACTATATATTAGCCTAAGTATTTTAATTATATTAATTATAGGACTTAGTGAGGGTAGTTATGTATTTTCCTAGGGTTAGCCTAGTGGTGTAATTAGTAGAGTCAATAGGGGGTCTTTTGTTATTTTTAGAGTTAGGGAGTTTGTTAGAGGCCCTAGCTAGAGTTTTGTATTTACTATAGGGGGTTTGCACCAAAGAATCTTCTAGAAGCCCACCTAAAGACCTAAATACCCTCTACCCTAACCCTAATCCTATTATAACCCTAAGGGCATTTTTGTCCCTAACCCAAAAACCCAACCTATATAAACAAAACCCTCCCCTGCCCAAACAACTACTGTTCATCTCCTTTTTCCTTTCTCTCAAGTTTCAATCTCTTCTCTCTTCTTCTTCTTCTTCCCCAATTCCCTCCAACGAACCCTCGTCTCTCTTCCAATCTCTCTCTCTCTCTCCCTCGCCCCAGAAATCCCTGACAGAAGGCCAGCCAAGATCGACCTGCACCGTAGGAGCAACTGCCAAGACCCTTTCTCTTTTTCCCTGTGGTTTTCTCTCTTTTCCTTCTACCTTCAATTGATCAAGGCAAGTGCACTGTGCTGGTAGTCTAGATTGCATGTTTCCTTCCTTTGATTTGCAGTAGAATTCCAATTTGTAATATATATGTTTAGATCGATCCTTGAGCATGTTTGTTTGGTTCCTTTGGCCATTGATGGATGGGATTACCTCATTTGGATGATCAATGGCCGGTTGATGATGGGTGGATGACGTAGGAATGATTTATTTTACTTCTGTAATGGTCTATGGAGAATCCCAGAAGAATTGGGTCACGGGAATGAGTTTCCGGAGATGGAATGACAAGAACCCATCTCGCAGTATTGAGATCGGAATCGAAGTAGGACCACCCTTGGTAGATCAGGACCCTACGTCTACGTGAGGGGGCCTGTGCGACCATGGGGTGCTACTTGATCTGGATTTTGATCAGAGGTGGACCACCATTCCTGTGCTTAATGAAGAGAAGTTGTGTCCTGTCGCAGAACTGGGTTCTGTAACAGAACACAACACTGATAGGAGAGATGGACAGAGTCCAGCGATGGCCGAGCTCAGTACTTGTAGAGCCCAGCGGTTGCCGAGCTCAGCATTAGTGCAGCTCAGCAACTGCCGAACTCAGCACTTGCAGAGCCCAGCGGTTGCCGAGCTCAGCGTTAGCGCAGCTCAGCAACTGCCGAGCTTAGCACTGGCCGAACTCAGCGATGGCTGGATTCAACACTAGCCGAACTCAGAGTTCTGCCGAGCATAATGGTTAGGATGAGATTCGCGTTTAGCCGAGCTAAGTGTCTAGGCCGAGCTGAGAGCTAAACCAACCTCAATGCTCTGCCAAGCCCAATGCATTTTCCCGAACTCAGCTGGGTTGCCGAACTGAGCTAGGCCCTTTGCCGAGCTGAGTTGGGTAGCCGAACTGAGTATTCAATTGAGCTCCATTGCTTAGCCGAACTCCGAGATGGATTTCCAAAAAGGTGGGATTTCAACAAAGGAGACTAGAACCTGGGACATTCCCTTCAGCCAGAATTCTTAGTGTGCACGGCCAACTACCCAGGCCAGGGAGTTAGCCGAACTCACAGGAAGTCCTGGACAATCAGGCTTTGCCTGCAGAATGTTTTTCCTTCTCTGGACCCAGTGTGCCGAGCTGACCGCCCAGGCTAGGAGGTCGGCTGAGCACACTATGTACAGTGACGATCCCCAGATTCTAATTTCTATTGTTGCAATCATATGTAGGGCCTACTGACAATTCAAATAGACTTCCATCACTGTGCCAGCCACGAGTCAATGGTACGGCTCAACCTTGACTCGTGGGGTCCACTAATTAAAGTCCAGGTTATGTAATCTAAGATGATTCGACCTTTATACGTTACCAAAATGATGCACATAACTTCTAAGCACCAAACACAATATTCCTTAGCATCTGTGGTTTCACTTAAAGATCGAATTACCTGAGATGGACCTGTATCCGAAAGTGGACCATTTACCTAGGTTGGACTGTTGCTATCTCCCTATGATTCGTGTACTTGGAGATTCATCTCCCTCATATTATTACTATCACTCTATTGTCCTTATTATTGCTTATACCTGTTAATTAAATGGAAAATGGAGGACCCGAACCTAGGACTACTTAGAGGTGACCCGGTAATATAATTGGGTGAACATTGACCCGTGTCTGTGGCTAGGCGGGCCCTTTTTATGGCCTAAGTTGGATGTGAATTACCCTAGAATGGAGAGGTTAGATTGTATGGGCTTGTGACCCATTATGGACGTAGATGGATCATATGTCATTGAACATGGACTTGTGTCTCATATGGATTGTTATAGACCAGGCCAAGTATTTGGTGGGCCTTGGTACGGATCCAATGATTGGAATTGGACTTGAACTATGATCCATAAATTGTATTGAGTACTTAGACCTCTTAGGGACTTTTGTTAGGACCTTGTTCACGCAAGGCAAAGCCTAGACAGACACAGACCTTTATTGTTTCCGAGTCGGCATAGACATTCACTCAGTTGATTTAAGCTCAGCCAGTTGGACTGATCATCACTGGTAGGAGCTATTGAGATTTGTTGTGTGGCTATCATGATGAGCACTGTTGGGACGGACGGTGTGATGCCGGTTCCGGTCGTTGTGGATGATGTTGATGATATTTTGCGGGGTTAGTAATCCCTAGCATTAGCTTAGGATCCCTACCGCGACTGTGTTCAGTATGGGAGGGCCGCGGCATAATATCCCGCGGTGACCAGCTTATGTGGATGTGCCATATTGTGTAGGTTTATTACTGTTATGCTTATTATGATTCTACATTGTTATCTTGCACGACTGCATAGCATATGTACCTTTATTACTCTCTTAATCTTATAAATGTCTCTACTCATTTTGATGCATACATTCTATATTATCTGCATATTGTGACTTGCCAGATCTTTAGATCTGACCCACTCTTGGTGCTTAGGTCTTGACCCCGAGTTCGAGGGCGATGCGTTCGCACTCGTTGAGGTGCCCGTAGCAGGCGACTACGGATGGGGGCCGGCCGACCATGAGGTCGAGCCGGAAGGTGGAGAGCCGATACCAGCTGCAGGGGTCTGAGTGTTCTTTTGTCTGGGTTTTGAGAGATTTTTGTTGTGAGTTGGGTAGTAATGAAAAATATGTAATTAAACTTTGATTTGTTATCACTATACATTTAGGCTGGACTTCAGCCCATCTACATTTGACATATATACGTTGATACCTTATGCTTCCGCTATCTCTGTATGGCTTCCGCTTATAATACGCTTCCGCAATAATAACTGTTGTTACATTATTGTTCAAAAAGTTTTAAATTGGACCTCACTGCGGACCTACGATCTTGGAAGTTCTCGGATTTTCCGGGAAGTAGCGCGCCAATTTCGGTACTTTGACGATTTTCTCGGTATCCGGAATTGGGGCGTTACACTAGACTCTGGGAATAATATTGTACTTAGATTTGGATTGCTTTTCACTTTTGATTCTGAATTTTACCATCTGGTACTTTGTCTACATGTCACGAACATGTTCATTAGCTTCATTTAATTAGTTTGCTTTGTTGGGATCACATGCGAACTTAATTGTTGGACTTAGGATCCCTTTTGATGTTTCATTTGTTCCGACACTTGACCGAAAGTGTTGAGGCTAGAGGCTTTTATTATATAAGCTTTGAAGAGGACTACTTTGGGCATTTGATGTTTTTTTCTATTTGCTTCATTTGATTTGATGAAAGGTAGTAGTCTCTCTTTCGTTTGACAAATGTTGTTCACGCAAGACGAACCTAGCCATTCATTGTTACTGTATTACGACTCGTGTGTCAGGCACCACTCAGCTGTACCGCCTGACACAGCTGGGGTACCACTGTGATAGGATTGTTACCTTTGACCGCCTATAGTTTGGATGTTCTGTGATGGATGTACACCATCAGATACTTTATGATGATGATGGTTCTAATGTTTGTTTGTTTATACCCTAGTATTCACTGCTTTTTGGCCAGGCTTTTTTCCCGTGCATTCTCTTTACCATAGCTTAGTTTGAGTAAGGAGGTTGTGATAATATCCGTGGTGATTAGCATATGTGGACCACCTATTAGTTTTATGGACTCAATCCAGTAGATGATATAATAAATTGATTAATTTCTTTATTTATCAGTATATTCATGCTTTCCTTTCATGAGATGAATGGTGATTTATTATATACTTGCACATAACCAATACGAATGACATGATGGTTCATGAGATGAACCGGGGTCCACAAGTATATTAGATGTAACACATGTGTATGGATGAGATCCACATACGGGAGACATGTGTGACAAATCTTATACTTAAAATATATTCACAACCAGTGATGAGACTGGACATCTCATACTGACAAGGTTGCAGTACTTTGATCACTATGAGATAGTGTGATTTGTCTCGATCATCAGAATGGAAGATTCTGGATCATAGTGCTGGTACATTGGATGTATTGAAGGACCATGAGAAGCACCTTATAAACACTGTCTTTATTTTAAGGTCTGCTCTCATAATTTCCTAGCAATAGGCTCTCAATCCTGAGACATTAATGAACTCAAGTTTCTATCTATTCATTTGCTTTGAGTCACCAATGAGTGAGGCCAACTGTAGGTCAACACCTCGGTGATTTGGGTACGTGGTAGTAGAGCTGTTGGAACATTCAATAGTCAAGATGGAATCTATCTCTAATATCCCCTTGTGCCAATTAATGGATTTATCATTGGTAAGTGCGCACCCATTCCGATTAAGAGTTAATTGGAAAGGTACCTATTGATCATTATAATTAATTGGGGCTCAAGGATAATAAGATATGGATCAAGTTTGGAAGACAGGTCCAATTGATCCATGGATATTGATAGAGGGGTCTACTTGTGGTAATGTGGAAGTTTAGGGTCTTCTATGTAATATTCCTAAGACTGGAGTTCAATTGCATTTATATAGTGGAGTTATTTGCAATTGACTGTAGGCCCGGATTACACATGAGATGTGGGGTCGCGAGTCCCAGTTGGAGCCAGCTTTCTAAGGAATCCCTAGTGGTCCCTACGCTAGCCCAATTATTAGAAAGTATCTAATTCTAGTTGAACTCTAAAAGGAAAGTTACTATTTCTATTTGAAGTGAGACTTCTAATAGTGGTAATAGTAGACTTACTAATTTTAGTAGAAGTGAGACTTCTATTTTAATTAGAAAGGAATTGAAAAGTTACTAATCATATTTGAAGTGAGACTTCTAATTATGATATGGTAAGTTACTAATTAATGGAAGTAAGACTTCTATTGTAATTAGTAAAGAAGAGACAACTTGCAAAAGCTATAAATAGAGGAGAGGAGGCCTTGGACGTCATATGCATGAATCCACATTGGGATTCACGCCCAAGCCTCCCTAGTGCAATAGTTGCACATGCTCTTCCTCCTCTCCCTCTTCTAGTTTTCTTTCTAGTTCCTCCCTAGAGTTCCTAGTAGTTTTCTCTTGGAGATCCCACCATCTTCTTGAGAAAAGGAGAATCTGATACGGGTCATAGCGTGGAAGATCAAGAGGTCTTGGAGATCCCTATTTGATTAGTGAAAGCGTTTCATCATCAAAGAAAGACGCAACTCCTCCATTAGAGCACAACCGAGCTCCAAAGGTATAATCCACTTCCTTGCATGTTGTAGATTATTATGGATGCTTGTTAGTTGCTGTTTTTATCTTCTAGATAAATTGTTTTACTGATCATGATGACTGAGATTGAGGACATAGATCTTGGATTGGGTTTTATAGCCTTATGGATAGTTGATCCCTGCGTCAAGTGGGTCAAAAGTTTTTGAAACCTATCCTAGAGGCCCACCCTATTTCCAACATTTTTCCCGTGCATTCTCTTTACCATAGCTTAGTTTGAGTAAGGAGGTTGTGATAATATCCGTGGTGATTAGCATATGTGGACCACCTATTTTGTTAAGATGTTCGTGTTAGGTTTATTATGATTCGAATGCTATGCACTTCTTATGATCTTGCCTATTTATTTACTCTGTTTAGTATTGTATATCTATTAGAATATCTGCTAGCCGACCGTCATGGTTGATGATGCTACTCTTAGTGCATAGGTACCGAGCCATTTTATCCCGTGGAGGAGGAGATGGAGGAAGTTCAGGCAGATCAGCCTGATGACCTCCTAGATTATTATACAGACAACATTGTTTTGCCGCATCGTCCTTGTACTTGAGAGCCACATGCTTATCCTGGCTAGATTTATCTTTTGTTCTTTTGATTAGGCCCACATTTTAGTGTGTCATTTTGTTGTAATTAATATTTTTGGTTAACTGTTTCAAACTTGAACTCTAGTTAATATATTTCGGTATTTGCTCTTAACTATACATCTTGAGATACTACTTGAATTTATGAAGTTTCTGCTATACGTTTTATGTATCTGAGGAAATGCAAACACCTCACAGCGGTCTTCGATCAATATGGGATATGATTTGGGCCACGTGTTGTTTGTTAATGTTGAGAATTTTTAACTGGCCCTAATCTCACGGATAATCCCCGTTTTACGAAATGGGGGTGCGACATTGGGTGTTTTAACTCCTCATGAGTTTGGGGCCCAAAAAGCACTTTCTTGGGCTTTATATCCTCAAAAGAGATGACCCATTATTTATACAAGTGGCACTACGTCAAAAATGGGAAAAAACCACATCAATTAAGTGCAAAAAGCCTCTCCCCTTGGTTGTTGCATTTTTAGCGACATTTATTTTTACAAACCATAACCCAACTTTGTCATTCATTTCGTCCAAAAAAGAGCGAAAAAAGACCTTCCCTCTACCCTTTCTCTCTCGCCCTCTTTTTCTCTCAATCGAGCCATCTCTACAAAAAAAATTCTCCGAAACCAATCTCTCCATCACCAAACCCCGTCTCTTCGTTCCTTTCTTCCTCTTCATTTTCCCCCAAATTCATCTCATCATCTCTTCACTCCTTTCTTCTTCTTGCTTGGAAAGCAAGTTACCTATGTAAAGGAGTCAAATTATCTATGTAAAGGGGTAAAAAAGGCACTTTATAGTGAGGTTTTGAGAAAAAAACTAGTAATAGTGAAAGAAAAAGGGATTTTCATCTTGCTTTCTCAAGCTAGGCTTCGAAGAAGAGAAGAAGCTTAAGATTGGAGCTAAATGAAGATCTAATCCACTAAATACCAATGAGTAATAGGTTTGCCCATCCCATTGTTTGGTTTGGATGAGTTTTGTTTTCTCCATTGAAGGTGTTATGTTGCCTTCATTCTTATTGTAATCCACCATGAAGGTTAGTGATGATTAATATGGTTGTATTGACATCCTCTAGATGTGTTTAGAGAAGACATTTGCAATCTCATTTTCAATAGTGGAAGTTGTGGACTTTAGTCCTATGGTTTTTTCCTTCACTTTGAAGAATTCTCCATGTAAAAAATTGGTGTACTCTTGCTCTTCTTCTTCTTATTTTTCTGTTTTACTACTTGTGGATTATGATCGTGTTGTTCAATATTCTCCATTAATTTGCATTGTAGAAGGAAAAAGGTGCGGTGCTTTTTCCATCAAGTTCCTAACAACGTGTTGGGCCTAGGTCCAGCCCAATAAGCGCTTATTTTGGAGTTTATGTGTTACTAGCGGGGCAATATGGTCTTTCTAGATCTTTGCACATCTTCATTTTGAAGCCCTATTTTTTGGTAGATAGTAAGACACCCAAGACAGAGAGATAGTGTGCAGAAATTCGTTGGAATAGAGGCTCCGTGCAGCAGATTTCAAACCGACGATCGGAGGTCGATCCACGGTCCGATTGGGCTGATTTTTTTGTCAGCAGGTTTGTGACTCATTGATCTACATTCTGAACAGCTTATTTATGATTTGGAGCTCTCTACATCAGGCTGCAATGTCCGTTTCAGAGGACGTTTTTGGTGAGATCTTCACCATTTCTCTCTTGTTGCTTTTGTCATTTGCTTTATCTTCACTTATATTTTGTGGATTCTATTGTTGTTGGAGTTGAGGAGGTTTTGTACCTTGTTGGTGTTAGGTTTTGTACCTAAACATTATAGTGAAGATATGGGTGGACTCCGAGAAAGGTCTCGTGGTTTTTATCATTCTCTTTGAGGGAGTTTTCCACATAAAAAATTGTCTTGGGTTGGTTGTGGTTGATTGGTGATACTTTATTTGTGGTTTGCATAGTCTTCCATTGCTTGTGTTCAATTGTCCCTCATAGGTCCACTCAAGGGGGAAAAGGTGTTTGTTGTTTCCAAGCATTTCCCAACACAACGAAGCCAACTAAAGTTTGAATCATTGACATAAGGGATTGGACTAGGGCAAAATCCATCTTGAGAAAAATAAAAGAAAAGCAAAATAGTAATATTTATTGTCTTAAAGATTGTTAGAAAAAAATATAATATATACAATTGTCATATGAGTATCACATGGAGCCATATAAAGGGCTGATTGATATTAAGTTTCCTTAGCTAACCCTTCCTATCAAAACCTTGAGACATTAGTAGAGGTAACATGCATACTTTTCAATACTCCCCTCTAGTGGAGCCTACTCGTCAACACTCTCCCTTAGGTTGGACCCGATTGGCTCTAATACCATATTAAGTTTCCTTTGCTATCCTTGAAGTCTTAGTAGAGGTAGCATAAATACTTTTTAATACTTCCTTTGGGTGGAGGGAGAGACATTTGAATTGCAACATAAACAATGGAACAATAACTTTTACTAACCACCTCTAAGCCTAGGCTAAGAAGCAATCTGACGCAGCCCAACTAGGGATCTGGTCAATTTAGATCTAGCCCAATAAAATGCAAAATAAAGGCCTCCTCAATTTGGGCTTAAAGCTATAAGCTTAAGCCCACGACCTCACTTAATTTGAGATGCGGAAAGATGCAAGCAATAGTCAAGGTTAATGCATGCTGACTTAATAAGGTTAGTAAATGAAACACTTAGAAAAGGGTACTTTCTTTTCAACACTATCCTATGTGGGACTCTAGAAATGTAGCCTAAGAGACCAAAAAGGGTTCCTACTCCTACTCATTAGATTTTGCAAATGTTTGACAATTTCCAACACTTTTGGCCTTTTGGGTGCCTCCACCATCTCAACCTCTTCTTTCTTTAATACAAAATTACTAAGTTCAAGCCATGATGATATTGATCATAATTATATTCAAACCTAGATGTAACCTATGTCTCCAAGTTGAGATTTATATCAGAGTATCTTAATACGTGGACTATTACTTGAAACTTAGGCACAAAATCCCTTATGGCCATATCTTGACTTCTCAAGATGAGATAGATTTGAGCTCAAACATTTACTTTTCTCTTGATAAACTGTTGATAGGTAGTAATTATTTTTGAATAAATAGAAACTAAATTCTAAGAAGTAAAAATGGTCATTCAAAAATTAGAATCCACAACGTATATCGTATTATTCTTGGAGTTTGGGTCTTCTATCGCACTTGGTATATGCTCACGATAATTGGACCACTCATGTTGTGCCACATCACTAAAAATCTATGTGTAGCTGCTCCCATCCGATTCAAACTATTACAACTATAGTTGCACGCGGGCTTTTCTGGTGATATGGTGCATCGTAAGTGGTCCACTCACGGTGAGCATATACCAAGTGCGATAGAGGACCCAATCTTTTACTTTTGATGCACGACAATTGGTCATAGTCTACATTGTACAAAATAGGACACTATGGGAAATTAGTAAAATAAACAAGGTATTTTTATACCATAAAGCTAGAAAGCAATTGTATAAAAGCCATATTCTTGATCCTTCACAAGTCAATAGGTGATCCTCGTTAGCATCCTTCATCTCAAAGAAATGGCCCATGCACCTTCCTTTTCTAAATGGCTCTTCCCATTTTCTCTCTCTCAACTGCCAGATTCATTAATCCTCACCCATGAATGCCATAGTGGTGGCCACAAAAAGTCCACCCTTTTTTAAATTTAAAGTGCATTTTCTAGAAAATCCTTATTTTAATTTTTTATTTTATTTGTCCCTTTATTTTGTGTGTTGGGGTCTTTTATAAATAGGTCCCACTTGCACATTTGTGGATGACACATGTCACTCTCTCTTTCTTAGCTTCTCTCCTCCCAACTATACTTTTCTATCTTAGGATCAATACCAATTTTCTCCAATACATCAAACTTACATTCTCGATATGCCTCATTACCAATATCATTTCTCCATACACCAAACTTACATTCTCGATATACCTCATTAATCCCACCACTTCTTCATATACCAATTTTATACTTTCCATATACATCATTACTACTTCTCCATACACCAATCTTGCATTTTTAATACATCTCATTCTCGCATTCAACCACTTCTCATCTTTCCCATGGCTTTCAACTAATTATCTTTCCTTACCATACAAGCACCTCATTATCTAGAAATTCCCCAAATCACTTTTACATATATATATATATATATATATATATATATATATATAGAGCAGGGCTCTTCTAAACTGAAGCTTACCTTATCCTAAGCTGGAATTGCTGGTCCTACAAATCAAAGTTGATTATATCTGTTTTTTGCATGATGGAACTGAAAAATATAGTTCTGATTGGATTTATCTTGATTTTGGAGATAATCATCATGCAAAAAAACAACGATAATCGACTTTGATTTGTGGGACCAGCATTATTTTAGATTAGAATCAGGTAAGTTTCAGCTTACGAGAGCTGACCCTATATATATATATATGGAAATTCTAAAAAACGCCCCACTTTAAAACGCCCCCTTTTCCGCCCCTCTTTTTTTTTTCTTTCGGTCATGGGCCATGTTGAGTCAATCTAGTCTTTTCACGCATATTATCTTTCATGAATAGTCATAAGTCCAAGTTTGACACTCATCCAACTTTTCCTCACCATTGGATTGAAATCATGATAAAATGATGCCTCTAAACCATTAAATTTTAGAGCCATGGATCAAAAGGTTATGATGATTTTATAGACTCAAGGTTTTGCATATAGGTAGGCATCATATAGATCTTTTCATCTAATAGACTATTATAATTATCATGCATCTCAGTTGGCCCAACCAGGAGGGTGTTTTCTCCTAAAAGACGCCAGGCGCGCTCCCCATATATATATGCATGTGGGTGACTCTTTCGAACCAATGTTCACGAAATCTATGAGTAAGTAGAGAGAAGTAAAGTTATATCAACAAGAAGTTCATATCTTATGCAATGGTGACCTCAAGTTAAACTTATAATGTCTTATCTTTGAATGAAATTAATCTATTTTCCCTTTTATCTTTTGATTGTTCTTCTTCTTTTATCTTTGTGTTGAGGCTTGAACTAGTGTGGTCTTGCACACTATTTGAGAAGTGGACTTCTGGATATTTGGATTCCGTCTTTCTCCACGCCACTTGGTGAAACCTTCCTTATATAATTCAAATTCAATCCCTCATCAATGCCTATATAGACGATAGAAATAATCCAATATGGAGATCATTTTTTTTATCCTCTTTCTCTTCCCTATTTCATTCCATTCTTCTTCTTCTTCTTCTTTCACCCTATTTATTTTAGGATTTCTGCCGCTGATTGAAATGTTTTTTTTTTTTTTTTCCTCTTGATGGGTTTGGTAGTGAATGGACGAAAGTTGAAGAACTGCATTGCATGATTTTATTTTATTTTAGCATGATTTCATTAGGACTTCTTGTTATTGATTGAATTTTTTTTTCATCTAAATATTGATGGGGATGGCAGTGATTGGACGAGGATGAGTTTCTCAGTGAATTGACAAGGTTGAAGAACTCCATAGTATGATTTTATTTATTTTGCATGATTTTAATTAGCATGATTGCATTTATTTTTTCATGATTTTTATTTTTGTATTCTTCTTCTCTGTCCATCTCTAGCTCTAAAAGAATATGACTTAGAGAAACCCATATGAAATGGACAATTTTGCATTGTGATTTGTAATAAATCAACTACACATTCAATAAATGGGGATTTGGGTTTTAACAGTGTAGGCTTTTCCTTCCTCTTTCTTGATCATTTATAAGACTGCATGGCACGATTTGATTTGATTTCCTTCTCTTCTTCTTCTTTAATTTAAATCTAAGGCCACTTATTTCCTGATATGGTTGGCTAATATGTGGAGTTGATTACCACTTGTATCTATCCATATGAATCCACTGCACCTTTTATCAAAATTGTGAGATGCTCAACTACCAACTATCAAGAATCCAGCATTCCAAATTGAAATATTGGTTGTCCTGTGCTCATCTTACAACCTTTAGGTTCATTTTACTAAGAGGTAAAACCTTTCTGCAGATGCATAAATACCTTGTAACAGGCATCATTTGACTAGAGCACCCAGCCTCTCTGTGTCTAAAGCTCTAAGAAAGTTTACATGTGTCTCTCTTTGGCACCATTAGATAAGGAGCTTAGAAACCAATCCTAGACTGATAAGGCTAAGATGATGATGAACCTATGATGATCTAAAGATCTTAGCCTCCCAATGAATATGTCCACTCTACATGGACCTTTTGTAGGTCATGAACAGGAAAAAAAAAAAAGAAATAGAGTTTTTTCGGGTAGAGTTCTAAATGGGGTATGGTTTATCTAGAGGGGGTCCATCTTAATAAATGTGACCACTGACCACCACTGCCAGGGCCCATCCACAAAGGGTTCCATCATATCGACCAGGATGATGGGGTCAAGTTATGTGGCTCTATAAGGTTAGTCGATGTACGTACAAAAGAAAACCAAGATGGAATACTGGCTCTCGTTTGTTCAAAATCAAATGTAGTGTGGCCACAGTTTTTAATGTTATTATACAAGCCATCGCTTCCTTATGGTGTGGGCCATTTCATACATTAACAATGATACACAAAGGGCCCATTTATGATGTTCCCACTACCGAGAGGTTGTCTTACAAGGTCGAGCAAGTTATTCGAATTTCGATCAAATGAGATGACCTCCCCTTGGAACATTTATTGGCGGGATCCACTCCATTTCATTTGAAAATCGACGAACTATCAATTGAGGGCATGAGATTCATCTTGAATGGTCAGAATTATCATCATATGGGCATTTCGATAGAGTTTCAGCCATCTATCATATTTGCGACAAAGGATTGGGACTCGAGCTTGGGGATCCAAAAAAGCTTTAGTAAAGGATGAAAACTGGGTTGGGCCGCCCAGGCCCGACCTAGCCCAACACGGCCTGGAATGGCCCATGTAAGCCAACCAGTCCCTCCCGAATCCCGATGGGTTTTTGACCGTTTTGCCCTCTGTAACAGAGGATTCGGACTTGAGCTCATGAATCCGAAAAACTATATGATGACATGGCATGGTGATCCAGTCTTAATGATAAGAGATGAAAACTGGGTTGGGCCGTCCAGGCCCAATATGGCCCAGCATTGCGTTGGCTGGCCAGTGGCGTTTTTGTGGAACTGACTGACATATTTGAGACATTTTTATTGAGTGAATTTTGCTTAATTGATGGAGAGGTTTGAGAGATCTCCAAAATTTTGGATATTTTTGTATTATTATGGAATTGCTTAAGTGATTGAGAGGCCTAACCGTTTTATTCAATTGATTTGAGAGACTTCAAGACATTTTGATTGAAATGATCTTTCATTTTGATTGAGAGGTATTAATTAAAAGATATTTTCTTAATTGATGATAGATTTTGATTGAGAGGTATTAATTAAAAGATATTTTCTTAATTGATGATAGAATTAACTTCTAGGGGTATTTTGGTTGGCCTAGGACCACGACATGTTCCTGGAGGTTGATGGTTCTAACACTATACTACCACACTAAGGCCAAAAGGGATTTATCCCACTCTCTTTGAACCAGTAGGGATCAGTCCAGCCCAACAGGCCGACACACCTTCCGTTATTAAAAATAAAAAAATAATGAGAGAATTCTTCTTTCTAATTTTAATTGAGAGATTTCTTCTTTCTTCCATGGGCCGTGGTGCTCTGTGTTAAAAAAAAGAGGAAGCTTGTGGGCCAGCACGGAAATCGACCATGCCTAGGCCCGGCCCAGTCAGGGATGGGCCCTGGCCCAGTTTTTGCAACTATCAATTGGTGGGCTAGGATTTCGAGATGGGCTCCACTAATCGTTTTATATTCACAGAATCAGAGAATCTCACTCACTCTTCGCGAGAGAGAGAGAGTAATGGCAGCGGTTGGCCGCGGCGTGGGGTTCTTCCTTTCGGGTCAGACTCAGACTCTCTCTTCCATCAGACCTCCAATCGTCACCTTCAGACTCACACGCCATCTCTTCCCGACACTCATTCGTGCTTCTGCAATCGCTACCGTCCAAACCAAACCTGTAATCTCTTTTCCTGTAATCTCTTATGCAGAAAGGATACTAATATGTTTGTTATTTTTGTTAGTGAAAGAAGATAACATAATATGATTTTAAAGTATCTTGGTCATGTTTAATCTTCATCCCATGATTTTGTTTTTCTGTTTAGGAAGCTATTGTGGATGGAAAGATCAATACTGGCATGAATATTTTAGCTTGTCCAATTTGTTACAACCCCTTCATCCAGAATGGTGATACAGACCTAACAGTGTAAGTTTAAGTTAATTACTATGACCTCATTAAATATGAGCCTTTTTTTCATTTGTAATGTATTGTTAGAAGGAATCCTACAACCTTTGTCATGATTATATGCATAGTATTATTGGCTTTTGAGTATCTAAAAGTGAGTACCACTATGGATAGACCATACTCTGGCTTGTTTGGCAAAATTACCTGTGGAGTGAAGTGAGGTGGAACCTTAAATCAAGAGAATAAAATATGAGGGGTCTAATCACAGTACAATGGAATTTTTTTTTTCAGTGGCTTCATAAGAATTCTTTTTTACTTTTTGGGTAAAATGTAGATGAGTTTTTGTCTTTTAGTGGTACGAGAAGGTTGCTTTTTTGACTTTTTTTTTAATGAAAGGGGAATTTTGAAATTTTATACTTTTGATATGACCCCTAATTTTTTAATGTATGATAAATGGAGGCTTTGCTCACCTTAGTAGTAAAGTTGACGGTACGCATCCTAAACCTTGAGCAATGGCTTGTAAATTGATGGTTGGAAAAATGGAACAATGCTCCAGATTCAGCATAGAATTTAGAAAGGAATGTTAGGACTGTTAGTGTTAGGATCTTTGCAACTGGAATCATGGAGCATGTTTTATCTATTGGTGGGCAATTTATTAAATCAAGGGTCTGCATCATCCAAATATTGGTGGTGTTGGGCTCACATGAACAAAACTGGGGCTCTAGGAAACTAGCTTATGATGGATCCAGGGTAATATAGTAAGTTCCTTGTATTCTTAAGTTCTCTCTTATAGGTTAATTTATATTACAGATACACCAAGATTTTTTTTTTTTGTTCTTTTTATGTATAAGATTTTCAATGTAGCAGTGGGCTAATCATTTACTCATTCTGCATTGGATCTATCTACTACAGATTATCTACATCTGGGTCTAGTTTTCAGTGCTGCACTTGCAAGAAGGATTACTTCAACAACGATGTATATCTTGACCTTACAGTTTCTAGTGGTTCAAAGGCATATGGTGAATCTGTGCCTATTTCAACAGAACTTTTCAGGTACTGGTTTATTTAGAAAGTTGTTTTAGAAGCGTCAGAAAGGACAATTGGTAATTAATGTATTGTAGTTTTATTTGTGGACTAAATAGTTAGTTATATCTAATTTAAGATTATGTTTCATCCCTAATTATTAATGATGTGTCTGATATGGACCTCACAAACTGGTTTTGCAATCAAGTTGAGCATCTTATATAATTTCTTTATAATGGTGCATTTAGAAAAGACAAGTACTGCCATGCATTTTAGCCTTTTAATATCATAATAGTTTGGTTTTATTATTCATGGTCTTTTAAATGCTGAAGTGCTCCAAGATTCAGCATTTGAATTTGCTTTTCATTGCAGATAGAGGAAACCTTGGAATATTGTGCTTTCCATCAAATGGCAGCCTTATACAATATAACTAGGTAACAATAATAATAGTGAGCAATAATAATTGCTGCAGAACCACATCCTCTAGGATCTGGTCTGAGTCTAAGTGAGATCATGGCCCACATGGTGCCCACCAGATGGGTTGACTGAACCTGTGGAAGCAGCACGAATGGTTGCAAGCAATTTCCAGACATGGCCTTTTATTTTTGTTAAAACTAAACACCCTATTTCTTTCCTTTTTTCTTATAGATGTTTAAGATTCTCAGTTCAGTAAAATTTGTTAGATTTCCTTCAATCACTAGGATTTAGTTTCACTAACTGTTATAAGTCTAGATTCATTATGAGTTTGATTTGATTTCTTCACAAGTGATGTAAGGATAATTCCTGGATTATTATTGATTGGAATACCAAAAGTGAAGAATTTGATACAAGTTATCTCTCCATTTCGATGGGTATTGACTTACACCTTGATTGTGCAATTAGTTCATGCTGACCCGATTTGCACAACGTTTCTGCCTTTACTTCTAGCTGGTGGGTACTCACTACTATGGAGACCACCTTTTCATTGTCATTAGGTCTTCGATTGAATAGAGAATACAGCACGTTTAGGACCCATTTGGTTGCATAGGAATTGAATTCCTAGGAATTCTAAGAAAATATTAGGGCCTGTGAGAATTCCTGTTTGAGGCTTTTAGGAATTCCCTACCTATTTTCTCAAATGCTCAGGTACATAGTAGGATTTTGGAAACTAGAATTCGGAGAATTCTTTACAGGGAAAACACGACATTTCACAGGGCTGTTTTTTGGTATATCACCATAAAAGTAGGGAATTCCAATTCCAAATGCTAGAGCGAATGAGCGATAGCACCTGATGTTGCCGTCAGGAGTTCACAACATATGGAATTCCTGTTAGAAAAACCTCCACCCAAGAGGGCCCTAAAAGTGGCTCAATTGAAGAAACTAAGGTGAAGTTCCATAATTGGAAATCAAATAATCTCCTCTTTAGGGTTTGTTTGTGTAACTCCATGGAAGAGGAAACCCTTCTGCGGAAACGGAAGTCTGTGGAGGAGAGGTCGGACACGTGTTTCCACTTTCCACTTGTGCACGGGAAAATAGCTAATAAATAGCGATTTTCTGTGGAAAGTCTTTGTGCGGTAAACAACCAAGTGCCGAAAATCTTGGATGTTTCTTTTCCATTTCAGTGGAAAAGACCATGCACAAATGTGCTCTTAATGGAAAATGAACCCAGCCATTGCCCTTGTAAATCAGTTTCCATCTCTCAATTTCCATTTAAGGGGAGATTATTTTATTCCCATTTATGGAGAATCACCTTTATTTTTTCAATTTTAGCCACTCTTAGAAATACATTTCTTAAAATTCCTCGAAATTCAATTCCATGAAACAAACGGGTTCTTATTGAATGTAAACAATTGGGTCGGGGGCTTTTTGCATCTCGTTCAGAGTTTATGGAAAATAAATACTTGTGTATATTATTAGAGTCCTATTGTGTGCTCATCGACTGATCAAGTTTAAACAGAAATCTCAGTACTTGTAGAGGATTTGATGTTCCCATTTTGTTGCAAGGGCATTGAAGAATTGGTGGGTTAATTCATAAAGCTATGTGTGAGGTTTTCTGCACGGTAGTCTTATTATTTGGAGGGGAGTCAGATTAATTAGAGTTTGGTATTGAGAAAATTCCTGCTTAGAGTTTGGTATTGGGGAAATTCCTGCAAAACTAGTGGAAAGTATACGTTGTTGTTAATTCCAGAATTGGAAGTATTTGTTATTGGTTTTACTGTGGCGCTGCTGAAACTTGCATTGGAAGATGAATTTGGTGTTTTTGAATTTATGTGCTAGACCAGGGTTAGGCAAATTGGTCCAAGTCAATCTGTTCTAACCTAAACTGAGTCCAGTCTGACCAGATTTTATTAATTTGGATCTATCAGTTGAGCCCCGTTTTATATTGCATCAGTAACTCATGTTCACATGATGCTTTATATGGTTGGCATTGGCTGAACAGCATCAATTGTCTCTGGTCCCATAAGATGTCTTTTATTGATTAAATCCATGTCTTATATATATGTCTACCTTCTGTATAGTTTAGACATTTGGTTTTATAACAGTAAGTCTATTGCGAAGAAAGATGAAAAAGTCCTTTCAACTGCAATTTTCTTACTCATTGACACAGGAAATTTATTGGAGCAGGAATCCTCTAGTTTCATTTCTGTATGAGAGGGGCTGGCGTCAAAACTTTATATGGGGTGGATTTCCTGGTCCAGAGAAAGAGGTGATGTGATGTTCCCTTGTTTTGCTCATGCATTTTTGCTTGGAAAAAAAAACTCTTGAACTGATTCATCTATGCCTATGTAATTTGGACACAAGACATGTGTATCTGTGTATCACACATACACACAGGATATTAAAAAAAAAAAAAAACTGCTGTGTGTTGGTGTATCACACATACAGGGGGGGATATAAAAAAATTTGCAGTAAAAATCTACGCAAGAGATTGAAGAGAATGGATGAGCAGATGAAAAGGAAAAAGAGGAAGAAAAAAAAGTAATTTAAGCAAAAGAAAGAAGAGGCTGAACCATATATATTCTTGTATATGATCCCCCTACAACTTGTATTAATCATAATAATTGTCATGATGATGATTATGTATGTTGAGTTGGCGACATAAATTCTATTTTGCCATCTTAGAATTCATGTTGTAGTTGTGACACTGACAACAGTTTTATGCTGGCTGTCACCCTCACAACTTGTATTTATATTGTACAAAATTACATTTACCCCCTTAAGTATCAGTGTATCACGTAACAATAGAAACACCCAAATGAGAAATGAAAATAAAATATGAAAACTCCCTTGTTGTAAGTTGTATTTCTCTACATTTCCTTTATTAAGCCTTGGCACTTGATCTACCTACCAGATGCTTCTTATTTTTCCATGTAACAAAAGTTTTCAACCACCAAAGAACATTATCCAGTGATAGATCTTTTTATCATCGTCAAGGATGAAAATAGCGGTAGCGGCCCGCCGCCAAACCGCTATGAAGTGGGCGATACGTAGCGTAGCGGGGATACGTAGCAGCGTAGCGGTGCGATTTAAAAAAATTGCCTAAAAAATCTGAAAAAATTCCAGAAAATCCAGAAAATTGTAAAATGAAAGAATATGTGGTTCTTTTGTAAAAGTAAGTAAGAAAACGGGGCGTAGCGGTGCCCTCAATATATGAAGTCCTGTATTGCTGTATAAATAGAAAATAATAGTAATGATTAGTTTTTTCACATGTATTCATGTTTCTTAGTCATACTTACTTAGAAAGTAATGGAAAGCTCATAAAAAAAAAAAAAAACTAGAACATGAAATAAAGGCATAAGACTTAAGAGTTAGGTCATTACTCATTAATGAACATTGAACAATTAAATATCAATACTTCAACATTCAAGGTTCAAATTCAATGAAGTGAATGAACTATGAAGTTATGAAGTGATCAATAATCAACATTCAACACCAATTTAAAAATGACAGAGTAGAGAGTTAGTGAAGGAAATAGGAATACCTTAGTCACCAGCACAATGAGGGTTCTTTATAAAATAATTTAATTAAGACCGATTTGAAATCTAGTAGTAATAGGTAACTATATCTTTACTACTATACAATTTCAAACATAATTAAACAGGTTTAATATCTTATCTAGCAAGTTATGATAATAATAGACATCCAAGCACAAAAATGGAAAGACAACCAGCAAAAGAGTCTTAGCTATCATGGTCAAGTATGATTCTTTTGTCTTCTTGATTGCCACATTTTTAAAAAACATGCGCTTCGCAGAGGGGGTCCAGGGGTATCCCCCGGCGGGGGTCGAGCTACGCTTTGTAGCAGCCGCTACGGGCCGCCATGGATGCGAAGGCCGATATTTCGGCCGTGGCGTGGTGGTATCCCCCGCCACGGCCGATATATCGGCCGCCACGCTTTTTTCATCCATGATCATCGTACAAATTAGCTCTATCAGCATCAAAGAAAACTCAACATTATGATGAACATCATTAGGATATAATAAGCCAAGTCCTGAAGACTTCTTCAAGTAATAAAGTATACGATGTACTGCAATAGGATTTGAGTGTGAATGTGATCAGAGGGAAGGAGAGAACTAGATCACATGTATTATTGAGAATTCTCCACTCGTTGTTCAGTATTATTGAGAAAGACAGATACTATATGTATACACTTGCTTGTCATATGAATGGCTACAGTCAGGGCTAATTGAGGCCATTACAGATCTAATGAAAGCTACAATCAGGGCCTAATTGAGGCCATTACAGATCTAATGAAATCATCTATCTAAATAAGGAGAATACAATCTAGCCAAGAAAGGAAGAAATTAATATACAATGCTGACCCAGTCTAACTAGATCCCACATGGGCTAAGTTGTTCATGGGCTAAGTTTGGGTCGGGCCTGCTTCTGATGGATCTTATTGGACAGATCCTTATCCATTCTACATTGAGATGCCTTGTTCTTTCCTTCCTGGTTCATGCATAAATTGAATAGCAACGCTAACCACCTAAGAGATATTTTGCTGAGCAATTGATAGAACTAGGAGCTTATTCAACAACTAGTTATAAAGACCGAGATTTGACAAAGAGTCACCACAATCTAGCTTGAGTCTATGATTTTGTTTAATTGGAGTATCAAATGGATAAGCATCGAGTTGACCAAAATCATGAAGAATGAGTGATAAGTCCATAAAATTGCACTTTTAATTCAATATTTCATGTGAACTTTTGGACTTAATTAAAGTAAAATGCATCAAATTAAATTTTTTTTAACAAAATCAAGCAACTGGTCTTTCATGTTTGAATTTAAGTCAAAATCACCAAAAACTTCAGAAAAATGCATGTTTTGGTGAAACTATCAATTTCTGCATTATCGAACTACCATTGCTCATCGCTTTTTATTCACTCGTGGAACGACATGATTTCTTCGCACCACAGTGTAGAGCACGAAAAATCAATGAACATGGTATATTCATGTGCAATCATATGGTGTCAATTGGCCCCATGCATTAGCACTATTGTTTTTGATAAAAAAATTTATTTCTGAATTAAATTTGATTGTTATGTAGGAAACCTTAGGAATTGGGGCCCACAAGAAGTGGAAAATCAAGAGAGAAGTAAGAAAAATTGAAGAAGACCCACCATGGGACCCACCCTCCTTGGTCGTGAATCCCAAGGTAAGGGGCGGACCCATTATCCCATTATTGTTGCAAAAAATTCAGAATTTCAGTCCAAGTTTTGAAAGGGTTCCTTGCAAGATTCAAGATTCAAATTCAAAGGCAAAGAAGGAAAGAAATCCAAGACTTGTGTTGCAAGAGTCCAAGGAAGAAAAAAAAGAAAGTAAAGAAAGAAATAAAGACAATTGCAAGATGATGAAGGACGTCCAAGCAATGCCAATTCAAAGAGTTGCACGCCCAACAGGGGGGGGGGGGTACCCCATTCCAAGTTGCAACAATTCATCAAATTTTCAGATTTGGTTAATTTTCTCTTAGGATCAAGTGGGGCCCAGGTGAACAAAGTTTCAAGCCATGAAGAATTCTAAAAGTAGGAGAATCTTGGCAAGTAAGCAACTCAATTTAAATTCAAATTTAAAAGAGCCTAAGATTCTTCTTCCAAGTTTCCAGAAATGATCTACAACTGAGATCCAAATCGACTAGGCTTTCCAAAATTTTTTCAAATCTTGGAATTATCCAAAAGAGTGGACGTCCACACCATATGGTTCCAAAATTTCACACGTCCGCCCCACTCCTCCCAACTTTTGCAATAAATTTGATTTTTCCGATCCTTTCACTAGAGAAGCAAGCAAATCAAGAAGATAATGATAGAGCCCAGTTTGAAAAGAATAGTTGTGCATAAATTTCAAAGAGGAAACATCATCCCAGTCGAGCAAAAATCTCTCCAAAAATTGCCAAAGAAGTTCCAAAAATTGTTGGATAAATCCAAACTTTCCAAGATTTGAAAAGTTTTAAACCGAGAAATTTATCCAAGATATAAACGTCCACCACATGGAGTTTCAACTTTCAACACATCTTGCATCCATCCAATCCCTCCCAAGTTTTGCGACAAATCTGTGGGGTCCACAAAATTTGCAACAAAGCCATTCTCTCTAGTTGAAGATAATTTCCAGACATAGGGCCCAAGATAGAAGTCTCCAAGCTCCCAATCAAGATCAAATTAGAAGCCTTGCCTTATAGACTTTCGAGAATCACTTTCTTCCATAATTTCACTATAAGTTTCATTAGATGAAAGATCTACATTTATAATGCAAATATGAACTAACCTTATCTTAAGGATAAGGATAACCTAATCTCACGCATAATCCTCGTTTTACGAAATGGGGGCGTGATATTGGGTGTTTTAACTCCTCATGAGTTTGGGGCCCAAAAAGCACTTTCTTGGGCTTTATATCCTCAAAAGAGATGGCCCATTAGTTATACTAGTGGCACTACGTCAAAAAAGGGATAAAACCACATCAATTAAGTGCAAAAAGCCTCTCGCCTTAGTTGTTGCATTTTTAGCGACATTTGTTTTCATAAACCATAACCCAACTTTTCGTTCATCTTGTCTAAAAAAGAGCGAGAAAAGACCTGCCCTCTACCCATTCTCTCCCGCCCTCTGTCCTTCTTTTCTCTCAATCGAGCCATCTCTACCAAAGAATTCTTCGAAACCGATCACTCCATCCCCAAACCCCATCTCTTCGTTCCTTTCTTCCTCTTCATTTTCCCCCAAATCCATCTATTCATCATCTCTTCGTTCCTTTCTTCTTCTTGCTTGGAAAGCAAGTTATCTATGTAAAGGAGTAAAAAAGGCACTTTATAGAGGGGTTTTGTGAAAAAACTAGTAACAGGGAAAGAAAAAAGGATTTTCGTCTCTCTTTCTCAAGCTAGGGTTCAAAGAAGAGAAGAAGCTTGAGATTGGAGGTGAGTGAATATCTAATCCACTAAATTGCACGATCTCAACATCTTCATCAAAATTGCACGATCGAAGTTTCTGGAGGAAATCGCGACAAATCTAACCAGTGGGCCACCGGCACCGACAGACTAAAAAAGGAGTGGGTTGCGACAGTGATGGATTCACGGACAGACGACGATCACCAAGAAGACATGATGATCGGTTTTGCAAGATATTTACCATTTTTTTTTCTTATTTTAGAGATCAGTTTATTTTCATGTTATCAATCAAAGATCTTTTCCCTAAAAAGATCATGTGATTGAGGGTGGATGTTAGAGAAAATAGAATGTTGTTACGATATGTTGAAGAAACCGTATCCTTGTTTGTTATGATTACTAGGATTGTTAGGATATTACGTTATCCTTATCCTTAAGATAAGGTTAGTTCATATTTGCATTATAAATGTATATCTTTCATCTAATGAAACTTATGATGAAATTATGGAAGAAAGTGATTATTGAAAGTCTGTAAGGCAGGGCTTCTAATTTGATCTTGATTAGAAGCTTGGAGACTTCTATCTTGGGCCCCATGTCTGGAAATTATTTTCAACCGGAGAGAATGACTTTGTTGCAAATTTCGTGGACCCCACTTTGGCTTGAAATAATTTCAAATCTGAAAAATCAGATTTGTCCCAAAACTTGGGAGGGGTTGAGTGGACGTGAGATGTGTTGAAAGTTGAAACTCCATTTGGTGGACGTCCATATCTTGGATAAATTTCTTGGTTTGAAACTTTTCAAATCTTGGAAAGTTTGGATTTATCCAACAATTTTTGGAACTTCTTTGGCAATTTTTGGAGAGATTTTTGCTCATCTTGGATAATGTTTTCTCTTTGAAATTTCTGCACAACTTTTCTTTTAAAACTGGGCTCTATCATTATCTTCTTGATTTGCTTTCTTCTCTAGTGAAAGGGCCCCACTTAGGCTTGAAATAATTTCAAATCGGAAAAATCAAATTTATTGCAAAAGTTGAGAGGAGTGGGGTTGACGTGTGAAATTTTGGAACCATATGGTGTGGACGTCTACTTCTTGGATAATTCCAAGATTTGAATATTTTCAAATTTTGGAAAGCCTAGTTGATTTGTATCTCATTTGTAGATAATTTCTAGAAACTTGGAAGAAGAATCTTGGGCTCTTTAAAATTTGAATTTAAATTGAGTTGCTTGCTTGCCAAGATTCTCCTCCTACTTTTAGAATTCTTCATGGCTTGAAACTTTCTTCACGTGGGCCCTGTGAAAGTATCCAGAACACAAACTAGAAGCATACAAGAGAGAGAAGTATTGCAAGAGAATTGCTTACCTTTGTATTGACGATGAATCTTTATATAATACAGTATTGCCTAGATTAGAGGATCATATTACAAGATTACAGGAAAGGTTAAGGTAACTAGGATCTAATTACAAGATTACAGCCTTAACTAAAGAGATTAGTATCTATCTAATCTATTGACAACTCATACAGGGGCTGACCCAGAACATGGGTCGAGCTGACCCATTAGGTCGGTTTGACTTGGTGGTCTATTTCTTTACACCCCCTCTCAAGCTTTGGATGGGAGAAAGTGACCATCGAGAGCTTGGAAACTAGCTCCGAAAAGCGAGAAGTGGAGTAGCTATTGGTGAAAAAATCTGCTATCTGAGCAGCTAATGACATTTGAAAGAGCTTTATAGTACCACTCCGAACATGTTGACGGATGAAATGACAGTCAACTTCAAGATGTTTGGATCGTTCATGGAAGACATCATTTGTTGCCAATTTCCGTGTACTTTCACTGTCCGTAAAGAGGGGTAGATTTAGGAACAAGAACTCCTAAATCCCGAAGTAACCAGCGAAGCCAAATAATTTCAGTAGTGGTGTGAGATACAGCACGATATTCAGCTTCAGTGGAAGAGCGTGAGACAACTTCCTGTTTCTTGCTCTTCCAAGAGATGAGAGAGGAGCCAAGAAAGATGGAGAAGCCTGTGGTAGAGTGCCGATCATTGACATCTCCTGCCCAGTCGGAATCATAATAGCCATGCAGAGTAAGATTCTGATTGGAGGAAAGAAGTAGGACGCGGTTGGAACTTCCTTGCAAGTATCTCAGTATGCGCAGTACAGCAGCCCAGTGAATATGAGTGGGTCGCGCAACAAATTGGTTTACCACATGTACCGCATAGGCAATATCTGGTCTGGTAATGGTCAGATAAACCAAGCTGCCGACCACTTCACGATTACGAGTTGGATCAGAAAGTAGATCTCCATCAGTAGTTCGAAGCTTCAGATTATGTTCAATCGGAGTAGAGATGGGCTTAAGATCTGTGAGTCCAGCGCGGTGGAGAACTTCATTGCAGTATTTTGTTTGCGAAAAAAGGTATCCTGTGGGAAAGTAGGCAACCTCAATGCCCAAAAAGTACCGCAGATGACCCAAATCTTTCATCTCAAACTGTCGATGAAGAAAACGCTTCAAGGATAGAATACCAGAAGCACCATTGCCAGTGATAATCATATCATCGACATAGAGTAACAGGAAAACACAGCCAGATCGCGAATAGCTAGTGAAGAGAGCGGAGTCATGAGCACTCTGAGAAAAACCAATGCTGATGATGCTGGTGCTAAACCGTTCAAACCAAGCACGAGGGGCTTGTTTGAGTCCATATAAAGCACGTTTGAGATGACATACATAATAAGGAGGTCTCACGACGCCTGGAGGAGGATTCATATAGATTTCTTCCTGAAGGAATCCATTCAAGAAGGCATTCTTGATATCGAGCTGATAGAGGGGCCAGTGTCTAACAGCGGCAACAGTGATAAAAGTACGAACAGTTGTCATCTTAGCAACCGGAGCAAAGGTCTCCTCATAATCTACCCCATATTCTTGTGTGTAGCCTTTGGCCACCAAGCGAGCCTTGTAACGATCAACAGATCCATCAGATTTGGTCTTGATCTTAAATATCCATTTGCAGCCGATAGCCTGTTTCCCGGAGGGAAGAGGAACAAGATCCCATGTTTGAGTTTTCTGCAGAGCTGCAAGTTCTTTTGCGATGGCAGACATCCAGTTCGGATGAGCAATGGCCTCTTTATAGGATTGTGGTTCTGCCAAGGTATGAATAGCTGCAAGGAAGGACTTATATGATGGAGAAAAATGATCAGTACAAACAAAGCCAAATCTAGAGGGAGGGATTCTGGTACGCACTGGATACCTTCGAGTTTGAGGAGGATCCTGCACATCTGGAGCAGAGGAGATAGGCCCATGATCAGAAGGAGGAGGTGGGGCTGCAGAGTCCGAAGGGGCAGACGGAGGTTTGGGCCGACGATGATATACCTACAGGGGTGGAGGGGAAGGGGTATCGGAAGGAAACAGGTTTGGAAAGGGATCAAGAGGATAAACCGTAGGTTGCTCAGGAGAAGGGGATTGTGTAGGTAATGTATAGAAAGGTATATGTTCCAAGAAGGTGACATTACGAGAGACCCGTAACCTATTGGTTTTAGGATCATAGCATCGATAGCCTTTCTGTTCGATGCCATACCCTAAGAAAACACAGACAGTGGATTTTGGGGAAAGTTTGGTTCTCTCATTGTCATGTAACAGAACAAAACAGGTGCAGCCAAAAACTTTGAGATAGGACAAGTTAGGTTTACAGGAAATTTTTTTTTCATAGGGAGATGTGCCAGATAATACAGAGGATGGTGTTCTGTTAATCAGATAGATTGCAGTCAGGACTGCTTCCCCCCAAAATTGCAGAGGAACATGTGAGGAATAAATCAAGGATCTAGCAGTTTCTAGGATATGTCTGTGTTTCCGTTCTGCTACACCATTTTGCTGTGGTGTGGCAGGACAGGATAATTGAGCTAGAGTCCCTTGACTGGTTAGGTAAGAACGGAATTTGTGGGACATGTATTCTCCCCCGGAGTCAGACCTGAATATTTTAATCCTCGTGTTAAATTGAGTGGAAACCATGGTGGTGTAGATAGTGTATAACTCAGAACGGTTTTTCATTAAATACAACCGAGTATATCTAGTGAAATCATCAATAAACAACACATAATAAATGGAACCACCTTTCGTTGGCTGAGAGGCAGGTCCCCAGACATCAGAATGCACCAAAGCGAAAGGAACAGTAGTAAAAGAAGTGCTTTTATTATAAGGGAAAGCATGTTGTTTACCAAAATGGCAACCAAAACATGTAGAAATGTCTGATACAGAAATGTTTCCAAAAACACTACTAGAAAATAAAAATTTTATTTTTATTGAAAGATAAATGGCCTAAACGAGAGTGCCAAAGGGCAAAGGGTGATGTAGATGAAACGAGTGCGGTAGGGGATATCCTGGATGATGGAAGATGCAGCGAGTGGAGATAATAAAGTCCTCCTGACCTAAGGCCGATCCCAATCTGTCTCCCGGTGCGCGGATCCTGCACAGAACAACCAGTAGAAGAAAATGAGACAAGAAATCCAGACGAAGTCAATTGACTAACAGAGATTAAGTTGATAGACAGGTGAGGAACACACAAAACATTAGTGAGAGAGATCAACTTATTTGAAATGGAGCCAATAAGGGAGACTGGGAGAGGAGTGGCATCAGCTGTATGGATGGTGAGAGAGCTAGCAGGGGTATAACAATTATGAAGTTTGGAAACATCATTTGTCATATGATAGGATGCACCAGAATAAAAAATTCATGTAGAATCAAGAGTACCTGGCGGACTAGAAATGGTCATGGCAGAACCAGAGGCTGAGGGTGTAGTGGCCATCTGAGAAGCAGAACCAGTGGAGGAAGCCAGAAACAACTGTTGCATGCGCTCATCAACCATAGCCTGAATCTGAGATGTAAGATCCATTTGTGCAGGTACAAAACTATCATCTTCAGTAACATTGGCGGCATAGGGTCGCTGTGGATAAGATTGCATGGGACCACGATGGGTTTGTTGACCAGATTGTTTGTTCTTATTATTTGGCCTTTGAGGTCTGGTTGGGCAGTCCCGTTTCCAGTGTCCTTTCTTCTTACAATAATTGCAAAAGTCATTGGTACCAGATGGAAAAGATCGATCATTCTGTGGAGTACTAACATTTGCTGACAGTACATGTGTGGGTTCCACATGTTTCTTCATTGTAAGAGAAAGTTGAGTTTGCTCTTCTGCCAGAAGTTCCGAGAGTGCCGTGACAACGAAAGGCCGGGGTGACCGATGTAATAACTGACCACGAACATGTTCAAAATCAGGGCGGAGGGCCATAAGGAACTAAACCAGGCGAGTCTGCTGCCTATAGACTTCAAAGGTGTGAGCATCATCAGTTGTTTTAAAAGTGGGTTCCATTAGAGCCAGTTGATCCCATAAGGCAGTCATTTTGATGAAGAAATCATGAATGGAGTTATTTCCTTGGTCTGCATTTTTTATTTCTGATTCTAACTGATACCGGCGAGCAGCATTAGACTGGGTATATAATCGTGCTAAATAATCCCAAGCAGCCTTAGGATAATTGAATTTTGCCAATTGATTTCCAATAGATGGAGTGACGGAATTGGCAATCCAAGAATTTATTTTTCCGACGGAAGCTTCCCATTCCTCATACGTATCATCCTTACTATCTGGTGTAGGGATCTGCTAAGCAACATATTTCCACAGTTTTTGACCTTTGAGGAAATTTTGCATGAGATGGGACCAATAGGGATAATTTGTGACATCAAGTTTGACAGTAATTCCCGATACAGTTTGATCAGAAGACATTGTAACAAAACAAATTGCTCAAGACTGAATATATGAGAAATCCAGCCCCAGAAGTGAAGTCAGATTTGAAATCCAGCCACAACAACTAACCAGATCTGAAATTTTCCAATAAGGAAGGTCCAAGTGACTATAATATGAGCACAGATGAGTGCTAGGGGTCCCACTGAATGATCAGATGAAGAATCACAATCACAGGAAGTAAACAGATCCAAAACAGTCCAAAAAGTTCAAAACAATGGCCCAGGCGACCTTGATTTGGAGCACAGATCTGATCTGTGGGCCCCACTGGATGATCAGCTGGATGATCAGATCACACAGTGATCTTTGCCTCAAAAATCCGAAACTCCTCTAGGTGGAAGTTTGATGAAATCTTGAGAAACCAGAAATTTGAACGGTTTTGATGAAAACTATTTGCTCAAGTGAGATAAGTGCAAAACAGGGAGAATGACCTACCTCAGATGATCAGAAAATCTCGAAAAAATATGCAGAACTCCTAGGATAAATAGACGACCAGAATGGGGAGATTTCTCTGATGTAGAATGATCATCAACAGATGGGCCACCTTTGATCACAGTAGTGCAGTGCTTCTCATAGCCAAACACAGTATTCTCTTATCAGTTGATCAGGACTCCTCTTATGCTTGGATGAACAGATCGATGGGCTCTGATACCATGTGAAAGTATCCAGAACACAAACTAGAAGCATACAAGAGAGAGAAGTATTGCAAGAGAATTGCTTATCTTTGTATTGACGATGAATCTTTATATAATACAGTATTGCCTAGATTAGAGGATCTAATTACAAGATTACATGAAAGGTTAAGGTAACTAGGATCTAATTACAAGATTACAGCCTTAACTAAAGAGATTAGTATCTATCTAATCTATTGACAACTCATACAGGGGCTGACCCAGAACATGGGTTGAGTTGACCCATTAGGTCGGTTTGACCTGTTGGCCTATTTCTTTACAGGCCCCACTTGATCCTAAGAGAAAAATATCCAAATATGAAATTTGAATTGTTGTAACTTTGAATGGGGTGCCCCCCCCCCCCCCCCCCCCCCCCTCCCCTTGTTGGGCGTGCAACTCTTTGAATTGGCATGGCTTGGACATCCTTCATCATCTTGCAATTGTCTTTTTTTTTCTTTACTTTCTTTTTTTCTTCCTTGGACTCTTGCTCCACAAGTCTTGGATTTCTTTCCTTCTTTGCCTTTGAATTTGAATCTTGAATCTTGCAAGGAACCCTCTCAAAACTTGGACTGAAATTCTGAATTTTTTGCAACAATAATGGGTCCCACCCCAGCTGCCCCCTACCTTGGGATTCACGCCCAAGGAGGGAGGGTCCCATGGTGGGTCTTCTTTAATTTTTCTTACTTCTCTATTGATTTTCCACTTCTTGCGGGCCCCCAATTCCCAAGGTTTCCTACAGAACAATCAAATTTAATTCAGAAATAATTTTTTTTATCAAGAAGAATAGCGCTAATGCATGGGGCCAATTGACACCATATGATTGCACATGAGTATACCATGTGCATTGATTTTTCGTGCTCTACACCATGGTGCGAAGAAATCATGTCATTTCACGAGTGAATAAAAAGTTATGAACAGTGGTAGTTTATAATGAAGAAATTGATAGTTTCACCAAAACATGCATTTTTCTAAATATTTTGGTGATTTTGACTTAAATTCAAACATGAAAGACCAGTTGCTTGATTTTGTAAAAAAACAATTAATTTGATGCATTTTACTTTAATTAAGTCCATAAATTCTCATGAAATATTGAATTAAAACTACAATTTTGTGGACTTATCAATGAGCCAATTCAATGTCCAAAAAAAAACAGAACAATAAATTTTTTTTTTTCACAACCTTAGTGGCAAATCACGACCAATAAAATCTTTTAGGGACTGAACTTTAGTTGAATTATCACTATCTACGATAATATCATCGATATAAACAATTATTTTTGTTTATACCTACAATAATTTCATCGATGTAAGCAATTATTATTGTTATACCCACACACTGCTTGAAGAACAAGGTATGATCATGGCTCCAAGAACATCTAGAACTCAACATGGCTTGACTAAATTTGTCAAACCATGCAGGAGTGGGTGTTTTGAGGCCATAGATTTCTTTAACTTGCAAACGAACCCAGGATGTGATGGAATAAGACTGGGAGGAAGAGAGCTATACCACTATTGCCTTTTAATCTCCATTCAAAATGAATTTTTAACATCCAACTGAGATGGATGTGACATGTTTGTTGCAGGAAATAATAAAACTCGAACAAAGTTTAACTTTGCAATTCGTGCAAATGTCTCATGATAATAAATCTCCGAGCCTTTGTAAAATCTTTTGTTTCAAGCTTGATCTTATATCTTTCAATATTGCCATTGAATTTGAGCTTTACATTCAGTTGCACGTTTTCCATTTGGCAACTTAACAAGCTCTCAAGTTTGACTTTTCTCAAGAGCATTTATATTATCAATCATGATCTGTTTCCACTTTTGATGTGAAAGAGCTTCACGAACACTGAAGGAATATGAACAGAAGAATTAGAAAACAAGAAAGCATGATAAATAGTTTAGTTGAAGTTATATGAAATAAAGTAATCAATTGGATGCTCAATATATATGCACTCCTCCTTTTGCATAAGGCAGTGGGGAGATCACCATGAACACCATTGTGAAACTCAACAGGCACAGGTGACCTGAAACAGTCTCTAAAAGAAGACATTTGGAGAAATTGGTTCATCATTCATGAACCACTTCTGGAGGTCGTGCTTGATTAGATGAAGACTCTCCTATATTTTTCCTTCAAGTGTATGTATTCATGATTTTTGTTTGTTGTGGAGGTGAGTCACAATTTGTAGTAACATGGTTAGCACTGTTATCAGCATTTTCTAGGAACGACAAGCATGGGAAGAATTATGTTATCACTCTTATTCTCTTTGAAGAAGATATAGATTGGAAAGGCCCTTACTTTTAGAAGAACAGAAGGGAACATTTTTTTTTTTTTGAAAAGGTTATATGTCCATATGGCTAAACTTTCTGACACTTCTACCATGTATTCTTTATATCCTTTTTTCAGAACTGGAAGTCCTAAGAAATGCACTTGATAGTTCTGATATTCAATTTGTCTCCGAATTCTAGGAACATGTACAAAGCAAATACATCCAAAGGCCTTGGCTAGTATAAACACATCACATGGAACTCAAAATAATAAAAATAAAACAAAACCTTTTGGTTCTATCTACCAGGATAGATTGGGATGGGGAAACATAATTCATATAGCTGACCCCAACATAGTTGGGACAAGGCTTTGATGATGATGATGAATCTGATGGTAGGGCCCGCTCCAATTGGAGTGAAATTTGGTTCACCACCAATTAAAGGCAGCAATTTGGATTTAACAAAGTGGGTCCCTCTAGTTGATTTCAGCCGAGGGCACCTTTGTATTAGTCGATGATTTCCCAGTGCTATGCTCCAATTCTCCTTGGGCGCCACTTTTATGTGTCTTAGTGTGGTGCTTTTCCGCATGGGAAAAGGAAAATTTTGGATTGATTTCCTTTGAGTCCATGGAAAACTCATCATCATCATAAAAACCTTGTCCCAACGAGTCCGCATAAAACCTTTTTTTTTTTGGGGGGGGGGGGGGGGGGGGATTTCTTTTCCACAGCACCATGAAATGGAAATCCATTGCAGAATTCTAGCATTACATAGAGCTGGGGATCATCATTGATTTTACAAATAGAAGCCATAAAATACAGGTGCAGCATGAAGCAGATTTGAAAATTGATTGTCTAATGAATATTCGACACTTTACAGAAGTGCTCTGTATGAAATAATGGTATACTACATAGTTATTTATAATGGATGGGTGTACAAACAGCGCTATGGTAGTGGCTATTTCATAATATCAGTATCAGTTCTTTATGAACATGTTTCTTTTGCATCATCACTTCTACTTTTTTTGGAAAAATCTGCTTGATTTCCCTTGTTTGGTTATGATCTTTATCCCATTCAGTTTTACTTGCACATTGATTTGGTCCCATTACTCTATTTGCAAGTGTATATATATTTTCACGCTTATAAATTCATTACAGTTTGAAATGGCCAGAAGTTACCTGCAGCCCACTGTGGGTGGAACCATTGTCGATGCAAGCTGTGGGAGTGGGATGTTTTCAAGGCTTTTTTCTAAGAGTGGAATGTATTCGCATGTGGTTGCTTTGGACTTTTCAGAGAATATGCTTCGGCAGTGTGACGAGTATATCAAAAAGGATAACATTCCAACAGAGTATTACTTCTCTTCTAAAGTTTGAAATTATTATTTTACATTGTGCAATGCATATAATGTGAATTATATATTTTATACATGTATAACATCAATGATACATCTTTTTAGGACTTCAGCAAGTATTGCAGATACAATAATATTCTCACATTGATATATGATTTATCTTCAAAATTAAGTATTTTATCTTCTTTGAAGAGGGAATTAGATAATTTAACATACTTTTTTGTATCCACTTCCAATTTCATCAAGTTGCCTTTGATATGAACCTTAGACTATTGTTAGATTCAATGTGTTCCATCTGCCGATGGAATTAAATCTCATTTGAAATAAGTTGGTACAGGGCTACTGGGATGGCCCATGTGAGTTTTTTTTTTTTAATTCAGTTCTATCTGGTCACTGACGGAGGAACTTAGTTGTTTCAAATGAATTGGATTGTAGTCACTTGTTTCACCTTTTTGAGGGTTATACCTTGGATATTTTGAAGTTTGTGGTGACTTCCTGGAAGCTTAATGCATGAAATGCTCAAATCAGGCTGCCGGGATTAATGAATTGAAGCTGAACAGCAAGAGCAGTACAGTTGAAATTGAAGAAGAATATAATGGAATAAGTTTTTAACTTAATAGTCAATTAGTAATATTATCTTTCTGTTTTTTTATTTTTTTATTTATTTTTTATTTTCCTATATTTTATAGTTTTTTATTTCACTGATTGCGTTGTTCAAATTAATGGAGAATGTATTCTTCATGGAAAAAAGAGAGAAAAAAAGAAGAAGATGAGAATGGTTAAAAGCTTGAATTTGATGAAAAAATATATATTAATAATTGAACATTTTCAGATCCAAGTGAATGTCTGAAGGTTTATAAAGTTTTTATTGTTTTTTAAGCTTTTTTTAATAGAATTTGTAAACTGATTCTTTGGCAACATGGTAGAGTTGCAATGAACTTTCCGAGTCTATGATACAAAAGGAGTTGTACACTTGCACACCTAGATAGCTATTGGACACCTGTATCCATTCCAAAAGGTGGGATTGAAACATATCTTTGGTGCTTTTCTATTTAATAACTATATTTCTTTCTTCCAGGAACTTAACCTTGGTTAGGGCTGATATCTCTAGACTCCCATTTGTTTCAAGTTCCATTGATGCAGTACATGCTGGTGCTGCATTGCACTGTTGGCCATCGCCATCTTCTGCTGTAAGTATTACTACCTTTATGAGGTCATCTATCAAGACAGTAGAACGAAAAATCATATTTTAAGCTGCTAGTTTCCCTTTTGTAACTGATATTATTTTGTGCATGTTCTCTATTGCATTGTGGTCTGGCTAAACACATTTGGTTCTCATTCTTGGTCCTCGTAAATTGCTATTTTTTTTGAAAAAAACTATAGAATGATATAGAATTACGATCCGAAACCACTCATCAAAGGCCTATTGGCCTGCGATGAAACAGTTAACAAAGAACCCCAGCAACTATCTGCATTCTATAAAAAAAAGATTGATGGCTAGGGTATTCCAATCTGTTTTGTTCTAAGAGCAGATTTATCAATGGCAGACCCCATCAATCAATAATCTGGATATCTTATCCATGGCCGACCCCATCAATCAATAATCTGGATATCTTATCCATGGGCTCAACATGCACAAACTGAAGCACAAGGATATCTTGTAATTCATGTTTACAGTCAGCTTGTGATCTGCAGTATCAAGTTTTACTTACTCGAAGCTGTAATGAGTGCATACTGGATTTGGAATGTTTTCTGTAATTTGGAAAATTAGCAATGCATTCTGTAATTTGGTAGTTTTTTGTTTTGTAGGTAGCAGAAATAAGTCGCATACTGAGACCTGGAGGGGTTTTTGTTGCTACAACTTTCATTCTTGATGTAACACTTGTCCCAGTTCCAATTTTGAGGATTCTGAGCCAGGTATTGGCCAAATGTTGATCAACTTTACATTTACTATGAATGTTTTAGGAAGTCCTGAGAAAGTTGGTATGTGGGAATATGTTCAAATTTATATCATCAATTGCTTTCTGTTTTGTATATCCATTTTGGGTGGAAAAAGCAGAAAACCTACATCTGATCTGTTGTGCTTCTGGTTTTCCCAAACTGCCCAAAAGCTTGGTGTTACTGTATCTAATCCACCATCATCTTGGGGGTACTAAAGACACCCTAAAACGAGGCATAAATGTTTATTATAGTTTTTTTTTTTTTTTTTAAGATTTCTATTATCATCTTCTTCATAGCCAAAGAACTTATGTATAGATGTTACCTCTATTAAGATCATGGACAGTGTTGTGCCGTGTGTGCGGAAGTACCTGCATTCGACGATCAAGAAAGAGAAAACACATGACGATTTACGTGGTTTGACGATGTTCTTATGTCCATGGCCAAAGAGAAACCTAACTCTTTAACATTATATATAAATGCTCCTATGAGAGCGTCTCTCACCTTACTATGAGAGATAAGAGTGGGGGCCCTCACATTTAAGTTGTTGGCATTGGATATGGATGTGAGGGCCCCCCATCCTATCTCTCATAGGAGCATATATATATATATATATAGGGAGCATATGCTCCTATGAGAGTGACTCTCAGACTACTATGAGAGTAAGGGAGGAGGGACCCATTAGATCCATATCCAATGCCAACCACCTAAATATGATGGTAAACCACCCCCCCCCCCCCCCTCACAGTAGTGTGAGAGTTACCCTCATAGGAGCATTTCCCATATATATATATACATATATATATATGGGGTCAGCTCTCCTAAGCTGAAGCTTAGCTTATCCTAAGCTGAAACAATGCTGGTCCCACAAATCAAAGTCGATTATGGTTGTTTTTTTGCCTGTTGATCGTTCTCCAAAATCAAGATAAATCCAATCGGAACTGAATTTTCCAGTTTCATCATGCAAAAAATAGATATAATCAACTTTGATTTGTGGGACCAGTGCTATTCCAGCTTAGGAGAGCCTTGCTAGAACTCTCTCTTTTTTAGCCTCTAAGAAAGCTCGGTACAATTACCAAAATAACCTGACCCATAGCTTGGTCCTTGGCAAACCCAATGGACCAATCCGGTATACCTAGAATACAAGACACAACATGGGAATCACTTCCCATAGTGTTCACCCAAATTACATGGATGGATGATTCCTAACACTCTGGTTGCCATTTAAAAGATGGTTAAAAGTGAAATGTAAGTCATGGACCAAACTTCAATGATCAAATATCCTCTTACCAGAGGTTAAAGAATTGACTTGTTTTGATCATGTAGCTATGTGCCATCTACTGTACACCTTGTTTGCAGCAGTTGTGCAATCATATGAATCCTCATGCCATCCGATGGTTCCAAGCATTTCTTAAGTGCATGTTCTCTGTCCATGCCCTGTGATTGTTGTTAATTAGCAGTTTTGAGTTAAAATACATTTGGTGGAAAAAATTTTGAGAAACATTTTCCTGTTAGTCATCATTTCTTAACAAGCAAGCATTACTATGCTTATAGTTCTTCGGAGTATCCATACATTCCTTCCCATAGTAGATTTACATATATACATGATTATAATATTTTGCTGTTTTTGTGTGTATTTTTTTTTTGTTTTTTACTTTTAAGCTTTTATTTATATTGTGTAAAATATTGGTAATTATCATTTTTTGTTTCCTTGGTTTTGTGATAAATTTGTTGGGAAATATGAATATATATATATCTGTTTTAATGGAGTGTATATATACTGTAGAGGTACAGATTGACAGTGAAAAGTTTGTAATATGCAAGAATGTAGGCATTAGAGTGTACATAAATATATTATAATGAGGAATACATATCTAACAACTGCAAAATAGTATGTTAATAGCCACCTTTGGCATCCCACCTTCACATCCCCTTGTCTCTGTTTCTACATATTCTCTCATTACATTATATTCTTCATCTCTTCTTTCTGTCTAAAATCTAAATCTGCACTGCTTTGGATCTAAGATCTAAACCCTAGCTCTTCAATGTCTAACATGCATATTCCATTCGAACTTTCCCCCCTCTTATTTATTACCTTTAGATCAAATTAATCATAGTTTATTCAAAAATAGTTATGGAAACAAATAATTCTGTAAATGAAGCTTTTTTCATTTCCTATTTTTGAAAGCTTTCCTGATTTTTTTGGAATTTCTTGGATTAGAACCAGTAGTTTAACATGAATATATCAAGCAATGTATCAACATTTATGTGATGTATCATGGTGTATATTTAATAAGTACGTGGCAAATATGATATGCTAAAATGATTTTTAAAACTCTGATTGGTTGTTGAAATTTGATAATAATGAAAATATCCTATGATGGCCTGAGACGAAGATGGATAAGGACATGGGTGTGGGAATTGGAGATATGACTTCTGCATCTGTTCATATCAAGGAGACAGACACAGATTCGGCCATCATATCCATTATTAAGAAACTAATTTCTATCATTTTTAATGCTCAAAAGTAAGAAACTAATACTGCTATATGAAATACTAGCTTTCAACAATGGAATACTTGATACTTTCTACGTTGCAAATATGGGTGCAGTATCTAATGCCAATACCAGTATTGTATCTGCTTGGATGCAGGTACTTTGGGGAATGGGGATATAAAAAGTGCCTTCGTATTATATAGCATATATTACAGAGTATAAGACTAATCTTGAAGTTACTTTGGGGAAAAACATGCAAATTCCTCATAAAAAAAAAAGAAGCATGCAAGTTACTGCAGTAGAACAGTTACTTCCTGCACGATAATTGTTTTGTTTAGAGGTTCTTCCCTGCATGGTGATGATCATGACACAAAAATGACACCAATCCACCATTTTTGCTCTTATCTTTTGTATATTCAATGTGACCCTAACATGCAAATGCAGTTTTTTAAAGAATGATGAATTCTTCTATTCAGTCTATAGCGCAAGCCTCAAGCAATCGCTTTTATATATCTGAAAGCGAGCTGGAAGACCTTTGCAAAGCATGTGGGCTTGTGGGCTTCACATGTGTGAGGAATGGTTTTTTTGTCATGATTTCTGCAACCAAACCAAGCTAATGATGCGGTTGCTGTGCTCTCTCACCTGCTGAAGGTTTTGTTGCATTTCCCTGGTATACTTTGACTATTTTGTGAAGTTAAACATGTCCTGCTATTGTAGGGCTCTAAAGTTGTATTGCAATTGTATTGTATGCTCATTCATCTTACAATGTAATAAGAAAAGGATAGACATTAAGGTGTACATTAACATTGTATATAAGGTAGCTGAATAATTGAATTATATTGGTTACTACACATGTAAGAAAATAGCCTTTAATAGGGATGAGTGTAAAAATAGAACTCATCAAACTAACCAGGAACGGAGGGAGGGTAGGTCGAGGAGGGGCCATCAACATTTTTTTGTGTTTTTGGAAACAAGGGTTAGGTTTCAAATTTTCAAGGGTTTTTTGATTTCTTGCACTTTTGCCCCTCCTAATCTCTTTTTCTTTTTTTTTTTCTTTTTTTTCACGAAAAGAAGGAAATTTAAAAAGAATTGATGATAATTTTGTCTTTTGCTTGCTTCGGTCATTATCCAAGTCTTAAGGAGTTGCAATCACTTAACTAAGGACTAAATCATTCGTTCTCTCCTCTTTTCTCTCCAAAATGGATCTCTCTTTAATGACACTTTAAGAAGAATCATTCTTAACAACTATATGGATTTGGGCAACTTTGGCTATCCTTTGGATTCAAATAGAAGTTGGTCCCACCATATTTGAGCATACATTTAAAATATGATAGGTTCAATCTTAAGGTGGGACCAAATCTTATTAAAGGCGGCCCTTTATACTAAGCAGCATGGATATATTCCTTGATTATTCATCACCATTTTATGGCATTTGTTAATGGCTATAATTGGTATACTCTCAACCATCCATGCCTATCAAATGCATTGTGGTCCACCGAACGATCACAAGCAACAAATCAATGGATTTTCAACCATCCATTTCTATAGTATGCATTGTAGCCTATTAAACGATCACAAGTAACCAATCAACTAATTCTCACTAATTAATTATAGGTGGGTTAGTTTATATGTGATCGATCCAATATATGTCACACTTTGATTAGAGTGAGATACAACTCTTGGTCCTAAAATAAGGAGTAAATGATTATTTTGAGCGTTTTGAATTTATTATAGTATTGATAAATTATGTCTTTAAAAATATTGAACTATTTCAAATTTTGGATTTTTCTTTAAATGTTAGTAAAAATATCTGCAAAAAAATAAATAAACTTATTTATAAATAATGAGTAAAAAACCAACCCTAGAAAAAAAAACCCTAACTTTGTCGCTGTTAATCGACTATTCCCCCCCCCCCCCCCCCTAACCCAACCCAAAAAGAAAAAATGAAAATTCTGGCCCGTTACTGTCAGCATCCCACCTTCATACTGTCCCCTTATCTCTGTTTCTACCAGATTCTCTCGTTATGTTATATATTCTTCATCTCTTCATCTATTAAAATTCTAAATCTGCAATTCCTTGGATCGAAGATCTACTTCAATGTCTATCTAGCATATTCCCTGTGTTTTTTTTTTTCTCTTATTTATTACCTTTAAAATCAAGTTTTATCATATTTTATTAAAAAACAGTTTCATGGAAACAATAATTCCATAAATGAAGCTTTATCCATTTCCTATTGTTGAGATCTTTTCCAAAATGAGGCCCGAAGGGATTAGTCCGGCCCAAAGGACTGGAACACCCTCCGACATATAAAAAAAAAAGAAGAGATCTTTTTGAGAATGTTTGAAATTTCTATGATTAGAACAAGTCTTTTAACATGAATGTATGAAGCAATGGATCAACATTAATGCAATGTATCGTGGTACATATTTAATGGGTACTTGGCAAATATGATATGATAAAAATTATTTTTAAAATGCTGATTGTCTGTTGAAATTTTGACAATCATGAAAATATCCTAGGATGGCCATAGATAGATATAGATACGGACATGGACATGGGGATTCGAGATACGACTCCGCTTCTTTTCATATCAAGGAGACACTAATTATAGAGATTTGGCCATCGTATCAGTAACTTCAAATTTCATATTTCATATTTTTAGATTAAGATTTTATGCAAACTATTATATTACATAAAACATTTGGACTTTAATGAAATTATCATTGTTTAAATTCCTATCATTTTTACTGTTCAAAAGTAAGAAACTAAGTGTGCTATTTGAAATGGTAGTTTCTAACAATGAAATATGCTATACTACCTTGCAAATATGGGTACATGATCTAATACCAATACCAATATTGTATCCCTTGGATGCAGGTACGCTAGGGATATAAAAGCGCCCGGTATTATATTGCATATATATAAGCATATATTCACAGAGTAAAAGACACATCTTGAAGTCACTTGGGTTAAAAACATGATAATTACTGCAGTCTAATGGTCACTTACTGCAAGATAATTGTTACCTTAGAGGTTCTTCCCTGCATGGTTCATGACACAAAAATGCAGCTTTTTTAAGAATGATGAATTTCCATCCTGCCAAGCAAATTGCAATGCACATGTCTTCTTTTCAATAATATGATGTCTCAGCCTTGGTCATTCAAATTAAAGTCACTACATATTTTCTGAATTCTTGTTCTTGCCATAAGCTTGATTTGTATGGAGGTGTCAGTATCCATTTTACATTATTTTGCTTCTCCCATGCAGTACATAGGGCAAGCCTCAAGCTTCAACTTATATATCTACTATAAGTGAACTGGAAGACTTCTGCAAAGCATGTGGGTTTCACATGTGTGAGGAATGGGTTTTTTGTCATGATTTCTGCAACCAAACCAAGCTAATCATGTGGTTGCTGTCGCTATCTTCAGCTGCTGATGGTTTGTTGCAATCCCTTTGTATACATTGACCTTTGTATTACAAATGTATTGTATTCTTCTTGATCTTACAATATAATAAGAAAAGGGTAGCCATTAAGGTGAACATTAACAGGGTGTCATAGGCTGTTGCCGTGGAAACCCCCACTCCCACAGCACCCTCCACGGATCGATCCCTACAGGGGCGAGTTTCCTTCCATATTCCTGGTCGTTGAGCCAACTAAGCCAAAAAAAAAAGGTGAACATTTAACATTGTATATGTCTGAATAATTGAAGTTGGGACTTCTATCAAAAAATTTTTTTTAGTGGAACCCACTAATCTCTAATTAATAATAGGAGTTCGAGTTTGTTTCCAAAAGGAGATAACTGAAAGTTTGGGTCTTTTCTTTTGGCAAAAGTATTCAACGGTCGCAATCTTGATCTTCTCTCTGCCCCACCCTTTTTCCCACTTCTTTCTCAACCTCAAAAAACCCTAAACCCTCATGAAAACCCCAAAATTATAAGGAATAATATCCTTCAATTAGGATCATTAAATCAAAGTGTTGTTTGCACCATTATCGACATTTGGTTGCTCATATCTGATTGTTTGGACTTTCAGATAATTGAATTGAGTCCTTCATCTATCACGGTTGATTGCTTATGGGACTATTGTTACTTTATTCTCTTCATATAATTTGGAGAACTGAGTAATAATTATGACCAATTGAACATTTACAAATGATAATAATGATAGTTGGACCATATTAAGGTAAAGGCTACACCCCACGTAGCAAAAACCTTTTACTTTTTCTTGTTACTCAGAAATTACAGAGTTGAGATTTCATGAACCAGAGTGGACAGACAATTTTACAAATCCTAAAATTCTTGGATCACACACACACACACACACACACACACACACACACACACACACACACACACACGTGTGTGTGTGTGTGTGTGTGTGTGTTCCTGTTTGGATCTTTCAAAAGTAACAGAATTAATGCTCAAATGTAGATTCAGGGCATGTTGATGAGCTGAGTTACCTGTGAGTGAGGAGTTTTTGTGCTTTGCTGCGACCAATTACAGGTACTTAGATTCACAAAAAAACTTGGTGCTGGGAAACAGTGTTCCAAGGACATGGCCTCATTCACAGAATCACAGATAAACTTAGTGCCGGGAAAGGGTGTTCCAAGGACATGGGCTCAGTCTATGAACATCTTTGTACACTGATAAAAAATACAAGTGATACTTAAAAAAACGAATGATGCAAAGACATGATACACACCAGAGAAAGGGGTACAAACTAGCTACCCACCTCTTCAAAAAATCTTAGAAGGTCAAATCACTACGATTGAGGAAATTTCATCCAGCAGACAAAAATTGAACCAAAGAAGAAAAAAGTTGAAATTTTAAATATGAATCAAAAGAATCAACATGGATACAAACATCACTTCTCTGCTCCTGAATTGTCTGTCAATTACTTTGTTTGTAAAGTATCATGCCAGATGCTACAGGTAACAATAGGCCCAAATTGAAAGGAAAAATGCATTAGTAGTAGAGGTGTCTTATACATCCATGAAATTCTGTAACAAAGGAATCACAAAAAAGGATGAAAGAGAGATAAAAGAAAAGCAGAACAGACTTCTCACATGAATGGAAGCTTTGAAAGAAAAGCAGCTTCTCAAATTTTCATGGAAGCCTGTATCGGAAGAAAACCACGAATGAAAGAATACCTAATTGGCTTGCGAGCTGCGCCAACAAACCATAAAAGGAGCATGTACACTGAAACAATAATTTATCAACCGGGCAAGATCAAGGCCAAGTAAGAAGAGAAGCTTGCAACTACAAGTACTATCTGTTATCTGTCCTGGGCCTCTTATGTGTTTGCTCTGAGTCTTCACCGCTGCTGGCCACCCTTGAATGTGGCATGGCCCTGTTGCAGGATGAAGGGTCCCCATGATCCTGAGCAATACCAAAAATAAGTGAAGGAAAAAAGAAGAAGAAACCTTAATGAACAAGAATAATTTATAAACCCATCTGGTCAACTAGGAGCTCCCCAAGTCGATTCACTTGGAACTATCATATCAGATGACTGGGTCATGAAAACCAACTCTATCTGGGCTTGTGGTGAAATTAGGCCTAGTTGTCCTGGTTGACATTTTTTATTTACTTGTGTTAAACCAAAACCAAGGAAATAATTGAGTCACAATTTTTGGTCCTAGTTTTTTCACTTTGGAAATAAACGTAGGATCCTTGACCCAAGGAAATGCTTAGTTTCCCATGGCCCCAAAGTTCATTCAAGGGTGAAATGATGCTATGATCCAATTTATAGATAGGAAGAGCCCACAGTGGATACAATATGCCCCCAGATACAAAGGAGTCTAGCAGATCCTAGCTCTCTGTTGCACTTGGTATATAATTTGTGCTACATAACAATGGTTTGGATCATCTAAATGTTGACCTCTCATAGCTGCTCAAGGTCTTTGGTATATAGCAGTCAATTTGTGTCGGTTTAGCCAAACAGGCTGAAATTCAGACTTGTTCGGACCTATTTAGCCATTTCGGTCTAGATTTCAGCATGTTCAGCCAAACAGGCCGATGTTGTCAGATTTTGGCTAAACAGAGGGCTAATAGTGCAATTTTTATTTTTTTATGTTTAAAAGAAGAGTCTCTTCATTTTGACCTAGGCACTTACGTGCCTACTTGAGTTGATAGATTATGTGAATGTGTTTATTTTAAGTTATTTTAGGCTATTGCTTTGACAATTGGGAATGAGAGCTGAGTAGCGATGTCCTAATTTCACATTGTTATACACAAGCATGGCCCATATACTATTCGCCTATTCGGCATGTAGAAATAACATGTTGCATTGTCGATTCAGTAGAATGATTTAAATAAGTATAGCATATATCATATATGTCAATTTTACTTTTTGTAAATTTTAATTATTTTTTTTTGAAATTCTAAAACTTCACTGAAAAAGAACTTTGAAATGAAACACCAAAATGCTGAAATAAAATACTGAAATGCCGAAATGCCAAATCAGCTAAAAGGCTTTAGTCCCAAGTCAAACCAAAATGGGGTCTGAAATGAAAATGACAACTATGTTTGGCATGCCTCTTGAAATGTTTTTCTGGCAGTTGTGTTGAACAACCCACACACCACCTTCACACACACATTTTCGTCTTCTTCTTAGGGAGAATAACCTTCATTGAAGCCAGAAGGACCAGGGAAAAAAGAAGAAGAAGAGGACATTGAGGTTAAAGGAAGAGATCCCCAGGTTGAAAGATGATCTTTTCACTCCTTTTCAGTCTATTGATTCCTATCCCCACAAGGAAAAATAACCTGAAACTTAAAAAATGGCCAAATTTACCTTAGCACTAGATGCAGTGGTAGGTCTACTAATCGCTCGCTTGCCAAGATCGATTTGCACAGAGATACTGGCCTGTGACAGATCTATGCCCGAGCTCTGTAGCGCATGTGTTAGAGAACTCAATAACCTGTTCCAGACCAAGCAATCTTACAATCAGACTAAATTCAATTTAATCCTCTACCCACATATTTTGGATATAGAGTGAACACCACACATTGTTTCAAATAAAAAGGAACAAGATATCAGCAATTAGTATTAAATATATTATAGAAGCAAAGGTTTATGATGAAGCTGCCATTCTAACTCAAAACAAAGGTCGCATGGATTTGGTGCTTATAAGTGATAAGTAGCCATATCGTTTCCTATAACTACTTATATAAAAAAAAATGGGAAGTGGTGGATTTGGTATTTGGTTTGAGAGTGAGTGAGAAATGATTTTGGAAAGTGACAATCACGTGTAGTGTTTCCATCAAGAAACTTGCATTCAAAAGACTTCATGTTTGTTGCCCTGCCAATGTGCTGACTACACTAAACTGCGAATTCCAGAATGCCAGTTCTTTCCTTTTAGTGCCAGATAATCTATATAACCTCATTCTCCCTTCATCTATCATTAACGGAAACATGTTATGTGGCAATGAGCTGTTAGGCATGCATACAACTCTTTGCATCAAATAAACTTGACCCAAATCTCAGGGTACTTGGACATCGCTATAACAATACTTCATGCTTCTTTTTTCATTATTAAGATATATTCTTGAATATGTTCATATACTTGGGCGTGACAACCATTACTGACATGGATCCTGTACACAGATCATGTAATACCGTAGGTGGGCTTGCATGAATTCATATTGGCACCATGGGGATCGTGAGAGATTAAGGGTCAACTGTAGACAAACCATTCCCTGGCAGTCACCTGTGCTGGAAAAGAATATCATCCAGTATATGCTTGTCAAAAGCTAAAGGAAGAAAGAATGAAAGTAATGGATGTGGACAGTGTTGTCCTTGATGTTCACTTAAAGTGATCTATTCTAAAACTATGATACTTCCAATTGGATGAGTCATGAAAATGGAGCGTGGTGGAAAAAATAAGCAAGAGGTTGAATCACTGAACTCTGCCCAATTTCTATACTGAAGCCACTTCTACAAAATCAATCCTGAAGATAATGTAGATATCCTCGGGTCCCGGATAAATTATAATTGATTTTTAAATAGGTAAAATTAGATTCATGGAGATTATGTCAAGGATAAGAATGCAAAAGCAGAAATCGGCTTGAATCCGTAAAACATTAAAAATGAAGTGTTGGTATTTTTGGCAGAATGCGATATCCAAAACAATTAAATTATCAAAATTACCCTGAGGCCTAAAGAAAAATGCAAGTATCAAGTGGATCATAAATCCTCACCCTTGAGAATAGACACTGGATAACTGAATTGTGCCCCCTTCAATTGCCAGATCCTCTTGCTCATTCAATACATCACTGTCAGCGGGACATGACCTCTGCCACAAATGCCGTTGAGACTGAGAAGCTATATTTTCAGCATCGGACAGCAGTCTAGGCTGAGGTTGCACAACCCCATCATTCCTTCCAACAGAACTGTTCAAGTTTTGCTGCAAACGAATGGGAACTGAAGCTGCCTTATTTTCCAAACCCGTGTGGTGATCCAATGCTTTGTAACGTGTACCTGTGCTCAAGTTGTCAGATTCCACTGGATTCTGTAAATTCCCAAGCATTGATGGGGTGACAGCGATATGATTGCCATCAAGCTTCCCAGAAAACATCAACCCAGGACTTGCACCATTTTTTAGGGCTTGAGAATGATCTGCTACAGTCTCTCCTAGTCCATGGTTGTGTCTCTGTATGAAAATCAGAAATTAAGGAAAGGATGGTCAGTAAATTCTAGACAAAGATACAACTTGCACATAAAAGATACCAAAACTTCCAAAAGCAATTCAGTCTCAAGTCCTCTTTAAGCATTAACTTCTCAGAACAACTAAGTGCCGAGCTACAAACTAATAAAATTTTCTTTAGATATGTAAAAAGACAACTCTCTTACCTAGATGTTCAGACTAAATGATACACTTTCTAAGACTTCGAGCAAATCAGATTTCTCAAAACAAGCTAGTTCTCCCTACGCCTACTGAACATGGAAAACTGTGGTGGATTCTAAGAACACAAGCGAAATAAATCATAAAACTTTCCTACTTTAATGATTCACAACACTTTTATAATAATAAGAAAAAAAAATAGAAATTACACAAGAGCCTAATTTTACTACTGTGGCTACTACTACTACTATTTTTATTTATATATTTATTATTTATTTTATTGGACTGACTTGCTCACTTATCTATGTTACAGTACGCAGTTTTGCATGAGTTAAGTTCGACATGCTCATGTTGTATATGTCTAGTGCAAGTACTTTGTACCTTAAAGGATCCTGGTATCATAATCTAGACACCTCTTCAGAGTTCAGTGTGATCACATAACCATCCAAGACATATCATACCACCACCACAGTAAAACAACTTCCTTTGAGTAAATGGTAAATCTACCATGGGTTTCCATAAAAAACTGAGCACACAGAGAGGGCCAACATACTGAAATACACTTCTTGCATATTGCATGCACACAAAAAGTAAAGCCTTCTACAAAGTTTGCCACAAGTATGAGAATAGCCCTACATTTTCTTTTTAAATGGAATAACCATGAGTTTTTTTTCTGTTTTCTTTCTAAATGGAATGGACCTGAAAATTCTCAACAACAAACAGTCTAAAATACTGATTTTTGTTAATGTGCTGTGTGCATGCTAGTACTCCATGATAGATGTGATGCATAAAATGATTACCCAGCATCTAATGTCCAAATAATGGGCAAACACATGCTTTGGCAATGATTATCAAATGCATTCTTACATAACATGAAACATAAAAAACTTAGGTATTAGATTTGTTCTACTGACAAAAGGAATCAAAACTTTTTGTTCTGGGGACAGTGAAGGGAATTAGATTTTTACCCACTGTGTGAGTTTCATGTTATCCTGATTCCATCCTGGAAATGCTGCCTCATGCTTATTTACCTTTTCTTGTAAAAATTGGATATATTCGATGACCTACATAAGATGATAATGGATCATTCATCAGGTTCCATATTGAAAGTGAACCAGAAAGGGAAAAAAAGCAGATAAATGTTATGATAGCATTATACACCTCTAAAAGGAATGAGGCCTTGTCTCTCTTCTGATCACTATGTGGTATGAGTTCTCTCAAGATCTGGAACCTGCACAATAAATTAGAAATTTATCAGTTCCAGTTAGCGAGTTAAAAAACCAGTCTTCAAACTTCATGCAACTGAGACAATAATCGTAGAAACTGGAAAAAAATTAAAAAAATGAAAATAGTGAAATGTCAAGAAGAATGAAAATTAATAGAAAATAATGGAAAGATTACAAGAAAAAAGTGCTAAGAATTGTTGACCGAGTTTGCGTGTGTAGTATAAAGTGCAGTGTGCAGTTAAGTGTCAATGTAGGGTGACTTGAGAGTATTTGACAGTTGGCTTAAGGGTCTGAACTTTTGGAGAAGTAAAAAGTCTAGCACAAAAATAGGAGTTCAGAAGAAGCATATCATTTGAGATGGGTTAAGAAAGTGTTAAAGAGAACCAAGAACAAACAGAGTAGGAAGATATTCAAAAAAGGAAGAAGAAGAAAGTAGGAAGATAACATTGTTGCTTTGCCGGAAATTTAGAAGGATTTGTAGGGTACTCATGTTGCTTAATGAATTCAAGAAGAAACTACAAAAGTAGATAAACAATGTCAAAATGAAGTGTACATGCACACGAGTGCATGCATGAGAGATCAAAAAAAATAAGAAGACAAGTTTTCAAGGGTTGTGGAATGTGGACTTCAACCAACCTGACCTAAACCCATATCTGCAAAAATAGAAGTAGGCATGATTCAGATTAGGAACATCAGCAACTCACTATGGACCTCATCAGTTTGTGTGTTGTGTACAAAAAGAAACACCCATTTCCTGGTTTACCAACAAATGCTTGAACCAACATGAGCTGATGATCCATCTCAAGATTCTTAGATCCCAACTACTATTTGTAACTGAATTAGAAGTAATGCCCCTGCTCTACTATATTGAAATGGTAACAGTAACTTTATTTCCCCAAAAAATACTTATGGATGTCAAATCTGGAAGGAGGAAGAAGAGACGAATAGCTTTGTGAATTCGATGATCCCTTTTGAGGGTCACGATGCTTCATTATATAGATCTATTGTTGCTATACAAGTTACATTGATTGTAGCAATCATCTAGATTACAGCCATCTAATCTAATTATAATCTAATCATATCTCCTAATAAGGCAAAGAATAAAGTTACATAGCCGTACACACGTGACTTGTGTTGACCCACAAGTTGGGCTTTATTTGTCATGGGCTGTGACCCACTGACCCATATAACAATGGAGACAATGAAACCATTGGCCATTCAGAAGCAGATAACACTCCTTTCTCCTTAAAACCAATGTGATAATTTTAGGCAATTGAACTATTGATGTTAGGAATTCCTTCTCCTCTTTAAAAGGCGCTTGTAGATTTATCACCATCGTTATGAGAAACAACAGCTTTCTCATGAGATCCGTAATGGAAAATCATGTATCATTTTCTCCTTTTCTTCCCCCAAAACAGAACCACAGTTTGATCAATCTTCAACAACTGATTCTTCAGACATATCTAGCAGGACAATTCAATCTTGTCCCTCACAAGATTGATAGAAATTCTCTCAAACCCTCAGACAAAATCATCACTGAACTGAATATCCTCCCTTAATTCCCTCCTCACTTACCTGATCGCGTTACTTAAGACGATGACTTTGTGGGAAAGACAAAAGCGTCACCTTCATCTTTTCATCAACAGCAATGGTGAAGGAAAAGGAAAATCCCATTGTTAGCCTAGAAGTGAGCAGAAGGTGACTCCACTTGCTTCTAAGAAGATATCTAACAGCGAGTGTGAAGGTTTCAATTTGCTCCATATGTGGTCGCCTATTTAGTATCACTCTCAACTGCTTGGGGCCAATTAGAGTGAAAACTAGTGCTAAGTCCTTACACCTTCTCCAATAATCGAAGCACATTCTCATCAATATTCTTTGACAAACCTTTAGCCAAGATTTCAACAAGAAATAGTGTTGTGACGAGCTTGCCAGTTGGTATCATTATGGTCAGCATGCCTCAGTCCAAGGATCAGTATGTGTGAAGATACACAGTGAAAAAAAGGGAACCTTCTTTCAATTCTGTGTGTTTATGGGGAGAGGAATTTTCTCACTAGAAGATGTACACAACTTCCTTCACCTTCTGGCCCCTTTGGGAAGTCTTAAATCTGCCACAAGGTTACAACCAACGTCACCAGTAACCCAACAATCCACAGGGTGGACTCGGGCACTATCAAGGGCACCTTTTCCTTGAAATCTCATCTTGACAATGAAATGTACACCATCCACTTCCAACCCAAAGATTTTGGCACTTGATCAGGAAAAACAACACTGTATCCGAATTCATGCATATTGGACCACTTCATTTGAATGAAGTCTCGTCAACATTAAGAACAAACCAGCACAATAGCGCATGCACCCAGTGAGTAGATTGTTTCTTCCAATCAACCATGGAGAGGAATATCCAAAAACCAAATGGAACCAGTTTTAGCATATGTCCAAACACTACCTTCCAGTAATCTGGATGTCCCAGAGGTCCCTCATAGGTTCAATTCTCTCTCATTCATCTTTTATAACATGGACAAATCAGATGTGGAATTATCTCAGACTTAACAGCCTCCTCAATGCCTCATCATTGCAAAACCCAGACAGAATCTCTTCTTTGGGACACTCTACCTAGATACTGAACCCACAAAAGTCGAGCAAAAGTCCTTTGGACCGAGTGAGCTTAGAATTTGAGCCATGCCATGCCTCCCACCAATATACCACTAGAAATTTCTTAAGCCCACGTCATAAGGTCACAAAAGTCAACATATAAATAAATATATGTATGTATGGTGTTAATTACCGATCATTGATTTTGCTCCTTCGACGCTGCTCGGTAGCTGAGTGCTTTGATCGTGGAGTATTGGCTCTATGATCATTGCCCTTCACCTCTATTTTTACTCCAATGTCCCCTGCAAGAAATTAGCAAGGACATTAGCAAGGGAAAAACACACTCTGGGTGGATCTGGCTGGGGCTGGATCAACAGATTGAATAATTAGAAAAAATGGAATAACCCCCCCCCCAACAACCCCAAAAAAAAAAAAAAAAAACTGTTTTATTAATCAGGTCAGAAAAATATGGCAACAAGTCAAAATTGGTGGGTCAGGCCAAACCCAAACCTGCTCTGCTCTGATACACACTTGTCCGGCCCCCTACCCTCCCTGTCTCCTCATGATTATTTGATTTGCAATGTCAAATCTATTCAGTGACAGGTATAAATTTGATTGAGTATGATATTAGAAATATTATATTTTAAAATATTTTGCTAAAATGGATTCGAGCTCCCAAATCTTAATTCAATTCCATGAAACAAACGGGCTTTTCAGATTTCCTCTACCCACCACACTAGACCCTCGTTTTTTCCTTGTTTGTCTTTATTGATGTATGTAATTCTGTATATAGACAGTTAGACACCATTCTCACTAACCCGTCTCTTATGGGAGAGAGTTGGGCCGGTCATACATATCACCTGACTCATTTGCCATACTCTACTACTACAACCCAACTCACGGTCATACATTTCACCTGACTCATTTGCCATACTCTACTACTACAACCCAACTCACACATTAAACAAAACAAAACAAAGAAGTTGCCCTTCCCGAAGCAAGTTTATATAGCCCCAAACTCCCTGTTTGTTACCCCACTAATGAACTCATGGGCTAATGGAGATGGAGAAAGACTGACCTTTTTGGGAAGAGACGACCTCTTTCTTGACGTAGTCGTCTTCATCGTCGTCGTCGTCTTCTTCTTGGAGCCCCTTTATGCTCTTCATCATCTCCATAAATCCCTGTATCTTCTGCCCGTGAAAGTTGCTGAAGGTAGGTAAAAAGGAGGGGGAAAAAAGATGAATTCAGAACCCTGGAAACTCAAATAAAAACCCAAGAATCCAAACTGCAGAAATAAAAGGGAAAGATTGTGACCAACCTGGAGGATGTCAGAGAGCAGAAGCCGCTGTTGCCTGAGATGAACGGTGGAAAGTGTGGTGAATTCTCGGAAGGCTCTGCAAGAGGGAAGGGGATGAGAAGCTCTTGTTAAACCAATCAGGTTCAGCCCAGCAGGCCCAAGCTGGCCTTTGACAAAGCCTAATTGTAATGGCCTATGTAGTATTCGACATTCGCACTTGAGTTGGGCCAGCCATACCAGCTATATCGTGGTTTGTAGGAGAGGTCAAATTGTGTGGTAGAATGTGGATAGGGCGACAAGAAGGTCAAATTGTGGATATGATGTTGGACAAATAGAATCATCTCAATCACATCATCGTAACGATTTAGTGCCCTTGAAGTTTTGAAATTTAATGGTTTCTTAATATGGTTTTTTTTTTTTTATATATATGAAATCCATTCTTAAGGGTGAGAATCTTTCAAATTAGTTCAAAATTAAGGTGAATGAAAGGATTGACCGCTCCATTCTGCCATAGGGCCCGTTTCTTTACAATAATTTTTGGAATTCATGTCTGTTAGAATTTACAGAATTCGAGGTGCTAGAATTTTGAAATGCCGCTGAATCCTGATATTCCTGAATTCCCTGTTTCTTTCATACCGGGATTCCCGTCTGAGAATTTCATCAAACCTGAATTCCATAAATTCCCTGTTTCATAACTACTTGAATTTCTAAGTGGATTTCTAAATATTTATGCATTATATGTATGCTTATATAAGGCTAAAATATTCATGAATATAACAGCCATTATAAATCTCAACCAATATGAGCCAAAGTAACATCCACCATAATGCCAACAAAATAACATCCACCATTATAAATCAAATAACCCAATTGATCAGCAATACGGAATTAGATTCATAGTGAGCAGTGTTAGATCTTATCATAGCCCCAAACAATAGTTCATCCACCAACCAAATTGGATTTTGTCGTCAATTCGGCATGGTTCGTTGATTAAAAGTTGAATAGTTCGATGCGGTTCGTCATGGACAGTAAAAGGTAAATGAAACACAAACGGGACAAGATGATGAAAAATATAACTTTGTTCATTCCTCCCCTGTTTCTATTAACTTTACATACATAAGATATTTGATAAATTAAATTCTCCTCTTTCTGTGACCCGTTCATGGATGAGATGGCTTTCAATTTTTTTTAAAGTACACCAACGAGTTCTGTTTCTTCCTCGGAATAACACATGGCCAGAGGAGATCAGTGGGGAAGAAGATTACCGGATCTCCTTTCCATCAAAACACTTTAAAAAAAAAAGCATACAACAAGATGGAAGAAAAATAGAAAAATTAATCAGGTGAGGAAGAGGAGATCAGAGGAAGAAGATTACCGGATCTGATTTTTGTGCAGTTGCATAGAATAGAAGAAGAGAATCGACCGTTGGGAGAACCGGAGTTCTATCGGAATGCCTAGAGTTGCAAACGAAGTATCCCGGAATGGCTGGATTTCTAAATGCTAGAGTAAAGGCTAGCATTTGGGAATTCCACCTTTTTGAAATTTTAAAATGCCAGTTACCTCAAATGCTGGGAATTCCCATAAATGAACATGGAATTTCTGACTGGAATTCAGGAATTCCTGTCAGAAATTCTTGAAAAGAAACAGGCCCAATAATGTGATTTCCGTCAATAAGGGGCTTGCTGTCATATCATGATGACAGATGTCAGTTCTTTATATCTACCTCTATTTGGTTATGTTATAACACTATGGCTAGTTAAATCACCACGTAGTTATTTTTCAGAAAAAGAAAATTTTCATATAAGCCCTTAAATTCTCACCTTATTTAAAAAATAGATTTTAAATATTTTTAAAGGTTTAACTAGAAAACTTAAAACTTAAAATTTTTTTTTTAATAAGGTGAAAATTTAAGGGCTTATATGGAATCTTTTTTTTTTTTTTTGAAAAGTAGTTATGTGGTGATTTAACTAGCCAGCCATAGTTTTACAACATGACCACATGGAGGTAGATATAAAAAACTGACATCTGTCATCATGATATAACAACAGGTTGGGTCGAGCGACACTTGGGGCAACCACTGGGCAGAATGATCACTCGCTCGAACCAACCTGTGGCTGGGTCGAGCGAGACTAGCTTGGGGCGGAATTGAACCAAAGGGCTGACCCCATTTTAAAACTTGTGAGGCATATTATATGAGGAGTCAATTAAAAAAATATTAGCGCCACTGCCTCGAAGCTCTCCCAAGCCTACATGAGACTGCCTGTTCCGCGTGAAGCTGTAGGAGCTCTTTGAGTGTGAGAGGTTTAGATTGATGATAGGTAGATCCAAAAGATAAGGCCCTATAATATCGCATCCTATTTAACTCATCTTTTCACATTCTAAAAAAACATTAAAACAACTGCCAAAGGTTTTTTTTTTCCTCAAAAAAAGAAAAAAAAAGGCCCCATAATAGTAATTAGTATTACATCTCACTAAAGCCATCTTTTCACACTACGAAAAAACATTAAAGCGACTACCATTCTTTTTTTTTTAATATACACAGTGTTTTTTTTAATTCCAACAAATCTCAACCCCCCTGCCACCTCACCAGTGAGGTATTTCAAATGAATGTTTCTCCACCAACCAACGCTTTTCCATTTAAAGTACTCTTAACTCTCTCACCCCCTCTATCTCTCTCATAGATTGTCTTTCTCTGGAACTATTTTCTTTTTTAAAGTAATATTCTTTAAGGACTTATTGATCCGGTTTTATGTTTGTTCTTAATAATATATGTTGATATATTTTGATAATATATGTGGGTGTTTTTTATAAGATATGCTAATCATAACTCACTAACTCAAATATAATTTGATTTTTTTTTTCATATTGAAAAAGTTATATCAAACTGGAAATTCATCTACATCTATAATCTTTGTTGCCAACAATAATAAATCACTAAATCAAGTTCTATTGTTCTATGCTTTTAAGATTTTTTTAGCTCCAAGAAGCTCGTATTGTATGTTTATTATATAGGGGAGATATTCATGTGCATCCTTCCCTCACCATATGGTGAGGGACAAACTTAATGGGACCCACTAATCATGGGACTTATGGTTGGATGGGAAGAGACATCTTGGATAAGACCATATATCAAATTCGGGGTCAATCCCATGCCTCTAACCCCTTCATCTGTGGCCTACAAATTTAATGACTTTATATTAAAGGAAAAAATCTGAATCTCAATCCAACAGTCCAATCCATTTGGATAGGTGAAAATTCAATGGGTCTAGTGTACTTAAGGGGGTTCCATGTGTGTAGATGATTTGGATGTGTTATAAAGTCAACCCTACTATGTTTTCCTCATCATAACATGGTGAGGGATGGATGCACATGAATATTTTCCATTATATAGATAGTGTTCGTTTTATTTGTAAATATTATTAGTTATAATTTATAAATGATGAATATGTCTATAATAAAATACGAATTCTGGAACTCAAAACTTAAAAAAGAAGAGAATAATAGAAAATTTGATGCCTCATTTAGGATTGTCGCTTTAAGCCTCAAATTGTCTCGAACTGGCCCTACCTCTCAGACAAGCCAATGTACTAATCGTAGAACATAACCAAAGATCTATTACCTTTATTTATAATTATGCATTATCTATAAAAGTAAACATAGTATATGGTTTAATCTGGGTACTCCAAAGCCTGACATGTGAGCTTGGGTTTGGCCCTGTCCACTTTACACCCCTGCATCCTATTTAAAAAAAAAGAGAGAGTAAAGGCAATAGTTTTAATTACTAACCTCTTGTGAGATGGCTTTCACCCACCTTATCCTTCACCAACATCTTGTCCTTCCCAGCTGACCCTTCCCATAGTGTAAAGGCTCCCCCATTGTAGGAGCTGCAGTTACTATTGGCCTTGCTAGCTTCGCCATTTCTCTCAGTGCTGCTTGCCTGAACCACTGTGTATACGCTTCCTTCCGGCTTCACTACCCCACGGCCAAAATGAGGACTGTGGCTTATACTGTATGTCCCAATCCCACCAGGAAGAATGTGCTCAGTCGACGAAGCTTTGTCAGCCGAGGATATCTCCTTCTCACCTTCATTGGAGTTGCTCTTCCCTACCCGTTCTAGTGGCTGTAGAAAATCATGGGTCTTAAGGTAAAACCCTGTAAAAACATGTGGTTTGACACTTTGGTTACAGTTGAAACAAAGTTGTAAACTCTGTTAAAGATGGCATTGCAAATTTGTTAATTCACAAACACATGTAGGTGTAATAAGTAATATCCAAGGGGGATAAAACTCAGATTACAATAGTATGTGGAAAAAAAAATGTCATACACATCCACTGGTTATTCATGTTGGCCCCTCCAGTATTAAAGAAGATTTTAGGTTTTTTTCATGTTCGCCCCTCCAAGAACTTTCTTTTACATAGTGACCCTCAAAGGAAAATCTCTCCTAGTCCCATAAAATACAAGAAAGAAGGGACAAAAAAGGGCTAATTTGATAAACACCCTAGACAACCCAAAATTGGATTTTTGATTCTTCATCAAACTAAAACTGCAGTTCTTTTTATTTATTCATTTCAAACTTCACAGTCCTAGAAACTTGCAGTAAATTCTCATATCTGGGTAGAAATTCTTTGAACCTGATCTGCAAATATAGAAGCCAAGAAATTAAAATAATGTGCTGCTATAAAGTGCAGGCTTGGCGCATGTGAAAACAAGAAAACAAACGTCTGTTTGAAAAAAGCGCCAAAGTTTATAAATACATCCGAAGGCAACTCTAGCCAAGTTAAAACATTAAGCACAGTCGCGTTACTTCAAAAGCTTCGCCCAGTCGCGCGTTGATTGGCTAAGTTTGATGACTGATGGGGCAACTAACGTTTGTTTCAACTGTTTGTCACGTGCATGGCATATGCATCCCTTTTCATGTCTTTAATCCAGGCCCACAAATTGACATGCATTTGTAAAAGGCCAAAACATGATCCTGACTTGTGGGCCATCTAAATGAGGCTCCAATATGACCCCATTTTGACTTGTCTTCTCTTCCCAAACTTTAAGAAGACATGTGCCCCTCAGCATGATTTCTTTTTTATGTGACATGTTAGGACAAAATTTTTCCTTTAGCAATCTCCATTTTTTTTTTTTACAATTCCATATATATATATTGTATCATATTTTTTTTAAAGGTATGTTAGGTAATTTCACAAGCTTAGACACTAAATTAACTTTTTGCATCTGATATTCTTAATCAACTAATCTAAGAATTTGATTTTCCTGATCAAAACAACAGGTGGAATAACATCTAACTACCATCATATTAAGTCAGGGTAATCAAAATATCAAATCAAAACATTTAGTTATAGTGTGATCCAAATATCAAATCAAAATGGATTTTGGTTAAATGGGTTATCCACAATTATAAATCACTCCTTGTCATTTCATCATGGGAAAAGTGGGTCCCCCCAAGTCGGATTGCATTTGCAGAAGGCCAAAACATGGTCCTCAGAAGGTGGACCAACCAAAAGAGGCCCTGAAATAGACTAATTTTGGCTGCTACTTCTCTTCCCACGTTTTAAGAGGTCATTTGTTACACATCTATATGGTTTTACCATATCTGGAATTTACAGCTCTTTCTACAAGAAAATACTAATTTTCATAAATTAGCTTTTTAATTAAGTTATTAATTTCAAAACTCTTAATTATTTACCTAAAAATCGAAATACCCGAGTCACTAAATATTAGATCATCATCAGAAATCTTAAGTATTTGCCAAGGCACTTAACATTAGATCATTAATTTCCTATAAAATTTTAATCATAGTATGGAGTAGATGGAATTACTTTCATATAAAACCAGACTACACATGTTGTTTGAAATTTTTTTTTTAAATTGTCATTTTATCTTAAGATAATTTTCCTATTTTTTAGATCTCAAATAGTGAAGACACAAGTAAAAAAAAAAAAATAGAGAGAGAGAAAACAAGAGAGAGAGGGGGAGTAATTGTGAAGAAGGTAAAAATTGAATATGGTGCATACCTTGAGAAGGCCTTGGATCTTGATGTTGCTGGAAAGATGAATCAGTATATAGAGAGAGAAAATCATTGGTTGGTTTCTTACCTGTAAAAACACACACAAACCCATTAAAATCTTCAAAAACACCATCACTTTCTCCAACAGAGATATAGAGAGTAAGAAGAAAGAGACCTTCAGCTCCATAAGGCCTGGGTTGAGGAAGCTCCATATTTGAAGACAAAAAAAAATGAAAGAACACAAGAAAGAAAGGAATTAATTCTCTCTCCTTCCTTTTCCCCTCTTTCTTACTATCTAAAACATCAGCTTACTACCATCCAAAGAAATCAATCACAAGAAAACTCAACAACAATTCCCAATCACTCCAACTAAAATCTTATCCAAACAATCACCCTTCCAGCATCAGTTTCTCCAAAATCTCGATCCAAGATCCGATCTGTAACACGTGCGTGTCTCCTTGATATGCAGCTGAATCTCCCCGATCCGATGCAAAGCGAGGCAGATCGATGACCAGATCTACAATCCTTCAACAGGAATTAGATTTCTTCAAGTCGACTTCGAAATCGAGACTTTCTGCGAAATCTGCAGGTACGCTCAAAAACCTCAGGAAATTTGGATTTCTGCAACTTAGAACCAGATCTGGAATGAGAGGAATTACAAAACCTACCTCGGAGCTCGAATTCTGGAACGAGTTCTCGGAATTCAGATGAGATTCGTCGTCTGAAACTCGATTGAATCAGATGAGAATGCGAGGGAAAGGAGAAGAGAATACGAGAAATGAAATGCAGCGAAATTTGATTTGAATTTCGCTCGTATTTCACTGAATTTTCGGTGGTGTTTTTCTCTCTCTCTCTCTTCTCTTCTCTTTCTCTTTGCGAGAGGAGCGAAACGGAAGAAGAGGGGTCGGGTCGGAGGGGCCTTCGGTGGATCTTTATACGGGTTTTCCTCTTGTTTTTATGATTCTTTTTTCCGTTATGCTATACGGCGTTTTTACTTTGACGTCGTTAAGTTGTGTTAACGGCGTTAGGGGCAGTGTTTGACGGTTTGCGGGGATCCGTTTTTAGGAAGGCGAGTAACGGCGAGGAGATGCGAGTTTTCGGTGAATATAATTGGATTGGATTTGTTTAAGTGTGTAGATTGTGCGTTTGCCACTGTTTCCTTGGGCTAGAAGGGGGCATAATGAATTGAGAATTTAGTAGATAGACCCAAACATAACTTAAATTACATATAACATTTAAGAGTCATGCCTAACTTCAACGGACCAAAATGGGCTCAAACCCAACTTTAGATCCAACTTAAAACCCTCAAACTCCAATTAACAATCAAGACTCTAAAGGAGGGCTTAATAGTGACATTACTTAGACCCAATTCAATTAATAAGGTTATAATTTGTAATACCAACTCACCCTAAATGGTTTCGAAGTTAAAAAGCATTTGAGGCTACAACCCTTTGTTTTAATCCTTTCAAAGTTAAATCTATCATGCATGATTTGTCTTTCACAATCGAAGCTTCCGCTTCTCCAACAACTAATGAGAAGTTTTTACAGAAAGGGCAAAAAAAAAAAAACTAATGAAAAGTTATTAAAAACTATAAAAAATAATTATAAATGGAGTAGAGTTTAAAAAAAAATCCATCTCAAATGTAATCTATCAACTTTAATTAATAAAAGCAGGTCCAGGAGGGTCACCCATTTAACCCACCCATTGCCATCACAGGAGGGATGGCACATGTACAATACATCACATGAGGTTGACTATGGTTGGCATTGACTTCTCAGCCTCTGTCTTCTTTTATCTCCTCATTCCATGATTAGCGTAAATCCCTATACAACTTAAGTCTTAACCCTGTTTTTATTAAACTTCCAAACTTCAAAAGCTCCAAACTCCACAGAGCATGTTCTTGGATTAATGGGGGCAAAAGTCACGTGCCCTCACATGTGGGCCCCTCTCCCCCACCTCAGTGCCAACACATTTGCGGAAAACGCGGGCATTCCCTTCTTTGATGAGCTCTCATGTGCACCAGATTCCCTCACTCATTTTCCTCACAGTTTCTTCCCATTAAAATAAATTTTCCCCATTTCTTTATTGAGCTAATACATAATACACTTATATTTCTTTTTAATTATATAGAGATAGTGGAATGGGGTTAAGGAAAAGCAAACTAGCAAGACATGGCATGGGAAGATTATTTGTGGGGCCCACGTGTGGGTCTATCCTCAAAATTAACCTGAAAATTATGGGTTTATCTCCAAAATCCAACTACTTATTTAGATCTGTACCGTCAAATGAAAATTTTGGGTCGACGATTGGTCCCACAGGTGGAGGCTATTATGGTATTGACATCATCTCCGTCATTACTTAGAATGCTTCTATTTAAGTCTTATATATACTTAAGATTTAGAATCCTCCTTTTACATTCTTAATTGTTGTTATGAACTAAAAATTTGATGTAGAATTGTGAGGAATGGGTACGATACAGTCACATGCTGTCCGGGATCACAATATCTATATAGTCATAAAATATTATATTTGGTGTTTGCTTTAAATCAAACAATTGAGTTTTAATAGATTGGTTGATTATTCATCGGGATTCTAAAACAAGAGACTCAACTGTTTTATCTTTTATTATTGTAATTGCAAACCTCAATACTCTTCTAGTTGGGTTACCCATAAGAATATATCATCTAGGTAGGAGATTGTCACAAATATGGCTAATGGGTTATTAAGTATAGATCGAATTATAATGGGGGATTTTTAGAAATTCAGGTCTTTCAAGAAGGAAAAAAATAATAAAAAGGGAAAACTATAGTAATTTTATTGCAATATCACAAAAACATTATACTATTTTAATTTTCAGCAACAATTTTGATTTGATCTGATACTACTTAATTTTAAACTTTTAGGAATGTTGGTATTTAAAACCACAACTCAAAGTACATTATTTCAACGAGGACATTTATTTGGAGGAATCTCACGTGGGAATTTCATATGTTGAGAATTTCAGTCATCAATGCCACTTGTTACCATGAAATCCTCTAGTTACACACACTTATACTAGAACTTCAATATTGTTTCTACAACCAAAATCATGGGGCATTTGACTTGATTGAGAACGTACCCAAGTCATATTTGTCATTTTGAACCGGTAGGTACCTAAATCTAGGTGAAATGAAAAGAGATTCTGTTGTGTAGTTTGTATTTGTAAACGGAGCAAATGATTGTGATTTACTCAAATAGCACAAGTTTCAACATTGACGGCTACATGTGATCAAGACTTCAGTTATAATTTCTGTTTTATAAAAGATGAGAATACTGGGTTAAGACTTTTATGATTTTTGAACATTTAATGTTTAGGTAGCACATTAGCAAACGATGTTTGCTTTCTCCAAAAGCAATGAGATGTGTTTTTCATCCATCTAAACCTTCTAATAGATGGTAGCATACTTTGATAAAAATAGAAGTCCAGAACCCATAACAATTATGCAAATGTGCTACAATTATATAGACCTTTTTTAGCTGTTCAAAAGCAGTGATATCCTGTCCATGGGTTAAGTGATGACACGAACAACCTTAATAATTATTAAACTCATTAATACAGTGTTGAGAAACGTTGAACATAAGCCTACAAGTAGGTGATTGATTGAGTGTTTAGGATGATCTATTCAATGATTTTATTGCATTGTAACTAATCCATGTGGTGTTACATCTATTTAATTGGATGGGTGATCTGGGTTTAACGATGATCTATTCTATGCTAGCATCGCTATGGTGCATGGTAGTTAACTCTTGATTTAACATGAATGAACCCACCTTTGTTGCATTCAACTAGAACTGCCAATATGGACCTTAACCAGGCTTTGGAAGACCAATAGCTTGATTAGGCATGGGTGATTAGGCATGGGTCAACCAGATCAAATTAAAATTTAGCCTCAAGGGGTCTTAAGCACGGCCCATTGACTATTTCAAATATAACACATTCATATCACTCTCCCTTAATCTAGATTTCACTTTAAATAGAGTGATATATGCTACCAAATTGAATTGTTCACGAGATGACCAATATAATTTAATATATATTTTTTTTCATAATTGATACATACAACAATTTTTATATTTTTTGCTAGATGAGGATCTTAAGGAACAACATAGACAAACAACTAAACCTAACTAGAAAAATGATTCAAAACACCCAATCAAACATCAACCTACAAGAATTTCTGTTCTCAGTTCTCATTTAAGAGCAAGTACCAACAAGAATTTCTTCTCATTTAAGAGCAAGTACCAACGGGTGGTAGCTCAGTTGGCCCAAGGACGGATTTATTCCTCGTGGTCCTGAGTTTGACTCTATGCTCTATTGTGATCCCAGGAGCTGGAAACAACTCCCAGCATGCACTTGGTGAGTGGGACAGGGGAAAACCGCCGCCCAAGATCATTCTGGTGCCCAAAGAAGCATGGACACTTCGTTAGCAAAAAATAAATAAATAAATAAATAAAAAAGAAAAAGAAGTATATAATATGAGAAAATATTCTCTTACAAGCAACGGGACACTGAAGTCATGGCCGGACTTATATATCTGGCCATGGGGTGGTCACCACCATTATTGATAGTGAATCTGCTTACAAAATCCATATAAAGATTTTGAATCCCCTTCCAAAATCTACATGAAAATCGTGATCTATCAAAACTCACATAAAAATTTAAAAAATCCAATTACTTATTTGAGTGCTTTTTTCCATTATCCCCACAGCCCGCAGGAGAATATCTTCTTATGACACACAGATGAAGATAAATCAATTGGTTAGTTGACATTAGCAAGCACCACAAGAGAAGATAAAATCTCAATTGTAAAATTAGGTTAATCAGTTGAGAAAGAGTGGTGGCGAAAGAGAGATGATGATGATGAGAAGACGTGTATAAAAATCAATGGGACAATAAATAAATGTGCTTTCTTGCTGTTTTTCTTGGTAACAAAGCACGTGATTAGCACTGATTGAGACGTGACATGCGTCACCTGCTTCATGGCTACTAATTCACTATAAATTTGCACGTCTTATTGCGTGGACATGTGGCAACGCCAACACCAATCGCGTGCTAGCGCTGATGCTGTTGTCCGTGACGCAGTCTCATCGCTTTTTAGCCTTTATTTTTAGCTTTTGGTGGGCCCCCATATTCCTCTACCTCTTAGGTGGATAGCCCTACACCTAATCCCTCTTTAAATTGTGATCACATGTGTTGATGATCATTAATTGTCTATGGTATAAACTATTCCTTATATAAAACTCCATTTCCGGATAAATTTGTCAACCAATCTTAGCCTTAATTTTCACTATTGAAAGTTTAACGGCCGTGAATCGTACGATTTTATTGTAATGAAAATCTATATCGAAATAATAATCAATGAAAGTTAGGTATACGAGAGAAATTAGATTGATCATAAATAGGCCTTCTATGTATTATATAGAAAGAATTGCCCTTAAAAAATGGGTGTTAATTAGGAAGAGTTTGTGTTGAATAAGCTGAAAGTCCATAACTGAATGGCTATGATTGTCGGAGCTCAACAGGCTTGCAAGGATATTAAAATGTCTCACATGTAAGGTGGTTAGAAAAAGGAAGACATGGGAATTTTGTGCACCTGGAGTAATGGGCCTTCTCCAGAGTCTATAATCTATATGCCAACTTCGGATTTTTCTTGAACTATGTGGTGGATAAAATTTTATATACTACTTTGCCATTAATGAATTAGAGAGAGAGAGAGAGTTGAGACTTACCATTCAATGATAAAGATGGTCCAGGATTGGATCATGGATGTCATTTCACAATCACCCAAGTTTCAGAGATCTAACTATAGAAGCTTAGGATGGTCCCTTTTTAGAGAATCTTTTGGTAAATAAAGTTTTAACCATCTTTAAATTCCCATCTACTTATTATCATTTTTAGGCCTTGTTTAGTAACTCTAATCTATTTAATAAGAGCTAATTAAATTAAGTTTTAAAATAAAAACTCTAATTTTTAAGTTCAAATTTATAATTAGACTGTTTGGTAAAATTATAAAAAAGAATTCTTATTTTATAATTGAGTGTTTGATAACCATCTAAATAAGTCGTCCTCATCGTCTTCTTTACGATGGTTGTGCCAAGAGAAAAAAAAATTACGAAAAAAAAGTTACTCAAAGCAACTTATATTTAAGATTTTAAAATCACTTATTTCTAAATATAAGTTCTAATTTTAAATCATTATTAGATTTTTATCAAACTCTCTAAATTTTAATAAGTTCTAAATCATTTAATAAATGCTTATTTTTAGAGTGACCAAACAAGCTCTTAGTCTTATGCGAGTGCACAGTAAGGAGTGAAACTTACACATGTAAGGAAAGAGAACCTGCACACAAGGGGAGTAGGGTAGACCAAGGTCTATCCTTAGTCATCCAGGTGATAAACGAGTTTGTATATGTTTCATTGAATAATTGATTATGTGGACAGGTGAAATTTGTATAAATTCACATTTTACTTGCAAATTATGTAATTTTTACTACATATTCTCTTTTTTAAATAAATATCAATATATGATATCTGAAAATGATGAATGATATATTTATTTGTTTTAGATTTATTTTCTTCTCATTGGTACCTCAAAAGGTATTTTCAAATTAAACATAATATTTATTTTTAGAAGCACATGCCTGTTTTGGTAGTGATATTTGTGCTTCCTTAATTCTCAAATGACAATATGATCCAAACTTTTGACTAGATACTAAGTTCAAAATGCTCAAGGACCCAGATTTAGATTCAAATCGTAGAACTTTCCGTTCCAATATTTTCATGGATATGGACTCAAAATCAAAGTTATCTCATACCCAAAACGAGGCTTAAAAAAATGGGGGAAAAAAAAAGGCTTCATTCCAACTTTTTCCAGAATCTAGGATACTTGCGTGTTAAAAGAGCCACACACCATTGACATCCCTATGGTAAGCTCATGCGTTCCCTCTGAATCACACATGATTTATATATCCTCATGACAGGTTTTAGAATATTTGATACTAAACACTATCTCACTTTCTCATTATGAGCCATATATTAAGTTTTAAGAAGTATTGCTACATATATACTTTTAAATTAGTATAAAAACGACTTATAATGAAGATAGTGTCGGCCCATCATATGTATTTCTATTGCAAATTTAGTTTAAATTATACTCTAATAAAAAACTATAAATCAAAATCCAACCTCAAAATCAATGCCAAATTGCCCCTCATAAAGGGTGGGGTGGGCCACCTTCCTCAAAATCAATGCCCAAGTGCCCCTCATAAAGGGTGGGGTGGGCCACCTTCTTAAACCAACCAATTTCATTAGACTCATCTTAAAAATCAAGTGGCAGTCCTTGGGCTTTTCCGTGACTAAAAAACACATACTGTAGTGGAGTCATCTTGATTGATTGATAGCTTGACTCCATTTACTTTTACTGGCTCATACAAACGCAAGGAGGCCAGGGGGCGTACGTTGTGCGTCTCACGTGCGCTTCAAACCTCCAACTGCCTTTGAAATCTGAAATCTGAAATCTGAAAAAAGCTTTTACAATGTCGCGTCCTTATCGCTTCGTAGATGGATGGGAATGCGTGGATCATACTCGTACACATTTTATGCACGTGGGGCTCATGTCAACTGTCAATCTAAATCATCTCATGGGGTGGGTCCCCTGTTAATATATGGGCAGGAATTACTGTGTTTCAAATACCTGGTTGTTAGTCATAGTTTTCCGTGGATTGCCGGAAAAGTTACTCATTTTTTCATATTTTTTAATTGAAAAGGCAGGCACACCAAATGTTGAATTTTAACTTTTCTTGCATTTTTTTAGTGTAAATATTTTATATGTGAAACATGTTTTCATGTTTGTCATTTTCACATGGGTTGTTGAATGTAAAAGTGAGGAAAATTAGATCTATATATTGGGGTTTTTTAGAATTTTCTCACTATTCTTAAGAATTTGTAATGATTTAAATATAAGATTGAGCATCTTAGGATTTTCTTAGCTCTGTAAAGAAGATGATCAGATGGGGTCATGAAATTGTAGGCCCACAAAAGTGAAAAAATTATTGTTGAGATTTTAAACTTATCACAAACTTCCCGAAATCAAAGAAGGCTTAAGATATGGTATTAAATATCTTAGGGTTTTTTTTTAGGTTTATAAAGAAGATGAATATCTTGAATCATGAATTAATTTGAAGCCCTCAAAGATATATAGTTGAGGGTTTCAAATCCATAACTAGTCTGCGCATCGCAACTTAATTATACCACCACCTAGCGACAATATGTTGTACGTTACATTCTACTACTTCTGCAAGTAAGTAAATGAGTGACTAACTTGACCTCATTTACATACTATTTTAACACCACATTTATGCATCACATGTGTAAATGAGCACAAATAAACGCAATCAAGCGTAACAATTATGCATGTGCATCATTTACATATGTAACTAAGCACAAACAAACGACCAATTAGGCTTAAGACTTACATGAGCATGTATGCATCTCTATTTTATATGAAGCACATGCACAAGAGAAAACTTTCCTATAGATGTATACGCATTGTTCACTCAAGTGAAAACCACCTAATATGCTATCATGCATGCTGCTTCTTCCCTAGCGAACCTCACTTTGGTCCATCAATCACAAAAGATGCAGGGGATCGAAAGATCTCGACATGAATTAGGGGAGTGCAAAAAGTTAATCCAATTAGATAACTCCTTAATTTATGGCACTAAAAAAAACCTTTATTTTTTTTTATTACCCAGCTAGAGAGGTTGGGACCAAAGAGAGAGCATGCACACACAAGCGGGAAGAAGGCCCACATAAGCGAAAAAATATGACATACCCAAGATTCGAACCCTTGACAGTTAGGTGAGAACCGCCGCCTATTTACTAATGAAGTAAGTGACCGTTCTTATTGCACTCAAATTTAACAGGGGCATCATTCTTTGGGAGTACTTAGGTCAACTGTGGATGCAAGAACATCAGAAAACCACCGAAAAAGAATTGATTGAAAAACTTGTACACTATTTTGAAATATCCAATTTAGAATGTACTTAAAAAAAAGAGTTAAAAATTCTATTGTTTTTTGAAGAATTTCATTGTTTTTTACATAACTAGCCTCCAGCATTATTTTTCCCCGGCTCCATGGTTGTCAATCATTTATATGGGCTCGATCTGCAAAGTCATCCCAGTGATCATCTCTCCATTTCATCCAAGCATTTTCATGTACGTGTCTGTGTATGAGAGAGAGATGTAGATGTTTGAGCACCCATACCTGAAAGAGATGGGGCACGTGCCACTGTTGCACCAGGCACGTTCTACTGTTGCACCAAAGATGAAGACAGTAGGGTCGACATGTCTAAACTAGAAAGAAATGGCCGGTGTAAGCCAACCCTATGCTATTGTGGCAGGTCCACAAACCACGCAAAAGTTAAAAAAAAAGGAAAAAAAAAAAGAACAAACCCCAAAAGAACCCTAATCTGCATCTCTTCGGTGGCCCCATGTGAGCCTCATGCATATCGTTCTCAAGGCCATTACTCCATTCGACAATGACAAAAGCCCTCCCCTCCTTGGAGCTATGCATGGTGCATGGGATTAGGTCAATGAGTGCAGGTGGCCTGAAAGAAGCAGGCATAGGACCTTTTGAGTTTCATTTCAATTTGGTCGTCAGCCCTGTCCCATTTTTCAGTGGTGCCCTTCTCCAAAGTTGTAGGTAATGGTGTACACGGATCGGATTAGTGTAGATTGAGCCAAATCCATCACCAATCCGTTACCTACGGATTGACGAATTTGAAATACGTCACCAATCCGTGACTGTTAAAATCTGATCCGATCTGAACCGTGGAGGACCGGATCGGATCGGATTAATCTGTTCAATCTAATTTTAAAAGAAAAATATCAAATATGTTGTAAAAAGAATTACATTTTGACCCCTTAATTTTTTTTTTATTTTAAATTTAGACGTCTTAATTTATATTTAAACCCCTTATATTTTTTTTATATTTAACGTCAACGGATCGGATCGGATTGAATCCGCGGATTGAGGGTGAAATCCGCCACCAATCCGTTGCTAACGGATTACAAAATATTTTAATCCGTCATCAATCCGTTTACCTTCGGATCGAATAAAAATCCGTGGATCGGATCGGATTTTCGAATCGACGGATTTTTTGTGCACCCCTAGTTGTAGGGATGATCGAAAACAAGTTGGTCTTGTATTGTGTGACTTTGTTGTGGGGCCATTGCCATGTAACTTTCATTCTAAGCATTCACAGGAGGTTGGTCTAGACTCCAGTGGACACCTTTGTTTGTGCACTAAGAGGATTTCGTCATCTTTAAAAATTTTTTTTCACCGGATGGGGATTGGAACTCTTATTGTTAAAGAAAATCGAAATTACTTCTATTGAGATAAGTCAATTTAGCCTTTTCTACTTTCCCGATATTCACATCAAACGAACTAAAAATGGGTTGAGAAAAAAATAATAACAATTTTTCTCTCTATTCCTTTCATCGTACAAATGCACAACCCTATATAACTTGAGGAAAAGCCTTCAAGAGAGAAGCACTTCATTGAGATCCAAGCCAACCAATATGGACATATTTTTTTTTTTTTGTATTAGAATACAAGAGAATTGAATACATAGAGATTCATGGCCAAATGAGCTCCCCATCAAAGGATTATTAAACAAGGTAAAGTGTGGATGATTTGAAGTACAAGGAAGAGGACATAAGGTAGCATTTTAGAGGGGATATTGACTTTCCTAGGATTTGACTTAATAGGATGATATGTAGTTGAGTATTCATTTTTCATCTTCCCTAGTTAGTTTGCAATATTAAAGGAGATATTATTTCATGGTTATTTTTATATATTTATCACTCATCTTCTTCTTGGAAATTTTTTTTTTTTTAATCTGGTGGCGTGCTCGCTGAATATTACCTTGATCTTCATTTGCATATGTGTTCTAAATGACCTGAATTCATGCACTCGTAGAATCAATATATTTAATACATATATACATTTATAAACACAGTGATAGCTTTGGGTCTGGATCTAAATGAGATCCTAATTTATTCTATGCATGAACCTGAGAGCCCAAACTTGAATTAAAAATGAGTCCAACTATTATAAGAAAAGCTGATTAATTTTTCCCAATTAAAGTCCATGCGAGCTCATTTTCATCTCCAAGTTCATCCCCACTACTAACTATTGTAATGATTATATACATGTTAGGCTCCTCCTTTGTCTAATATATAAGAACTCTATAAGAACTGGAGCGGATCAAAGAACATCTCCAAGCTGGCCAAATCTAGAAAAGATATCATTATTAAGACATGGTTTTGTTTTTCATTAGAGGCAGGGACGGTTGCTTATACAAATGAAGAAATCGGATCTATATTCCCCAACTTAACCGTCCCATGTTTCACCTCTTGCTGGGGAGCACATCCACATGCATGCATCCAAACATACATAGCATGTTGTATGTTTTGCATGTTCATCCAACACATGCATAAATGTGTGTGCTGTGTGCACTCGGGTCTGTGACCTTGTTCTCCTTGGGGAAGGCAGCAATTTATTGCTTCATAGATTTCAAAGAGACACCCTTTAAATCATTGGTCATCTCTGCTTGTTGGCCTGAAAGGATGGGTGGGTCATCTTTCAGTTTGGGATTGTCTTCTAGGAAATTGAAGTAAAGGAGAGAATGGTTTTCGGCTGTTCCATGTGGATACTGTAAATTTTATTTTTCAAGGTTCAGGTATTTTTTGGGGAAATTTTCAAAATAAGGCCTAAGTAATAGGCAATGTACAGTGCTCCCCCGATCAATAGGCCATCTTTTGCTCCACCAAATCAGTTGGGTCTTACCAAGCAATAAACATCCTGAGCTCACTTGGCACACATGCAATTTTTGGTCGAGTTCAACTAGGTCAATATCTTGCCTTGCCAAGCCAAGCTGCACCCTTAGCTGTGATAACTAGGTTCGATCGGTTGAAGAGATATGGTCGGACCATCCTAGAATCGGTCGTTAACTCCAATGGGTCAGCCCCCAATTTAAGTTCTCAAAGACTAATCCATATCGCTCATTGAGAGGGATGTAAAAAGATTCCACCATCATCGTTATCATCATAAAAATTTAGTTTCATCTTAGGGCAGCTTCATAAACGTTAACGTTGCATTTCTTTTGATTCATGTAGAACTCATATTAAAAGTAATAATTTTATATTTTTTATTGTCAATTGCTAATATGCATGTATACTTTATTTTATGTTTTGAGTCCTATTTATAATAAATCAGTTACGGGATGTTTGTTTGAAAAAAAAATCATAGAAATTGAAAATGTTAGAATTTGTGGTGAAATAATTGATCTCCACCAAAGGATTCTTAAAGAGAAGAGTGGAATGATCCAAGGTAATCATAAGTATACAATGTGGAGATGTATATGAGGACTTGACTTTCCTAAGTATTGAAGGCTGTACATTCATTTTTCGTCTTCTTTTGATTTAATTTTATTAAAAAAGTTATTTGATGGTAATTTTTAGTTGGTTACATTTGGTTCTTCATTTGTACAACGATTAGAAATGTAATTTTAGGCATTCAATTACATGAAACAAGCAGGCCCTCAAAGATGATCACGAAAAATGGGCCACTTTTAAACTTCATTAATATATTAAACATAAGGGCGACTCCTCTATTATGGGGCCCACTAGATGAATAGTTTGGTTCATAAAACAGGAAAGAGAACTGTACTGCCAATACATACTGTATAGTACTTTAATGTACAACCCAACCCTTTGATGCAAGCCCTAATGTCTCTAACCACACCTATAAAAGGAAATAATTAAAGTAATGGAAAGCTAAAGATTCCAATGCATCCAAAAAGCACTCCACGTTCATGAACTCACCCTAAGATAAGTCCATGGGATTAAGACACACATTAAACAAATCAGAACCAGGGGTTACTTTATTTTTTTTCCCTATGGTTTTTCTTCTACACGACTTCCCATAGAGCATGGACATTCCCTTTTTAAGGTATCCGTTTAGGGATCTGTAAATAAATCTTCAGCCACTGTCACAGATTTAAGATAACATTTCCATTAATAGCGGAAACTTAATTATTTTAATTGCTTTGTTGCTTTAACTATTGCCTATCAAGTGAGAATATGACAAAGTGGTCCATGTTTTGGTGTTGGTTCAATGGACGCCACATATATTAAAAAAGGGATATATGGACCAGTCCTCTAGTAAAATCAACTTCATTAATCATTGTTGCTATCTAATTAATTGAAAGGCCCATAATCATCATCATAGATGAGATGAGATAGCTAATAAATCCTAAATTAATGGATCAGATATTTGGTATGGCTAATCTGATGTTGATAAATGAAATTTTTATCCATGACACTCTATGGGAATATGGGACACATCTGGATGTTAGATAAGGGTTGGACTGATATTAGTTAAATCAAATGATCTTAATCCTTAGTTGTAATGGATCTAAAGGTTTAAAAAACTTATATATTAAGGGCCTGTTTGTTTACCAAGCATTGCTGACCAGTATTCAGGTGGTCTGGTCTGTCAGAAATGTTGTATTTGGTTAACTGGTATTCAAAAAGGTAGAAATCTGACATTTGAAAAGTCAAAAAGCAAGCTTTTGGAATGCCAGGGGCTCATTGAGCATTTGGAATTTCAGAGAAGAGGAGCATTCCAGTGGGAGTTCCGTTTTTTTCAACAATCATCTTCCGTTTGAGATTTCAACCCAAAAATCAGTGGTAAAAGGTAAATTTTCAGTTCTTCTCTCTTCTACCTTCTCTATTTTCTTATTTTTATTACATTTTCTGTATCTATTACTAGGTTCTTCTCTGTTGAAGCCCATCTTCTTCATCATCAGAAGAAATGGCAAGTGGTAAATGCATAGACAAAATTGGGGTATTTGAATAGACAAGTATGGGTTCTTGAGGGGGGTTTTTGATTTGGGGTATTTGCATTGACAGATATGGGTTCTCGAGGGGGGTTTTGATTTGGGTTATTTGCATAGACAGATATATAGAGATTGATGGGCTGGTCTTACATTCTTGCTTATCCTTTTCTGGGTAATTATCCTTGGTGTGGATAACTATTTGCTTCTCTTTGCATGGATGAGGTTGGTATTTTTTCACCCTTTCATAGGGTCTTGTACAGGCAGAAGATATATATCATGTCTTGTTTGGGTGCAGACTTGTTGTGGATTTTTGTATTTGATTTGGGTGAGACCGGGAGAGCTTGGCAACATGGGTGGATGGATGATAGATTGATGATGCTCGGTGTATTTGGCTTGTGATGGACCAATGAGATGAAATAGTTGTTGAAATCTCTTTTGTTTTGCTTTTTTTCTATGTGATGGGCAGATCTCACATACCTTGTTTATCATTCAATTTTTAATAATTGCTTCTTCAAATCTCTATATTTTGAATAGAGGGTTATGATGTTATGTTTTGTAGGAGGGTGTACCTTTTTGGATGAGTGATAATACATGGGAGATGTGGGGGAACCATGATTAAATTAGATGCTTGGAGTCATGTGATTTAGGACCTTGTAAACAGACAACTGGATTAGTTTGATCCAACCATCTATTAAACAAACAATGCCCATTTCTACTACTTTCTTACATGGTTTTTATGAATACATTATTTCAAATTCCTTCGAATTTCAGTCTTCAAAATTAAAAGAAAGATAAATCCTTCGGCCAACACAGATGGACTTTTTAAGAATTCATTATTTTTAGGCTTTTTCAGTATCAAGCACATCACCAAAAGGCTCCAGATACACATTATGGAAGTGAGTTTAGATGTCGAAAGTGTTAAGAAATTGTCATGTTGTATTATCCGTTCAAGGCTTACATAGGGGTTAGGTGTTTACACAAAGACATGTAGCTATATACCATTAAAAATAATTCTGATTTTCCAACACATTAACAAATAAAAAAAACACTTATGATGTCCTTTTATGGAAGTTAATTAATCTTCCGAAAAACACTTTTGATTTCCTCGATCACATACCTTTTTTTTTCATAAATCCTTGTAAATTACCAAACATAGAATCTCAGGAATTCAGGATATATTGAATTCTCTGGCTTGAATTCCTGAACGAATCAAACAGAGAATTAGAATTCAGGATGAATTTAGCAGCATTTTGAATTCCAGCATTCTAAATTCTCCAAAATTCCACCAGACATGAATTCTCCAAATTCCTGCAACCAAACGGGCCCTAAAACTTGTATGAGATTAAATCTAATGATGGGTAGTTTGATTGAATTAGTGTCAAATTAAGCCCATTGCTAAATCACAATTGCAACTTCACATAAGATAGACATATGTATAAAGGGAATAGATTGTTTGAAAAAAAAAATTCTAAATAAGATAGAATACTTAGAATTGCAATTCTATAAAATATTAAGGATGGAGAGCAAAAGGTTAATGGTGAAAAATTATCATAAATAATCTCCTTTTTAATGAAAATTAATTAAGAAAATATGAAAAATTAACTATCTAGAAAAGTCCAAAATCCTATTAACATATATCTTTAACGCTTCACCGCTTTAATTTTCTACAGAATTTCTCTAATAAAAAATTTAGGGGGCTTTGGCCGGAGGTCCCTCATAACATTACTTTGTTGTAAACAGTCCACAAAAAAAAGTCACACAGCCAAAGGTCCCTCTCACACTTTTTCATATCTGAAAAGACCAATTTACCCTTTCTTTAATAAACCAAAACCGTCCAGCGCTCTCGTGCCGATGCACGCATGACGTTATTATCCGACACGTCTCATTTTGATATGCGACACGTGTAAAGTTTGAGGACACTTTCTTTGCCCATATTTCATGGTAACCTCCTGCCACTTGCAGCAAAAGGCAGTAGCCAGTAAGGTTACATGTCCACGTTGGGCATTCACGCATCACATCAGTGTTGAGTGCATACAAGGTGCACTCACACCAACTATGAGGCCTTTGATACTCATCGGAAAACGGTGCGCGCCAAAACCGAGGTGGCTCAAAGAAGGAAGTCGTCTTCTTCCTCTCAACTTCGGTCTGCAGAGAAAAACAAAGAAGCTTGGTCCGGCCAAACCCTCTTCTTCCTCTCGACTTCGACGATCGAAATCGTCGAAACGCACGGTACCTTGCTCTGATACCATTAACACAAATAGATTTAAAAAACACAAATATATTTAAAAAAACACAAGTAGATTTGCCAAAAAACTCAAATAAATAAATAAAAAAACTCAGATGAATTTGTACTCTTTTCGTGTTCCCGTCCTTTACTTGCACGCTTTTCCTGTGATGCATGAAACCCGATGCGACTCAAAGAAGGATCTGTCTTCTTCCTCTCAACTTCGGTTTGCAGAGAGAAACAAAAGAAGCTTAGGTCCGACGAAAGCCTTAGATCTACTCCGATATAAATGGGACTTTACGATCCAAACCGTCGAAACGCACGGTACAAATAAATCTCAAAAAAATTCAAAGAAAATTCAAAAAATGCAAATAAATTTCAAAAGATGCAAATGGATTTCAAAAAATACAAATAAAATTCAAAAGATGTAAATAAGATAAAATTAAAAAACACAAATAGATCTAAGAAAATACAAATAAATTTGCCAAAAACACAAAAATATTCGTTCAAAAACTGTGTTAAAGTTTTCAAAATAGAAATAAATTTGTCAGAAATTCAGATAGATTTCTCTAGAACTCAAATAAATTTGACGAAAATTCAGATAAATCTGTCCTAAACTCAGATAAATTTGACGAAAATTCAGATAAATTTATCTAGAACTCAGATAAATTTGACGAAAATTCAGATAAATTTCACAAAAACTCAGATAAACTTTATAAAAAATTAGATAAATTTGATAGAAACTCAGATAAATCTGGTAGAAACTCAGATAAATTTTTTAAAGATACAGATAAATTTACAAAAATCAACCTCCGGCAATGACAATGGTAAAGTCAAAAAGGCATGTGTTGAAAATATTGCACACTGGACCACTCCTAAAGACAGTGATCGGTGATGTGTGCCGAAAAACTATGAGGCATTAAAACAGAACTCTCTAGGTTTTTAATACCATTTAATTTACCGAGAAGAAAACAAAGACAAACAGTCTTATCTTAGCTGGAAAGATTGACTCAGAAGAAAAAAAACACACATTTCTGCATGATAGGCTCACTATAATTTACAGTGATACAATATACTCAAAAGAAAAGAGAAACAACAGTCTTATTCTCAGTTGGAATGATTGATTCCACCCCAATCTTCAGAATGAATCAGGAAGATGCTGAAAACACTTAATTGTGTAATTGAGTGAGGCATGATGAAAGCAACACACATTTTCAGCATAATAGCGTTACAAAAATAAAGAATTGCAATTCACTCGGAAGAAAACAGAAGCCGGAAAGATTGATTCCACCTCAATCTTTCAGAATTAATCAGGAAGATGCAATTTAAATATTCTCACTTCTATGGTATCAACCACCACGTCAAAATCACAGCGGAGTTGTCTTGAATCCATTCTCACAGCTTTACAAGTCTAAAAAGCAAATGTGCAAAGAAGAAGAGCCAAGTGTTCCTAGGTCGGAATTGTGGCTTTACAATGGTATGACTCTATCACAACAGGGAATAATATAATACCATCATCATGGAAATTGTTGCCTGTTGTAGGTGTCTTCGTGTACAAAAACTGGCGGTTGAGTGTTTGGAGGTGGGAATTGTGGCTGTGCCAATGCAATGCCTTGGTTTTGGTGGGCACCCTAAGGGTCCATGTGCTTGGTTGATGATACAATGAGGTAATAGATGATGCCAAGTGAGACGATTACAAGAGACAACACTGCTCCTCCTGAGAAAACTCGGGGCTTGATCACATAACAGTAACCAAAGTACATTTTTTTTCTGCATGTTCATCGTTGTGTGCAGCACCCATTAACAACACGAGAAATGTTATTACGAAGGTAATCCCAGACCCGGACTGCATTCATCGCCTCCCGTCGTTCTTCGACAGACGGAGACCATCCTGCACGCCGCAGATCGCCACTGATCTTGTGCGCTACATGTCGCCAGGAAGCAAGTCGCCGGAAACCAGTCGTCGCAATCTTAGATCTGCGGAACCCACTCAAACGAAGAAGAAAGACCCAGTTGGGTCCAACTGGGTCTTTGACCAGCCGCAATAGAGAGATCCATCGATCTCTTCGAGGTTGCAGAGAGATCGGAGATGAGGGCTTTTGTAGAGATCAAACTGGAGAAGGAGAAGACACTGGACAGAGGATCCAGAATCCCATCATCGCCAGAACAGGGTCTGCCGGAGAAGAAGGAATGAATATTTTTAAGCCTGTAACCGGTAGAAAGGGCAATTTAGTCCTAAAAATTGAGAACGTGTTGGTTGAGGGACCTAAGGCTGTAAAGAGTCTAGTTGAGTGGACCATAGGTCTTAAAAATTTTTTTTAGATTGGAGGTTGGAGACATCGTCTTCTAGGAACCTTTCGCTAATTTTGACAAAAATTTATAAGTATTCAATTCCTAAATATTTTTAAATAATAAATTGTGATGAGAATTTTCTTTTGTTTGAACACTAGTTGGCAATGGCATGATGAAAAGTGAAAACCCACAAATCTTTCGTCACGCATCTACTTTTCGTTATATTAAAATCATTAAGTGCGTGACACGTGTCCCTAGGCCCGTAAAATCAGCACGGCGTCACGTGACAGAAAGTGTCAGTCTACCGCATCGTCGCCTCCCAAATCACGTGGCCAACTCAGGCCCGCTTGGTGGTGGGTCCCGCAATAGCAAAGTGCGAGGAGGGGTTGAAAACCGATTTTGGTGTTTCTAGAAGGCGGTTTTTGGAGGGTGGAGAGCGGTTTCTTGCTTTTGTTGGGTGGGTTGGCATGTGATGCTTGATCCTGCAAAAACGTCTGCCTCATAATGGCATTCCGGGGCCCACCTGGAAGTGACGTGGCAGCGCACGTGAGCGGTAGGCGGGGGAGGTCACGTGCACCCATCCCCCTGCCTTCCATCTGCCACGTGGCGGGCGGCGGTCGCGTGCGGTGGTCCCCGCCACCTGCTTGCTTTTGTCGCTTTCTGCGTCCTAACGGAACGGCGCTGGTTATTTACCAAAACAAAAAACGGAACGGCGCTGGTTGCGGTTAGAGTTATGTGACGGCGGGTTTTGGACGGCGTGAGTTACAGGCAGCTGTTGGCTATAACGATCCAGCATAAACTGCTGTAAATTTCGGAATTGCCCCCAGCTTTTCGCTGAAGTGTTGAAATTGCGCCAAACGTTAAGCTATGGTTAGAACAGGAAAATATGGACCCACTGTTTTGGGATCTGATTGATAATCCGGCCCAAACTAGGGTTTGTTAGGGATCATACTACCTATTAATTGAGTTATACAAAAAAAATTAAATAAATTATTATTTCAATTTTAAGGGATAACCATATCTTCCTTTATCTCTACATCTATCTTGCATTATTAAAGTCAGATCAGCCATTCTTAATGCAAAAACCTGTGGCCCATTTTTATGATAATTGAATTGGACCGAAAGAACACCATCATATCTTCCTCTACCTCGGCATTTCTCTTGCATTATTCATGTTGGATCAGCCATTCTCCTCCGCAGTTGTTCAAGGTATGTATGTTTTTATTTTCTAGTGAATTATCTATTTTCTATAATTTCTTTAAATTTTTAATATCATATGGCCTAAGGTTCAGTTTGGCAACTCTATTTTTTCCCTTTTATTGGCTTAAAACTGATTGGAACCTTTTTTAGTATGTTTGGTTGGACCTTTTACTGTATCCATTTCAAATGACAAAAAGACATAAAGCCTCTGTTTCAAAAAGGACCAAGAAGTGCCAGAATCCAATATGTGGAAATGGTCTGAAGCGGGTAGACACTTTCTCCACAGTGTTCTGGATGTCCTACTAGGACAGTCCGGTTTTTCTTTTTTCTTTTTAATTTGCGGGACCCACAATCATGATCCAAGCCGTTAGAAATATTCAGAAGGTCAAGCACGGCCACGTGTCGAAATCTCAGCCGTTGATCTATCTCGAATCTCGAAATATTTATAAAAAAACGTGAGCCCTTTGATCTAATATTATGGACATTGTGCGCCCCATAATCATGATCTGATCTGTTGATTCTCTTTGGATGGCCAAAAACTACCACAGGTCCAAAAATGAACCTTGAATCCAAGTGGATCTTGAGATATTTATAAAAATGTTTTTGACCGTTGATGTACCATGATTTTTTATGGAGTTTTGAAATTGTACAAGCAGTGTGGTTTTTCTTTTTTTCTTGTAAATTTAGCCACCAAAAGTCATGATCCAAACCATTGGATATATTCAGAAGATCATGCACGACTATGGGTCCAAATTTTAGCCGTTGGATCATCATAGATTTTGAGATATTTATGAAAAATCGCAAACATTTATATCTATATTTTTTAAAACCATGGCCCCTAAATGTAAGATCCAAACCATTAATTCTCTTTGTAAGGCTAAACACAACTATGAAGTCAAATTTCAATTCTTGAATCCTCATGGATCTTGAGATATTTAAGAAAAATTTTCAACCATTATTTTTAAAATGTCTATTTCAATCAATTGAAATGTGTAACCAAACAAACTAATTTCTACACCATTAATTTGAAACGGGGCCATTTGAAACAGATTTATTTTATATTGATCTGTCTGATATAGATAAGAGAAGCCAAACAGGGCCTAAGTGAAGCAAGACACCCGTGTGATTGGACAAATCAGCATCTCCTAGCTAGGGGTGTCAAAGGGCCGAGCCGGGCTTAGGGTTGTCCTTACCCTATCCTTAATATATCCAGGGCTGGTCCTGGCCGGCCAAAGCCCTCGAAGGGCCTGCACTACTTAGGCTATTACTATAACATCGCGTCCCTTAATCTTCTTTTAATTATAATTAATTGATTGATTAGTTAGTAAGTGTGCTTAGAGTCTTAGCGAGTTGGGGTTTGGCGTGTGGATCACGTGTGCAAAGTCTCGCGGGAGTCCGAGTTCGTTTGGGTACAGAAAGGGGGTGGTTTGTAATTTGGAAAGTTTTCAGGGGGTTTTTATGAGATTATGAGTTTTTATGAGTTTGGGTGTATCGGGTAGGTCTCGGCATTTCACGAACTTTAGTTATCTATCGCGTTTCGATTTGACGCATCGAAGAGGTCCAAATATCACCCTAAGCGAAACTAAGGACTAAACTTAAAATTCCAGTTAACCTAACCTAAATATAAGCCCTTCACTCATCTCTTATTCCCTTTCTCTCATTTCACTGTTTCTTCTCCAAAGACCTAGCCTCTTCACTGCCGACGGCCATCGGAGCTCCGACGTCACCGGCGAAGCTCTCCATCTTCTTCCTCAAGCTCCTAGGATCTCACCCATCTACTTTCTCAAGCTTTTCTCCTACAACCCACTCTAAGGTAGGCTCTCAAAGCTTGTAGACCGAGCTAATCTTCTTTCTTTAGCTTAGAAATGGATTTGAGGAACTCACCCAATCCATTTTTATTTCATTGTAGAGAGGTTTTGGGTTTGGAAGTCATTTCACAACTTCGAGCTCAAAAGAGGGTTTTTCCCCAAATTTCTTCTTGACTTTTGTCAAAGCTCTCCATCAAGGCTAGTATATAACTATATTTATGCATTGATATGTTTTTTTTCCTTGATTTTGTTGATTGATGGTGCTTAGACAACCCCTTGCTCATTTGTATCTTTGTTTGCTTGAAAACATGATAAATGGACTTTATGTTTTGAATGAAATGGATTCTTAATTGAATGGATTGGTTATAGATTTGGAATGGACTTGATGAGAGGGGGTATGGATGTATGTGGAGAGGTATAGGCCCTATTTTTTCTTGTTTGCAGGTGTGAATGAAAAAAGGGAGTGAATCTCCCCTTTTTGTATTGATCTCAGAATTCGCTTCAGAATCCTGGGAGCAGTTCGGTGACCTATCAGTGACCTGTTGGTTTCAATTCCAGAGTGCTGTAATTTTTCTGAAGGAGTTGCGAACTCGGTCACCCTGTCGGTCGACCTTCAGTCGATCGAACTGCACTCAGCGACTTGTCGGTCCCATTTCCAGAAAGCATGTTTTTTGGGTGTTTTGTGCCGTCGGTCGCCATGTCGATTAACCCTCGGTTAACCGACCCTAATGTTTATCTTGACCGAATCCCCCCTTTTTGAAAGGGATTGTCCCTTGGTCTATGGACTTAGGTGAAACCTTGATTATCCTTTTTGGACTCATTTGACTGTGTAAGAGGAATGTTTTAAGCCGATGATTCCTCGTAGTTATTTCGGTTTTCTTCGGTTTCAACTTATCGCAATCTTGAACGGTACTGGATAATTGGATACCCTCATTTATATCTATGCACGAAGACTGTTTGTTCGGGTATCGCGAACCCTAATTCCTTTCGTTGACTAAGTAGGGTTGTACGAGACTTCATGAATAACAATTAACTTAGGATTGGATTATTTATCGCTCCTGATTTCGAATTGTACCGTCTGGTACTGTCTACACGTAACGAACATGTTCTCATTAGCTCTGTTTGCTTTACTTTGGTTGGGGATCACATTAAGAACTTTGATGATGAACTTAGAATCCCTTTTGATGTTCTGTTTGTTCCGAGGTTTGTTTGAGGTGTTGAGGCTAGGGGGCTTTAAATGTAAGGCTTAAAGATAATTACTATTGAAGTTTATTTGAAGCTTGATTTGATTTTTTTAATAAAGTAGTTAGTCTAATGTTGTTTAATCTTGTTCGAGCAAGAAAGCCTAGACCCTCACCATTATTGGTTAGGACTCTTTGTATCAGGTACCACTCGGCTGTTAATGTTCCACACGGATGGGGCACCACCTGTTAGAGGACTTTGAATTTAGAACCTTGAGGTAAGACTGGGCCAGAGCCCACGGGGACCGAGTTGCGTGAGCCCAAGAAGATCGTCTGCAGTTCAGATTTGGTGTAATGGACACCAAGGTGTAATGGACACCACTTTGAACACTTTGATTGAATGGTTGTGATCCCAAAATATTTATATCTCCACCACGACTCAATGTGAGTAAGGGAGGGCAATGACATATCCAGTGGTAATTAGCATATGTGGACCGCCTACTTTGATAGTCTTTTTGTGATTCGGATGCTAGGCATGTCTTACGACCAGAATGCCATGCAGCTCTTATGATCTTGTCTATCGTCTACTCTCTTTAGTACTGCATATCTTTGGTGATTTATATATTTATTTACTTGCCGACCGTCGTGTCTGATGATGCCACTCTTGGTGCATAGGTACCGAGCCTTTCTACCCCGAGGAGGAAACGACAGAAGAAGTTTGGGCAGATCAACCTGATGACTTCCTAGAGTACAGTACGGACGTCATTATATAGCCGTATCGACTCCGTACAAAAGAGCCTTCACGTTTACTCAGGATTTAGATTCAACGTTTGGTCTCTTTCATCCTTATGTTTAGGCCCGAGTTTTTGGCGTGGGCTATTGTTATAAATAGTCTTTTTGCTAACAGTTTTAAATTTGAACTCTAGTTATGATATTCAATACTTGCTCTTAAACTATACATCTTTAAGATACTACTTGTATTTATGAAGCTTCCGCTATACATCTTTAAGATACTACTTGTTTACACCCTATAGCGGTCTTCGATCCAGATGGGACATGATTGAGGCCATGTTGCATTTGATTAATGTTGGAAAAATTTTTATTGGCCCTAATCTCACGCATAACTCCAATTTCACTTTTGGGGGTGTGACACTTACCATACCCTCAAGGGTCAGGGCCGGGCCAGAGCTAGGGCTCAAGGCCTCAAAAGGAAAAAGATATTATTATTACTATTATTTACATTGTTATCAAGCATCGAGCATCAACCGAGCGCTATCTTGTCTAATCTGTATTGTGAAGGGATCAAAAAGAAAATGTTTAGAGTGTAGAACCTCTCTTTAAAAACTTTATTTTATCAGAGGAAATCATACATACTTTGGTGACTTGGGTTCTAGGCATACTTTCTTCTTCTTCTTCTTCTTTTTTTTTTTTGTAAAAGAAGGAAAATGGCTAAAGAGTTTGTTCTATCTCACACTTTTCACAAAAATTTTCATGTACCAAATCATCTTAATAGAGTATTATCTTTAAGAAATTTAAACCGTTTTATGAATAGATCACATTACTTTCAGTTTAACACTTATATGACTATTAAATATTATTGGATTTTAGTCACAAAAATAAAAGCACTTAAAAAATTATTGTTATTTTAGACTAAAAAAATTGAGACTTATAATTATCTAATTAAAAGGATATTTAGATCACCCATATCATTGAAGTTCTATGCACATACAAACTACATATATAACTAGTTGGCATCCCAAGTCACTCTATAGAGGAAAAGTCTATCCTTTTTAATAGGAGTATACCCCCTTTTGCACTAGCAAGAATATATAAATTAAAATTATTTGAAAAAAACTAAATAAGAAATAATAAAACTAGAAGAAAGAAATTGAGAAACAACCATGCAACGCTTATTTCTTATACATTAAGTATAACACAAAACTTCAATAATTAAATAGAGAAGAAATGAATCAAGTACGTGTATTGGTTTTTAGAGCATCTTGTAATGGGTATGAGGCTATGAAATTGCCTTTATATCCCCATTTTTATTACTGCCAAGTGACTGTTATAAGGGATTTTAGTATATATTTATATAAGTATAAAATATATATTATATAAAATAAAGAAAACTAGGAAAGGTCAGGGCCAGGGCCAGGGCCCGGGCCCGGGCCGGGCCGGGCTAGTACTATCCAAGCCCGGCCCTCAAATTTCAGGGCCTCCAAAAACCTGTCAAAGCCCGGCCCTAGGGCTTTTCCTTAGAAATAAAAGCCCTCATTTTAAGGCCTGACTCCCTTTGTCTCAGGGCCAAATTGACAGGCCGACCTAGCCCTTTTCATTTGCAATTATATTATCATTCTTTTTACAAATTTAATTGAATATTCAATATGCAATATCAAAGAATCAAGAAAAATGTGACAAATCAATATGTCAGACCAAGTAATACTAATGCTATACTAAAGACAAGTGCAAGAGCTAAAACAGATTTTGGAACTGAATGATGAGTTTTTCAAGCATAAACCCTTTTTTTTTATTGATTAATTGACTCTTCGTACCATAAACAATTCAAATTGATATTGCTTTTATATATTTTCTTCTTCATCATATATTATGTTATTCATATTACTCTTCAATCTTTTTATTTTCTTCCATTATTATCCCATGTAAGAAAATCATTCTTGCAATACAACTTACCATATAATCTGGATTGGCTCATTTTACTTATTTAATCCTTTAAATCTTTAGTTTGTAAAACTCTATTTTAATTATTATTATATTATAATTTATATATTAATATTTACTTACAATTCATTTGAAAATTTATAAATTTATCTATTTAATAATATAATTAATTTTTTAATCAGCGCAGACCCTTTTTTACTAGTATATTATTATTTAAATAAATAGAAAGATAACAGAGTGGTTCCAGGATAAATAGCCAAGTTGGATCCATTGTGAAAGTGCAAGTTAGACCAATGCAAAGTTCTATAGGGGTGATAGGAATAATTAAAAAAATTCAACTTAATCAAATAATTTAGTTCAAATAAATACAGATACAAATTCAATTAAATTACACAATAATATATAATTTTGAAAGAGCGCCATCAAGTGACCAAATATGAAGTGCTCTACAAGTGATATGTGGTAAACGCACACTCAATGAAATGCCAACTTATTCAATGTATTCTAGCCCATGTGAATTGTATATCAAATCCACAAAAGTATAACTAAGTAGCATGTGTAACTCATAGCATGCATAGAAAGCAAGTAAAGTATAGAGAGATAACGCAATGATTTATAGTGGTTTGGTTCTTGACCTATGTCCACTCCCAAAATAACTACACACCAATGGTCTCTTGGCTTTTGCTATAAAAGGTTTTTAATCGGTATACCTCACAAACCTTTGCACCTAGATTTTTTTATACGATGGTCCGATCACAAAGGTCTACTCTACCAGTCTATTTTTTTTATAATGGTTCGATCAAACAGGTCAATCCACTTTACAATGATGTAAGAAATTAAAATAAACAAAAAACGCTTGCCTCTTTATAGACGAATGTAACTTGATGTGCATTCTTTAAAGCTTGAACTTGAACTCCAAGCTTTCACTTGTTGCTATGCTCCTTAGTGATGTTGATATTTCAATTGTGCTCAGCCAAGAGAGTAGGAGGTCTAGGTCTAGGGTGACTAAGATATGCCTATGAGGTTAGTCTGATCTATAGAAAATGATCTTTTCACAAGACACTCTTTGACGAGCTTTGAATGCTCAAAGATATACCTATATATGAGGACCTTAGAGTGACTGCAAGAAGGTCTAAAAGAAGTTTGCCTATGGGGAGCAATCTCACTTCAAGACATTAGATCCTAGTTCCACTAATAACTCTCTTAAGCTTTGAATGCTCTTAGATCTAACTATCAAATCCTAAGAGAGTGAGTGGAAGAGGACTTTGAGGTCTCTAAAGGTGTTTAAGTGAGAATTAGTTTATGGTTTAAGAGAACTTTCAAAATTTGGTTAGTTAGACGGTTAACCATGGGACATATATCATTAATCATAGTACAAAATTGCTGAAAAGCAATATTCAGTAAAAGCAATTGTAGAGCAATTACGGTGGCCTTCCTCGAGCTTTATAGTTAGCCATGCCCTTGTTACGGCTAATTGTGAGGCCTGGAATTGAACAACCTGTTAACCAATTGAATCTTATCGATGTTACTACTTAGGTCGAGGATTCTAAGGGCTTATTCTTCATTTTTCTAAGGTCCAACTTACCTGAATAGGTTGGCACAAATCGGAGTATTTGACTTGAAGATCCATTGGCCTTCCAAGATTTGAACTTCTTAATCTGATTTGATCTTCTTTGCTGAAGCTTCCTGGGGTAAGGTCTTGGACTTAGACACGAAATCGACAACCCAAGGGAATACAAATTTGACTATGGCAAGAATACATATTGAAGTCAGGCCCATGTCTCAGTTCAAAGTTTTAATCAGAGTTGGATCTGAATAACACTCTAAATCAAGATCCATAGTTCTTAGTCCAGGATACAAACCTACATTGTTTTCTAGTCACATTCATATTTAAATGGAAAGCCACTTCATCAGTCAGTGGTGAGGCATCTCCATATCCACAGATACAACTAGAGATTGATCTCTAGGTCCGTTGGATAAAAACTTGGATAGTCTGTGTGGGGTTTATGAGTATAAAAGAAAATAAGTGAAATAAAACCAATGAACTCAACCGACACCATGTCATAGTTAAAGGTTTTGGGCATGGCCTATATATATGGATTCATTTATTGATACATTTAAATTAAATAATTCATTAGAACTTAATTTCCTCCACCATGGAGCCATTCTTTTAAGCGTCAATGCTTGTGGACCCCACTTGGCCCCCACCTAGGCATGTGATCGACAATATCAAAATTAAGATCTCCTCCTTGATTCTCCAATTATCTGGAGGTTTTGACCCATTAAAAATCGGGCTTTGGTCCTTATTTAGGCCCCAAAAAGTATATGGGTGTGGGTCATTTTTCTGGACCCGTGGCCTAAATGGGTTTAAGTCCAATTTCACCTTGGCTCCGACCCATGGACCTAGGACCCAACATATTTCCTCAGTTTTCAAGAATCCATCTGAAAAACTAAAATTCTCCCCCAAGTCATTCAATACCTATACTTGAACCTGTACCTGGGCCCGGACCTCATCACAGGCCCCACTTGATCATGGCCAACAAGTCTTTATCGTTTAAAACGAGCACATACTTGATCCAACGGTCTAGTTCACTTCAGTTGAGTGCCAAATCGTGGGACCTATGACCATCAACAAGAATCCTTGTTTTATGGTCCATTTGGATGAATCAAAATGTGGGTGCCACCACGTGTTCCTGGCACTTACCATAAGGTGTGAACCGGCACTCACCTAAGGGATTCCACTCCACCATTATACTAAACTTTGTTGTTTTATTTACATCTAAAACTCTCTAAAATCTATAAAAGAATGAAGATCACAAAATTCTCTATATCGATATTTTGCAAAATCATTTAATTAAAAAAAATTAAAATTGTGGAAACGGTGCCATTTCAGTTGCAACAACAATGATTATCGTGCCGGCCTTAGAAACTCTAGTGGAGAAGAGGAAGAGTAGAGGCCGGGGACATGAGATGCTTTGGTATTGGTCTCATTCAAAAGGAATGAATGCATGAGATCACCTCCACAATTTCTATTGTTGTAAGCCACAAACTTGAAAAAAAAAAAAGAAGGCAAAATTAGCGAAAGGTCCCTATAAGTGAATGTATCCAACCTCCAGTCCAAGGAAAATTTTTTTAAGGCCTGTAGTCCATGCAGCTGGACATATTGCGGCGAGAGGTCCCTGGATACATTTTTGATGACTGATTTACCCTTTCAATCATTTTAGGCATCAAAATTTCAAATTTCAAATTTCAAAATTTGTATTATCCATCTTCTTTTAGAGTGGCGTTTTCCGGATCGAGCAGAACTGGAGTGCGATGTGCCTGCCACGTCGGCCCTTCCCTGAAACATCCACTCCCATCCGATCTCTCCTCTATCTTCCATGACCGTATCTTCCCGTCCTTGTGCACGATCCAAACCAGTCTGACCGCCGAATCCCCAACCAAACACAGCACCGACGACGTCAGTTCCGACTCACGAAACACCAGAAGGGGTGAACGGTCCATCGGAGAAGGGGTGATCGGATCTTCAGCAAGTCTCTGCTTGCTCACGATTCTGCGCATCAATAGAAAAAGAAGAAACAGAGGATTGGAACTCTTAATTCTTGCCGTTGTCATCGCCTGATTTTGCTCCCTTCACCGAAGCAGAATAGAGACCACCGTTCTGTTGTCTCTGTTACAGAATGGAGAAGAGACAGATTGAGTTGGGTTTTGTTCTCGGCTGTAACCCACATCGCCAAGCGCAGCACGCCGGAATCGCTGCTGCCGCCGCTGCCTCGCGGGGATTGGATGTTTGCCGTCGCCGCTGCGCTGTTATCGTGGAAGGAGAAGATAGCAAGGCCTATTCTTCTGTTCTGGTTGCAGAACATAACGATTGAAGAAGAAGAAGATCACTCGTTCCTCATTGGTCATCAAGTGGGCCCCATTGTGATGGGTTTTGTTCTCGGCTGTAACCCACATCGCTAAGCACAGCACGCCGGAATCGCTGCCGCCGCTTTTGCCTCACGGGGATTGGATGTCAGCCGTCGCCACTGTGCTGTTGCCGTGGAAGGAGAAGACAACACAACCTATTCTTCTGTTCTGGTTGCAGAACAGAACGGTTGAAGAATAAAAAGATCACTTGTTCTTCATTGGGTCATCAAGTGGGCCCCATTGTAAAATTTATCTAAGTTTTTATCAAGTTTATCTGAGTTTTAATAAATTTATCTGAGCTTTTCATTGTTTGTCAAATTTATTTGAGTTTTGCGCAAATTTATCTGTGTTCTGAAATAATTTTCTTTGAGTTCTGGACAAATCTATCTGGATTTTTGGCTAATTTATCTGAGTTTTGGGATAAATTTATCTGTATTTTGGTAAAACTTATCCAAGTTTTTGTCAAATTTATCTGTGTTTTTGTCAAACTTATCTGTGTTTTTGTCAAAGTTTACTATATTTTTGGAAAATACAAATTTATCTGAGTTTTTCATTATTTGTCAAATTTATTTGAGTTTTGCGCAAATTTATCTGAGTTCTAAACAAATCTATCTGAGTTTTTGGCTAATTTATCTAAGTTCTGGGATAAACTTATTTGTATTTTGGTGAAATTTATCCGAGTTTTTGTCAAATTTATCTGTGTTTTTGTCAAAATTGACTATGTTTTTGGCAAATTCATCTGAGTTTTTTTTTTAATTTGTTAGAGTTTTTTGGCAAAATCTATTTACGTTTTTGAAATCTATTTGTATTTTTTAATGTTATTTGGGTCTTTTGAAATTTATCTGCGTCTTTTCAAATTTATTTATTTTTTCTAAAATAAATTTAACTGAGTTTTGGAAAAAATAATTGAGTTTTTGGAAAATTATTCTTAAATTTGGAAAATTGGTTTATTGTAGTTTGGGCAAATGTATTTGCGCTTTTTGAAATTTATTTGCATTTTTTAATATTATTTATGTCTTTTGAAATTTATTTGCGTCTTTTGAAATTTATTTATATTTTTTTAAATTTTATTTGGATCTTTTGAAATTTATTCCCTTTTTTGGGAATTTATTTGGATCTTTTTAGAGTTGTTTGCGTCCTTTTAAATTTATCTTCGTTCTTTTAAAATTTATTACGTTTTTTGAATTTTTATTTACGTCTTTTGAAATTTATGTGCGTCTTTTCAAATTTATTTATATTTTTGAATTTTATTTGGATCTTTTGTAATTTATTTTTGTCCTTTGAGATTTATTTACATTTTTTGGAATTTATTTGGATCTTTTGAGATTTATTTGCATATTTTTAAATTTATTTGCGTTCTTTTTTAAATTTATTACATTTTTTAAAAGTGATTTGCGTTCTTTTGAAATGTATTTGTGTTTTTTAAAATTTATTTGAAAATCTCATTAATGGGATTTCATGAATTGTGGGTATTTAAATGGTAGTTGACCATTATTAATGGTATATCACACTAATTGTGGGATATGATTTTGAAGAAAGGGTAAATTAGACATTTAGGTCTTCAAATTTGAAAAAAAGGACCTATTACGCGATGAAAAAAAGATTGTGGATTTACGGCAATAAAGTGAAATGTTAAGGGACCCGTCGCCGAATGCCCCTAAAATAAAGAAAAAGGGCTCCACTCCCAGTGGAGAAGAAAAGTTTACAATAGGTTAACCCCAAAGAATAGCTTAGTTGACCTATGAACACGGTTTGCACCTCGAGGTTGTAGGTTCGAAACTACACTAACACACTGGGACTAGGGCTGATCAACCGGATATCCGGTCCAGTTTTCGGACCAGAATCCGGTCGGACCGGATTTCCGGTCCAGCCTAAAATGAAGGATCGGACCGGTCCAAACCGGTCCGGTTGGACCACTTAAAGTGGTCCAGACTGGTTTAATTTTTTTTTTTTCATTTTCACCTCACATCTAAAAAGTGGGCAAATGTCAAATGAATGAATAATGGGTTTTACAAATGGGTGCTGAGCTAGGGCGTTGGGCTCATGCCTCATGAGCTCATTAAAAAAAAAAAGAACTTATTATTTTAAAAAATCCGGTCCGGTCCGGTTAAGACTGGACCCCAAAAGGTCCGGACCGGACCGGATTTGGACCGCTGAGACCGCAAATCCGGTCCCGTCCGGTCTGCGGTCCGGTTCTGTATAGCCCTAGGGACTACAGGGGAGTTTACCAATTTTCTTTTAAATTCAAAGGATATAAATAGTTCAGACCAAAGGGTTGGAAACCCTCCGATCGAAAAAAAGAAAAAAAAAGAAAAAGAGAGAAACACGAAGATGTTTCTTTTTTTGTCATTGTGTGTGCTGGTTGGGTTGGGGTTCCCAATTGGGCAATTGGGTTGGCTTAAGTGTATAGGTGGGCCCGTATTGAATTTGACCGACAACAAGCATTCATTACTAACGTAACGAACCCTAACCGTGCACATGTATAAAGTAGACGTGTTGACATGAAGAAAAATAAAAAAAATTGTGCCAAGACAATTGGACGCGATTGATCAATGGATCAAAGCCTGCAGTCAGATCAAAGGTGGCCCCACAAAAGTCAATTCTGATCATGTTGACCGTGATTGGTCCACCCCGTGGGGTAGAGCCTCGAACTCACTCAACTTGCATCCACATGGAAACACATCAGGATGACCAGCCAATTCAGTTCCACATGGAGGCCCAAGTCTCCACCCGAGCCAACCTAGCCCATTTGGTCTCCACCTAAGCTTGCCAAACCCATGGGCCTAAACATTGGTCAACCATGGGCTAAGTCTCATGGGCTGCCGCCCTTCTCATTGACCCTGTTCCTCCATTTTATCTTATTCAAACCTATGGTCCATATATAGTGGACCCAACTTCGTCCATACAATATCAAGCACCAAATTGGGTCCAGTTGATCCATTCAAACGTTCTTTCAAGACACAGTTACAGCCTAAACCCATCCAAGCCATACCCATTGCTCAAGCCATGCACGTGGGCCCCTCATTGGCTGTGCCCTTTACAAAGCCATGTCAACCTTTATATTTGCCCATTTCAAGGCTTCAATCAGGTCCAAGCCTGACCATGAACCCACCATTACACTCATTTTACTGAGTCAAACATCCTATAAGTATTGGCTTGGGTCCAAACCCACCGAACCCAACGTATTGACCCCATTCCAACCTATCCTTAACCCCTATTTTTGACCAAATTAAACCCCACTTTAAAGTTTGGTTGAGTTCAAACCTTCCTAACCCAACCCGATAACCCATTTCCAACCCATCCTAAATTAATTACCTCTTTTTTACCAAGTCAAATGACTCAAATCCCACTCTGAGGTTGGTTGAGCTCAAACCTACACAACCCGATTCAGTAACCTATTGTTTCTAAACCATCTAACTGATCATCTAAGACCATGTCCTAGATTAACTAACTACCCCCACTACTGGCGTCAGCCAAAATCGTCCCCCACCGCCTTATCCAAATTTAACATAAAGGCCAAAGGAGGGAGGTCCCTCCATGGCCGGGCTGCTCAACCCATAGGTCAACCGACTTCTCTCTTTCTCATTTATATCCACTTAACTCAAGTCCAACCCAACCCACTTGACCCACTAAGGATGGATTTAGGAGAGAACTACCTCTCCCCTTCCTTATAAACACCCCCACCATTTCCCTCATTTTTTTCTAAGTTCAAACCAAGTCCAAATCTTTTGACAAATTAAACTCGAATTTCCTATTCAAAGTTTTGGATTTCTTTGGCTTTAGCAAGGAGTGGTCTACCCTCATCTATAAATGTATCTGCTCTTCTAAAGGCTCTGTCCTCATCAATAGAGAACCTGTTGGTTACTTCGAAGTTAGGGGTGGGCTTAGGCAGGGAGATCCTCTTTCCCCCTACCTTTTCATATTAGCGGAAGAAATCCTCAGTTTAAACATTGCGAAGCTTGTTTCTCAAAATCAAGTGACTCCGATATATAGAGCGCAGCCTCTCCCTCTGTTTGTCACCTTATGTTTGCTGATGACATCCTTCTTTTTTTCAAAGTCTTACCTAGGAGTATCAAAGCCATTAAGGGAGCTCTGGAAGCTTACCAAAGGGCAGTTGGGTAGCATTTCAACCTCGGGAAAAGCAATGTTCTCTTTGGCAACAACAGAGAGTCTTTTAAAGCCAGAACCTTGAGTTCCTTAGGCATTTCTTAGGCCATCTTTCCTGCTAAATACCAAGGCGTTCCCCTTTTTATTGGCAGCCCCCAAGCTTAGTACTTTGAGAGTCTCAAGGACTCTTTTAGGCACAGGTTAGCTCGCTGGAAAAGCAACATGCTCTCCTTTGCAAGGAGAGTTATCCTTTTAAAGCATGTGCTTGAAAGTCTCCCCATTCACATCCTTCTGGTTCTCCCCATCCCCTCCTCGGTTTGTAAATTCTTGGAGAAATGGATGAGAAACTTTCATTGGCTAGGGTGTCCAGAGCAAGCTAAGAAGAGCCTTCTCAATTGGAATTCAATCTGCCAACCGAAGTCTGAAGGAGGGCTGGGTTTTCGCTGCATTAAGGAGATGATCTCCGCTAATTCAGTTAGATTAGTTTGGTCTGCTGTCTCCTCTTCCTCCCTGTGGGCTAGCTGGTTCAGAGCTAAGTACCTCAAAGGCTTTTCTCCTTGGCATCCAAGCTCCATATCCACTAGCTCTTGCATCTGGAGGCCAATCAAGAGGTGCTCTCATTTCATCTTTCAAAACAGTCATTGGATTCTGGGTGATGGGATAACACTACAAGAAAAGGGGGTCTTTTGCAATAGTTGTTGTGCAACGGTTATTTAACCGTTGCTCAAGAACCCATTCTGCAACGGTCATGCAACGGTTTATATAAATGTTGCGCAATCATAAGTTTTTGCAATGGTTTGCAACGAACCGTTACAAAATACTTCTTTTGCAATGGTAATGCAACGGAACAAATTAACCGTTGCCTAAGAATGCATATTTTGCAACGGTTCGCAACAGTTATTGTAACTGTTGTGTAAGCGTTAACATTTAGCAACGGTTTTGCAACGGTTTTTTTAGTGCGTTGCATTCAATTTCACAATTTGCAACGGTTCTGCAATGGTTTGCTATAATCGTTGCCTATAGTATTATATTGGGCAATGGTTTTGTTCAAATGTTGCATGTTGTTTTATTAGTCGCAACAGTTATGTAATGGTTTACTATAACTGTTGCCTATCATTTAATGTTTCGCATCAGTTACACAACAGTTTTGTCCAAATGTTGCCTATTATTCCATCATTAGCAACGGTTACGCAACGGTTTTTGTCAAACGTTGTAGATAATTTCATATTTTGCAACGTTTGTGCAACGACAAGTAATCATTTTAGCAACGCTTGAGACAGAAATGTTGCAAAATATGATCCCCTAAAAGGCAACGGTTCCCGAAACCGTTGCTAAATGTGTAGTATACCCGTTGCAAATATGGGTTTTTGCAACACTTAGTGTTTCAGTGTTGCAATTTATTTGACTATATTGCAACGGTTTTGATAAACCGTTGCTAAATGATTTAAAAGCGTTGCTGAAAAACGCTATTGCAACGGTTTTTGTAGTAACCGTTGCTATTAGATTGTAAGATAAAAACTTTTACACTACATTTGAATAAATTTAGAAAAAGACTATAGTTATCGAGGAAGTGGGTCAACCAATACGTGTCAAGTATCTCTAAAAATTCAACAACCAACATCTCTCCACGTGTCTTTTAGCTTTACGTGTCTTATCGATGATGAATTATTCAGTGCTCCTATTAGATTAATTGTATCGTAAAAACTTTTATACTACATTTCAATAAATTTAGAAAAATACTATACTTATCGAGCAAGTGGGCAACGAATGTGTCAAGTATCTCTAAAAATTCAACAACCAACATCTCGATCTCCACATGTCTTTTAGCTTTATGTGTCTTATCGATGATGAATTATTCAGTACTCCTATTAGATTAATTGTATCATAAGAACTTTTATATTACATTTGAATTAATTTAGAAAAAGACTATTCTTATCGAGCAAGGGGGTCAACCAATACGTTTCCAGTGTCTCGTAAAATTCAGCAATAACCAACATCGATCTCTCTACTTATCTCTTAGCTTTATGTGCCTTATTGACGAGGAATTATTTAGTAGTCTCGGAGCACCAACTGTCACTAACAGACCTAGTATTCCCTTAGTCATGCACCAAGTCTGGCACAAGTCATGCACATCATATACTTACACTCCACAATCACATCTATACTGTGATTTCATTGGCTAGTATTTGGACACGCTCGTAATAACACTTGTCTTATTTTTCGAGTTTTTTATGGCGCAGTGGAAATAACTAATAACAAAATTCTCACAAGAATAATTCTCTGAAATTCAATAATAACCAATAATAATTTGAACGAAGCATTACAATTAAAGCTTATATAGGTTATAGGAAACCTTGAAATAACAATAGGAAACCTAAATAACAAAATAGGAAACATCTAAAAATTAAGAGACAAAATAAATCAATATCTGAGTATTTCAGTCTTGATGAGTTGAATTCAACCGGGTTCCACCCATGTTGAATTAGGTAAATTTAAATTCCCTTATCGGAAATGTATTATGGGCCCCGCGGATGTTAGCAGATCACAAGTTATATCAAGTTTGTTATTTACCGTAAAAACTCAATAGTAAGTAATTGACAATTGGACTTCCGATGACCCAATTGGTCAACAACCCAGTTTTAAACAAATAAAAAAAATATAATAATATATCATATATTACAACAATTTAAATACATAATAAATTATATTTAATGATAAATGATAAAAAATTAAAAATAAATCCATATTCTAAACGACAACGTTTAGAACTTGAAACTAAAAACCTAAATCAATTTGGAGAGGAGACATTTCTCTCCATCGTCAGTCTTCTACCGTCTCTAACTCTTTCTCACTCTCAAGAGGAGAACCCTAGCTCCTAAGTTGCCGCTTCTTCTTTTCCTCACGCCTTCGACGTCTCTGCGCAAAGGTATTACTCTCTCTCTCTATATGCATATACATTAGTGAATATCATTGTGAAGTCTCTGTTACTGCCACATAGCATGTTGCAAATTTCTTTTATCAAGAAGATCTTCGAGCAGCAATGAGAATGAAATGGAAGTTGTGCTAAGAGATGAAGCCCTAGCCATCTACTAAATCCATTACAGTTATGTTAAGAGAAACGGAATTGGAAAATGCGGCTTTGCTTGGAAAGTTGCTGGTCATGCAATCTATTCGCTCTACTCCATAAAACAGAAAGAAGCTATGATTCCTTGTTGTAAGTCAGTTCTGCTGGAGGTATTTCGCTAACTGAAATTCTACCATTATAATTCTATCTCTGAAATTGAAGTCGTATGATGAACTTAATGAAAATGATGTAAGTAGGTTTCCCATCTTAGGGTTAATTCTATAAAGGGAGAGTGAAATTGCCATCTCACAAGGGGGCGAAAGTAGTATATAATTCTTATTAAGTACAAATTACAGTAATCAAGTATATAATTATTATCAAGTGCAAATTAAAATTTATTTTGCAGATTCCACCTCCAGTTCCTCTAGTGGATGTTGTTTTGAAACCCCATATATATCTCATTACAAGAAGTTGCACTTTTAGCGACGTTTTTAAAAATTTATCGGTAAAAATTATTATTTACCGACGTCTATAATTACGTCGG